>OX637576.1:18192738-18792738 GCA_951800085.1 Comarum palustre | reverse complement strand
GATAATTTAAATATCAAATCGCTATACTATACATGTGAATTTTCTAGTTCGATCAATGTTATGTAACAATTCTCTGAAACTCTAATAAAAATTATACAATTGATTGAGATGACGTTAACACCGAATTTATATTAACAACCAAAATATTTAGAATTGCAAGTAAGGAACATCGTACCCATAAGTTCATGTCATAAGCTGAACTGATAAACTAAATCAATAGGAAAATTAATTTTTGTCCTAAACCCTAAACCCACATATCAACATTCATATATATCGTCAAAATTAATATTTTAAAAAATTGATATAAATGAATATAAATCATGAACAATCGATACAATTATTAATAGATGTCATAAACCATAAACCCACATGCCAACATTCATATACATCGTCAAAATTAATATTTTAAAAAAGTGATATAAATGAATATAAACTCTGAACAATCGATACAATTATTAATCGGTTAAAATACGCTAAACATAATTATTTATTTTAGAGTTGATTCATTATTATTATTATTATTATGGAGATGTTATTAACAACACCCGCTATTTGTTATTAACACACACATCAACCTATTATTATTATTATTGTTATTTTTTAAATGAGTGGCAAAACTGTAAACAATATAAAAACTGAAGACAAATCTGTCAATTCGTGTATGGATGATTTGATTGTAAAAAAAAGAGGGGCAATCTCATCCATTAACTATTCATATGTTACTATTCACATGAATAGTAAAAACCCCATCCGCTTATATATACTAGCCTCTCACACGCGCTTCACGAGTGTCGAAGTGCATCTTTCCAGTTCAATTAATTATTAGAAAATTTATGATAATTTGATTAATAGTATACAACAACTTTTTGAAACCCAAATAAAAATAAGACAATTTTTTAAGATGATATTAACCTCGTATTTAAATTAACAACCATGATTTTTTTTGTAAATTACCCTCACTATTTTTAAACCTTAAATCATAAACACTAAATGTGTTTCAACACAATTATTTAGGTTTAGAAAAGATTCGATTTCATTTTGATTTTGATTATTTTTATCATTTTTATTTTTCATCAACTATTATAAATTCATGAGTCGAATTCACAACCTTTTACCTACAAAAAGGAGAGGTAATGAGTATTATGACGAATATTATTTTTCTGAACAAAGAGTATGATTATTATTATAATAATTAATATTATTATTTTTTAAAATGTAATTTTCAGCTTTTGCAATTCAAAAATATAAAAATTTCTCTTATCCAAACAAAAATGAGTTGCAAAACTTAAACTTTTAAGTGGTTTTTATACAAAATATACAAAACAAAGAGAAAAAATTTATAATAATAATTATAAATTAATTATTGAAATGATAAAAAAACATAAGACAAAATTGTAATTTAATAAAACTGAGAGGTAAAAGGGTAAACTCATAGTCGGACATGTATTAAATACGGTAAAGACTGACAAACGAAGTCAGAATAATACTATTTACATGAACAGTAATCTATCCCGCTTTGCCTAATATATAGAGATAAATGATGCGCCCGCATGGCTAAGTCAATCCTACCTTGCCAAGTGCCAAAAGACCGCTGAGCGATCGCGAGTTTGTTTGGCCATCTAATCATTTATCGTTATGTATTAAGCTTTTCACAAATATACCAAAGCATGCATGCAGAGATTAATATGTCTTGAAGAATATGGAGTTTCATATTTTCTAAGATTGTACGTGATTATTGGAGAACGACTTGGAGTTGTGGCATTGTGGCTAGATATGTGAAACATGTTAATTAGCTACTTCACTGAGACTTGACCAATTTATTTTCCCTGCGAAAATCAAAAGATGGAGATCGGAGAGAATGCATGTACATACAAATTGATCGATGACAGAGCATATCTATATGAAAACGAACTGATGAGTTTGGACTGCTACAAATATATATAAACGATCATGATCGATCCCTAGCTAGCTTGTTTGCTGTACGTCAATTAATCAAGCTAGATAGTTCATTCTCTTTCTCAGAATTGTTCAACTTCACCCTCTTTTTGATCAGCACCGTCGCGAATTGTCAAAACCTTAGGGACAGGGATCGGTGGCCCGCCGGTGTCTCTTGATCATGATTTGTTAGCAAGTTTAATTTGGATATGTCTGCATGGTAAGACGGAGCATATAAAGATGCAGCAAGTTTATAACGCTAGCTTCTCTTGATCAAATGTTATTCCGCTTTTGGAAGTTGATTTATTTCTTCTCATCTTGTGTTTCTGTAATACTAATAAGAGAAAAAGAACGAAATTGAAATTGGAATCCTACAATGTCAAGTCATCAATTATTGAGAGAATCCATGATTCCGATCTATGCATCTCTTACATTTCATGGGTCAATTAGTTTGTATAGCATTGGGGTGATTGGGGCTAATTAATTAAGTAGAATATTCATCCCAATCATATATATATCTGATATGTCTTTCCCCTGCTTCTTTTTCCAGGTTTGAACTATCTAAATATTGTGCAGCCTCATATGGCCCCGTTGATTGACCTTTGGGTTTACTAGAGCACCTGCTCCTCTCCCTTCTCCATGTTCCTGCGCGCCCATGCATGTTGGCCATGCCAGCTGCCTAAATTTTCTTATGAAGTTAGGGTTAAACACTCCAAAACGATAAGTTAAAACCTCTTCGAAGAAACAACAAAATCAAATGATGAGAACTATAAGTCTATAACATGAGTAGTACATAAAGCTTAGAAAACTTGTTTCTCACACAATTTGGCATACAGATTATAATTTTTGCTAATTTTGTTATAAAATTTTATAACTATAAATTGAGTCATATGCAAGTTATAAATGTTTCTCCTATGACGGGCTCAAAAGCTAAAATTTCTACCTTCTGTTGCACAGTGGCAAGTACTATATATTGAGGCAATTAGCTAGGTATACAGCCATTTCAGTGTTATCTACATATAAAACATGCTAACTGTATCTATTTGTTGTTGACAAAATTCTGTAAAAATAATAAACCAAACCAAGCTTAAACACATTAGTTTGTTTGCAAAACATTGCATGTGAATTGGGCATTGCGACATCCCAAAAGATAACGAGGAAAATGATAGAATTGAAGTAAAGGGATCCTATTTCAAAAATACGATTTATTTATATTTTTATCTGTAGAGGTTATAGTCCACCAGTCAGGTACGTTGGGGTTAGTTCCATAGTCACCGCTGCTGGGATTTGTAAGAGTAACCAGTAATTCG
This sequence comes from Comarum palustre, assembly GCA_951800085.1. Classification (NCBI taxonomy): domain Eukaryota; kingdom Viridiplantae; phylum Streptophyta; class Magnoliopsida; order Rosales; family Rosaceae; genus Comarum; species Comarum palustre. Next base: position 18,789,493 of record OX637576.1, on the reverse strand, counting down.
AATTGGATCGTTGAGACTAGGCCTTATCATTTGGTCATTCGGTCTTAATCCGTTTTAAAAATCATCTTACCCTCTAGGTCGAAACCTTACTCGGTCATTCATTAGGGGGGTCAGCTTTAAGGGTCGAACAAATGAAACATGACCCTACTCTATAAACCCGACCTGATCTTAAAAGTCCTTAATTTTGGTCCTAATAATTATATATATTATATATTATTTTTAATATGTCTAATTTTTTTAGATCAATACAACTAATTGTCTTTCTTGTAATTGGTTTTTAAGATTTATTTCTTTGATTTAATTTTTTTTTGTTAAATAACGACTGAATTTTGATGATTTAGAGAGACCGTTTATGAGATATATAAATATAACTACTTAAATTATAGTTATTGATATATACATGTCCTAAATTAACTATAATATATATTCACTACAAAATTGAGCATATTACATATAAGGGATTTATTCTTTGATATAAATTTTGAGAAAAAAAATAAAAATTAACTCATTTCAGCCTTGATGTGCCCTATTTAAAATGTCAGGATTACCCGACCGTTTAAGTCTTAACAAAATAAGCTTTTAAACCGATTAAGGATTCACATATTCAAACTCGGATCCTAAATTTTACTGACAAAGTTAAAGACTTACTCGGCCTATCCAAAACTTTAAAATTTAGGATAAGACCCGTGCTAACGCACCCTTGTTGAGACTTGAGAGATCAAATGCCAGCTTACCTTAGCTAGCTTTGGTGGGGGAGAGATATAATATTTCTCTATCTACTCGATGATATATCTGTCTGCGTACGTACATACACAATCTTTGATACCTTCCCCATAAAATCAGATATCAAAAATTACGCCTTGAATAGTCGTTTTCGTAAGAGCGTATCAACAGTAGTGGAAACATTCTCTTCCTCAAATTCAAGTGACCAAACATCGATAAAAGCAGTTAACTGTTTACGTATGAACAGTTAGGAATTTGGAGCTTTCTACTGCTTCGTAACAGTGAGGTAAAGAGAGATGATACTGTTGACCAGTTAAAAAATAGAAAGGTCCGTCTGATCATGAGGATGATGCTATCTAGTAAAACCCAGTAGTGCTGATGAAGCTACTAGTGACAAGGCTACATTGTTCGAGAAATTAACCAGACCCTCGATTGGTTCCTTTCTTCGTGTAAAAAGACAGAACCAAAAAGAAAAGATAGACCCACACAGCCCTCTCCTCTCCCTCTCCAAGAATATGAATTCATTATTATTAGCTGTGTATTCTCAGTCGACAACTGAGTAGAGTCTGACTGATGTTGTACCATTCGGGCATTCACTCATTCAAATTATGATGCATGCATTAGTCATTCCATTGCTGAGTACTCCAAAATGGGAGCGTCAGTACTCTACAGTACAACCCCTAGCCCCCATGGCCTATTTCAGAGCCAAGGAAGGAATGGCCATATATAGTAAGAGTAAAGAATTCCTGGCTACTCGATATATATAGCTTGTCTTGGTATATGACTGGTTAACAAGAATTATTGTTGTTTCAGGCTTTTAGTTCCTCTCGATCATCTCTCTGTAGTTTTAACTTGGGAGTACTATATATGGAGGCTTTCATGGGTAGCTACAGACAGAAAGAACAGCGAGAAGAAAATCAAGGTGATGATCAAGAGGAGAACCTCAAAACTAGAATCTCTAGCCATCCCTTATATGGGCTCTTGGTTGAAACTCACTTAGACTGTTTGAAGGTAACCTCTCTCTCTCTCTCTCTCTGAGAACTAGTAACATCTAGTTTTGTTCAGTTTGTTGCCAAAATAAGAGGGAGCAAGAAAAAATATAAATCTTTTATTCACTGTACGTTTTGCTTTCATATAGATGCCTTCTAAATTCTAATTTCTAACGATGTGATATAAGAGAATAAAAAGGGCTTCTGCAGTTTTCTTCTCCTCGATCTTCCAGTTAAATTTTCTGATAAGCTGCAGGTTGGTGGTATTGGAGATGACCTAGAGGAAAGTGATGCTCTCAGGGATTATATGAAACAGCTTGACAACTACAAGTCCAATACTTCAGGAGAATCGGAGCTCGATCACTTCATGGTATCACCAAATAATTTTTTGTTTCTTATTAACATTGCTAATTCTACGACTAGCAGCTTTACTGTAACTAATGTAATTGCTACTCAGGTAGCTGTAGTAATGTGTAAAAATCGTGGTCGTAATTTACTTCAGTAGTTTGAAGTTTGAACGTCCAATAATGCTAGAGAACTTTGAGATAAACCGACATATATTCCCAGCTATTCGTATAAGGCTGATGAATTTAAGCTTTAAGCTTTACCTTGAAAAGATATACAGGAAATAGGACCAGCCAAGCTAGGAAGAAAGAAGCATATTAGTTAATTGCTTAATTTAATTTCTATTACAAAGTAGCAACTAGCAAGAAATTAAAATATTTCTGATTTATAAACTAATGTGTGTTCTTAGGAAGCATATTGCTTGGCACTTAGAAAGCTGAAGGAAGCAATGGAGGAACCTCACCGAAAGTCCATGACTTTCATAAATAACATGCATCATCAACTCAAGGAGCTCACTGCCACCAGGTCTCATCTTGATCTACCTGAATCACCTGCCAGCTTCCGCCACCGCCACACTTCTGGTCAGTCTTAATTTTGATCAACTAACTACATAGAACACACAAATAAATACAAACTAGCAGCAACTAATATATTGCATCTCTAATAGTGGTATCAAGTACTGAGGTACGTGGATCAGTACTGCCTCTAATTAAATTCTTGTTCTTCTGAACCTTGCGATATCTTTAGGTGAAAGTAAACCAGAGATGATCGACTTTCCCAGAAGATCAATCTAGAGCACAAGGAAAGGATGCAGTTCTTGCAATGGAAGATCAACCAGAAGTTGCTACCAGCAGTCTATCGTATATGCATGTCATGTTAATTGTGACACTACTGTACGTCATGGGCGAGCAACATGATATGGCTAGCTATAAGGACTTTTCTTAACATGTATGCCTGATGATTCTTGTAGTTAATTAATGAGACTATCTATCTATCCAAAAACATCTACTCTTCCATGCTTTCTTTTAAAGCACAGACTTTGACGGAAAAGCTTTGTGATCGGTCTTGTTTGCATCTCTCCGATGTGATTCTGATCTTCCGGGAAATAAAGGAAATGTAATAACAAAATTGAAAACAAATGGAATGCCAGTTAGATGATAATTTTCATGAATTAATTAGAGGAAATATTTCTTAGAAATCGAATGATTAGAGGCTGGCGTGGCGCGATATTTATCGACTGCTTAATTTATTAGTTTGAGCATATATAATTAATACATTATTACATAGTTAAACGATTTATCCAAAAGCTTAATTACTTGTACAACAGCACCTAAAGCTAGCAATTAAGGACAAGGAGCAGCCAAACAATGCAAGACGAATTTATGAAAATGGGAAGATACCAATTTACCAGGAAAATGGGGAGACTGAATTCTTGATCTAAGTAATTAAATTATTTAAAGCTATTAGAGCGAGATCCATTTTTGGTAAGTGGAACATCTTTCCCAGATTGTGAAAGATGAATTACTTAAAACGAGAACTTCCCTGCAGGATCAATCAGTTTCGGCTACAAACTACGAAGGAAAAACTACGTACCTGAAATGTTAGCTTTGGGGATCAGGGCTACTAGTACTGGATAAGACCACTTGAATTTTGTGAAGCTACCCAGTTTCCATTCTTAAATGGAATTACATAAAAGACACATTTACTTATATGAAATAGAATTGAAAAGTGAGGTGATGATTCCAGTAGAGGAGAATTTTAATGTTTACTAACACATAATGGAATTAAAATGGATGTGGATCTCACTTCATAATAAGGAATCGATTAATTACTTGAAAACTCTGAATTATAATAGGGTTGTCAATTCTGACACTACCCGACAACTCGACCTGAAACCCACATGAAATAAAATAGGTTGAACATGTATGATTAAAAGCAGGTTAGCAGCGGGTCAACCCGTCATGACCCATTTAATAAACAGGTCAACCGCAGGTCAACCCGCCAACACAATGAACTCACATAACACATTTGTTAGATGAGTCAGGTCACATTCAAAGAAACTTCAAATTTAATCATGGATTATGTCTTTCAATTTTATATTAAGTGTTTGCCTTTATATTAGAAATTTAGTTTTTTTTATTTCTTGGAAATTTGGATTTGATTATTCGTGAATTATAAAAGGGTAAAATATTGTATAGTCCTTATACTTTGAAGTCGACATTTGTTTAGTCCTTGTGATTTTGTTTTAGTCTAATTAGTCCTTATACTTTAGAGTTGACATCCGTTTAGTCCTTATAGTTTTATTTTAATCTGAACAGTCTTTAAAGTTACTATTTTTCATCCAAATAGTCATTTTTTATGTTTAGTTAAGTTATCAAAGTGTCCAATAAAGTAAATGTGAGATACCAAAATTGTTCATTCAAATGGTTTATCCAATAAAATGATATTTTCAAAAACATATGGAATATTGTTTGCATTTTTTGGATGGAATGACCAATTAAATGAAAATTTGTGACTTTAATGACTATTCAGATTAAAACAAAACCACAAGGACTAAATGGATGTCAACTTTAAAATATAATGACTATTCAGGTTAAAACAAAACCACAAAGACTAAACAGATATCGACTTCAAACCATAAAGACTAAACAAATTTTAATTCATTATAAAATTATGCTTTTGTTGACTTCCTAATCAATATAATCAAGTGTTTTTTATTTTATTAAATGAGTCACCGTTGTCATGGGTTATTTTGTCAAATAAGGTACGCGCAACCTATTTATTAACTAAGTTAAACGGATTGGAAACGGGTAACCCGTTTAAGAAACAAGTTGGGTTTGAGTTTAGATTTTTAACACGATTATTAAATGGGTCGGGTTTAAGTTTGTATCTTGTGACACGTGAAATTCTTTGACCTGACACGAACCTGACCCAACACCGCCCTAACCAAGAGAGGAGGTGGGATTAGGAATGAAACCATCATGAATAAATTTTTATACTAAAATACCCTCTTTGATTTTTATTATTTTAATAATATTGAGGAATTTGTTTTTTGAAAGAAACAAGGAAGTTGTTTAATTTTTTTATTTATAAAATGCTTGCTTGATTTAAATATAAATATTACTAAAATGTATAAAAGTATGATATCTTAATTTTGTTGTTAAGCTCTTACAATTTACGGTTTGAGATACACTCAAAATCCTAGTACTGGGCACACACGTAGCCTTTGTATTATATTATTAATATGTAACCACATAATTACAATCAATACCATTGAGACAATCAAAACTAGATTAAAATATAAGGAAAAAATTGTGTTGACAGTGGCGGAAATGTGTAGCTTATTTTTTTATAGGTATTTTAGTAATTAAAATAGTAATTAATTACATTCAAGTATAGCTCAATGAAATTGAAATTTTCATATACTATATTCTATTTAATTTCTTATTCCTTTAGTTTATCATTCTTACTAAATTTCATTTCAAATAAGTAAACGTGTCCAAAATTATTCACAAAATCTAGAAAAAGTAATAAACCCCATAAAATGAAAGTTTACCCTAAAAAATTTGGAAAGGGAAAGTTGCCACAAAGTACAAGGAAAATGAATTTAAGAAAAGAAAATGAAAGTTTGCCGAACTGGGTGAGCAAGGAAAGTTCAGCCTTTAAAAACGCACCCACAGCCCCATCTCATTTCAAATTTTCAACAACACATCAACTGCTCTCTCTCTATCCTCTCCCAAATCCCTGTTCAGAATTCCAAAACCATCTTCATTGCATTCAAAATTTACAATCGATCAATTGTTCTTCGATCTTCAACAATGACAACCTTTGCTAAGTATGCAGAAACTTGCTTACTCAGAGAGAAAACCCATCGGAAGATGAATCGCAAGCCTCGTATTGGTGATGACCGGAACGATTCCGGCGTTGTTAATCATGATCCGAGTTCTATCGTTCCTTTACCAACTGAAGCATCAATCAACTGGGTCGATGTAAATTCAAATGAAAAGAGTGGCTTGGAAGCAGATATCTAACATCAGAAAAGAGATAAATAACATATAATAAATATGGATGAATTAGTCTTAAATGTAATTAAAACTTAATAACTTAAAGATAATTAAGTTAGGATAATATTGGTACAAGGATGATGAAATGTATTGTGGAATGCGCAGTGGGGATTGAAACGCGATTTCAATCCTCGACGAACTAGACAGAAAATAAAGAAAACAAAAACAACAAGTTTTTACACAGTGAAATCTCAATTTGAGGAATAACACTGTCGAGACTTTAGCTCTTGAAATGCCCTATTGAAAAGATAATTCACTATGAAAAGAACGAGTCAATTACAAAACTATGTAGCTCTAACTCGCGACTATTATCTATAGAACTTTAGCAGATATGTTTGAAAGCACTCTTCTTCTTCTTCTTCTTCTTCTTCAATCTCTAACGAACCACGTCCTTGATCCTACAATCACATAAACAACAAGTTAAATTCAACACGGAACAGTTGAACTTGTGTGTAACACCCCGTCTTTAAATTTACCTTTTTACCGAGACCAGGCGGGTTACAGAGGGTTGTAACTGCGCAGTTAGTTTCTCCGAAGTTTTAACAAGTGTTAAGTTTGGAAATTTTAGTGGTATTGGTGCTTATTCGTACCTTCGAGAAGGGTGCCAAAGTGTTCGGAGTCAAGGGACGCTCGGAAATTACCTATTTAAAGGGTCAAAGGTTGACTTTTTGTCACGTCGAGTTTCTCGGAAAACTTCCTACACGAAAGTTGTGGTGCTCGACGATACGAGTCTGTGGACACACGGTAGGTGTGAATCGGATACCATGTGGAGAAGTTACGGTCAACAGAAGTTGAGTTTCCGTTTTTAGAAAGTATATAAATAGAAAGGATGTGTTTTCAAAAATGGAAATAACCCATTTCCTTTCTCTTTCCACACGCGCGCGCATTTTCCTCATTATCTGAAAATTCAAACTAACCCGACCCGAACCCGGCTGACCCGACCCGACCTGATTTTTACGACGATCTCCGGCCATTGGAGACGTCGAGGCCGGTCGGGATCTCTTCCTCTCCTCCGTGTGAGCCTCCCTGTGGTGGCGGCGTAGTCCAGTTCAGCCTGGATCAGTGCATCCAAGCTTGAACAGTACGGTGTCGAAACACTGTTTTCGACCCGACTGGTTCTCCGGCGTGGGGCGGCGGCGAGGCATGAAACCAGCTCAGAAAGGACGCCCAAGGCATTCTGGGCGGACCTCCGTTGCTCAACAAGGCGGCAGGAGCGGCTGAGGAGGAGACAGTCCTTTCGGGGCAGTTTTGGGCCACTTCCCGGCCGAGTTGATCAAAACCTCAGGTATTAAAGTTGTTCCCCTTGCTGTGATCTACAACTTTCATGTTTTGAGTTTGTTGAAATTCGGTGTTTTGGGTGGAGGCGCATGACATCCACGCGTCGCCGGCTGTGGCTGCGCATGTAGGCGCGTCTGGCAGTTATAGGAGTTCTGGTTGCTCCTATAGGCTTCCTAGGTTTGTTGTGGTTGCATGTAGGTATTTTTTGGGTGAAGTTGACCGGTTTGAGGGTGGTGGTGTGTGGCAACTCGTTTGACATCCTCAGGGGCAGTGCTGTGTCCTAGGATCATGTACTTGTCGATACGAGCACGTGAATATATAATTTGTCGGTTTCGGTTATCGTTTAGTGTGACGTTCATTCGAATCGAGACATTTTTACCTTCATGTGGCAACTAAGGCCGATTATATAATTATAGGTGTATATTGATCGACCAAGTGTTGAGGATTTACCGTGTGGCGGTAGTTGACGCAGCGGGATTTCGAGGTGAGTAATTTTCTACTGAGGTTGAAATCTCAGAAATACCCCTGACAGTTTTGTTTATTTACAAGGCTGCCATTAAAGTTGAAATTCCAGAAATGACCCTGGCAGCTTAGCTTAATTACCAAACTGCCATTGAGAGGAATTGACAATATTGCCCCTAGAGGATTTGTTCTTTACGTGGATGAATTTATATTTTAATATTTATGTGTGTGACTGTTGTATTTAAGTTTGATGATATGTTCAAAATAATCTTGAAAGATAGTTGGTCGGTGAACACCTCAGCGGAGAGGTTACACTCTTGATACGAAATAGGTGTTGCTACCCATATCAATAGATCGACCGATAACTAGTAAAGCGGGATTTACCCGGTTAGGACGTTAATTAAAATAAGAGCTACGTGTGGTTTGATCCCTGAGTACAGGGTACGTAGGCAGCTTGGTCTGAATTCAGGTGCAATCACAAATAATATTAGAACCCTAGGTCCTCTTAAGTGATTGGTTTGAGATTCAAATTACAGAAATCGGGATATCCTCCGGTTATGAGGTATATTCCTATATCGTTTGGACTGTTGAAAATGGTTTGGGTATAAGAGTTACCCCTTCTCAAGGAGGATTACGAGCAATTCTCAAGGAGGATTACGAGTAATTCTCTCTTAAGATGGGTCTCACACGTCCTAACCCGGGTTTAGGAAAGTAAATTTGGGTCGGGGCTTGACATTGTGACCTCATAAAGTTTTACAGCGGAAACTAGTTTCTCTCAAACGTTATATCTATAGAGGTAATTCTTCAAGTTATCTACGCCTCTTTTATATATCTCCAATATTTTTTATGCAACTCCAACCTGATTAGAAAGATATCAATACCATTCACGTCAATCAAAAATAATAAAATCTTCCTAATATAATATTATACTCAATAAATGAAAACCTAATGTAATAGATATCCATCTCACATCAAATCATAGTAAAATGTTAGGAGTTTGATTCCCATATTAATACCAGCAAACTTAAAAAGATCCTAATCATATTAGGATTCTTTCCTTTTACAACTAATATATATATCATGCCGTGCAAACTTTTTACCTTTCAAGATTCACCAAATCAATTAACATTAAAATATCCAATTATATGAACTATAAGAAAATCATATATTATTGAATACAAATCCTTACTAAGTTTGGACTGTCTTCATGATTTACACGCACCAAACCTGTAATAAGATTTCGTTCAACAAAGAAATATATAACAATTAAGTCCAATTTGTTTTGATATAAGAATGCCAACTAAACCATATACCAACAGATGATCCACATACCACACTTGTCGATGCGTTTTGACTTGGTATCAGAGCAGGTCTCTCTCCAGTTTTTTTATCATAAGCTCGAGGGCGTTCTTTCAGAGGTCATAGCTCTAGTTTGGTTCTTTCAAAGTTTAGAGTTTAGGGTTCTTTTGGAGTTCAGAGTTCTTTCGGTTAACCATGAGACTTCAGTGTCTTAATTAGTTTCACGTGCAGACCTAAAAGTTAGGTTGACGTGAAGGAGTGTTGGAGATGAGAGATCTCACATCAGAAAAATGATAAATAAAATATAACATATATGTGAGTGAATCATTCATAATTGTACCGAGACTTTTTATAATTAAAACCCAACACCTTTAAGTTGAAACAATATTAATATAATGATGATTCACGTTTGTAGCTACGCTTTGACATCAGTGATAGAAATTCTACATCATCATCCTCGCAAGTACCGGTCATATTGAAGGAAATGAGGAAGAACCTGATATCGTTGACGATGAGGCTTGTTACCGTATATAGTTTTTAGTCTATTACTCATGGGATTCGACAAAAAAACTGATTGTAATTCTTTTAACACTTCAATTTCAATTTGTAAATTTACAGTAGCACCATCAGTATATTATTTTTGAGATAGCAAATGCTTTGTGATCCGAGATATATGAGTATACAAAGCATGCCGTTTATTTGATTCAATTAGAAAAGCAGAATAAGAGCAGAAGGGTCTGAGGTACAACCTAATTTTAAATGTGATGCCTGAGATCCCTAGATGCGATGTCTAAAAATCTAATTGTGTGATGCTAGTAGAGCTATCATTTTCTTAATTCTATCTTTAAACCCTTATTCTATAATTCATTCTATTTTTCATGCATCAATTAGATTGATTAGTGGAAGCATCTGAACGTCTATTATTACAGCTCAGTTTCAATGAAAGGATTTTCAGCTAAATTTACACCTGACAACAGATGAACAGCACATTTTCTTCTTCAAACATCATATAGTTTAATTAGAGACCATACTCTCAGTTTCTTTAACGAAACCATCTCCTGTCCAATCTTTGTCGGACTGCAACCCTCTCTTCACAGCTTTTCTTTGTTGGATTGCTTCTTGCTGTCTGCGTACTAAATCAGTATGTGTCGTAAAATACTCCAGGGAAGCCCTGAAAAGTGCAGGGTAAATATGAGTACAAATTCATTCCTAATAGAAATTAGAATAATGTCTAGGTCTGATATTCATCATTAAAGGGCGTACCCTCTGAAATCTTCTATGGATGAGAAATTGTGCCTTCTCATAAAGTCCTTCAGCTCAGAACAGAGTTTCTTCACAACACCGTATCCATGCATCATGACCCCAGTACAGACCTGCAAATGAAACCAATTATTTCCATATGCTTGGTATAACATAACATAATAACACAACCAGCTAAGTTCTATACTCAACAAGGAAGAGTTCCAGTTGTTGACAACAGAAGATAAAAGTGATAGATGTGCAGGGACGGAGGCAGAAAGTTTTAGATAGGGGGCCACCACATTCTTTGGCCAATGAAGGGGTCAGAGACATGAATTCTTAATCTCTGCATACTGATTATGAACTCCATAGTAACATATTTGTAGAACTTTGTAGAACTTGAGGGTGCAAGGGCACTTGCAAGCCCTAACATAGCTCAGTCCCTGTAGATGTGTGTGCATTCAAAGTTTGGCAGAACATACTCCATTGGCAAGCTTGTCAGAAGATCAAAGGCTCTTCCAAAATGTTATATGCATACACTAGAAAGCCTACTAGGTAAGCAAAACAACATCTGAGACTTGAAAAATTAATACACCTTCTGATGCGAGTACTTTTTTATAACCGTTTGGGCTTGTTCTGCCACTTATTGATAAGTAATCTGGGGTTCAACTCCAAAACCAATTCGTAATGGAGAGAGTATCTCAAACTCTTACAAGCCCACATGAAAGTTTTCATATTCCCGATGTGGGATAGATATCTCAATACGCCCCCGCACGTGTGGTAAATCTTCAAGCCTAACACGTGGACAACAAATTGGATGGTTTTGGAGTTCGTGTGGCCTTTGGGCTTCATACGTAGATGTGGGTAACCCGCTTTGATACACCATAATAAAGTAGTCTGGGGTTCAACTCTAAAACCAATTGGCTATGGAGAGAGTAGTATGGGATTCAACTCTAAATCCAAACCCTAATAAGCTCACAGGTAAGGTCTCATTTTCCCAATATGAGATATATATATATACACACACCCTCACACGCGTGACGAATCTTTAAGCCTAACACATGAACAACAACTTGGGTGGTCGTAAAGTTCGTGTAGCCTTTGCGCTTCACACTTGTACGTGGGTAACCTGCTCTGATACCATGATAAAGTAGTCTCGGGTTCAACTCCAAAACCAATTGGCAATGAAGAGAGTAGCTCAAACTCTTATAAGCCCACAGGTAAGACCCCATTTTTCCGATGTGGGATAGATATCTCAACACGCCCCCGCACGTGTGGCGACCCCTCAAGCCTAACACGTGGACAACATTAGGGATGACGTGTAGTGCGTGTGGCCGGTAACGCTAACAAACGTGGATGTGAGAAACCCACAAACTTTGATAAGGAAAACTATTTTCGTTAAATAAAACATGACGCGAGATGTAAACACGACCAGATTTAGGATCTAGACATTTGTATCCTTTATGACACGGGCTATATCCTAAGAAAACACACTCAAGACTCCGACTCGAAAGCTTGTTAGAATTATTGTGACCTAGATAGGGATAACAAGCAGAACCAAAGACTCAAAAAGAGTAAGGAGAGTGGCCATAAAAGCGGAAGTAAGGAGTCCCATATTCCTAATGTGGGATATATATATCTCAACAGGATAGAGTAGCCCAACCCTTATAAGCCCACTCGCAAGGTCTCATATTTCCGATGTGAGATAGATATCTCAACACTTATTAGCCTATCAGGTATCTTTTGCCTGGATGACCATGTGCAGCAATAAAGTGTGTTCACTGGTTATTTCCTATGTAAACTAGCAATATAAGAAACAGAAATATGAAAAAATAAAAAAAAATCACCTCAGAATGGGAAAATTGAAATCATTAGATTAATTCATTTTTATATCAGCAAAGAACCGTCACACTATAAACAGTTAGTTTCTCAACCTACCTGAACAGAATTTGCTCCCAGAAGGATAAACTCAGCAGCATCACCACCGGACTCAACACCCCCGATCCCAGAAAGTGAAAGATCTTTATCACCAAATTCTGATCTCATCATTTTTGCGATACTCATCACTTTTGCAAGAGCAATGGGATGAACTGCCTTGGAAGAATAGCCTCCGGGAGTTGAGTATCTGCAAAAATATTTAGGCATGTTTTCATGAAGTGAATGACAAATCAACCAAAATAACATGTATTGCTAGTTTTAGCATGCAATACCCCTCCACGCAAGGCTCAGGCCGTAAGGTAGTCAGATTGATTCCCATTACACTCATGATTGTGTTAATAGCTGCTATTCCCTCACATCCTGAGTTCAGAGCCACTCTAGCTGGCTACAAACAAAAACGTCATTGGTATGAGCAACGTTACAATATAAATTTTATAATTCATGATAGTGATACTTCAGCACGCAAGAGTCAATATATCCGAAGTAAGATCAAGGAAAGAAAAAGCAAGCTGACCTGAGTAATGTCAGTGATGTTAGGAGTCATCTTTGCCCAAACCGGTATTGTAGCTTTGGCATTTATCCATCCACATACTTCTTCCAACAGTGCACAGTCTTGTCCAACAGCAGCACCCATCTTGCGCTCCGGCATACCATGAGGACAGGAGAAGTTGATTTCAAAGGCATCCTACAGAAAAATGTCTGAGGTGTTAGATGACAGCCACTAAGCTCAATGAATGAAAACTACAATAGAAACTCACAACTCCAGTTTGCTCCACACGATCAATAAGTTCCTCCCAGCCAGCTTTGTTATATTCCTCCATGATTGAAGCAATTAAAATCCTGTCCGGATACTCTTCCTTCAATTGCTTGAATTCTTTCAACATGGTTTCAAGAGGTCGGTCACTTATAAGTTCTATATTCTCCCACCCAATAATCTGCCCTTGTTTTGAGCCATTTGCATCAGCACGTAGTTTTGCATATCGTGGAGTGACATTCTTCACTTTTTCTGCGTCTAGCGACACCTATTGAATCATGATCAAGATTAAGATCAATTGCAAAAAGTTCAAATCCATAAGGTTTCTCCTGGATCATTCAGCAATGTAACTTGAAAATTAAGCCCGGAATCAGCTTCCACATTTTCCAGTAAAGAATGGCCTTTTGCATTTCTGAGTTTGACAGGCTAAAGAGTTAATACCTTCTCTGTGTAGAATTGTTATCAATGTCAATAACCACATAACATTATACCAAAAATGAAAAAGTATCAGACTTCATAGCACCCATAATCTCAGCTAAAGATCATATTTTTCTTTTTCTCATTTCTAGATTGTGGCCAGGATCAATAAGCTACCATATAATTCGTTCAAAGAATTAAGGCCTTTGACCTGTGTGAATCTAACAGTTTTAGCAACAAAAACCAATGATCTGAAGATATTAACACCCTAACTAGAGTCTCTATACAGCACTAAATATTCATTTTAAGCCTTAGAATGACACCACCACCACCACCACCAACAACAACAACTGAACAACATCACATCAAAGATTATAACTTTCTTTCTATGCTTTGGCTTGCCACAGTAGTCAGCTACAACCTGACAATTTGACACAAAAATAGAAAGATGAGCAAAAGACTCACAGTTTTGGCAATCACAGCACCCCAGCCTTCATCAAAGGCCCTTTTCATGACGGTGTAGTTGGTACCGGGTGGACCCGACCCAATAACGAAAGGGTTAGGCATGTGTAACCCATTAACATTGACGCTCAGATCAGGCTCCGGTCCCTTCTCTGACGCAAACACCCGAAACCCAACTCTGCTAGACCGAACTGGCAAAGGACAACGAGTTCTGGCAAACTCGGCAACTGGGTTGTTGATGCTGTTGCCTCTGATCTGAGACATGCTAAGAGACGCCATTGAAGATGATCAAAGTTTTGTGAGCTTTGGAAATAAGAAGAGTAAGAAGAAAACGAGGAGAAGGATCAGGATTGAATCCGAGTTTATATTATTCAGTGAGAACGTGGAATCGGAGGAATTATTGGTGTCGTGTAGTATTTGGTTGAGTCAGTTGAATGGATTAGAAGGTGGAATTGAGAATAGTTTAAGGACTTGTTGCATGTGGATGGTGATTGGTGACAGATAGATAGATCACTCGAGATAAACTTTGTTTCGACCGTTTTTGTAAGCATATGCTTAACAAGAAATACAACTTGCTATCCTTTATGATTTTCACTTGGCATGAATTTCCGCTAATAAAAATGGCAAACTTGCATCCGTGTTTAAGTCTGTTTTTAAATTTTGATTGATTAACAAGATGAAGAATGCTGAGAGATTAGAGTTAGAAGTAACTATATTGATTTTTGGGTAATTAAAATTTGAGTAAAAACATGGAGAGACGAAAATATATTTAGAAAAACAAAGCTTTAACTAAAATACGTTAGTGTTTTGATGGTGGGGGCACAAATATGATAGTTCTTGATATGTCAATGTGATGAATGATTTCAATTTTGGGTATTATTTGTCAAATTTCTTGTAACAAGAAAGACGTTATGAACTTGCGATTCTTTATGATTTTTTTACTTAGCAAGAATTTGCGCTAATAAAAATGGTAAATTCGCATCCTAACATGTTTACGACCGTCTTTAAATTTTGATTGATTAACAAAACAAAATAAATATGAAGCATATATGGCAGGTAAAATGATAAGAAGTATCTACCAAGTCTAGCTATATTTATCAGAATTTGTGTCACCATGGAACATATCAATGAGGGCCGGTGAGCTTGTGAATGCATTTGCTTGAGTGTAATCTCCACCCAAGTTCGAGTCACAACAATCACAAGTCTTTTATTGGTAGATTGTTGAGTACTAAGAACGTACGGGACCATGTGACGCCGGTAAACAATGTCAACTTCTAAAAGAATATGGTTCATCGTGATTATGGATGCCTGCAAGTTTACAGCCTGAAAAATGTTGAACCAACAGGATTTCATAATGTTCCGGGACCAGTGGGCTGTCTCCCTTCCCTCTTCAAAAGTTATTGTGGAATATTGTTTTGGCTCATCTTTCAAGATAAGAGGAAGGTAGTACAAATACAGAAATTAAAATACAAGAAAGTAAATTATAATAATTAAAAGAAGTTGCGGGGCATGCCACCGCACAGATGCGGAAGGGAAGAATGTTGCGCACCACCTGGCTTCACTTCAAACGACTGTAGGTCTCGACGTCATCTTGGATGAATAATTTACGAGCGGTTTGCCGTTTTTTTAATCGATACTCGTGTTAAACGAGCAAAGCTTCATTAGAAAAGAGAGCGGGACGCCGCTGGAGAATATGAGCTGTGCATCGAGAATGGTTCTGAGGAATAGGGTTGATTACCCCTAAGGCGTAAGGCTTTAGCATCGAGTTGCAATCGACGAGGTCAGATTTGCTTGTAGATGTAGAGCTGTTGTTTTGTTTGTTTGGTATGTTGAATGATTGTGTGTGTAGTCTGATCCTCGAGCCCTCTATAATTACGGCTCAAAATATAGTTGATAAGGATGCAATCTGTTCAATCTAAATAGGTTTCTACCACCGTAATTGCACAAAGATTCGCCTACTTGGCAATAAAGTAACTGGAATGAAACAATCCCAATCACAACCGCTTTCATCTAGGTCACTGGTACTGACCCAGTAGTTATCGAAACTTCTTAGTTTTCCATACGGACTTAGTCTCCTAGAGTCTTGTGCATGCACGCGAGATGACTGCCATCTGGATTTCGCCGCCTCAGTGGAAAGGGACAACGGGTGGTGATCAGCAAGTCCTTTGTGTGTACGACATATATAACTCAATTTTGATATCCCTCTCCGTATACAATATTACAGTCCGAACTCCGAACCATACAAAATGATTGGCCTGCTCATTAGATGTAATTAACTTGCTATCAGCACGTTCGGCCCAGTCCAACATGATCATCTTTTTTGGTCTTCCGTAGGCCCAACATATCATTTGATATATATATATATATATGATGCTATGAATTGGAATTATGGACGATTCGGTCAGAAACTCAGACTGATATCATTTGAGAATCTATAAAAACACATAGAATGTGTTCTCCTTATATAAATTAAGTAGATCGCGATTACCCAAGATCAATGGAGGATCCGGTCAGATTCTTCTCTCCGTCGTGGATATTCTACTTTTTGATAGCACATTATGATTTTGAACCTATTAATTGACCACGTCATCCGTTATTAATTGATTTTAGACATAAACTAATATTATTGATGAATCATGATTTAGTTAGTTAAAGAGTTTAACTAACAATTTTAAAATTATAGATTTAAACCTCACCACATATATAAGATGTTTGAATTATTAATATTTTTTATTGTAAAAACGTACTCATACTTTTTATTATTATATTTCGATCTATGTTTTAGAATGATTAAAAAGAGGAAAAATTCTACTCTGCAGTTCGGCATGGGATGCCTGTAGCGCCCCGGGAGGAGAAACTACAGAAGCCACAAATTTAATTCAATAATAAGCCAACACGTCCGAAAGACGTGTCAACAACTTATTAACCTAAAGTCGTAGGTTTTTTAGAAAGTAAAATAAATTAAACTTTAACTAGAGTGGCACCAAATAAAATTCTTAAAACATTCATCAGAGATTTTCCAATTTCGCGGGAGGTGGAAAAATTAGAGGGTCAATTAAAAACTTTAGAGACAACAATAAAAATACATAACAGGGTTAACAACTTAAGGAAACACATTTACTGTTTATGTAAAAAGCTCTGGTAAACGACCCGAAAGATAAAACAGGAAGAGTGAGTACAACTTAGACTAAACATCGAGTAAGGAATGAGGCTCCACACACACAGCTCTCTCGATCTATCCCGTCACAGTACACAGTACCTGCAAACAAGTTGTTGTAGGGGTGAGCGTCGCCCTCGCGTGCTCACATATAGGTTTGAAAACCATAAAACCATATAGATATATACATATAAATTTGAGCTCTTAATAAAATCATTTAGAAAATCCTTGACACACAAAATCATCATTTTATATATTTCGAGAAAACTGTGCAGTATGCTAAAACAGGGGCCAGAGCTCTCAATGAACAATACAGCTTACATGGCTTCACGAATCTCTATGACCGAATTCCGGGTTTGTCTATACAGCAAACCGGGGCCAACTACCTATGTGTCTGAAGACGAATAGTAGCGAGATTGTTCATTTACTGCTAATGCCCAACAAATCTCTCGTAACAGCACACCGCACTTAAGTCTCGCTTAACTCTGTACGAGACTAGCGTAAGTAGGATAGTTAAAATAAACAGGGCATTGCCCTCCGGAGGTTCACGGTCATCGACACCGTGGGAGTGCTATATACTAGGTCCCGTCACTCTCAGGTCACGCACCGGAAATCAGGACAACGGTGCTTAACATATCACATCATCATATACAAATAATTTACGTCTAGCCTCGGGTTTTCTTGGCACAATCATAAATCATTTATCATTTAATGTAAAGAAAACTTTTCCGAAGTATCGACCATAAACATATAAAATCATGCACTTTCATATAAAGACAAAACCACAAACAAATGGGGTTTAGCTTCCCTACCTGGAATAGTTGTTCCTTACGTACGCTCCAAGCTTTCAGGAACCGCCTCGATGAACCGAGGTCACCGTTGACTTTAAACGTTGACTTTCACTATTTACAGGTTGGCTTTGACTGTTGACTTTCACTATTCACCTGTTGACTTTTGACCGTTGACTTTCACTATTTACCGGTTCGAGAATCGGAGTGTCAAATAAATTTGACTCTAATTTCGAAAAGATAAACAGAAAATGTTTATCAAGTCGTAATCGTAGATAGTAAATCCTCGAATTATATATACCTGACCATGTTATTGTTATCTCACCCACAGACTCAGAAGCACATCGACGTTGGCTTCTGGAGGACCGGGGTTGGAGCGCAGCCAGCTGTATCAGCATATCAGGTAGTAGGGGGCATGCCCAATGGGTGAGCCGAAACCCTCCCGGGTTGGTGGCTTTTCTTCACTTATATATAAAAGTATAGCTGCATTATTTTAAGATATGACCACATCATTTGGTGTATGTGTGTGTTTGGATCAAAAAGTAGTACCGTTGTCTTGATTTCCGGTGCTTGGCCTGAGAGCGACGGGACCTAGTATTTAGACTACGCTTCCCACGGTGTCGATGACCGTGAACCTCCAGAGGGGCAATGCCCTGTTTATTTTAATTATCCCACTTATGCTCGTCTCGCACAGAGCTAAGCAAGACGTAAGTGTGGTGTGCTGTTACGAGAGATTAGTTGAGCATTAGATGTAAATGGACACTCTCGCTACTATTCATTTATAGACGCATAGGTAGTTGGTCTCGATTTGCTGTGAAGACAAACCCGAGATTTCAGCCACGTGGATCCTGAGAGTTCTTTTCATGTGTGGTCAACATGTTTTACTCGAGCTTTGCGTGCGTGGCTATTACATATGTTTTCAAATGCCCTGAACTTATTTCTATACGTATGTGTACATATATAAGCTATATGTTTTCTCATGTGTTTTAAACCTTTACTTGGTTGGCTTTGGGCCCCTTTTGGGTTAGCGAGGACGAGTTGCTCACCCCTATATCTTTTCAGGTCTTCAGCACCCATCTTTGGAGGAGCTGGACTAGGAGCTCGTGGAGCGACGTTGGTCATCGTGCACTTCTACTTCCGGGGACACCCGTTCTGGTGTGGGCTCCACATCTTATGATTTCCGTATATGGTTTTTTAATAATCTGTTGTGTACTTTGAGACATCATTCAGGCTTGTTATTCCGATACCTTTTTCCTTGTATTATATTTGTCTCGGATATTTTCATTTGCTACCATCCGCTTGTAAAATAATTGTATGTTATTCTGCACATTTGTCATTTCATATTTGACATTCATATCATTTGTGTGCTGATTATATTATTCATAGCCTTGTGAATTTGGTCCGGATGGTTATTAATACGTCAAATGACGTATTGATTTCTCTCTAAACCGGGATCAACGCGGTTACCGTCGTGTTCCAGGGCCTGAAGTAGTCCCGGGATACGACACTCGGCATTTCTGCCGGTTTTACTACCTCGTCAGAACCTTTTCCGTATTTCGGCAACTTACCGGAATTTCAGCAGAGTTTCCCTTGTTTTTTCGTCTCCAAGTTACGACAAACATGCAGGAAAACAACATCAAATATCAACAAAACAGCAACAATTATACAGTAGCTTGAACAACAGGGAAATTATCGAGCCTTACCCACTGCTCGTCCAAATACAGTGGCTCCTCCCTGCCTAAACCCCTCAACAAGGACCTCCACTGCCTCAGCCCTCAGTCTCCAACCTCATCGGAACTCCAATGTCCACCAGAACCCCCAAGAACACGCCACCGAAGGAAAAACAGAGAAACCCAGAAACACATGAAAAAGGGGGATTTAGAAATTGAGGCTCGATTGAAGCGATTAAGGTCAAGAAAAGGAGGAGAAATAAGAGAGGAAGAGATCCCTACCTGTCGTTGTCTTCATCATCGCCTGAGCTCGCCTAGAACCGGTGAACACCGCTGCTCGGTCTCGGCATCGATCTCCCTCCACAGTGGAGGCCTAGGTGATAGGAGGGATGGGCTAGGACGTGGAGGCAGAGTGGAGATGAATGGTGGTGGTGCGACAATGAGTGGTGGCCGGAGGAGTCACCGCCGTAGTGGGGAAGGCGGAGCAGACGAGAGGGAGAGGAGAGTGTCAAGAGAAAGAGTTGACCAGAGTTGGGAAGTTTGACCGAGTCAAACCTTTCACTTATATTTATAGAAAAATGGACGGTCAGGATCTGATCTTGGAAAGATCTGACGGTCCAGATTTAATGAAGGAAAAAAAGTAAAACTGAAATGGTAAAAACTGTTTTTACCGAAATGATAATTAAAAATTACCATAAACTTCAAAAATTCACTGAAAATAGACGGAAGCTCCGAAAAATATTCTGAAAATACCGAGAGACTCATGTCGACACGTACTATGACATTGAGTCCTTAAATGAGGGATTTGAAGAACTTTGAAAAACTCGAAAATGAACGTGGTCGTTCACTCGCGAAGTTACCAAATGCGACTTAATCCTCAGTAACTCGTCGTTAACTACGGTAAAAACGTGCGGGGTCTCACAATGCCAACTGCTTTTTCACCTTCTCCTCACACCGTTCTGGCCCCTGCTGCGCACCAGGGGTGTTACTTCGAAACCGAAAAAACCACATTGAAAACCGAACCGAAACCGAAAAAAAACTGAACCGAAAGAAACCGTATCGAAAAGAAAATATCTGAACCGGTCTTGTTTGGTTCGGTTTACGATTTGGGCCTAGCAAAAACCGAACCGAATAAACCGAAGTTAAATAGTCAACCATACAAAACGACGTCGTTTTAAACAAATGCAAAACTTTGTGAACCAACTCAACATATAAGTAAAATTATCAAAAATCTCGTAAGAGAAGATATGATCGAAATGGTGAAATAAGTCTACGGCTGAAAATCACGTAATTCCGGTAAAGTCTCGGTACTGATAGTTGCGGTCAACGCAATTTTCTCCCGATGGGTAGCCCTATCTTTGAGGGTTATTTTTCAGTAAATTTTTATACAACTAGTTGCGTCTCATCGATTTGAAACTATTTTGTGTTATAGGTCCGTCCAAAATACGTAATTTAGACAGTCAAATGACTGTTTTCGTGTGTTTAGAGGTTTGATTTACGAGATTAACCGTCCGGATCAAGCCCTTAACCTTATCAGATCAAGTTGAATTTTTTTCCATACATGTATTTTATCATGATTGTCATATCAAACGGTTAGATTTTCGTTTGCCAAGTTTGATCATCAAAATCACAACATGTCTATAAATGTTGTATAACTTGTTTAGTAAGTTTTAAGTAAATGTTTTGTTTCAAAAACAAACTCTACGTAAAACCTTCAAACTCAAAAAAGTCGTGAAATAAGATATGATCGTAATGGTAAAATACGTCTACAGTTGAAAAATCACATAATTCTGGTAAAGTCTCAATACCAATTGTTACGGTCAACATAATTCACTATTTTTCTTTTTTGTGTAGCTCTATCTTTTAATATCTTGACAGATCCATATAAAATTATGGATCATAAAAGTGATCGGGTTCGATCTGTTCGGCTTTTGGCCTCAAATGTCCCCATTGGAGTGGCCTGTATGACTGACATGATGCGTTACGACTGATGCCTGGATTGACTGCCCCCCTACCCCTAGCCTTTAGTGAGGCAGATAGATATCGATGGCGCCCTCTGGTTCATGCATGAGGCAACGTACAATGCTATCTTGATTTTGACACACCGAAACGTATACAGTTACATATACGTACCAATACCCACAGAGGTTATCTCTTTTGGCTTTAGGACGTAATCTACTAGGTAATATGCCCGCGCCAGCGCGGGTTGTTCTAATTGACATGTACAACAATACTTGATAAAACAATTTTGACATAATGATAAGGATGAGAACGATCAAAACACGTTATCTTTTAATCGAAGCGAAACTAAACATAAGCTAAGCACCCAAGCTTCTAATATGAGCGAGAAAAAAACCAAATATCAATGTTGGCACATGATCGCGAAGAAAACATTGTATACCTTTTGAAACTCATTCATAAGATCACGAAGAAGATAGAGAATACATAAGTGCATACATAAGATGTACATAATATATCTAATATGAGAATAAATATTACATAAGATGTACGATTAGGTGTCATATATTTAAAGATACAATAAAAGATGGCAATACCGCTTAACATGTCACACATACACAATAGTCTGTCTATAAATTTTCACTAAACAAAAGAAAACAACACAGACTAAAAAAAGTGGACAAACGTAAAAAGAAAAAAAGGTATTGAAAATTGGGACAGTAGGTGTCGCAAAACTCTAGGGTTGCTTCTTAAATGTTATATTGTTGTTATTTTGTCAATAAGTATGTGAGAAAAAAATTATGTATTGGTAAATAATATGAAACAAAGTGTTTAATGTGTATAAATATTTAAGATACATTTCAGGTATTGATTTGTGTAGATCAAATGCGACAAAACTTTCGAGTTACAGAGATGACATTAGAAAATTGATACAATAAGGTGATCAATTTAATATATTGTGTAAAACATCTTTGTAGACACCTCCCCGTGGATAAACTAAACCAAGCCAAACAAACCAATTCGCAAACATTATACACATCATAAACCAAGCTCAATTTTTGCCACGAATTCCAAAAACAGTACTCATGCCCAATGAGAAGCAAAATCGAGAAATTATACACCAACTGATATTAGTGTTCGAAATCAAAACAAACTAAATGGTCCACCGGTCTGATCCAATTGTAATAATCATAATGATATAAGAGAGAGAAAACTCAAAAAGGAGATGATCTCCTATTTATGTATGGAAGAACTGATTCCATGGAATTTTTAAGGACCAGATTGGTGATCACAGACCAACAATATCAAACGTTTCAAGGAGTTTAGGCAACATACAAAAACAACAATAGTTGATAAGAAGCATAGCCAGAATCTAGATATAAATATTTCTGAATGACCCCCTTCATGACCAGGCATACTGATATATTCTAGCAAATTAACTGGTAATCTTGGATTAGCATGAATTGTGTTGTTCTTGGTCCTATTTATGATTTGTTAAAACCAAAAGGGGATAAAGACTTGGCAAATTCAATGTATGCATGGACCTAGAAAAAACCTCTCGTGTACTACTTCAGTTCCTAAGTGTTGATTTTAGGAGCATTATGAGTATTATAATTCATATGGGCGTATGTAATGATGCTTTTATTTACCATTTTTTGTAGAAGAGTTGGAAACTTGCAAAAACACACAGTATGCGTCCAATTGTCTAAAATCTACTTTGGTTTTTTTAACTTAGAAATCTGTCTACTCCACAGTAATTTCAGAATCTAAAATGACAAAAAAAAAGAGGGATCCCTAACAGAATATAGAAGATCCATTCTTTAAGTTCATGTGCTCAACTCAGAATGAATACTTGTCTTGTTATTACATAAAGTGAAGAGGATATGCAAAATCCCTTCATTTCAAAGAAGTTCTAGTTCAAATAATTACCACCAACAAAACAGTAAACAAACTTGATTTATAAAGAGACAACAACAAAAATAGGTTTTTCGCCTGTGTTGTTTTTTATTTTATGCTTAAATTGATTCAGGTACTTTAAAAATCTAGAAAGGATTACAAATCCTCAAAAGGTTTCGGTTGAGAGAGAGCAGGTGGATGGGAGGAGTGGAGATGAATGGAATGATGGAAGCAGTTGGATGAGGAAAGGGGAAGGATTGAGAAAAAGCATGGAACGATGGGAGCAGTTGGATGAGGAAGGATTGAGAAAAAGCAGATAGAATGAAAATAGGAAAAGGAAAAACTGATGACCAAGCGGCTTTCAATTTTTTTATGTTTTGAATGTGACCAAATAAAAAGCAATGTTTGGAATTCATAGTATGTTGATTTATCTGAAGCATGATGGACTAACCTGTAATTAAGATCATTTAGTTCTTTAGGTCGTTGATTCCGAATTTTTCAACTGTTTGCATTGATATTCATTGTACTTATTTTGGGCAAGAACGGCAAAGTGGCAATTCCAATCCTCTAGAAAAATGAGTAAGTTTTACCTGTGGAATGAAAACTAACTATTTATAAAATTTAACAGTACCATAGCTATATACAAAACTAATTTTTGATAGTTATAGTTGAGCAATCAATAATATTAATCAATCATACTTACCATTGATTTTGTTCAACATTTCAAGAAAAGCCACTTACCAGTTGGCCATGAATTCCAAGCCGAGTCCAGGTTATCACTTCAAGTATGATTTTGCAATGTATTATGCTTTATTTTCATTACAGATAAAATGATGAAGTCAAACAATATTGCTCTTCACTCAAAGTAGAGAACGTGCAAATGACTGTAGAATATCAGAGCAGAAAACTAACATTAAAAACAATAATGGTCTTATAAGACTATAACCCAGCCATATCAATATCAACTTACACTCAACGTTCAGTTTAATAAATAAGCATCAAACCAATATTCAAATTATAAAATTCTGGGCTTGGAATCCCCTAATAAAGAATGATTATAGGGAGAAAATAAAGAAATTGAAATTATGGGCACGTAATCTGGAAACAATGAAAGAAACCAACATAAGAAACCCCCCAAAAAAGAATCCGATCAGCAGAGCCGGTAAAAATCTAAATCATCCAAACCCAAAGAATGAAGCGGTGAAGTGGGACAGGTGTTCGCTTCCGGCGCGAACACGCAGTGACGCGGGCAAAGGAGGGGCAAAGCAAGTAAATCAACAGAGGAGAGTGGAGGGAGGGACAGAATCGCCGGCGCAAACCATTCCCTTAGGAACAGTAAGGCGTCACCAGACACTAATATACCAGAACCTCTAAAAGCAAAAACGAAAAAGATCTTACCTACTCAAGCCCGGCATTTGGGGAAGGAATTTACTATTGTGGAGAGAGCTGAGTTGGATCACTCCTCGTTGGAGAAAGTCAAAGGAAATGCCATAGAGAGCAGAAGGTGAGAAAAGGGCAAAGCAAGGGTCTCAAGATCGATCTGGAATTCTCTGGAGGTGTGTGCCCACTGAGAGAAAGCAACATTTGCCAGAATAGAAGAAAAGAGATCGCTCTATAAGGTCCAGGAGACGGCGAGAGAGATGGCTCTATGGTTGAATTTGAGTAACAGGTCAAAAGGACAGCTTTGGAAGACTGGAAGAGATGGAGAGAGAGAGAGAAGCAGGAAAATTCTCTGAGCTTGGAAGGTGGGTGAGCGAGGGGCAGATTTGGGCAGGTGAGATTTTGGGAGATCTGCAGAAGGTGGGTGAGTGGTGAGGAGTGTTGGATCTGATCTCGGAGAGAGAGAGAGAGAGAGAGAGAGAGAGTCCTTAGGAATAGTGTCGGATCTGCTCGGGTGGTGGCCTCAGCAAACAGGACCGGCTCGCCGAGGAAGGATGCAGCTTTGCAACAGTGAAAGAGATGGAGCACAATTTTATATAGGGGAAATAGCGTAAATGCTAGAATTGAATTTGCGGCCTGCAGTTTAGTTCATGTATATATTTGCCAGCACTCATACCTAAAAACACCTGCCTACATAAGACGTGAATCCCAAAATGCAGATAACGAAATACACAAAGATTGAAATATGAATGAATTTGGTTTAGAAGACATATCTTGTTTTTATATACTGGATGTGATTTTTTTTCCTTTTTCAAGAGAGGTCATACAAAGCAATCAAACAAAAAATTGCTCAGAACTATCATCATTCACATGCAATGGGTACATTTTTGGATTTTCAATTGATTTCAGATGCATTCTATATATGCCAAAGTTATCAAAAGGTCTGGATTCAAATCCTATATGAGAAGTAAAATAAATACAACACATACCTCAACTCACAATCACCTTAACCGGAACCTGCAAAAAAGAAGAAGTTACATTCATAAGACCCAAAGCAAAATCCAACTGGTTATGTAAATAATAAGACACTCAAATTCAAATATCAAAAAAGGACTCAATCCACACACTACGTACTCATTTAATCACATTGCAATTCTAGATCCTTGACCTCATAAAAGCTATAAGTCCTCTTATCGTATCTGAAGATGGGAAAATCAATCTACTGTCTTTCTTTTAATATAATTGCAATCATTCTTCCCTACTCGATCAAAAGCAACCATTTTTGCAGCTCGTCATCAAAAATAAATTACATATACAAAATCATTGAAGCTTTTTACCTCTTCTCCAAGGCTCCTCCCCGTGCGTGCAGGCGCTGCTGTGACCGGAGGACGAAGCGGAACTCGTCGAGACATCAACCCAGAAAAGAAGAGGAATGAAGGATTAGGTCTAGAAACTGAAAATCAAAGCTCAACAGGCTCGAAATTGAGATGAGAGAATGAAGGTTTCTGCTCTAAATTTGACTCTGACAAAAAAACTATTGCTTTCTTAAAGATTGATCTATCCAGGCACCATGATTCTTATGATTCAAGGCATTGACGATTCACACAATACTGACACTATCCAAGGGAAGAAGATTACTAAATTCAATGTTCTACCACCATAGAATTACACAAACTCCAACCTCACATATATGATACAATCGAAATCCAATTTTTGAATATAAAGAACCACCATGAACAAATAACAATCGTCAATTGAATAATATGGATCAAATAAACCATCAAATGCTTTGATACAAAATTCACCAATTGATCCAATCACACATAACCTCATTCATAATTGACCAAAAATTACCTTGTTCTCGGCAATAATCCCGAAAACGAAATATAGCACACCAAAAACACCCACTATCAAAGCCATCTGCCTCACCGTCACAGCCATCTCCCTGAAACTACAGAACCCAAAAAACTAAAACCAACTGAACACCAAACAGACACAAACTGAACATCAAAAAAACAAAGACACTTACTTGATTATATCAAAACGATGTCGATCGGAAGCGGCTGTATGTTGATTTTGTTAGGATGGGTAGAGAGAGGAGACAGAGGCGAGCAAGATGGCAGTCTCTCTCTCGCTCTCGACCCAGTCTCTGTTCTCGACAGAATGGGAGGAAGCTCAAAGAAAGTTCAAGAGAAAATCTTGAATGAGGAAGGTGCAGCCACAACTAATGGCCTCAGCTATTTTCTTATATATTAACTTGGGTTGCTGGGTATGAATCAAGAGTTTAGTTGCAGACCAAGAATTACCGATTGGCCTGAATTGAGAAAAAGCAGATAGAATGAGCGGTGGCTCCGTGAACAGTGACGGTTCCGGAGAACAGAGCCGAGGCCACCTCCCCCGCTGCCACCGTCGGGGTCGCGGCAGTAGGGTTTATGCAATTAACGGTCGTAATCGAGAGGGTAGCAGGAGATCGAGTGAGCGGTGAGGGAAGAAGAACTGGAGGCATCAGAAGAGATCGGGAAGAAGAGGAGATACCGAGAGATGGAGAAGAAGGCCACTACATCTCTTGGGATGTACTATTTTCTATCAGTCGAAGAGATCGATGGAGAAGGAGAGAGAGGTAGGAAGGTGGGGTGAAGAATCAGATTTAAGCAGGTAAGAAGATGTTGGGAGATTTTGTGGAAGAGCTGGGTGAATGGCGAGCCTCGGTTACTTTGATCGATGATTGAAGGTTTCGGTTGATGGGAGGAGCAGAGATGAATGGCATGATGGGAGGAGCAGAGATGAATGAGGAACGATTGAGAAAAAGCATGGAATGATCGAGAAATTGTAGATGGAAAGAGCTGTGGCTGGATGAACAGTGTCGGCTCTGGAGAACCGAGCCGAGGCTTCTTCGGCTTATGAATAGTGGCCCACGAATGTTATATAGGGAAATATGCATTTGAGCTTCTCATATACTGTATATATGACTATGATCATCGAAGGTGTCCCGAAACAACTAATCTCAAATCTCATTCTTCTTTCGTGCTACACTAGCTCATCTTCCATGCACCCAAAACCAACTCTTGCTTGGAGAGTTGGGAGTCTCTCCTCAGTGGAAAGTGGCTAATTACATTTAGAATTGCAAACTGGGAGGCTTCGTAGAAGTAGAATCTCTATCAACTAGTATTAACAAACAACAACAAAAGCAAACCTAACCTAACCTAACCTAACGATGGTTAATTATATTGTTAATCTATATAAGAGTATCCTTAAAACAATAATACATCTGCAATATTAGCACGATTAGTTTGGACCTACATGCAACAAACCATTTGATTTCTTTCTCGTTAATATAATCTAGGATTAATGGTTGAATTCTAAGCAACGTCTGTATATTTCTTGCACGGTTTAGCCAAACTAGCTACCGACTGTTCTTATTCAATCACAGATAAATTTCAAACCAATAAAATTTGGCCAGTTTCCTGCCAGATTTTGTTACATACCGCGCGCAATGTAATTGAAATTTGATTGACTAGACTTAATCAAGTATGTCCACAAGTCGTAGTCATTGATTCTGCCATTTTTTGCTCACAGAAGTATATGATTATGGAGTTCTAACTTCTAAGTAAAGCGCTTCCTAAACAAATCGATCGATCGTATAATAAATTTAAGTTGGGCACAATCTATTTAGTCTTATCACTACCAGAACAACTACTTTAGCCGACAAAAAATTTCGTTGGCTAAACCTTAAATTTCATCGGCTAAAGTCTTAGCCAACGAAACGTCGTCGGCTACGAAGTCGTCAGGAAAAAGCCATCGGCCAAGACTTTAGCCGACAAAATTATTGTTCATCGTCGGTTAAAGTTATTTATTTAGCCGACGAATTTTTAGACCTTAACCGGCGAAATTTTATTAAAATTCGTCGGCTATAGTAATTTATTTTTATTTATTTATTTAACTTTAGCCGACGAATTTTATTAAAATTCGTCGGCTATAGTTATTATTTTTATTTTATTTATTTATTTAACTTTAGCCGATAAATTTTTATAAATTTCGTCGGCTATAGTTAGTTATTTTTTTTATTTCTTGTATTTTTGATTAATTTTTTTTCTTCTTTTTCGTTTTTACACCGGAGGAGGATGAAGAGGAGGAGAAGGAGTAGTGAAGATGAAAAGGAGGAGGAGGGATGAAGATGAAAATGAGGAGGAGAAGGAGAAAAATGAAAGATATAGAAAAATTCAAAATTTTCGACAGCGATTTTGAAAATTTTGAAATTTAGTAGATTAAATACCCTAATTTTGTCGGCTAAAGTTCAAAATTTTAGTCGAAAAAAGTTCAAAATCCTCGCTAATTTTTTTTGAATTAACTTTAGCCGACGAATTTTAAAAAATTTCGTCGGTTATAGTTATTATTTTTATTTATTTATTTAACTTTAGCCAACGAATTACCCTAATTGTGTCGGCTATAGTTATTTATTTATTTAACCTTAGCCGACGAATTACTCTAATTTCGTCGGCTATAGTTATTCATTTTTTTTATTTAACTTTAGCCGACGAATTACCCTAATTTCGTCGGCTAAAACCTTAAACCCTATACGTAGAAGCTTCAAACGAAAAAAAAATCATGAAATAAGATATGACCGGAATGGTGAAATACTTCTACGGTAAAAAAATCACGTAATTCAGGTAAAGTCTCAGTGCCGATAGTTGCGGTCAAAGTAATTTTCCATTCTTTCTCTCTAGAGGTAGCCCTATCTCCGGTGGTTATTTTTCATAAATTTTTTATACCACTGGTTACGTCTCATCGATTTGAAACTATTTTCAATTGAAGGTCCGGACAAAATACTTAATTTAGACTGTCAAATAACCGTTTCTGTGCGTTAAGGGGTTTGAATTACAAGATTGACCGTAAGGATCGAGCCCTTAACGTTATCGGATCAAGTTGAACATTTTTCTATAGACATATTTCTACATAATGATCATATCAAATAGTTGGATTTTTGCTTCTCAACTTTGATCATCGGAATCACAACATGCATACTAATGTTGTATAACTTGTTTACTAAGCTTTAGGTAAATGTTCCGTTTTAAAAACAAACTTTACGTAGAAACTTCAAACTCAAAAAATTCTTGAAATAAGATATGACCGGAATGGTGAAATATGTCTACGGTTGAAAAATCACGTAATTCTGGTAAAGTCTCGGTCTCGATAGTTGCGGTCAATACAATTTAGGGGTTTGACTTACTGAATTGACCGTCCAGATGAAACCCTTAAATTTATCGGATCAAGTTGAATTTTTTACCAGACATATTTCAACATATTGAAGATATCTGACTGTCGTATTTTTGTTTGTGAATTTTGATGACAGGAATCACAACATGCCTACAATTTACCATTATTTATCCATATGGGGAGCCCTATCATCGAGGGGTAACTGTCACAAAATCTTTAGCTGGGCAGTTGCGTCTCATCATGGTGAGAGTTTGTTGTGTTGAAGGTTCCACCAAAATTTCTTATATAGATGCAGATATATGCGTTTTTGTGTGTTAAGTGTTTAGAAAAACTGTATTTTGAAACCTTAAACGAACTCGGATGGCCGAAAAAACCCATATGTCATGGCATTAGTGATGAGTTTTACTCGTACGCCCGTTCCGCTTCCAGATTGGTATCACAATAGTCAATCGGACACCGAAATATCAGTAGTGTAATTTTCTAACTAAAAGGTACTTTAGCTGACGAAATATCCTAATTTCGTAGGCAAAACTTTTCAAATTTCGTCGGTTAAAGTTCACAGACTATAGTTGACGAAAAAATTAGTTTAGCCGACTAATTTTTTTTTCTTCGACAAAATTCCACTTTACTTAACAAAAATTTAATTTAACCGACGAGAAATTATTTCGTCGGCCTGTTTTTGGTTATTTCGTCGGCTAAAGTCTTTTTTCTGACATGATCTTTTACTAGTGTCCCCTAGATCGTCAACTTAGTAATTGTGCATCTCTTAAACTCTGACCATTTGTCACTTAGATAATCAGTTTATTATTTAGCTTGCTTCGTCAATGTCTTGCGTTCAAGAGTTGAAATAATTAAGAAATATAAGGAATTGTGACATTTGGAGTCTGATGATCGGAGACACTCTTTTATATCTAACTAGCATCGGTGCCTGTGCCTC
This sequence comes from Comarum palustre, assembly GCA_951800085.1. Classification (NCBI taxonomy): domain Eukaryota; kingdom Viridiplantae; phylum Streptophyta; class Magnoliopsida; order Rosales; family Rosaceae; genus Comarum; species Comarum palustre. The sequence continues at coordinate 18,758,522 of OX637576.1, read as the reverse complement.
ATAGGCAGGGTTTATTTGATTTTCTTTAAATGATTTACGGTTGATGTATTTTCAACTTAGTATGATAATATTTAATAGTGTGGTTTTCGTCGGTTTGATTAGTCATTGTCTAATTTTTTGCTATTTGATTCAATTATTGTACAATTTTTTGCTATTTGATCGATTATGTGTTGTTTGACCACAAATGTAAATTTCATTTTGGAAGAAAGCTGAGCAATAATCAACAAAGAAAATTTCAAATTTACATGTTGTAAGCTATCAATAAATGTCAAAATTTGCTTGTAAAAATGCAAAAAAAAGTTGGGCAAAAAACCTTCATTAATATTAGTATTATGAATATTATTAGTATCATTAATATTAGCATTATGAATATTATCATTATCATTAATATTATTGTTATTAAAAATGTTTTTTTTCATGCAATTCAATTTTAAAAAAAATTATGAAAAACAAAAGTAGTGGCATAAATGTAATTATATTGAAAATGAAGATAAACTGCCGATTTAATATTTGATGAGTTGGTTTGTAAAAATGAAGAAAAAGAGAGGCAAAACTCTTATTTTACTGTTTTTTGTAAAAAAAAACAAAAAAAATGGGATAAAACTGTTATTTTGCTGTTTTTTATATAAAAAAAAATAAAAAGGGTAAAACCGTATTTTCACTGTTCATAGAAACAGTAAAAATCGGCTTTGCTTTATATATATATAGAGATAACTTAGTCACTTGCATGTAACTCCTTCATAGTTTGTAATAATACTGCATGGTCAATTTTGGTAATTTCCTCAATAATAATACCTTATTTTCTCTCCATATTTCAGGTGTTCCTTTTACTTGAATAAATAATCACAAGGATCATATTGTTGTCTATGAAAAGCTGGATATAGCTTGTGCTAACCCCAATTGGTTTATTCACTTTCCATAAACTGAAGTAGAAAACTTCCCATGTTTGGGATCTGATCATGGACCTGTTTGTGTCTCTTAATCATAAAGCTCCAAAAACAGCTAGTCCTTATAAGTTTAAGGTTGTTTGGTTGACACACGGTTCTATTAAGGGTCTAGTAAGAAATACTTGGCAACCAAAGCAACCAAAGCAGGATGCAAACCCATAAAGAAACTTTACAATTCTTTGTGGGAAATTTAAGGGTCTAGTAAGAAATACTTGGCAACCAAAGCAACCAAAGCAGGATGCAAACCCATAAAGAAACTTTACTTGCCACCAAAGCAGGATGCAAACCCATAAAGAAACTTTACAATTCTTTGTGGGAAATTTGCAACTCTAGCGAAAAATTGGAATGAAGACGTTTTTGGCAACTTCTTGAGGAAAATAAATGTGGTGTGAGAACAAATTTCTATTACTGATTATTGTTAAACAGTGACAAGCGTGCTCGTTGATTTTCATTGTACCAATATTCATTGACGTAGCCACACTATGACTATAGTAGTCAAATGACACTTATTATTTTTTTTAAACTATGATTGGTTCAAATTTGTCGAGCATTCATAAATATATGATTGATTAATGTGTAATTGACCACTCTCTAATGAAGAGTAAAAAAGTGAGGCATTTACCAGGCTCATTTACTAAGTCACTACTTGACACTTCAGACGTGACTCGATGACTCTTCTCTTTCTTAACATTTTTATTGTATTCAATTACTTAAATTAATAATTAGGGATGATGAAACAATTTTATTTACAAAAATATTAGTAAATTAACAATTGAAGTATTGAACTGCAGGGATGAATTCATTCGATTAAGGATGTTCTTCTAAATGTTCATATTCATACAAAATTAAGCAATTGATTTGTTACTGTTATGCTAGAATTTTAGTAGATTTGTAAAACAAATTATCATGAATTTATTAATCAATAAAGTTGTTTCACGAAACTCTAATTTGTAATTTTTAGAGAGATTTATTATATTACAGTATTGTAATGATCCATCATTTATCAAATTTTGATCAATTAATATAAGCAATTTAAGTATTTTGAATATTGAACTCTCAAACCAACCCCTCTTCTTGTGTGGCAGCTCATTCAAACAACATCAAGTGATCTCATCCTTTTTCATGTTATGTTACATTAAACTTTGATGGGTCTGTTTTGCAACACAACTTAAGTGTCGCTTCAGGATTTGTTTTACGAGATGATTCTGGTTGTCCTCTCATCGCCTCAACCAGAAAAATAGGAAAATTTAATGTTCCTATAGCTGAAGTTGTTATTAGGTATGGTCTTCTCTTCGCTCGATGTCTTAACATCTCAAGAGTACTTGTTGAAGGAGACTCAACTTGTAATCAATTGCATCAATGGCACTACCAACATTCCTTGGAAGCTAAGATGGAACATGAAGAGCATCATTCACATTGTTGCAGAATTTTATCATATATCTTTTTCCCATTCATTACGGGAAGCAAATTTTGTGATAGATGTTGCTAACCACCCCCAATCCTGATATTTGAATTCCCCTCGGTCGGTTGCTACTGTTTTAAATTTCGACCAAGCTGGCTGGTGTAGAGATTTTTCATTGTAGTGCAAGTCTTTTAGCATAAAAATATTTTATTAAAGATATTTTTGTCAATCAGTTCAACATAAATGGTATCCGGGGCCAGAGAATAATTTATTGAGGGCGGATATGATATTAGGGACGGATATTGGACCTTGAGAACAGGTGTCAATGGAACTTCAAAAGCTACGTCGACTGTTTATCATTGTTTTCCTCTGGGATAGTGAATTTATCTCGATTCTTATACCGTGGACAAAAAGAAAGGAGCATGATGAAGAATCAAGAATTCAAGATAAAAGAATCCGAATCCGGCAAGTATATACAATTGTTAATTCGGTAGTAGCATCCTAATTCAGAAATGTCCATAGTGTTGTCGAACCCAGCGACCCGACTACTAATTACAATCGGATTCCGCGCGCGGATATTCGACACCAACCAAACATAAACAAACCCTTCACCTCATCGATTTCGGATCTCTCTACAAACGAACGGGTGCGTCAAAAGCTGAGCCGCTGTCCACCTCTTCCCCGAATCCTTCTGCAAGCAACACTCCATAAAACTCCTAAACTCCTCCGACACTCCCTCTGGCAGAACCGGCGGCTCCCCGAAACATATGGCGCACATAAGGGTCGCCCAGTCGGGTCTCTGACCCGGAGGCAAGAACGGGAAGTGACCCATGTAAAGCTCCATGAGAGTCAAACCCAAGCTCCATATATCACTAGCGTATCCGTTGTAGTTTCCACCGTACGTGTCGGGGTCGAACCTCTCGGGGCTCATGTAAGCGCAAGTCCCGACGTACGAGCTGCATTTGTCGAGTGTTCGGCACAACAGTTTGCTGACGCCGAAGTCGGCGATCTTGATCGCCATGTTACTGTTGACTAACAGATTGGCCGGCTTGATGTCACGGTGGATGATCTTCTGGCCGTGGAGGTAGTTAAGGCCGTTGAGGACTTGACGTGCGACGTGAACGAGCTTGGACTCGGAGAACGTGCCTTGCTGTTTGAGCAAACTCTCTAAGGTTCCGTTGTCCATGTACTCCATGAGAATCCACATGTCTCCGGTCGGCTTCTCGATTATGGCGTTGCAGTGGACCACGTGGGGGGAGTCCGTGCGGCGGAGGATTTCGATCTCGCGGTAGAGCTGGCGGCGGGCGGTGGGGTCGGAGTCATCGCCTTTCACTATTTTCAAGGCGTAGTTGGCTCCAGTTCGCTTGTGGCGGACTTTGTAGACGGTGCCGCTGTTGCCGTGGCCGAGGACCTCGAGTCTTTCGAGGTCGGAGGCGGAGACCGCGGCGGAGGAAGAGTTGGCGGAGGCGACTACTGTAGTAGGAGGGAGAGGGAGAGTGAAACGTGGGCGACGCTCGGAGGGCTCCGGCAAGGGGAGGCTGAGGTTGAGCTGGCGGCGTTCTCGGATGAGAGCCATTGGAGTTTGAGCGGGTGAAGATGAGCTCGAGAGAGGTTAGGCCGGTTGGGATTAGATTTGGAGGAGGAAGTGGGGTGGTTATATATAAGTGGGGATGAAAAAGCACGTGGGGGATGAGATGAGATGAGCAGCCGGCTGGAGTGTAGTGGTGGCTTGGTACGTGGGAGGAAGGTCGATACGGAGGTCTGAGTGGGTCCATTTGCTTTCCATTTGCTGAAGGAGGTGACGGGTGAGCTGAGCTTCATCGTTATTAATATTATTTTAGATTTTTAGGGCTACTTGTATAAAATAGACATGTGATTTAATGCTAGTATTTCTTTTGCTTATTAGATTTCCAATATTTTAATCAGATGGGTTGGTTCTGGGCAAGTGGCTTTTTTGGTTACAACTCTAGCAAGTGGCTTTTTTGGTTACAACTCTAGCAAGTGGCTTTTAGATCACCGTTAAGCATAACTAATAATCAACATGGTGAAAACATGCATTTAAAGCTAGGATAAGGTGCAATTAATTTCAAAACATTCCACCTCATATTCTATTGTTTTAGCTAGATTCAATGAACTTCAAAAATAAATAAATATATTATAGAAAAATGATTTGAAGCCTCCTACAAGATTTAAGACCTTTAATTTTATGTGGCATGTCATGTCACATAGGCACATTATCGATTTAAAAATAAATGTCAAGCAAGTTTAAAGTTAAAGGACAATTTTATCATTTCTAATTTAATGGTTCTATTTTTTGTCTTCCTTCTATAAAACATAATATTTTTACAACTTTTTTTTCACAACTCTCATTCTTAGATTTTAACATAAAACATAAGATAATGTAAAAAAAAGTATCTTTTTAAAAAATTATACTTCATATTTATATTTTGGTTCAAGATGAAAATTTATATGTATATATATAATTTCGGTATTTTCTTAAAAAAGTTTATATTTTCTAATTATTATTTTGTTTTAACATTCGATATTTTAATCTAGTACATATATAAAGGTCAGAAAATTATTTCATAAAAAACCATCAAAATTATTTCCTTTGGTTAAAGAAGAAATCGAAAATTGAGTCAAAATCAAAATTAGAGCCACAAAAATGGAAGCAAATTTTGTTAATATCGTAAAACTAACCCTTAAAATATGGTAATTGATATAATTAAGGAAATAACTTGATCAATGAAAGCATGAAATATGATTGATCCTCCGCCTAATAAGGCAATCTATTAGATCCACAAAATGAAAATAGATAAATTAAGTATTTCATGAAATCTAGTAGCTAAAAGGGTAAGAAACTAATCACTAATAAATTGAAAAATAGTGATTAATACAAAAAATAGAAAAGTAATTTAGAATCATTTGATTAGAAAGGATATGATTGTCTTTTTACTTAATAATGATGTAGTATAGTATTTTAAATCGATGATGTGTATTGATGACATGATAAGGGTGTGTTTGAGGTGGTTGTGGCTTTTAAGTAAAGCTGACTTTTACTTATGAGAATAAGTAGCTGAAAAGCAAAGTAGCTGAGTGTTTGGTAAAACTGACTTTTTATAAGTACTGTCATGACAAAACCAGTGACATGGTGTTTGATAAACTCAAAACTGACTTTTACTTTTATTTACAGAATGACCAATTTAGACATGAAATCTGTTTATTAAAATGAACAATTTGTACATGAAAATATATTTTTGCCTTTCAACATTTGGATTAACATCACATCCTTTGCCTCTCATCCTCCCTGCTCTGACCATGAATTTTAACCACCCTCTGACCACATCTATACGTTCAAATATCATGTCGTCTTGTTTGTAATATTTAGAAACACACCGACTAACAGTCCATGATCTCCCAGTTGGATCTTGAAGTTTCATGGTCTTCTTATTCTTAATAACATTAGCTACACCTGTTTCTTTTGGAAACCCTGTAAGAACAACGAAATCATTTGGGAACTGCTGAGAAAATCCATAATATGCTATACTAGCTAGAAACTAGTCATTCAGTTCTTGCTTGTTTAATTCTTAAATGCTATGATCATAACTCAGAATTCAGAAGATATCTAATAATTCAGTCCACTCCTATAAATTAACATCCAAGATCTCTCAATATTGTTATTCCCTTACTTGACGGGTATTGTAGCTCTATTGCAATTAATCTCTAACATAATAAAGATTTATGTTAACCATACAATGCAAAAAGAAATATCAAAATCAGTTTTATCTCATATTTTCCCATCTGGGTCTCTCTCCCTAATTCCCTCAGTAACCAAAAGAAGCTAAATATCAAACCATAATCAGCAAAACAATTAACAGCAATAAAAACCGAAATATAAGAGGTGAAAACAACAGTAATGAAAGAAAGAGAGTGCCTAATCTTTCTATTGAAGCAAAACGAAGTTTCACTCTAATTAAACAAATGAAAGTAGATATACACAAAAGCATAATTGAATCTCTAAAATTTCAAGGAATTAGAGCCGAACAAAGAAAGAGATTAATCGTTTACCTATGAGCGTGAGAGATGGAGATTCGAGTGGGAGCCCTAGCTTTTCAACTTTGTGGAGCAGTTGCAGGCTTGCAGACCTCCAGTTTAAGAATTGGAGGCGCCTGTTCTACCTAGCTGGATTTTCCACGATGGAGTTCAACTTGTAATTTGCTGAAGCTCATGAGGGTACCTAACGTCATTTTAGAATTTTCATTAATTCGCGCGATCGAAGACGTGCGGCTCCTGCTTGGCTTTTAAGTAAAAGTAGGGTAGAGCCAGCTTCTCCTTTTCTGCTAAAAAGACTCCCCGCTTTTATAATAAGTTACATGTTTTGAGATTTACCAAACATCAAAACATGTCATACTTATAAACGCGGGAGCTTATAAGTCCCCCTCCCAAACACACCTTAAGACACATAGGATTAAAGCCCCAAATTCTGTGCATCCGTTCTCTATCACTCCTCATATATTATACTTTTTGTTTCACTGGATTGACATGACAATATCTATTTATTTTGGTCTTTTCTGTCAAAAGATTTACTTACGATATACATGGGTGCATGTTTGGGTTTGATGATTCATGCAATTTATGTATATGAAGTGTTTCTATCTATTAATGTGATCTTTTCTTCTCGTTCCAAACAATTTAATTAGTTTGATAGGAAGCATAGCTGGGAAGTTGGAATGGATGTGCATGTATAAATACTCTTTTTCTTTTAGCCAAGAGCAAATGCATGTAATTAGTTTTTAGAGGGAGATGCTTTAACTCGATCTTTTACATTTGTTGTTTTATTTATACCACTGGCATGGTATAGATGATACTTCGTAAAACTATATGATGTTTAAAAATTCAAAATGAACTGAAATTACACTATTGGAATCATGACATCTTAGAATGTTGATATAACCTAATGAGCTCCACTTGAGTTTGAAAGTGTGTTAAATGAACTGGAGTACTCTTCCCAAATATGTTTTGGGTTTAAATGTCACTATAAACTCCTTCTATATATACGGGCCGGATCAGAGGTGGACGTCCGCACTCCAGCTTAAAGTGCGGACGTCATTCGTTCTCTACCGTTTCACGCCGGCGACGACTTCTCTTCTTTCCGGACGATAACACAGGCTTTTAGGACAGCTTCTCTCCTTCCAGCACTCACCTACGACAAGTTTTCCGGCCAACCTTAATCAATCATGATGTTTTCTATCCAGAGCTTCAATCATGCCGGAAAACTTGTCGTTGGCGAGTCTTGGAAGGAAATAAACCATCTTGGAAGCCTGTGTTGTCATCCAGGACGGAAAGAACTTTTCATCGGCGTGAGACGGCGGAGAACGGATGACGTCCGCACTTTATACCGGAGTGCGGACTTCCGTCTCTGATCCTGCCTGTATATATATATATATATATATATATATATATATATATATATATATTTATTTATATATATATAACCATGAACGGTTCATGTTTGACAGATTTGATCCGTCAATTTGTTTCAGTTAGTTCAAAACCTTAACGATCACCACATTGGATGAAATTTTATAGAAATGATCTACATATATGAATCTAAGTATTGAACGGTGGAGATGTTGATATGTGATTGAAAAGTTAGTCTAATACTTGATCCCTCATATATGTCAAAAAAAGAATCCCTTAATAAAAGGGTCATATATGGTCAGTGGCATAGTATTCCCTTCATAAAGAGAGGTGGTGAGTTTGACTCACACAAAACTAGTTATAACATTTAAGTTGTTTAATTGATTAAAATAAAAAGATAATCTTTAAGATTTTTTTAACTCTAAATATTATTTTTCTCTTTTGGCTTTGAGCTGAGTGGATTTCGTTTTCTTGTTATTTTTTAACTAGCTACATTATCTAAATAAAATGTTATGAAATAATATTATGACATATGAGTCCCCTCTCAACCTTATATTTTTCGTATAATAGACCGACAACGGCTAAGAATTTTATCATATGCACTAATACACAATATCTCGACCATCAAATAGAATATTGGTACTTGTATATAATGATTTCTCTTTTCACTACCGTGTGTATACATTTTATCATCTTGTTTACTCACACTTTAAGATCAAGACTATCTTACCATGCACTCCAAAGTCAAAATTTTATTTTCTCTTGTATGTGGTCATGGTTTGTCTAAGATGCCATTGATTTTTTACTAAAGCGTGAATAGTTTTAAGAAGAGCTGCACGAAAGTCTACAACCGTAAGCTCAGCAAAATATTTCCTAATAAAGTAAACAAAATACAACAAGAATGCTTAATTAGCAAAATGTTTTAAATACAAGTCTTTTTAGTTTTAGGGTTTGAGGAACGAATAAGCTACGGCCGTCATATATACCACCACCAGCATACTTGCTTTGGACTCGATTAAGCAAAAGTTCATGGTTAAGATTTAGTTTACATGGGGTTGTTGACTCAATTTGTGATCCGCTCGATCTGACAAGAAAATGAAATGGGCCTGAAACTTTCACAGATGGCTCGCGCACGGGCTCAGAGGACCTCGCTGACAAGGCCACGCCGACAGTGGGGAAGACGTCGAGGACGGTTATGGATGGTGAGGCGGAGGCTTTGTAGTCTTTGGTGACGTCTTCTCCGATATTATTGGGGGAGACGGAGAGGAAGGATATCAGAAGTGCAGGAACTGGCGGTGCCGGCCGTCGTCGCCTCCGGTGTCGCGCAAGGAGACCTGGACGAGCTGATGCTCGCGCTCGGGCACAGAGGGGTCGAACCTAAGAGTATTCTGGTTTTTTTTTCTCGATGAACTTCTTACTGTAGCTTGACTTTATTGCTCACTAACGTCGTTTGCTTATCAGCGAGTGGTCAAATGCACCTTGGTCCACTCAAAATATATCAGTAGTTTGGTCCTTTTTTTCAAGTAAATAACTAAATTGCTGAAAAACTATTTTGATAATTAATGTTTAATTTTGACCCCGTTGTCTTAAACTAATCATAATCATTGTTTAATTTTGATCACATGTGGTTTTACGATCTTATCTTACGAGGTATTTATTAAAACAAAACCGTTGGTTCCATAATTGGAGTTTCGATATAAACAGCAGTTTGTGGCTGTGAATTATGTTTGGCTGTGATAAAATTCGTTTCGGGTTTTATCAATGAGTTTAGCTGATCAAGTTGTGAAGAGGGATTGAAGTGACATACATACAGGTGGACGTGCATTGAACTTGATAGAAATGATTTAGATAGTGACCCCTCGGGCTCCTATAGTGTGTCATCACATATAGGCGGCATTTTCCTCCATCCGTCATCGTATTCCACGACGTCATAGTTGCTCCACTACATGTTGATGACATAAGAACATGGCTTTGAGAGAGATCGATCTCTTCTATTTATTTTACTCTGACTTGTCTTGTATTTTGTAAGACGAAGCTATTACAAATTACATACATGATATATCTTCTTGAGAAATCATATTATGTAATTTTTGAGATATAATTTCTTTATTTTTAGTTTCTTTCAATTTTTTGATAGATTTCATTTCTTTCATGCTTCTAACAAAAGACTAATATTTCGATAATTATAAAAATTTTGACCATCGGGAAAATAAAAAGTTTGACGAAAATTTAGAGAAAATATCTATAGTAGTCAAATATTAAGAAAGTAGACAGAAATTTGATGAAAAACAAGAAAATTTTAATTGTAACTTTTAGAGATGTTTATTTTCTTAATTATCTACTATATTTGAAGAGAAATCGTGAATACACATTGATTTATTGTGAATTGTAGGAATTTAAAGTGAAAAAATATATGTCAAACAATCAATTTAGATGAAAAATTTACGTTAAAATTTTATTTTTTATGGATGGAAATCATACAAAGAGCTAGACCATCATATCTAATTATGTATATTATATGATACATTGCATATAGAAAGTGCATATATGATTTCTACCAAATCAGATGACAGGACCCACCCCGGGTTAAACCCCTTTAACCCGAAGTAAATCCTGCGGGGACCACCTCAAGGGAACTTCTTACCGAAACCCCCTTGAAATGGCCAACCCTTCCTACAAACTAACTAAACCGGGTTAGTCAGAGCAGTCTACAGAGATGATTACCCCAAAGAATTTTCGAGCAGCAACGGAATGATCGACTATGCCTCGACTCTCGTACGCGCTCGACCTCCTCTCAAGAACCCTGCAACACTGGGCATTTAAAAACGAAAGGCCCAGGGGAGAAACATTGAAAAACTGTTAGAGTGAGTGGACGAAAATGAAATATAAAAACTCTATTTCCTTTAATGCTCTCCCAAAACTTTAATGATTCAAATATCATTTATGCATGCCCACAATTACCAAATTTCCACAAACGCATGACAAGGTAAACAATTAAAGAATATGGGAAGAGAAATGTTCACCAAACATAATAAGTCTGACCTCTCAGACTAGGGTCGGAGCTAAGAGCTCTAGTAGCGCCCTCACGCTACGCTATGCTAGCTAGATAAAATAATACGGTCAACCCTTATAATATCAACCTGACCTCTCAGGCTTGTCTGACCTCTCAGACCAGGGTCGGAGCTAAGAGCTCTAGAATATGTGATAACGGTCAACCCTTATAATATCAACCTGACCTCTCAGGCTTGTCTGACCTCTCAGACCAGGGTCGGAGCTAAGAGCTCTAGATAAAGTGGAAATGGTCAACCCTCATAGTGCACTACGTAGTTTGCCTGACCTCTCAGGCTAGGGTCGGAGCTAAGAGCTCTAGTAGCGCCCTCACGCTACTCTAACTAGCATATTTATTGGTCAACCCTTAAAATAAAAATTCATAACAAGACAATAATCAAATTCTCTTCCCAAAACAATTAATTAAAACAATTCCTTGTCATATATGCATAAAACCAATTTCCAGCGAAGTCTCGGGTTCAATTCCATTCGAAGGACGGCCCTCACCGTCTATAACCATTTTCGGAAGAAATAGAAAATTGAGTAATAATGTAAATACGTTCAAGAACCCGAGAAGGATATAATTTTCGGAAACAATTATAAACACCATGCAATTAACTCAATAATTAAGGCATGCATTTATTTAAAATAATATGTCCACTCACAGTACTATTTCGACCTTCTTCCCGCTCGGAAAGCTCCTCGAGCGAAACTCTCGAACTACCCGCGTAGTCGAGCCCGTCTCACGTCCGACTAGAGACTGTACAACAAATCATCACATTAGTCATACCACAGTTGACTTGGTCTTTTCCTAGTTTGATCAGGAAATCCTATTTGACCACATGTTGACCAAGTTCCTTTCTTATAGCACTTTAACCTTTATAACTTTCTTTCCCGGTTATCGACTCTTAACTCAATTTACCGGAAGTCCGACTCAGCTTCCGAACTTTCCTTTATTACTTTAACTTGACGTTAGGGTGTCACGTATTAATTCGTTGAATTACTATGAACACCCATTCAACCACTTCACCAATACCTTAGGAGTCCTTAAAATAAATCCTTAAACCTTAACCGGCAATAATCGATGGTCGGAATAATATTTAATTATCCGCCAATAATACTAAACTAGAACAATTCCAAAACCTAACCAAAACACCTCCAAAAATTACCAAATTTTAACCATAGACTCCTCACAATATGTACTAATTAATGGACATGAAAAACTGCCCAAAAATTGGCGGCACCGCCGCCAGCTCCGCCGCCGACGGCGGCCGCCGGCAGAAATTCCGGCTAAAATTCAGGCGACCTCCGATCGCCACCAAATTTTACCAGTAGCTTCGTCTCATCAATTGGAACAACTTTCTAGTTCAACTCGAAGGCCAATTCGGCCTCTAACTAGGTCAAAAACTCGATGAACAGTAGACCCCGAAAATTACACTACCAAACTTCAAATCCTCAATTCTCCCTACACACTTCAAATCAAGCTACCAAATTCTAGGGGATTGTAGTACACCTAAAACCCATCCTAAACATATAAAGAACTCAACAATTGGTGATCTAGGGAGGGAGAAATTCAATCCCGAAAATCTACTGTACACACCAAGAACAAATCGGAATTTCTCCCGATTTACGGCGAGTTAGGTCGGAAAGCTTACCTAGGATTGAAGTAGACTCGGAGGCCGAGCTTTTGGGACCGGTGCGCCGGCGGTTGGTGGCCGGACGGCGGCGCTAGGGCGGCCGGAAGCTCGGCGCAGTTTTCCGTCGGGGGAGAGGAGAGAGAGCCGGGTGAAAATCTGATTTTTCACCCCGGTAACTCCTATATATAGCCGTTTTACCGCATAGTAACTTTATACTTTTGTTCATAACTTTCTCATACGAACTCTGATTTGAGCGTGCTACGTGTCCATGAACTCGTAACGACGCCCTCTACAACTTTCAAGAAGGAAGTTTTCCCAAATTCGTGACTTAACGAAAAGTCAACTTCACGATCATTGTACGGTTAAACGGTCACTTTAAATGGTAAAAGACCAAAGTAACCAACCATAAAATAATTCTAGGATCGGGGTGTGACATCAGATGTATAGGATATATATTAAAATGAGGCATAGAATGATAGCGGTCATGGCTAAGTCATTGAGTTTGTATTGAAGCAAACGAGGTTCGAACCCTGGTAGTCTCGAATATTCTTGATTTTGGTTGAATTTTGGTGAATTTTCAGAATTTCGGTGAAATATTCTGAAAATTCAGAAATATCTGACAAGAATAATTAGAAAGTGAAATTTATATTGTCCTCGTACGAAAATATAGACGATATTTAAGACTTGCTTCTAACAAGTTACAATGTGACACACTAACCACCCCCTCCATTACAATCAGAAGTCTCATCCGATCGAGCACTGCTCCTCGAACCCACACCTCTGAAAAAATAGTTACTTGATCTCAAAACCACAGATCAAACTGTGATTAGAGAAACCCTAAGAACCTCCGATATGGAGCCACATATCCTTCCGCAGAACTCTTTGCCGTCACCTACCTAGTAGCGGAGTCAGAATTATAGATTTAGTGAGACACAATTTAAAATTCTTTAAATAAATTTGTATATGTTTAAATGATGTTACGGTGAGCGTGTATAACATAATTTTTATATTGAAATTGAATGAAATCATTTTGTAATACGAATAAATTTAGTATAATGATGTTGTCAACTTAATTAATTAATACACGTATTATACAAATATGAGAAATCATATATGACATTTAGTAATAATTTCACTAACTCATTCAAAAAAAAATTGGTTGTGATAAAAAAACATAACCAAACCTTAAAACAAACAAATATTTTAAAGAGATAGAGTAAAATTTAACTAGATCAAACAGAAAAGAAAAAAAATTAAAAAAAGAAAGTTAACTAGGAGTTAAACATAAAAAAAACAAGTAAAAATAAAAATACATCTAAGAGATCTAAACCCCAAATCTTAAAAATAAACTTTTTCACCACTCCAACACCCATTATTTGTGCCAATTGGATCAATTTATTCAAAATAATAAATGAGACATGCCCCAGTTCATATGTTAGTGGCTGTCTCACTGCCGCCACCTACGATCAACACAACCAAAAGGACCATGTTGCCGCAGTTGGGGACACCATGATCAACCCTCTCAATAGGGACAAGGCTGCCGCTTCTTGAAACCTAGGGTTTCAATTTACAGCGTAATAAAACCAAATTGAAATCGGTCACCCAAGATGTCTTCCCACAGTTCATAACAATTTCTCCAACAACTCTTCTACCTAAAAAATGTATACTTAAACAATGTAGTGTCGGCAAGTGGCAGGGTTAATAAAAGCAACAGATTAATTAAGGTAGTTTAATTTTGTGTAATCATGTTAATTTTACATTGTGCACTATTTTAATGAGTCGTAAAGCAGAGGGTAATACACTGACAATGCAATTATGCAAGAGACAAGATAGTCACCACTCTCTCGATTGTTAATTTGTTGTATATATAGGGAGTAGTTACATATTAAGCTATCTTTTTATTGTCGTCAATTTATAAATGATATAAATTTGGGTATTACGTTATGAATTGATGTCTTTGATGATGACAATTCAGTATTATTGTGGCATCGCATGAGGCTCCTAGCGTGCAACAAGCGGGACGTTGCTATCTGGAAGAAGAAGAAAAAGAAAAGGGGACTTCTTTTAAATTTTGCACAACATAAAGTAATTATTTCGTCCTTCAATAAACATAACAAATTTGTCACTTGCAGAGCTAGCTGTTGCTTCGATGTGTACTTCCAATTTTCCATTAATCGATTGGGACTTTGATGCGTCATGCGTGGCGTCATAAACTGATAAAGCTGCGCTATGTGTACTTGTCTTCTTTCTTGATTGATATTAGTGTTGGCAATTTGACACATGCGCTAATGTACCGATCATATCAATTAAGTTGATCTACCACCAAGTCGGTAAATGGATTTTCGATACAGCACAACTGTTTTAAGTTTTTGAAGTCAGTTGGTATATGATAGTGTTTTTATTACTATATCGTATTAAGTTTTTAGAAAAATACATATATAATATAAATAAATATAAATACATTACAGATACAAAATAGAAAAAATACTCAACATTCTGCTAGAGAAGAAACTTGAATCCAAGACCAATTGGAGGAGAAATATGCCTCACACCGCAACTTATATATATATATATATATATATATATATGTGCAAATACTAAATATATACCTTTATTAAAGTCAAATTTTAAATTTGGTAGAGACCCAATATCAATCGTACCAACTAAATCGGTATACCGACTTTAACAGTTGGTATTGATATAAAATTTTGTCTACAAATTAAAAGTTAACTGGTACATGATATTACTAAAAAGTCAATATTCGTACCGAATCCATCCCTAGTTGAGATCGAACTTAAGACTTGAGGGTAAAACTTCAACTCTATTGGCCATCCATATCGCTTATAAACAACTGTTTAAACCTTCTAATCTTGTGGACACCATGTAGATAGAAAAGGGTAGCTGCATAATAGATGGCGCAACAACGATGGCATATGAACAAAAGTGGAGTTGCGCAATCTGTTTTGGCACAACTGATTGTCTTGTTTTTTGTTTTTATTTGTTTTTGTTATTTAGCAAGTTATGCTTTTTGCGAGCAATTAAACCCTAAACGTTTGATAAGTTGGGCTTGTTGGTCTTTGTTCCTCAGTGAACACTCACTCGTTTGCTCTAGATAGTTGAGGGGATAAATACTGGTATATCTTTATAGTTTATATTTGAAAACAGCTTTGTTCTCGAAGTTTTATTTTAAATAATTTTGTCTTCAAAGTTTTAACAACAAAATAGTTTTGTCTTTTTTAACTATTTTGAAAGAATATTTCGTTAATAAAAGAATATTTTCTTATGAAAAAGTTTAAACTATGTATGTTTTTGGTGTTTTCTTTTAAAATTGACAGAGCATAGTGGACCTAAGTTTATGAATTTGTATATTTAGCACACTGCAAATATAAAACTTATCCTCTTACTCTAAGGTAAACAATTATTTTTCATTATCGATAGCAAACTTAATAGCTACACGGCTTGATTTATTAGTTTATGCTAAGATTTCTTACAAAGAATTGCAATACAAAAAAAGAAAACTAAAAAGATTAAAAAATTATAGAGATAATCTTCCTAGAAAAACAGAAAATTACTGGGATATTATCTTTAAAGTTTAGCACAAAATCAAACGTACTGAAGAACAGATTGAAGTTCTATATGAAGTGTTTGACTACGATTAGACTCCTCTGAACGTTCTGAGCCTCTGTTAGATCTGCCATAGCTGGTATCAGAGCCTGGTTGGCTCAAAAGAGGTTACCAAGGCTTATGCCACAAAGTTGGCTTCTCTTGACTAACAAAAGAAAATCCAAACTCAAAAATTACCAGTCCATCTGTATTACAAAAGGTACTGAAAAGTGACAAAAGTGCTTTTATTCAAGGCATACTCAGGAACACCAATACTCGATAAAGTACATCTGTAGAGTATTAAACACACTCTACAACTATCTTGTCTACCTCCAAAGAGAAGTCAGAGTTAAAGAGCTTGATTCTTCCAGACCAAGCCTAATTGAATACCTAGATCATCTATCTAGGAACACGACATCAGACAAGATTGCAATACAACTTGAGAGATTTCATCTCAAGTTCAAGCAATTTGAAGAGATAAGTTCTACACTTGGCAAGATTGAAGCAAAGCGTGATTATCTCAAAGAAAAACAATATCTATTGGATATTAAAAATAAGCTAGTTCACACTGAACAAGTAGCTACCGTCGTGTTAGGATTGTTTTAGATTCTTTTGTCATCGTTTTCGATCTATTCTATTATCTTCTTTCTTTCTCTACATCAACTCCAACCTAGTTCCTACGCCACCAATCACTGGGTGTCTCTTAGACTGTGTTTGGTGCAGCTAGGCTTATAAGAAAAGCTGGCTTTTACTTATTCTTGAGAATAAGTGACTGAAAAACAAAGTAAAGCTGAGGGTTTGGTAAACTGAATTTTAATAGCTTCTGTGAGTACTAAAAGCTGTGAAAGGTGTTTGGTAAATTGAAAACAAAAAATGCTTACGGTTTGTAGAATGACTAATTTAGACATTAAACTAAATCTGACTTATTATACAATAATTTATTTATTATTGTATGTCTAGTTTTATGTCCTTATAAATTAATATTGACTATCTATTTTTTTATATCATGATGATAATCATATCATAAATATAAAAAAAATCAAGATGATTTGTACAAGTATTGAGATGCAAGTATGTTTACTAATCGAGTAGTCACAAGTATCTTAACACATCATCATTAATAAAACATACATTTTAATGGCATAAGGTAGCAATAAAAAATAGCTTAACACATCCAATTGTTCCTGATACTAACTTTAATAACAAACCATGTCCCTTCAGTAGCATGAAGTAGCAACATAACACTGTTTTGACACAACAAACCTGATACCAACATATATCAAAATACATTTTTTTAAATGCATCAAGTACCGATAATAATATCTTCACACATTTAAAAATTTCTAGCACCACATGCACACATCAAACTTTGGGCAATTGCATTTCGTATTGCTTCCATTTCTTGTGCATCATGACCATGATATTCTTCTTGTTCCTCATCATCCATCTCCATCTCCATCTCATTACTTCTATGAAATGCCTATCATGATTTGCATATCTCCGTATATAATTATGAAGAGTCATGGTTGCAATGATAATCTTTACTTGCTTCTCAAATGAAAATCCTTCCATGTTCCTCAAAATATGCCATTTCTTTTTCCTAACTCCAAATGTGCGTTCTATAACGCCTCTAAGAGAAGAGTGTGCTTGGTTAAATACCTCTTTTTCATTTCTTGGCTCTCGCCTACGATATTGTTGAAAATGTTGACTTGGACTTTTATAAGGTCCCAAAAACCCATTCATTTGTGAGTATCTCACATCAGCAACATAATATTTTCCTATCAAATAACAAAATTGTAACTCATAAAAGTCACATTAAAGTTTGTCAAAAATTATTAAAAATAACTAAAATGTGTTACCTTTTGGAGGTTTAGGAAACTTCAAATTGGGATTTCGAAGAACCGATTGAAAAACCCTTGCATCATGAGCGGACCCTTCCCAACCGGCACATACAAATGTAAATTGCATGTTAAAATCACACACTGCCATAACATTTTGTGTCGGTATCCCTTTTCTACCAATAAATGGTATTTGATGTTGAGAAGATATCGAAGCAGGAATATGCACTCCATCAATAGCACCAATGCAATCCTTAAAGTAATATAAATATTAGGCATAAATTATTAATATAAACTAAAGGATATGATATAAACAAATAAAAAATTTGAAATACCTTAAAATGCGGAATTTATCTCTTATCCGTGAGTATCTCCGGTGGAATACTCTTGAACTCGGGATCCAACGGCATGCATCCACTACTACTACTACTACTACTACTACTACTACTACTACTACTACTACTACTACTACTACTACGTACTAACAGTTCCATTAAAGTGATTAACCCCTAAGTAGCATCATGCACCTAAGTAGTATATATGTAGATATTAATCACATTCCAGAGGTACTGATCTTACCATAGGTGCGTACTAATCTCACCATAGATAATTCCATAGGTATAAATCAGACATATGCTAATATTTATATACATTCCATAGGTACCAATCTTACCACATTTCACAGAGATATGACAGTAAACCTGATATTGCCCAAAACAATCTTAGAAGCCACTGATTCATAAGTAGCCATGCAGATGCTAACTATGCTAAAAATTTAAAAAGAAGGTGAAAACAACTTAAGAAATAGGGTGATCTCTAAAATGTGGTATGCAAAGCTAGTTTATATATGAAGCATTTGGTTTTAGGGGCAGGTGTTCATGAAAAAACGTAGAACCAGTAGAGGAAGACAACAGAGAATGATTGAACTAAATGGGTCCTGAGTGTGGAGTTTATCATAAACCCAGAGAGGAGAATTTCACTGAGTACTGGAGACATCTAGCTCATACATGAAGAGCTGTATATGTATATATTAAGCATTACAGAAGCTAGAACCAAACTAAGAGAGCCTTATTGGTGTATGTAGAAAACACAACAATCAAAGCTATGTAAGAACACACAGGTATTCAATTTGGTGAAATAGATTAAGGAAATAGAACACACAGGTATTCAATCTTTTTGAACACACAGGTATTCAATCTTTTCCAATATATAAGAACACACAGGTATTCAATCTTTTTCAAGCTGAAATAGATTAAGGAAGAAACTGTATTCAATTTGGTGAAAAGGCCAAGTGAATCTGAAGGCAATCTGAGCAGTACAATTTCACATGCAGTGTGGCCAGAATTCTGAAAGCTGGTCATAATTCAAGGAACTTCACATACGAGTAAAAATAATCAACAACCAGCCAAGACAGTATCAATCTTAATTTAGAAATTGATAAAGAACAAGGAAACAGTTCATTAAAACCCAGATAATGATAACAAAGGACACAGATATTGCTATCGATTAGAGACGAACGAGTGGAAGGAGAGAGAGTGTTTACCTCCAAGCCCTAGCTTCTCAACTCTGATACCGATCTCAAACTTGAAAATGATCTCTGATGTAGAGGCGCAGACGAGAGAATGGAGAGGCGCAGATCTCAGTTGACTTTTAATATGATACCCAGACTTTTAAATGTATCAGAAAGGTACCCGAACTTGTATTTTTGTATTGACGTCGTACCTATAGATGTTTTCCGTCACCTCTCCGTCAGTTCATGTCACAAGTGAAGCACGTGACCCCAAAGAAAAACAAATATCCTTTTTTCCAATAACTAAAATGTGTCACAGACTATCACTGACACAGTAGTCAGTATGCAAACAAAAACTCAGAAAAGAAAACACACAAAGACCCAAAGCCCCAAAGGCATATCAATTCGGATTATCTACAAAGTTTGGCAGTCAAGGGTATATATAATTTCTAGTTTGTTCACCACAATCAGTATCCTACATTAAACTGAGAACTCGAAACTAGCTCAATCATTAATAAGTTAATAACTATAACACAGCTGCAAAACACATCTTTTACACCACGGCACGATCCTATGGTTTGGTTGTCGCTAAATTACAGATTCTCGGAAGTTGAATGGCACAATCAAACTTTCATGATGGAGCTTAAAGTCAACATCGTCATGATTCTTAGCTGTAATCATACCTAATGAACCCAGAACCAAATTCTAATTGATATAACTGAAACGAAACACCAGATTCAACAACTTATCCTTAAAACACAAATTGACTAAAACTCCTGCATGTTTTCTATCTTTGTTCTGTCATGTTTCCAATTGAATCTTCCAACTTATGAACCATCACAAGTCAAACTACCCCCAAAATCCCTAAAAGCATACAAACCCAATTTCATCCAAACCAAAACCTCTATTGTCACAATAAAGACCAATCTTTAGAAACCAATCCAACAAAATAATGAATAAAACAGAAGCCAAACTCAACGAACCTGAAGAAGACCATCTTCCAACAGCAACCTTTCGTCACTACCAGAATAAGTATCATAGCCGACGAATATTTAATTAGCAGGCCGACGAAATTTTTTTTCGTCGGCTAAAGTCCATTTTAGCCGACGAAAAAAAATTTCGTCGCCTAAGTGAAATTTTCGTCGGCTAAAGTGGACTTTTAGCCGACGAAAAAAACTTTCGTCGCCTAAGTGAAATTTTCGTCGGCTAAAAGTCCACTTTAGCCGACGAAATGTTGTGTCGTCGGCTAAAATAGTTTTTTTCGTCGGCTATAGTCTGTGAACTATAGCCGACGAAATTTTAAAACTTTGGCCGACGATATATATAATTTCGTCGGCTAAAATGCTTTATATTTCCAGATCTAGACAGTAGCTGATTTGAAAGAAAAAACGAGAGAAAAAGTTTTGGGGTTGGCGAAATTGTTGGGTGTTGTCGAAATCTGTCCGAAATTAGTTTGTGGCGCTATATATAGGTACGTATATGTATATATCTTGTTTTTGAGTTGATTTAAGAGTTTTATTTTCGTTATGCACATTGATTTTGAGTTTTAATTAGAGTTGATTATATTGTGTTTTAATTAGAGTTGATTATATTGTGTTTTAATTAGAGTTGATTATATTGTGTTTTGAGTGTGATTGAGTTGATCGATTTGGGTTTGATAATATATATGAAGTTGTTGATATATATATATATATATATATATATATATATATTAATTAGTAATTATTATATATATTAATTGTACGTTAACTCAGATATAATATAAATTGAATGATTCGTAAATTTAATTAATTAGCGTTTATACATATATATTATGTTATTTTCTCAGGATATGGATAAGAGTTGGATTTCGCTTCCAAAATGGGACAAAAGATATGCTAAAGGAGTTGTTAGTTTTATTGAATATGTGATCAATAATGCTAAAGGGAATACAATTTTCTATTGTCCGTGCACTAAATGTCAGTGTCGCAGCGATATGTATCAATTTCCAATTGACAAGGTTTGGCAGCACCTTCAAAGTAATGGGTTTTGGGAGAAGTACACATGTTGGATATATCACGGTGAAACATCATCAAGGGGTCCGCATGATCATGGGCAATTTTCTGAGACGGGCAGTACATCCAACGATCCAACAACGGCCTTCATCAACGATATGTTTCCTTATGAGAGGGGTGTATGCTCTGAAGGACCGTATATGTCTGACCCGGTGCAGCCCTTCCCTAGAGTTGTCAACACTGCTGGTATTGACAGGTACAACAAACTACTTGCTTTCCAACAGACCCCTGTGTACCCCGGTTGTCAGAAAACGGTTCTTGAAAGTGTGATGGACGTTATGAAGATTAAAGTTGAGACAAAATCGACTGTCAAGGCTGTTGATGAGTATCTACAGTACACTGCTTCGATGCTGCCCCACGGTCATCGTCTTCCTACCACTCATCATAAGGTCCGATGTATACTGAAAGATCTTGGGCTTTCCTACATCAAGATCCATGCATGCAGATATGATTGTGTTCTCTTCTGGGGTAAAGATTCAGAAGGGAATGACCTTGGTGACCTTGACACATGTCCAGTATGTCAGAGTGACAGGTATAAGTTGACTCCTGCAGGCAATAGGAAACCTATGAAGGTACTTCGGTATTTTCCGTTGAGGGATAGGCTGGAACGGTTGTACATGTCATCACACACGGCCAAATCTATGAGATGGCACGCTGATAGGGAATTGCAAGGCGAAGATACCCTTATACACCCTGCTGACGGGGAGGCCTGGAAGCATATAGACAGGGAGTTTCCTCATTTTGCGTCTGAGGTCCGAAATGTGAGGCTCGGGCTCTCATCCGACGGGTTCAATCCTTTTGGCAACATGAGTCTTCAATACAGTGTATGGCCGGTGATTTTGGTACCATACAATCTTCCTCCATGGATGTGCATGAAGAAGGAATACAATATGTTGAGTTTGTTGATTCCGGGACCCGGTTATCCAGGGAAGTGTCTCGATGTGTATTTGAGACCCTTGATTGAAGAGCTTAAGTTTTTTTGGGACGTTGGTCATCCCACTTATGATAAGTTCATGCACGAGATGTTCCAGATGCATGCTATGGTTGTTGGTACCATTAGTGATTTTCCTGCTCGTGGGATGTTGTCGGGCAACGTTGTTAGGGGATACAAGGCTTGTCCAGAGTGCCTAAGCGATGAGGGGAGCAGTAGTCATTGCAACAAGATATGTAGATTGGGTCACCGTACTCTCCTTCCGTATGATCACGAATGGCGGTTCGATGACAAGGCATTTGATGGGACTGTAGAACTTGGTGTGCCTCCTAGAAGATGGACAGGGGAAGAAATTTTAGCAGTGCTTAATGAGTATGATTTTGGGCAGCTCAGCAATCATCCCAATATAGTGGCGGCAATACCTGACAGACCCGACAGGTATAAATTTTGGACACATAAGAGCATATTATGGGAACTCCCATACTGGAGTAAGTTGTTGATCAGGCACTACCTAGATGTGATGCACATAGAAAAGAATGTGTGTGACAGTGTGGTGGGAACCGTGCTGAACTTGGAGGGAAAGACGAAAGACGGTCCGAAGGCACGCATTGATCTTAAAAAAATGGAGATACGAAGACATTTGTGGTTGAAAGAAGGGAAGAAAAAAATGCCTCAAGCTCCGTACACCGTGAAGCCTGAACAGAAGAACGTAATTTTCAGGTGGTTGAGTTCTGTGAAGTATCCTTCAGGCTACGCAGGAAATATAGCCCGGTGTGTAAACATTCGGGACAATAAAATGTACGGGTTAAAGAGTCATGACTGTCATATTCTGCTACAACGGCTCTTCCCTATTTTCATTCGACCATTCCTTCCCCGTCAGGTGGTGGAGCCGTTAGTAGCGTTGTCAAGATTCTTCCAGAAGTTATGCACAAGGGAAGTGACAAAATCTGATCTCCGGGAAATGCAACAGGACATTATTTATATCATGTGTAAATTTGAGAGAATATTTCCTCCAAATTTTTTTGACATCATGCCGCACCTGATGATCCATCTTCCCGAGCAATTGTTGCTTACCGGTCCAGTACACTATACTTGGATGTATCCTATGGAAAGGTATGTTTTTTACACCTAATGTTTTTATTGTACATGTTCATTGTATAATCGTAACATATGACAACAAATTTATTTATTTACAGACAACTTGGAGACTACAAAGCTTATGTGGCTAACAAATCCGCGCCTGAAGGATGTATAGCAGAAGCATATATTGCGCACGAGTGCGTCACCTACATGAAGTTGTATCTAGGAGCATTGAAGGAAACTCCACAGACCATGCCGGTTGATGAACCGAAGTTTAACCTTTCCATAGTCTCAAATGATGTTGAAGTTTATGGAATTTTACCAGAGTCCTACAAGTTGCAACCCCATGAGCTCGTCATAGCCCATTGGTGGGTATTGATTAACTGTCAAGAAGTTGAATACTGGAAAGACATCCATCTACACTGTCCAGACATTCAAGGTGATCTCGACTACCACAACAAGGAGTTCGCGAACTATTTTGGCGATTGGGTATGTAATTCTCCAATTTTGTATGTTGCAAGTCTCCTTGATTGCATAATTATTCATATTAATTTATAATACATTGAATCTTTGGTTGCAGATGAACCATATTCAATTTGATGGTCACCCAAATTGGTCTCACGAACTAAGACTTCTAGCTATGAAGCCGATAATGTCAAGAGTTTACCCGATGTGCAAGGTCAATGGCGTGCAATTTATATGTGAAATGAGAGACAACAGACGAAGAACACAGAATTCTGGGGTTATGGCGCATGGTGGCCGGAATAATCTGATAAGTATGCCTACTAATGTTGTATAACTAATTGACTAAGTGTTAAGTAAATGTTCCGTTTTAAAAACAAACTATACGTAGATGCTTCAAACAAAAAAAAGTCGTGAGATAAGATATGCCCGGAACGATGAAATATGTCTACGGTTGAAATTTCACGTAATTCCGATAAGTTTCGGTGCCAATACTTGCGGTCATTGCATTTTTTCTATTCGTTCGCCATAGAGGACGCCCTATCTCCGCCGGTTATTTTTCGTATAAATTTTATACCGCTAGTTGCGTCTCCTCGATATGAAACTATTTGTAGTTGACGGTCCGGACAGAATACGTATTTTAGGTGGCCAAATCACCGTTTGTTTGTGTTTAGGGGTTTGACCAACGGGATTGACCGTGCGGATCGAGCCCTTACGTGTGTCTGATGATGCTGAAATTTTCCCCTCACACATGTTTCAACATAATGATGATATCTGACGGTCGGTTTTTCGTTTCACAAGATAAAACAAATAAATTGTGCATGAACTTACTAAATAATTATAAAATATACTTTAGCCGACGAAATTACTAACATTCGTAGTAATTTCGTCGGCTATAGGTGGACTTTAGCCGACGAAATTACTAAAACAATTTCGTCGGCTATAGTTGGACTTTAGCCGACGACATTAGGGTTTTGTCGTCGGCTAAAGTCCAACTATAGCCGACGAATTTTTTATTTCGTCGGCTAAAGTTGGACTATAGCCGACGAAATTTTTATTTCGTCGGCTATAGTTCTTCCTATAAATTCGAATGCAGCCGAACAGAAGCCCACTTTCTCCACTTCTCCTTCTCGGCCGGACGGTTTCTTCCTCTCCTCTCGATTTTCTTTCGCCATTTTCGACGGTTTCCGGCCTCCACTCCGCCTCCCTCATCTCCCAAACCAATTAGGTATGAAATTTCATGTTTATATTGTATTATAGAACAAATTTGGGTTGTTTTTTCAATATATTGCATTATATTGAATTGTGTTGAATTATATTGTGATAATGTTGAATTGTATTATGTTGTGATAATGTTGAATTATATTGGGTGTATTTACTGAATTTGGGTGTATATTTGGTTGTATTTGGGTGAATTTGGGTGTATTTGAGTGTATTTGGGTGTATTTAGATGTATTTGGATGTATTTGGGTGTATTTGGGTGTATTTAGTATATTTGGATGTATTTGGGTGTATTTGGGTGTATTTAGTATATTTGGGTGTATTTAGTATATTTGGATGTATTTGGGTGTATTTAGTATATTTGGATGTATTTTGGGGGTATTTGGATGTATTTGGGTGTATTTAGTATATTTGGATGTATTTGGGTGTATTTAGTACATTTGGGTGTATTTGGGTGTATTTAGGTGTATTTAGGTGTATTTAGTATATTTGGATGTATTTGGGTGTATTTAGTACATTTGGGTGTATTTGGGTGTATTTAGTATATTTGGATGTATTTGGGTGTATTTAGTATATTTGGATGTATTTGGGTGTATTTAGTATATTTGGGTGTATTTAGTATATTTGGATGTATTTGGGTGTATTTAGTATATTTGGATGTATTTGGGTGTATTTAGTATATTTGGGTGTATTTAGTATATTTGGATGTATTTTGGGTGTATTTGGATGTATTGTTCATTTTTAATTTGGTATATTGTTCATTTTTAATTTAACAAAATATTAATTATTTTTTTTAGGATGAAAGGATTATTCAGCAGATCAAAGAGTTCGAAGGGCAGGGGTGAATCGTCAGAGGGAACGTCTAGCAACCCTCGAGGTTCGTTTCAGGGCCCAATGACGGCCCGACGGGCGTCTCTTCTGGAGCCGACACATTCCTCCAGGCAGCCAGATGGCCCTCCCGCCTCCAGGGCGCCTAGCGCCCCTCGCTCTTCCGGCCAGCCTAGCGCCCCTCGCTCCTCTGGCCAGCAGGACGCCCCTCGCTCCTCCAGGCAGCCTAGCGTACCGCGCTCCTCCAGGCAGCCCAGCGGCCCTCACTCCTCGAGGCAGTTGTGGCCTCCGACTCAGGCAGAGGTGTCTGCACCACGTATGCCTGAGATACGTAGGGCACCGGCACCGGGCCCTAGTGCATCGGAGGGTGGGTCTTCCGGGGTACAGATGCCGCCGCCTCTTCTCTTCCTTCCGCGCTTCATACCGGCAATACCTGCAGTCGATGACTCAGGGGCGCCGATTTATCCACTACCCCCCCAGGTGACCCCATCAGCGGTGTATCTGTACGTGCCGTTTGCTACAGAGTTAATTTCTGCGAGGGTATCATCGTCGGCTGCAGAGTCGGAGTCCGTCGCATCCGCCCCAACGCCCTCAGGTAATAATTATACAAGTAATTTGTTATGTTATAATGTACCAACGCCCCAACGTCTAATCATCAATTTATGATAGGTACCGTCGGAGCCAAGCCGACAAGGAAGAAGAGAGGTCCGGTCACGGGGAAAGCTCTCGAGAAGACAGTGAGTACATCGGGAAGGATCGTCATTGATACTGACGAGGGTGGGAACGTAGTATCGGGCGGCAAGACGAGGATGTACTCTGGCCGCGTGGGAGCGCTTATTAGGGATAGAGTCCCTATGTTGTGGTCAGACTGGGGCGAGGTCCCACAGGAGGTTAAGGACATGGTCCACAACGCCATGTCGGTAAGTATAACAAAATTCATATTTAACATTATTTATTACATTGTAGATTTATGAACGTCTAAAGTAATAAATGTTTAAATGCAGGTGTGGTTTGACGTTCCCGAGTACCTGAGGAACACCTGGGCGGACGTTGTGCACGGGGGAAGGTACGTTGCAAAGTTAAGGACAAAAAAAAACTATGTTTAATTTATAATATTTATATTTTTTTTGGCGTATTACAGGTACAAGGAGTGGAAGAACGAGTTACGGACCCACTGGACTACACATGGGAACGAACGTTCCGGCACCCCCCTTGAGTTCCAGTTCAGGGAGTACGAGTGGCGTTGGCTTCTGATATCGGAATTCAACAACCCACATAAACAGGTAATTAAAAATAATTATTTATTATATTGAATTATATTTAATACGTTTTAAAATATTTTACTAATTCGATTCCTTTGTAGGCCGTTTCCCGGGTGAACGCTCAGAACCGGCAACGCAACATGAGGAACCATCATGCCGGTTCTAGACCGTTCGCATCGTTGATGGAGGAGGCGGCCAGGGAACATCCAGAGGTCAACCAGTACGTCTATACGTACGAGAGGGCATATCCTGACTCCCAGGAGGATATTGTAAGTCGTTTTACGTTTTAAAATTTAGTAAATTATATGTATATATATATATTTTAAAATGTTAATTAATTTTTTTTCCCTATCAAATTAGGCGAGGGTGAGGCAGGCTAGTGACGAGGTGATGGCTGCTATAGTCAGGGAGACATGGCCTGACACGCAAGAGGAGGACATGTCCGAAGCCATGTCCCGGATCGACAGTTCGGATCTCAGCGTTGGGGCCAGGATCATGGGCACAGCCTTCCCACCGCGAGGAAATAACTTCTACTGTCGGGGCCTGGGAAAGAAGGGCGAGGGGGTACTGAAAACCACTCCTGGGTTTCAGAAAAAAGGAGCCTCGACCAGCAGCAGAACGACTCAGCTTGAGGCGGAAGTTCAGATGTTACGGGAACAACAAGCCGCCCAAGCAGCATATAATGCCGAGAGAGAGGCCGCCCGAGCAGCATATACTGCCGCGAGAGAGGCCGCCCAAGCAGCATATACTGCCGCTCTACAGGAGTACACTATAGCATCCCATGCCGCCCAGCAGACACAGCAGCAGCAGATGTACCAGTACATGCAAGATTTTGTAGCTGCACAGCAGCAGGGACTTCCGCTTCCGCCCATGCCCCCGCCTATTGTCTTACCTCAGCCGCCGCAACCTCCCCAACTTCCCCAACAACCTCATCCTGGAGCAGATATTGATTTAGACGATATCGATTTTATTTAGTTTTTTAAGTTTATGAACAATTATTTATTTAGTTTTTTAGGTTTATGAACAAATATTAATTTACTTTTTAGGTTTTATGAACAATTTATGAATTAAAAATTTAATGCAAAATATTTATGTTACTTTAGATGGTGTGTTGTTGTTGGTTATGAAATTGTTTCTGTAATTTGCAGCTTGCTTGGATGGTAATGTATAAATTTTGTTTGGGTTTCTAGTATAAAAAGTACTATAGCCGACGAAATTTACCATATTTCGTCGGCTAAAGTTTTAAAAATTAAAAAATAAATAGACAATAGCCGACGAAATTTGCCATATTTCGTCGGCTAAAAATATCATAGCCGACGAAACTGTGCTAATTTCGTCGGCTATTGTCTATTTATTTTTTAATTTTTAAAACTTTAGCCGACGAATTTTTAATATTATTTCGTCGGCTAAGTGTTGAAGTATAGCCGACGAAATAATATATTGTAATTCGTCGGCTATACTCTAACACTTAGCCGACGAAATAATATATAAAATTCGTCGGCTAAGTGTTGAAGTATAGCCGACGAATTAAAATATATTATTTCGTCGGCTATACTCCAACACTTAGCCGACGAAATAATATTAAAAATTCGTCGGCTAAGTGGTGGAGTATAGCCGACGACGGACTTTATTTCGTCGGCTATAAGTATAGCCGACGACTACTTAGCCGACGACGTGTCGTCGGCTAAGGTTATAGCCGACGAAAAATGTGAACAGGCCGACGAAAAAATTTCGTCGGCTAAAATGCTTATCCTGGTAGTGCGTCCTCCTGAGAACCTATGTCTCTGTCTTTCTTTCTCTCTTTCTGAGGATCAACAACATTTTTGACCTTTGGGGTCACGTGCTTCACTTGTGACATGAACTGACGGAGAGGTGACGGAAAACATCTATGGGTACGACGTCAATACAAAAATACAAGTTCGGGTACCTTTCTGATACATTTAAAAGTCTGGGTATCATATTGAAAGTCCACCAAGTCTTCAGACACTATTAGTGCATTTTTCTCCTTCTAATTTGTTCACAAAGCGAGAGGTACCAACGTCATTTTAAAATTTTCATTTAATTTCGCGAAAGAGTAACGCGCAACTTATAAACAAAAATAATGAGAGAGCGCCTTCTCCTTTTCTTCTTAAAAACACATATTACTTTAAAATAACTAACTTCATTATAAGTTACTAAATACTAAAAACTTCTATGCTTATAAACACAAGAGGTTATAAGCTCCCCAACCTTACTTACTGGACCTCCGACTCCTACCTCACCTCTTCCCTCGTCTCCCTCCATCTTACCCCTCACTGCCGCGCCGACCCACTTGTCCTACTCGCTCTGTCCTTCATGGAAGCCTAACCACCGTCAAAAGCAACGTTGACCGCGTTATTAATGTCTCTCAACAAACTCCAAACCCTCCCCAGTTTGAATCTCCTTGTGGTTTTTATTTTAGTAATGTTCATTCCATGTTTTATTCTTTTTCTTCATATATTATTTTTTCCCTCACTTCTCATAAAGTCTGGGCTCAAATTAGACAACTAGTTCTCTTTTGTATAGTTTCGGCTCAAATTGGACAACGGGGGATCCTTACCATCGATTACATAGTAGTATTAGATGAGTTAATATATTACCATACCATCGATTAAATAACAGTGTTATATGAGTTTTTTCTGCGTCTTAATTCTATGCATTTCAGTCAACCAAAAAAATAAAAAATTCAAAGCCCATTCCATATACAAATTCTGGATGCGTCATTTGTTCTGTTTTCTTTATGGATGTCATTGGTTTATTTATGATTTATCGAGTTTGAGTGTTGGTATTATGGTCGGTTTATCTCCTTATTCATCAGATACTTGTTGATAAATATGTTCTTACTTGTTTAAAGACTTTGTAGCTTTGCTCATGTCAAGGAATTGGAAACTGTTGTTCTCTTCTGATGACAAAATAATCTGTTTTCTTTCTTTTTTGTCATTGTTTTCTTATGGTATGAATCCGTACATCAAGCGTCCCATGAAAAATAAGTTGAGTTCAAATTTTAGTTCGTATTGGTGAATGATTACTGAATTGAATACAATAGCAGATGTTCCCTTATCTATGTTTGTACTGCTACTTACCAATTTTAGAGCGGCTTTTGCCGGAATTTATCAAAAGTTGGCACAAGAATCATATCAGTATTTTCATTCTTGCTCTTTTGGTTTGCAATAATGAACTTATATATATATTTAATCCCTCATATATGTCAAAAAAGATCCTTTATATATATAGGATAGATCTGAATCAGACGTCAGCAGAATTGGAAAAATACACACACACATATATCAGCAGAATTGGAAAAATACACACACACACATATACATATATATATATATATACACACATGGTCCTTCTAATGAGGGATCCTTTTTTTGGTCATTTCTAGGGATAGACCCACATAATTAGATCTGTTTTTAATGAGCTTGGATGATTGAGATTAAAACAAAAAACTTAACAAAATAATGAGAATATTAGGAACATATAACTAATTAACAAAAAATAAAATGCAATGTTTAGGATCATAAAACTTGATCAACCTTGCTCTTCATTTGTTGTTTCTGCATATTTACATGGCAGATAGACTTGCATTGTTGGTA
Source organism: Comarum palustre (assembly GCA_951800085.1). Lineage (NCBI taxonomy): Eukaryota > Viridiplantae > Streptophyta > Magnoliopsida > Rosales > Rosaceae > Comarum > Comarum palustre. Next base: position 18,727,661 of record OX637576.1, on the reverse strand, counting down.
GATAAATGGTGAACTTGTATTGTTATGTCAAAGGAGTTTATGTATATTATTTTGTTTGTTTTCAGAGAACACATTCACTAAAGGATTTGAGGCGAGAAGGACTACCACCAGTAGCAATTCAGTCCAAACTAGTGTCTAGGACTTGGTGACAGCCGACAACCTATCTTAATGCCGACAATGTCAACAAGGCAACAACCTATCTTAATTTTCTGTATTTCGCTTTGTCATTTTCAGTTTATGTATTTCAGTATTTAAACAATTAAACTTGTTTGTTATTTCACTTTTATCATTTCAGCCTACAACCTAGCTTCTTTTGCTCTTTTTTTTTTCAGACATTTGAATTTGGTTGTTGGCTATAAAATTAACTGAACTTTGTTATTGTGTTCAGTTGTGATGTAACTAATGTTATAATGTTGAATACTTGAATATTGAATGGATGGTTTGAAACACAAACAATTTGCATTTTACTCATAAAACAATATAGCTTATTAGAAATTGGACTGGGCTTTTGAACTATTTTGGCCCAGATTGTGTATTGGTACAAACACATTACCAATCATTACCAACCGGTACCAATCAGTATCTAGAAGTCGGTATACCGACTTTGACGGTTGGTATTGGTAGTGAATTTTTGATACCAGCCATGAGTTGGTTGGTAGGAGGTATCGTTCAAAAAAGTTGGTAACCATACCGTATCCAACCCTTAAGACATTTGATTGAATAGAAGCATATATGTTAACAAATCTTTGGTGAAATATGTTTTAGTGGTGTATGGTTGTTCTTAGCTATTATTATCTCATATATTTTAAAACCCTAAAACATTATTTTATTTTCGTAGATTTTTTGCTCTCTGTTTTGTAGAATTAATTTAGCACAGCAAATTAAACCCAAAAATCGTGAAACTTTGTCAGTCGTTAGTTTAGTGTGTCTAGTTCGTGTCTGTAAAGTTTTGTTGTGTTTGGAGTAGTTTAGAGTCGTCTGCCGATCAGTTATTTTTGAGTGGACAGATTTGGTTTTTAGTTTAGATCGAGTCTTAGATCGGTGATTTAGATACAATCATCTGCGGGAGACCCCTACTTTCCTATAATATCAATCACAATTAAGGCTTATTTATAAGTCTATTTTAAGGCTTATCACCCAACATCTCTGGCTGTCGGCAGTAGCCGACACTGCTCTACGGGATCAGCACACACCTCTCCGTCGTGAAAATCAGTCAACGGTGATGGTTGGAGGAAAACAGAGGGACGCCATGTTGCTAGGATGCTGTTGGTGACCTCTCGGGTGGAGTTGGGTCGTCGCCGACGTCAGGTGAAGGAGAACGTAGGGACGTCCGCACTATAAGCGGATTGCGGACGCCCGCTTCACTTCCTTCCTCTATATATATCATAAAAATAGTTATACAAGACCAAGTCAAATAACCTATATATAATGAATTAAATCATATATATAATGTATCAATGCTGATCAGTCAAATCTGTTGATTAAAGAAATTAAAACTAACTCATTTGTGAATCTTTATTTTGTATATGAATGACAATATACAATTATATATACTAACATAGTTAACCAAGATTCAACATAGATTTTGGTTCTAACGTTGATGTCGTTATATATAATCATGTTAACGTTGTAAATAACACTGCATAAATTTTTGTTTGGAAGAGTTGCTTCTTCTCTACACATTTCCTTACGAAACTACTTGGAGGAAGATCTATGAATTCCTAGAAGGCATATATGATTCGGCAATAAGATTTTTATGCGACGCTACTCGATCGATCCTCTTCCTACGACAACAGCTAGCTAGTGTACGTCCCCTCCATTTCATGAATTCACAGTCCTCTAATTATATTCTTATTGTTCACTGGAATGATGCTTAGATGCTCTAAAAAAGATATGGATTCCTAAAGATTAAAGCTCCAAAAAGGAAATAATGTTAAACGAAGGAAGTGAATGAATTTACGTTTTAATTAGGTTTAATTCCTTATCTGATTGGACTAAATCAAAGGTATTAGTACCCCTGGGATTCTTGTTGTCACCACAATTGAAAGTACCAAACTATTTAGAAATTCTGGCGCAGATAAAATACAGCTAGCCATCTTTAAACGTATTGGACATGGCACTCATTTCAATTTCTGTCAATTTGCTGTTTGCTTCATCATTATAGGTCCGGACAATACATTATTTCAGTCGGTGACTCGACGAGAAAGATAAAAAAAAATGCATGGAGCTCATGAAAGGAGAAGATCGTCGGGAGGGGCGGCTGAAGATCACCGCCGCCACGACTCCTCTGACGATGAAGTATTTGAGGTGGAGGACGACGAGCTCATCCTTAATGAATCGAGGTCGTCTTCCAGACCGAACTGGTGGAACCGGCGGTTCTCTTTGAAGAGGAGTGAGTCCAGCTCTAATGGTGCCACTGCTGATCAGAATACTCATGTCGCCGCCAATGCAAGCAGATGTGGAACATCATCGTCATCATCATCAGCCTCTAATTCGCTTTTCCGTCGAATGGTCATTCATCCCGATAACTGGTACGCGTCTATAGTTAATCGATTTCTCCTAGCTCGCCATACTAGTTTTTTACCTGTGCATCTCTATAGTCAAGCTTCGCCGTGCTTGAAAATCCGATTCATGCCATGCCTAATCTTTGACATTTTCCACCGGATAAAAATAGTTCTTGATTGGCTAGGTTTCAGGCGTGATTTAGTTCAGATAGACAGCGTCGTACTAAACATGTGGTGTAGGATCACTTAGGATGAATCTATTATGCACGAGAAAGTTCGTGTTCATCAGCTTTGCCTGGACGAGAATGTGATTCTATTAATTAGGCCCACATCATTTCTTTTGGGTTGGGCTTTCCATATTTTGGCCCAAGATATGTCAAATCGAATTTGATGGTTGCGCGCGCAGGTGGTACGTGGGGTGGACGCATTTCATTCTGTTATGGGCAGTCTACTCCTCCTTCTTCACACCTTTGGAGTTCGGATTCTTCAGAGGTCTGCCGGAGAATCTGTTCATGCTCGACAGCGTCGGCCAGTTAGCCTTTCTCATCGATATCATCGTCCAGTTCTTCGTTGCCTACCGCGACTTCCACTCCCACCGCATTGTCTACGATCGTCACCTCATTGCTCTCCGGTACCTCAAATCTCGCTTCCTCATTGATTTCATAGGCTGTCTTCCCTGGGATGCCATCTACAAGGTATGCACGGTTTTTATTTTATTTTATTAATCACCATTGAACGACGAGTTTGTATTTATTATAGAGGAATGAAAGTGACGTTTTAACAACATTAACAAGAACCGAAATTAGGTCATTCTGTCTCGCTAAAAGAATTGTATGATAATGGAATACGTTCTTAACCTTAAAATTTTAGAAGTGAGGATGTTTTTATTATTATTATTACATAAAATGTGTGTAGGTAACTAGCTAGTGAATGATTGGTTTAAATTGTTAGAATACATGCAAATACACAGTATATGTCAATGGATCGGAGATGGAATTGGACATTGTTTCAGATTTGAACCATTGAGTAATTCTGTGCAGGCCTCTGGGAGAGAAGAGGGGGTGAGGTACTTATTGTGGATACGGCTAACCCGGGCACAGAGAGTGACCGAGTTTTTTGAGAAACTGGAGAAAGATATCAGAATCAATTACCTGTTTACTAGAATTGCCAAGCTTTTTGTTGTTGAACTTTATAGCACACACACAGCTGCTTGCATATTTTACTATCTGGCTACTACTATGCCTCCATCACGGGAAGGTTACACATGGATTGGGAGCTTGAAGATGGGTGACTATAGCTATGCGCATTTCAGAGAAATTGATCTTTGGAAGCGTTACATAACTTCGCTCTATTTTGCAGTTGTTACCATGGCTACTGTTGGTAATTTAAGCTTTTGAGCTCACTTGTCTTTGTTAATAACTTAATTCGTCTATATGCTAGCTATAACTTACTGCTTGTATTCCATGATGCAATTTCAGGTTATGGAGAAATACATGCGGTGAATGTGAGGGAGATGATATTCATCATGTTTTATGTTTCCTTTGATATGATTCTTGGTGCTTATCTACTTGGTAACATCGCGGCGCTGATAGTGAAAGGATCTAAAACAGAGAAGTTTAGGGACAAGATGACTGACCTCATCAAATACATGAGTAGAAACAGTATTGACAGAGGGATAAGTAAGGAAATTAAAAACCATCTGAGATTACAGTATGACCGCAGCTACACCGAAGCTGCCGTTCTTCAGGATATTCCTGCCTCTATTCGCAGTAAGGTATTGATCACCTTTTAATGCTACATATACTCGAGCACGATGAAATTGTGGATATAGCTTTTAAGCAAAGAATGTGATCCTTATTCCTTAGAATTGGTTAGCTATTAGGTAGAATTGATACATTATGTTGGCATGGGATCTTAATTCTGTACGTTAACCTCTCAACTGAAGTTCCTTGTTTGTTATTGCAGATTTCACAGAAATTGTATGAGCCATATATCAAAGAAGTTAATCTTTTCAAAGGGTGCTCTACAGGATTCATAAAACAGATTGTACGCCACTGGCCTTCAGTAATTTTTACCATTTGATTTTTACAACCACCTTAAATCATTCTGCGCTATCAATTTCTTTTAACTGTAACTATGCTACTCTTTTATCAGGCAACAAGGATTCATGAGGAGTTTTTTCTTCCATCAGAAGTTATTATAGAACAGGGGGATGTAGTTGATCACCTATATATAGTATGCCATGGTGAACTGGTATGGTGAACAACCCCTTTATTTTCCTCAACTTGTATTTTGTTTATGCTTTGAACCAATAGGCCTAATATATTCAAGACTCATTATAGGAAAAGCTGGGAAGGGGAGAGGATGATGACAATGATGAGACCCTTGAGCTTTTGAAAACCTATAACTCATTTGGAGAGGTTTCTTTTCTTTGCAACACTCCACAGCCGTATGCTGTTCAAGTTCGCCAACTGTGTAGGGTCTTACGACTTGATAGACAGTCCTTTAGAGAAATCCTGGAGATATATTTCTTAGATGGCCGGCATATCTTGGATAACCTGCTTGAGGTAAATATACTTGACATGGTACTCATCTTCATTTACTCACTTCCATCCATAATCCATAGGTATAATGTAAATTTCTCTGCTTCTCAACTCACAGGGAAAAGACTTGAATACTCGGAACAAGCTTTTGGAATCAGATATCACTCTATACATTGGAAAGCATGAAATGGAGTTAGTTATGAAAGTAAATTGCGCTGCTTATGATGGAGATTTTTATCGAGTAAAACGTTTGATTGGAGCTGGTGTAGATCCAAACAAGGTGGATTATGCTGGAAGGTGCCCCTTGGTATGAATCTGAACGGCTAATATTTATGTGTGTAGTCACTAAATTTCCATACATTAATTATTCTTGTGGACTCTTTCTCAATGTTTATCTTTTTCGAACAGCATGTTGCTGCATCAAGAGGGTATGAAGATATTACTCGTTTTCTTATTGAAAAAGGGGGAGACTTCAAGATGTCAGGTAATCTTTTAACAAACTCTCTAAAAAAATTACAAACAGATCAGGTATGATGATCTGAAGGAAAACACACCAGAATGTTAATACTTAATATCACAATAGAAATGTTGACTAACTTTCTGTATTACTTACTGTACCAGATAAGTTGGGGAACACTCCATTGCTTGAAGCCATAAAAAATGGGCATGATCAAGTTGCTTCTCTACTTGTTCAGGCAGGGGCATCACTTACTATTGAAGATGCTGGTGATTTTCTCTGCGCTACTGTAGCAAGGAGGGATTTGGAACTCGTGAAAAGGCTTTTAGCCAATGACATGAACCCTAACGCCAAAAATTACGATCAGAGATCACCACTACATATAGCTGCTTCAGAAGGGTTATATACAATGGCAGAGTTACTATTAGAAGCAGGAGCAAGTGTTCTATCAAATGACAGGTACAATCTGAATATCCATTCTTGTTTCTCAGATAGTTCTAGCTTCAAGACGTACTGTGAAGGAGTTTCCATATCTACATGTTTAACCTTTTTATATTCTATGTACTTGCTGATTGCAGATGGGGGAAAACTCCAGTTGATGAAGCACGCATAGGTGGAAATAAGAAACTGATGCAATTGCTCGAATCTGCTAGACTTTCTCAGTTGTCAGAGTTCTCTGATGGTTCTCAAGTAGTCAGTTAGGTTCCTAAACGCACTAAACTGCATTGTAGTGTGTAGATATGCTTGTGACATGTGTTGTTATCCAATGTTCTCTCACTTCTCTCTGATGAAGAAATGAATATAGGATGGTTCAAAGAAAAAGAAAAAATGGAAATATATAGATCGAAGTAACTTTCTAGCTAGATAGCTTGTAGTGAATTTACTGAACGTATGGAGCAGAAGTATCCTTGTCTGTAGCTAGTTTTTCTCTATAGTCGCGGATGTGCTTCATTAAAGCACGTTTGAGAAGCTCATGTTGAATCCATGATGAAGTGCGGAGTATCTTCAATACACGACTATATATATTCACGGCACATGTGAACCGTTAAGATTAGATGATATAATATTGATACATGGGTGGTCAAACATATGAATTATTATGAATGACTAATATTGTGTCGCGTACATACACAGCCATGCATACACGAAGTGATTGAAATCAAAACAAAAAACCGAAAACCAAAAACCGAAAATGTAAAACTAAAAGAAATTTTATTAACCTTTCCCTTATTACAACATCGTGCAACAATGAAAATCTAAAGTAACAACACCAATCAAACCCTAGCTAGCTGGTTGCATTAGCACACACACGCAACAAGCTAGCCTTTATTAGCTTCATGACAAGAAAACCAAAGGCAATAATTAAGAAAGCAACAATTCAATCCGATCACATGCATATGGATCTGGAACGCACGGCCGGCCTTTATTTACTACGTACGTACGTACGTACCAATCAATCAATCAATCGCATAGGATCGGATGATCGATCGATCACAGTGGTGTTTGGTCGGACTCGGTGTGGATGTCGAAGCAATTGACGCCTCTGAAAACGCCGTCAGCCTTTTCACTGGTGATAATTTGGCCGTTTTGGAGATAGTCAGTCTGAACGTAAGAGTAAGGCACGTCGCAATGACCCCTTGTGGCAAGTTTGCTCACAGTCAGCCTATGCTTTCCCCTCACCGTGTACACATCCGACTCCGAGATATCATGTCCCTGCGTCTTTTCTTCTCCCCAAGTGTATGATCCGCCAAACGACGCCGACATTTCGACGGACACACTGGAGATGAATGGAATCACGTCCACCTCGACCGAGACCGAAACGCCCACCGTCCACGTATTGCTGGCCTCCCATTTAGTAGTGACATCATTTCTGTAGGTGAGCGTGACCGTTTTAGAGATCTCATGGTCGTCGTGGTTGTCGTGTGTGAACCTGTCTAAGGCGACGGGGGTCAAGTTGTAGACCCTGGCATCCTCGAGGCGGTAGTTCAAGGAGATGGTCCTTTTGATTACAGCCTCATGCATCTCCAGTTTTGTCTCTTCTGTAATATTACTCGAGTCCGCGAAGAACCTCTCAGGCTCGTCGGTAGCGATGTTGAAAAAAAAACCTCTACGGCAGAACTTGTGAGAAGAAAAGTGTTTCAGAGCGATCACATTATCTTCAACCTTGAACGGCAGAAACAATGCTGTATAGAGATCTCGAACGGTTCCGGATCCAACCGTTCCATTCATTGCAAGAGAATCCAAGCCGATTATTGGTAACACGACACCCAAAGTTCCCCAGTACAACCCATTGGAATGCTTAAAGCCCTTAATGCGAACATATCCATCCGCAAAGGATTCGACCTCCATGGCCACCCCTTCCTCTCCAATGTCAGTGGAGTTGAATCTCAGAGATCCATCACTTGGATCTGCCTTAAGATATTTTCCCTTATCGCCTTTGACTTTGAATGCAACATACTTTGGCAGCAGCACCAAGGACGACCAATTCAGGACCTCGAAGAGATCATAGTTCCCGTCATAAGGCTTGTCGGACATAGGGAACAAGCATTCCTTGAAGTCCTCATGAGGGGTGAACTGCATGACATAGCGTCCAAGCTGGACGTGGCGCAGCCGGATGACTGCCATGCTGTCCTTATCGCTATCCGCCGGCGTTACTAGCTCGGGCTCGAACAGTGTGCATGTCCAGTGGGTTTGATCTTCCACCTTTTTGTCACCACCGGCCACAATCCAGTGGTGGTCGATGTCCCACCTCCTCAAGTATTTGTTGTTGTAGCAGCACCGGATATGCACCATCCCCTTGGCGGCTCCGCCATCCGCCGCCTCCACTTCAAACCTGGCTCTCGGCTCCTGCACAACATCGGTTGTTGGGAACCGCACAAAGCCCTGCCTCTCACCTTCTTCACTCTCGAACCGCATGTACTTGTGGTTGTTCACTGACTTGAGAGCAAAAGTTTTGCCAAGCAGTGATGCTTGTAATGCGTTCACTCCTTGCAAGGCTTGAATCTCTTCTCCACTAGCCATGATATCGACCGAGCTAGCTCTCCTATGAACACCTCAACTCAACTACAACTACTGCAAATTAAATTGAAAGTAGTGATGTTATGTCTAGGTTAAATACAGAAATGACATCCTTATCTCCAGCCCTTGATCTTCCTTGTCCACCACACCTGCAAAGATAAGATAAGATGGTCCACTAAACCCGCATTTTCCTTCTCAGCTACTCCGATCACAGCAATAATGTACGTAGTACTGAAACCTCGAAAAAAAGAGACGACGAATAATGGCTCAGGAGTACCGGATCACGTTCATACTAGGGTTTGGGCCTTGGACCTCGTTATATTGGGCTTGAGTTCCATGAACTTGGCTGGCCCAAAAAGGTGTCGATATTGGGCGAGAACTGACCCGATCCGACCGACACGGTTGGATTGATGCTTACCTTGGCAATTAAGACAAGCAGCTACAAAAGAAGAAGAAATCCAGAGAGAGAAAGTGAAACCGAAGATCGGAAAATGGCGTTGCAGTGGATGATACTGACGTATGTGGTGGCGGCAGAGGCGGCGATAGCGCTTCTGTTAACTCTCCCGGCGCCGAAGCCGGTGAAGACTCGGTTCGTCTCTTTGATCTCTCTCATTCTCCAGCCGGCGCTCTTCGTCGTCCCCTTCGCCGGGTTCCAGCTCCTCGGTTCGATCTCCGCTCCTGTTTGTTTCATTTCGACGATCTAAGTTTTAGGGATTTGTGATGATTGAAATTGGAGATTGATGTGGTTTGTTTGTGTAGATATTTACTGGAAGATGGAGCACCGCTTGACGTGCACCTCAGACATCTGCACTGCTGCTGAGCGAGACCGCTCTGAGAAATCCGTCAGTAGTTTTAATTTTTGGGTTTAGATTCTGAGAAATTTGATTTTGTTGAAGAAAATTGAAAAGAGATTAATAGTAGGATATGATGGATGCTACGATGCTATTGTTCTGTCTAATTAGTGTTTCTGTAGAATTTTATACTTGATGGCATTAGATTGCAGGGTTGTTTGGAATGTTGCTTAGGATTGTTTCTGTTTAAATGATTTAAATCCTGGTAACTGTTTATTCCTGAACGGATTACTTTTCCGGGCTTACTTTGTGTGTGGGTTATTGAGGATTGGTGTGGAGGAATAGTTTGCTCGTTTGGAGTATTATCGAAGAAAGTATTGGCTGTAGCTTTAATTTAGATGATTTTCAGTTAGTTTTGTTTTCATATTCTTAGGCACACAATTAAGTCAAGATCGCTGTTTGGTTAGGTGGAACTTGATCAGCAAGGTTTTAATAAGTGAAGTTGGGTTGTGCAGTAACGTAGGATTTTCTGAGTGATTAGGAACTTACTGTAGTAGCCACCAAATTCTAGAGCTAGAAGGCAATGCATTACTGCAGCCTACATTGTCCTGTGAAACCGTTCATGACTGGAAACTGCAGTAGCAACCTTCTGCACTGTTCACATAGCAAAATGTAGTTAGGCCTTGTCATTTCTTTTCAAGATTAGAGAGTTGACCAGGCCATTATTAACTTCATTATTGTTTGATGTTTTTAGTCATCTGTCAGTCATGAAAATTGAGATATGAGTTCTGATTCTTTCATTCTGTACAACATTATTCTTGACTTGTCACCGATCAATATTTCATGCAGCTCTACAAGGCTCAAAGGAATGTAATTCTCTGCTCTGCAGCGTGTCTTCTTTACTGGTATGTTGGTTAGCTGTCAAATTCCCTTACATGTGCTCTGAAATAGAACTTCTGTGCCCCTACTCGATTCATTGTGCTTCAAAATGACATACAAATCTTTGCACAGGTGTGTCTATCGCATCTGTAAGTACTACAAGGATATTGAAAGGTTGGAGGATGTGGAGAAGAGGCTCAAGGAAGAGTAGCTGTTTAGCATGTTCTCGTGTATGGTTGTTCTTTTGAAGCAGAAACAACTGAGTTCATATTTTTCATCGTAAATGCGAAACCAACATTACCTCTAGTAATACTGTAATGTTTTGATTTGGTCTGGTAACCATCTGTAGACATCTATCGAGTATGTGTTTTGGCATGGTAACTCAATCTACTTTATTTTAGCGTGACATTGATAAGGTGCTCCAAATATGTCCATGACTATTGTGTTGATGAAATTTGTTTGAACATGCAAACATATTGGCCTTGATTTTGTTGACAATTAATCATCATCCCCAAAGTTCTTTAAAGGTCTTTTAGGTTTGATATGGACTACTCATAACTCATGATGTGTTTAAGCATATGCTACTACATAACCACTAGCGTAAATGTTGAAGTATGCTATAACAAAGCCAGATGCTAGAAATTTAAACCTGGTATTGCAGTAATGGAGTTATGCAGTAGTTATCTTGAACTGCAGAGGGACAATATAAGAGGCAGGATCTCTACACCAGTATGTGGATCTAGAGTTTAGATATGTGAATATGATTCAGTTCTAGTCTTCATTTTACTGGCGTGTATATCAGGCTGCAAGTTTGTTGTATATTTCATTACCATAAAGCTCTAAAGAAACCAGTTCTGTCCAAAGTGCGGTCTTCCATTGCAACGGGCACGAGATGCCTAAAGTCCAGACTGAAACTTAGAAGTTAATCATCTAAGCAAAGTCTCAGGTTTGGAAATTTCAGCATTAATGCCTGTTTGAAATTTGGATTACATTATGAATTGTTTGTGCTGGTGAAGCCGTGATTCGTCACGTATGAGAATGATTTTTGTATGAATTACAGGTTGCATTGACCCATCATATGAACACTAGAGTGGGGGCTTAATATATTACCCATAATTTTATGTATCAGAAAAAGACAAAAAAAACAAAAAAAACAAAAGTGAACATACATACAACAGAGTGAAGAGATGATCGTATGGTGTGGATTTAGCAGGTTACCGTTACCGGCGGTGTACCGAATAATTTTCGCATAACTTTGCGTCCGCATTGACCTATCAAACACTTTTATTTCATGACAAAATTGCATTTCGTCTGTGAAATGAGTGCTAAAATAAGCTTCATCTATTTTTACCTTTCTTCTGTTCTTGAAAAATTGCAAGAACCAAGTTCACATTTGATTTTGTTCTTGTGGAACTGGACGATATGAGTCTCAGCATGAATGTTTGCCTTTTCTTAAAGAAGTAGCCTAATTAGACTATAAGCCGTTGTTTTGGATATGGCCGCAGTTGGAACAAGGCTACGCCCCTAGTCCTTTACAAAATCCCTCTCGAAGGGAGTTTGATAAGATACAAAAAAAGGATCACATTCCAAATGTGCAAGCTTTGACAGCTTGGCCCCCTCCTACGTACACACGGACATGTACAGGTCTTCCAAGATCGATCCAATCAGTCAATTTTAGAGATTTTTAAGTTCCGTCAGCTTTAGAATTACTGTTTATTTTCGTGTGGGGAGAATTTTGAGAAAAAAATAAATAAAATAAAATAAAAAAATGTGCAGTTTTAGCTGATCCTTGTGTTGTAATACAAAATGTTCGGTGAAATTTATGGTCCTTTTCTTTTTGGAGAGTTTTGGAGTTGATCTACAAGATTGGAAGAGCATGCAAGTGATACAACATCTTTTGATGTGCTTGGCTGCACTTCAAGAGGCTGTGCTTGGCATGATGCTCAACTTGTTTTTCTTCAACTCTCTCAATTTTGGGGAGATTGTATGATGATATTGGAGCTATGGTTCAGTCTTCTGGTTGGATAAGAATTGTGCATGCAAATGGACCATTCTACAGCGTCCTTTTATTTTTCAGTTTCTTGACTGCTATTGCAGCTGAACTCATTCATATGTAAGAGTTTTTTCCATAAGGTGCGGCACTTTCTTTTTCTAAACCATGTTGCAAACACATCCATCGCTGCTTAATGACTTAACTGGTGTGAGGAAAATGGAACCAAACAGATAGCTAGACGAGAAAGTGAGAAACATTAAGTAATGAATATGTCATTTCTTAATTCCACTTAATAGCAGTTATGTACAAAAACTATGGAGAACAGATTATTATTCTAACAATGATTAATGTGTGTTCATCATACTGATGATGTATGAATTAGTAGAAAGAAATCAAAGAATATATTCTCTTTGTAAAGAATCTCAGAATGACCTTCTAATACTCTTGAAATCTACAGACTCGATGCATTCCAATCCAGCTCGGTAAGGATTCAAGAGCTTCAAAAGCTCAGTTGTTTTGTCCTTTGTGCCATATTCACCGGCGCAACGAACCTGTAAAACCAGCAAGAGCTTCTGAAATGCACCAACTTGAAGAACCTCAACAAGTACTCTCTCTCCTTGCCTAGTTGCATTTTTGCACAGCTTCCAAACAGCAGAGATTGAATACTCGGTAGCCATTTCAGACACCCTCAAGATCTTCTTCACCAAAACTGGTATAGTCAAAGCATTAGCATATGCCTGTTCTCTCCCTTCTTTGCAATCACAAAGACAATCCAAAACATACAAAGCCCTCTCGGTGATGCCTTTCTCCGAGTCGAGAATGGTCTCTAACAATAGGGAAACCACACCCATCTCCAAGAATGCTGATCTAAACTTCTCACTGAATGAAACCAAGTAGAAGATTATGGTTAAAGAAGCCTTGGTAATTGTCATGGAAACTTTCCCCTTAATGAAGTCGAAAAGTATCTTATCGACTCCTTCAATCTCTGCCAATGCTTCAACTGCACGTTTGTTCTGATCATTGCAACTAGACAGAAGCTCCTTCAATGCTAGAATCGAGTGTTGCTTCACCAAAAGATCTCTATCACGCTTGAGAAACCAAACCAAGCAATCCAAGGAAGCATGAGATCCCAAGTACTTTTGGGTTTCTTCATCTAATGAAGGAGACAATATCCAACTTAAAGCTGACAAGATTTCTTCACACAGCAGGCCATTTTTCTTTATGCCATCGCTTGCAAAAGCACCAAACGCAGAAGCAAAAACAGAGGCAGCTCCGTTCTCCACGATGCACCTCTTGTTCCGGTCACCCTCACCCGCCCATTTCTTGATTCTCTGCACGCTTTCTAAGCAGCCATTTTGATCCACGCGTCTCGCTGAGGCTGTGATGCTAAACAGAATCTCGGACACCTCAACTCCCATGATGGGAACTCTAGGAGTTGGAACACGCTGAATGCCGAAGCGTTGGTTCTGATAGCTCCATTCTTGGATCATTGTTCGGAGAGTATGGTTGGGAATCATATCAAAGTTTCTCAGCACCTGATTCGTCACAGGACACTTGAAGTTCCCGGCTTCTAACCACGTGTCAATGCTTTGCCGATCGTAAGTTATCCCGGAGGACAATGTGACCGGATCCTTCATCAAGTCAAGAGATATCGGACAGAGAAAATGCTTTGGGATCACGAGTTGGTCCATGTCGAGCTTGCCAGTTGGAGCCAGCTTCTTCGCTGCGGCGGCATGGTGGCTGGTGGTGCTGCTCCTTCTTCTCCAACCCAAAACCATTTCAGTGCTAGTAGTATAGTATAAGTTTTCAGATATTGAGAGCTAAAGAATGAAACTTGTGATCGAGTTTGTGTTTGTGAAGAATATGAGGGAGGTGAAGGGCTTTATGTATTGGTGTTGTAGTAGTAAAGGGTTTCACACGCAGCCGTGTTCAAAGTTCGAGAGTTGAGGCCGTGTACATAGAGAGGGAGTTTGAACGAAAGAGGAGGGTTTTAGTGAGAAGTATTTGAATGTTGACCGTTGAAGGTTTGAAAGCTTATAACTGCAAAACCGTCAAAGAGGAAATGGTAAAACTAAAGACTCTCATACGTTTATGAGTAAACGAATTAACTTATAGAAATGTATGAGCTGGTTAAGGAAGGGCAACGTATGCGTGAGGTGTTGACGCGTTGACCAAGAACATTATGATTCTTTCTGAAATTTAGAGGTGATGCACAAGACCGATACCTCCAGCTGCTTTTATATCTTATTTTAGTCTTGCTTGCATAAATGGAGAATAGAATCAAGTCACCTAAGAACAAGTCCTGGTCTTCTATTCAATCAAGCTTAGCTATCTCGGCCTCAATTGATCCTGATGACTTTGAGTGCTTTCTTTTCGGGTTAAAGGACTATTGAGTAGTAACAAATACCAGGATTAAGATAAAACATATGCGCCATATAACCCGGGGTTGATTGGGATGAAGCAAATGTTCTGTAAGAATCTTACGCAGAGGTATGCTGCTATTCACATATGAAGTACTGTACAGAAAGAAAAAAAACTCCAGTCAAATTGAGCTTATTTTACAAAACCGATATCCATCTCGTGTACCAAATCAGCCAGAACGGCAAATAAGCATTCCGGCCAACCCTATAAAACACATCCAGCCTACAAAGAAATAACAGAAGAAAGAAGCAGATCGACGCCTAACCATTAAATGAAACAATAAAAAAGATATTAATAAATAAACAATTTTCCAGTGAGATTGATCAATTTGCTACTCTACCTTCTATAATTGGTAGTAGCATGAACGGGGGAAGCCCTCATGACGCCTTCAACTTTCACTTGTCAGTGCTGACTTGACCGAGCTAAACACAAAAGCAGTTTTACTCTTGCCTCAGATGTGGAGAATAGCTCATTTCTGTACTGTAAAATGAGTCATCCCCATTTATCCCCAAGAAATTATCATCCTTCTCTTCAACCCATTTGAGGATCTCCCTGATGTACTTGAATGACGCATCAACTGAGTTACCATCTCTAGCTCGAGTTTGCGCTACAAATAACTTTTGACCACTCAGGGACAAATAGAGCTCTTTGAATTTCACTGCCACATAGTAATATGCTTGCTGAGCTAGAGACTGATTGTTACTGTGCGGCTTAACAGGATTGAAGTCCTTGAACCATTCGCAAGCTGACAGGGGAACCTGGCCAATCTTGTCTTCAAATGCATCGTATTTGTTCAGCACCAGAACAAATGGAGTATTACTAAAACAAGAGTGCCCCACCAAACTCTCAAACAAATCTCTGCTTGCCAGCATTTTATTATGAAGACGTCCATTACCAACGGCCCACATTTGATCATAGTCACTCAAAGCAACACAGAAGATCACTGCCCTCACATCCTCAAACATTGCCAGCCATTTGCACCCATCATTCAGTCCCTTAGAACTAAGACAAATTAGTTGGTACCTGAGACAAGGAAACCCAGTGAGGAATAGATGATGATTTCAGGAGAATCAAAAAGAAAATAAGACAGAAAGCACTCGATTGGGGGTGAAAGAACAAAGGTTTTACTTGGTTACAGGAGGGGGGCATTCATAGTTTTCGTTGTATAGCTCAGACATGGTGCTTCTATCGTCAAATGAAAATTCTAGAGAGGTAAGACCATTGCTTTGAGTAACTCCTTCAGCATATAAAATGTCCTTCTCGGTTGGCTCATACTCATTACTAGATATTTCTATAGCCTGTTCAAATCAAACACCAATATCCATGAGGTTAGCAACCTCATTTCTATACTCATTACTAGATATTCTTATAGCCTGTTCAAATCAAACACCAATAATCATGAGGTTAGCAACCAGAAAGATTTGAATTGTAGTCAAACTCAAGAAAAAAAAATGTTATCCAGCTTGCTCGAATCCATCTACCTGGTAAGGGTACCACATTTATGCCGCATAATACAATATACATTAGATAGTTTTTAAGCCAAAGATCCTAAATTTAAAAATTCCATAGGAATACTACCAAGTCAGTGAACAACGAAATTCATATTTTAAACAGTGTTAACAAATATGATATTTCATAATCCAGTTGAGTATCTATTTTGGTAAGAAAATAAAGACATTTATGCCACATAATACAATATAAATTAGATAGTTTTTAAGCCAAAGATCCTATAATTAAAAATTGCATATGAATACTACCAAGTCAGTGAACCACGAAATTCATATTTTAAACAGCGTTAACAAATATATGATATTTTATAATCCAGTCGAGTATCTATTTTGGTAAGAAAATAAAGACAGACTCTTTTTCTCTGCATAATAAAAATATAGGACTCATTACAAAACAACACAAGAAAAGCCATAAAAGTTTACGCTGGCATGATGTTATGACACTGTCAAGTCCAGACAAAATAAATAAACATACTCGAGTTATTCCTTCTTATTGATGGGAAAAATAAACGAATAAATCTGAATGAAGTAGGAGTTAAAAGATGTGGGACAAAACAAGGAATAACTAACCCGATCTAAAAAATACTTGGCAACTTCTGGAAGACAATGTAATTCCTCCCTTCTTTTGTATGTTTCCTGGATGGCAGAATCTTTCCAAACTTCATCTACAATAGGAGCATACTCACGTGTAGCAGCAGGGAAGAATGCATCCAAGTCTCCGGTTGCCATTATATCCAGCAACCAGTCAGAAAAGTGCTTGAATCTTTGGTTGATAGAATAGATGCATTGCTTACTTTCATCAACTACTGTTTCAAATAAATTCATTTTACAGTCAACCACTGCTCTAAGGGTCAGTCATGCCTAAAATCAGAAAAACAAATAAGCAACATCTTCTGCATCCCTAAGACTTGTAAACAAGTTTCCTCTACAATCTTCAAAAGAATATATGTACTATTCTGTATCCCTGTGAAAATTATTCTATCCATATTAAAAGCAACCAAAATGCATGCGGTATGAGATATTGAACAGAGGCAAACAAATGGTTTCATACTTTCATAGCAAAGAGCAAATTCATAATTTCTGATTCCAAAGCTTTTACCCAAAGAACAAAGGAACAAAAATCTGTTTGCATGGCTCAGAAACTAAACAACCACAATGTATCAAGAGTCGAGAGAGGATATTGCAAAGATGGACCGAACGAATAGCGCGCTTCCTAAGTTTCAAGTTATTAGTAGTGTTGTCATCAGAAAACGAAGAAAATGAAAGTAGTTTCAGTCAATAAATGGAGACCTGATGGTGTTGCTTCAGCAGCCAACGAATCAGACGTTTTCTCCAATAAAGCTTCATCTTCAAAACGTTCTCGGCCCTCAAGTAATATACTTAGGTACTTGTACATATTGCTTTGAATCATTAGCTTCATGTTCTGCACCTCCTCAGGACTGAACTCGTTCCCATACAAGAACTTGGCCTATTTTGTGGAGAAAACGAAGGATAAACTACGCATTCTAAAATGTAATACAATTTAAACAACATCACACTTGTCAGGCCCTTGCAAGGGAAATACTGGAGCAAAAGCAGCAAAAATGCAAAGTCACCTGCTTGAAGATAGTGCTAGTTCCAGATCCCTCCAGGCCAAATAACAACAGTTTTTGAACTCTTCCCTGATCCAAGTAGTCAGGGATGGACCTACTTGAAGGTTGTGTTGTAGGATCTTCTGTTGCCCCATTTTGGTTACGAGATGGTACAGGCAATGAGAATAATGAACAAATGAAACGGGTGGATGCCTGCCTGACAAAAACCAAACTGCAATTGTATTAAAATTCAACTCAAACTCATTTATCTAAGTTTCAAACTCCCAAAAAACAACAAAATTCCAACATTCAAAGGAACGAGAGAACCTTTCCCCATATGTTCCCTTTAATGTTATTCTGGCCTTCCTCCTCATATGTACCATCTTCATACACCCAGAAATGCGTATCTGGAGGGCACTGCACTTTGGCCAGCTGAAATGCACCAAAACTATATTAGCTCATACTTCCACTGAAGACACAATTAACAAACAAGTTCATTCAATTGCCAGCTTCTAGTTAATGTTTCGCATACCTTGAGTACCCTGAGCTCAATCTTCGTGATCTCTCTGCCATTCATGAACACGTTTGTGTTGCCATTGCTGGCATCAGCTCGAAGCTTACCCCCAACATTCAGTTTTGGAGTAATGATACAATCAGGCTTCTCTCCCTCCTGAAATCAAATACACAATAAAGAAAAACCAACCAAAAATCCACGAAAGAAAAACAACACCAAACACACCACAAAATGTCATACATTACCTTCCCCCAGAGGCCCGAATCCTTATCGTACCAGTACCTCCCAGGCTTCAACTTCTGAGGAGGTACTTCACATCCCAAAATCTCACCCAGCTCCTCTTCCCTCAACTCCCTCCCATTCACAACTAACTGCTGTGGCCGGAGCTGATTGGCCGGACACTCCTTCTCAGCCCTCATTATCTGCCCAATCTCCAAAGGACTACAAACCCGAGCAAGTATCTTCGAACACTTGCCCAAACCAGCCCTCTTGGACTCATCTATAGGCCGCCCAATGCAGCTCACGCATTTCCTCCCCTCCGGCATTGACCCCATAGCTTTAAGCAAACAGATACTACAGTACTTCGAGTCACACACCAAGCACCACTCCCTCTCCTTCAATCTGTTCCCTTTTCCACATCGGCTGCAAATCCCTCTCTTACTAACTAACCTCATCGGCGAAGCCCAGGCCACCGGCGACCCCACCGGTTCCGATTTCGGAGACGCCGACCGGTCGCCGTCGTCTTCCGTCTCCGATTCCCTCGGCGTGTTGAAAGTCACGACCGCCGCTATCTTTCCTCCTCCCGCGGCGTCGTCCTCGATCGGCTTCGCCTCCGAGTCCTGAGCTGAAAACTCGGAGCTGAAACCTACCGAAAACGACGTCGAGGTCTGCGTTTCGTTCGCGGAGTCGCCGTTCCTGATCCGTCTGAACCGAGAAGGATTCCGATCGAGCGGCTCCGCCACCGGAATCGACGAAAGGTCGGAAGCCGAGGCGGAAACGACGGAGGCGAAGTCGACTGGATCAACCTTGGGGACATCGTAGGAGAGCGGAGGGCCGACGTACTCGACGGCGATGGAGTAGTCGAGATGGTCCTCGTCCGGCAACGGCGCGCCGGAAGGTAGCATCTTGCGGAGTAGCTCCTCCCAGCTTTTCTCGTCCTCCGGTTCCGGAGCCGCCATGGCGCGGCGGTTAGAGGAATCTCGAGAAAAACGGGGAATGAAAGAGAGACTTTTGGGTTGAGATTTGATATGTCAACGAATTGAAAAGTTTGGGGGCGCTTTGAAATGGAAACAAGAGAGAGATTTTTCTTCTTGTTTTCTCTTTGGTTTCTTTGACAGTTGAGACTTGGACATAGCCACCACCAACCCACAACACTCGCAGTTATTAAGTTTTCGCTGCGCCCCCAGTGACGCCACCACGTGACGTATCACCGTTCGCTGCTTCTTCCGTCTCCCGCCTTCAATTTTTTGCTCTAAAACGCTACATAACATTTATTTCAACGGTTACTAACTCTTGCATCTCTAGGATTTTAATACCCAAAACATTACGTTATGCACAAAAATTGATGCTAAATTTGTATTGAAATTGGAGTCTTTACGCAAGAACGTGAAAATAGGGAGAGCACTTAGTGGTTAAATTGGTTCTTGAACTTTTTGTCTCTGACATAACGGTTTCAGTAATATGAGATGCTGTACAGTAACTTCCTCCGATGCCGTTTCTCAAAACCATTCAGGATGTCGTCAATCGAATCCTCCCATGACTCGGTAGCATCAATCTAGAAAACAAAAAGAGAGAGATCAGTCTGTGTTTTACAACGAGGACTGCTGGTCAAACAGAGCAGTATTCAAATACAAACCTCTTGGCAAAGATCTAAAGCAAGACGAGCTCCCACAGCTGCTTCCTCATGGTTATCTTTTACTTCCAAGTTGATTATCACTACATACTTCTTAAGCAGTTGGTCCCGATTGTGAACATCTGTACATTGGAGCACAAAGTTAGACGAACTAACACAGAGTTTCTAGTAACAGATTCATTTACAGTCAGTCGTAGAAATGTAAACTGAACATTAACAGATTAGTATGCTTATCAATCTTTTCTAAATGGATACAGGAACACATAGACACTGTTGAAGTCCCCAATAAAACTGCAGATAACTCTTGAATATCAAATTTTAGACAAATTTAATTAAAATACTTCAATGGTAAAGATCAAATGGTGACATTGTCAGAACACATATTAAACTCGAATATTAACTCGAGGAAAGCTAAAAGTGAGGTTACAACCATCTATAACCTGCCTGGTCCCGGTAAAAGGGTCAATTTTTGGAGCAGGGTGTTACAGTAGTGGTTTATTTTGATGATATTATGATATTCAGTAGAACCAAGGAGGAACATTTGCAAGACTTACAACAAGTTCTGACGGTGTTACAGGAAAATAAATTGTACATTAACCTCAAGAAGCGTACTTTTTGCACAAGCAAGCTATTGTTTCTGGGTTTTATGGTTGGAGAGGACGGAATTCAGGTAGATGATGAGAAAATTCGTGCCATCCGAGACTGGCTCGCTCCAAAGATAATTTATGAGGTACATAGTTTTCACGTTTTTGCCACATTGAAGATTTATGTGGAATTTTAGTACCGTTACTGCACCTATCACGGAGTGCCTAAAGAAAGGGAGGTTCCAGTTGGGAGAAGAGAAAGACCAGAGTTTTGTCTTGATCCTAGAGAAGCTTTGTACTGCACTGGTGCTAGTGTTGCCAAATTTCGATAAAGTATTTGAAGTTGAATGTGATGCTAGTGGGGTGGGGGTAGGAGCTGTGTTTTCCCAATAGAAAAGACTTGTGGCATTCTTTAGTGAGAAACTTAGTGAAGCCCATCAGAAATGGAGCACTTATGACCATGAGTTCTATGTTGTTTTCTGAGCTTTAAAACAATGAGAGCATTATCTCATTCAAAAGGAATTCGTTCTATTCACTAATCATCAAGCTTTGAAGTTCCTTAGCAGTCAGAAAACTATAAATAATATACATGCCCAGTGGGTAAGTGAGTTATCTGCATAAATTTCCTTTTGTGATTCAGCATAAATCGGGATCACTTAACATGGTGATTGATGCCTTGAGTAGGAGAGCATCATTGATGGTTACCTTAACATAGTAGATAATTGGTTTTTGATGTTCGCAAAGAGTTGTATGAGGATGAGGATGACGCTGACTTAAAGGAGAATTGGGCCAAATGCAGTGGGAACCATACATTTTCAGATTTTTACCTTAGTAGTGGCTTCCTTTTCAAAGCTAACCAGCTTTGTATTTCAGTTTCGTCATTAAGGGATAAGTTAATCCGAGAATTGCATAGTGATGGTATGAGTGATCATTTGGGTAGAGAC
This sequence comes from Comarum palustre, assembly GCA_951800085.1. Classification (NCBI taxonomy): domain Eukaryota; kingdom Viridiplantae; phylum Streptophyta; class Magnoliopsida; order Rosales; family Rosaceae; genus Comarum; species Comarum palustre. The sequence continues at coordinate 18,706,082 of OX637576.1, read as the reverse complement.
AAGACTATTGTCAGTTTTCATGAGAGTTATTTTTTGCCACAACACAAGAAGGATGTAGCGGCCATCGTCTGAAGGTGCTACACTTGTCAGGTATCTAAGGAACAATCCCAAATACTAGTCTTTATCTACCTTTACCTGTTCTTAATTATATTAGGCAAGATTTAGCTATGAATTTTGTATTGGGATTACCTCGTACATAGAGGGGAGTGGATTTAGTATTCGTGGTCGGTGATAGGTTTTTTGAAGATGACACACTTCATTGCTTGTAGAAAGATTTATGATGCTACCAACATAGCCAAACTGTTTTTCAGGGAGGTTATGTGTTTGCATGGGGTACCACAGTCTATCACTTCTGATAGGGACTAGAAGTTCCTTAGCCATTTTTGGATTACTTTGTGAAGGATGTTTGGAACGTCTTTGAACAGGAGTAGCACGGTGCAACCTCAAACTGATGGACAGACAAAGGTTACTAACAGAACTCTAGGTAATATGATTAGAAGTGTGTGAGGGGACAAACCGACAAACCGAAGCAGTGGGATATTACCTTACCATAGGTGGAGTTTGCATATAATAGTGTTGTGCATAGCACTATTGGGAAATCATTAATTTTCTTTGGTTTACACTTATGTTCCAGACCAATTATGACCGTTGTTTCAATTTGATGCAACAAAAATGTGTAAAAACATTTGGAAGTTATAAAAGATCTAAAAATATATATGAGTTTTATATAAAACCATCAAAATGTGTAAAATTTATCTAGAATATCTCTTTATTAATTTGGTTATGAGAATTGAAATTTACACTCTTCATATTACAATTTACATTCATTTTCTCTTTTAGTAACTTAAAGTTTGTCGTATTATGAAAACTTTAACAAAACAGAAAGTGATAGTGTGGAATGTAAAATAAAGAGTGTAAATTTCACTCCCCTTGGCTATTGTTTATCATCCATATTCGAATTCACGTTGAGATAGTTGATTTGTGTAGAAAACTTTAAAAGTAGAAAAAAAAAGTCGAATTTTGTAATACACTTACCTTCATTTCACTTATTTTGTTGCTTTATAGGTTGTAAGTATGGATTAAAAGCCAGAAAGATCGTAGAGGGACTGCTCCACAAAACTCGGATCAAGGGTTCAGGAAAAAATATTCTTCTCTCTTGCCCGGCTGCGCCGCAACGCTGGTGCCTGCTCGGGCCATTCCGGCGTCTGAGTGGCATGGCCAGACAAGACTTTTGGCAGTGGATGGTAGGCGGGATCAGCCAGTCGGTGGCCATGCGTTGTGGTCTGGTGGAGGTGGTCCAAGATGTGGGGGTAATTCAAGGGACCGATGTTTATGAGGGGTTCCTGTATTTCTTTGGTTTGATGTTTGCTTGCTCCAACAAGGATGGGTGGCCATCAGTCATGTAAGGTAGATCTGGTCATGGTGGCAGAATTGTGGATTGGCCGGTGAGATGGTGTGATATGAAGGGGAGAAGGCGGTGGCGCTGACTCGATCAAATCTTTTCCTGATCTCGATCTGGTCTTCATGCCAAATTCTAATGCAGATTATGGGAGGAGGTGGAGTATGTTGGTGTCGGGTCGTTGGATGTCCCTTCACCTTGAGCAATGGGTTTGGGGTTTTCGTAGGTTTGGTGTCGTGTCCATGAACTATTTTAATAGCGGTTAGTTCTTGTTATCAATATAATGAGGAGGATACATGTGCATATATACTGACAGATTTAGCAAGTAGTATTTGAAAGTGTTGTTTCTTCTTGAGATTGGCTGTGAGGAAGTACTGAAGCTTCTCGATTAGTTTAGGTTACTGTTGAACCCCTATCGATTCTTGTCCACTGTAATAATTGTTTTGGGCAGGTAGGAAGTAGAGTGAGAAATTTATTTCTACCACTGATATCATTCTGACATTCTTGGTTGTAATATTGTATTCTCATTTAATAAAATTTGTCATTGCTTTAAAAAATGTAAGTATCAATTAAGATGAGATAAAGTAAGAGAAAATGTCCATTTACTATAAAATTTGACACCTTACTTCCTATCCCAACATTTTTTTTAAAAACATTGACCATTTGAACTTTTAAAAGAGAATTTGTGCCCATTAGTTCTAAACTCTTATTTTTAAGACACTCTTAAGAACCTATATTATTTTAGTATCATTATACCCTTTAAATATGCCTAGAGAGAGAGAGAGAGAAAATGCAAGAGATATAAGGGTTGACCGGAACCTCGACTCCGGTCACCAGCCATCGGACTCCGGTCACCGGTCACCGGATTCCAATCACCGGATTCCGATCACCAGTCGCCAGAATCCAATCGTCAGCTGCTTGACTCCGGTGATCGGAATACTGTGGCTGGAATTATTAACCCCAGTAAACATTCAACTCCAAGTTCCCATAGTAAACTTATTTCTGTTAAAAAAAACAAGACTCAAAATACCAAAACCAAGTTTACTAAGAGTAGTAAACTTACTTCTGTTCCCAAAAACCAGACTCATAACACCAAAACCAAGTTTACTAGGAGTAGTAAACTTACGTGTATTCCTAAAAACCAGACTCAAAACACCAAACCAAGTTTACTATGAGTAGTTAACTTACTTCTAGGGTTAGTTAACATTAATACATATCATAAACAACAATTTTCAGATCTAGTAATTCAGTGATTCAATACACATCATAAACAACATTCATATCCAGTAATTCAGTGAGTCTTATAATAATGTTCCAATTAAAATTTCTCGAGAAAAAGAGAGAGAGACAGAGACATTGAGAGAATACATCTTGAGGCTGTGGCTTCCCCGTCGTGCAGAGGCAGAGGTAGAGACCTGATGTGTAGTGCATGGTGGCTGAGCGATGACGCTGTGAGAGAGAGATTAGATCTTGTTTTGACCTACCGGAGGAGGAGGCAGAGGGTTTGTCAGCGATGTTGTGACTCCGCCGTCGAGTATGGGACTTCGACGTCGAGGTTAGGACTCCGTCGTCTTCTTCAAGCCTGAGTCTGACTTTGTCGTCGAGCATAGCGACGAGCAAGGAGGAGGCTAGTGTGGAAGAGGAGGGCAGTGCTAGGATCTGGTCACCATAGATGGTGGTGGCAAGGGTGATGTCGCCTGTTTAGATCTCAGAGAGAGAGAGAAAGACGATCCAGAATGAGAGGAGGTGAGGAAGTTAGTTGGTTTTGATTAGGTTTGGATAGTTTTGTCTTTTTGTTACAAACAGTTAAAATAAGAACTAGTAAAAGTTTTTAGACTTAATAAGCTTTTTTTTTCTATTTTTATAATAAATAGTCAATACCCAAAAAACAAAACTCAAGGGCCCAATTCTATATCCATTAGAATCATCCGAGATGACTAAGCCCTATCTAGAACACTCCATACTTCCAAAGATCTTATAATTTTCATAATTCATCACACGTTGAATGTGACATAAAAACAAATTTGAAGTCAAAAACTTAATTTATTTTCCGGTATAATTTCGATTTTATGAAGGCAGAGCAAAGAACACGTCGTCCATGGGGCGCAAACTCGAAATAACATAATTCCTTGGGAGTTTCTGTAATTAAGCTGAAGCCTCATACTTGCAGAGCATCACACAAACAAATATAAGTCCGTCCTTCCCTTCTGAAAAGACCAGTCGACGTATCCCCACGCTTGAAACACCTCTGAAAATTCCACACAGATTCTCTCTCACCGCCACCAGGTACGTATTACACTTGTCCATCTGTTTAATCTCCCACTCTCTCTCTCTAATTAGAGCTTCAATTTCATTTGCGGATTATCACTTCTTAATCGTAAATTAAAATTTCGTGTGCGTAGTTTCCAGAGCTGAAAATGGAAGCAGCCAGCGTTATCCACTCATCAGTCGCCGCCTTTAGGCCTTCGAAATCAGTCGCAAGGTCGGGTCTTCTGATGGCCAGCGGCCCCAAGTTTCTACCTTTGGGACCTTTGGGTGCCCAATCCCTCTCTTCCACCAAGGTAATTTCTAGGGTTTCTGAAAATTTATCCAATTGAATCTTGATTTGTTATTTGTTGGAGTTTGTAGGTCTTAGTGTAATAATTTATGTTATTTGATTTGTAGCAGCATCAGTTTTTGAGTTCTGTTGGAACATTGGGTTTTGGTAAAAGGAGGTGCTTGGTAGTGAGGGCGTCTTCGTCTTCAGATGTTGGTGGTTCTAGTGCTCCAATCGCTCCACTTCAGCTGGAATCTCCTATTGGGCAGTTCCTATCTCAGATGATGATCAGCCACCCGCATCTCGTGCCTACTGCTGTTGAGCAGCAGCTCGAACAGCTCCAGACGGCCCGTGATGCTGAGCAGAAGAAGGAGAAGGAAGAGGCTTCTGCTTCGGGCACTGATCTGGTGTTATACAGGTGAATTACAATCTTGCCAGTGAGTGCTAGCCGATTGTGGTGTTATTTGATGCTATATTCGACTGAGTAGATAATTGTATTTGATGAATGATCATTTAAAGAATTGTTGTGTAATCATCAGGAGAATCGCGGAGGTTAAAGCTAATGAAAGGAAGAAGGTTCTTGAAGAGATATTATATGCGGTGGTGGTGCAGAAATTCATGGATGCCAATGTTTCATTGGTACCCTCTATTGCCCCTGATGCTTCAGACCCTTCTGGCCGAGTTGATGCATGGCCGAGTCAGGATGACAAGCTTGAGCGACTGCATTCTCCTGAAGCTTACGAGATGATTCAGAACCATCTGTCTCTGATCCTAGGAAATCGGTTGGATGACTCGACCTCTTTAGCGCAGATAAGCAAGCTGAAAGTGGGGCAGGTTTATGCAGCATCTGTAATGTATGGATACTTCCTTAAGCGGGTTGATCAGAGGTTTCAGCTTGAGAAGACAATGAAGATCCTTCCAGGTTCAGTGGGCGGAGAAGATAGTGATATTGAAAAGGCCGTGGGTGAGGACAAGAGGCCTGGTGGTGTGGATAATGCAGCTTCCCATCCTGAAGTATCTTCTTGGTCTGGGGGCATGGATTCTGGAGGTTTTGGTAACCTGATCAAACCTTCCCGCTTGAGAACCTATGTGATGTCTGTTGATGGAGAGACCCTCCAAAGATATGCAACAATCAGATCGAGAGAGGCTGTTAGCATCATTGAAAAGCACACCGAGGCGTTGTTTGGGAGACCTGATATTGTTATAACACCTCAGGGGACTGTTGATTCTTCCAACGATGAACCCATCAAAATCAGCTTTGGTGGTTTGAAGAGACTTGTTCTGGAAGCTGTGACTTTCGGCTCTTTCCTCTGGGATGTTGAGAGCTATGTGGATTCCAGGTACCATTTTGTTACAAACTGAACAAAGTCAAGTTAAGATCCCGCCATAAGGAACTACTAGGTAGGAGGCATAACTGAACTGACCTACTTAAAATGGGATATAGTTAAGGGCTCAGAACTAGTGAAAATACCATGTATTGGGTGCCCTGTATATATCATGTTTAAGATTTAGTCTTTATCCCAGGTGTTGGGTGGTTGTTCAGGACTTGATTACATTGGACCTCCACTTTGTAAGTGTGGCAAGTCTATTGTTCAGCAAGATTGTTTGTTTATTAGATGAACAGCTTTTTCTTTCATCATCAATAGTAACAAGTTGCCAGAACAAAGAGGGTCATTTTATTGAACATAACATAGAAGGCTAGAATCCCTTGTGATCTTACACGTATACTTTACATGGAACAGTGAAGCCCCTTAGAATTGTATACATTGAAACGATCTCTACCAAAAACATTATAAAATGCAAATTTTGTATGGGTCGATGTAATTTCTGATGAGAGCAACCGTTGCCCATGGTGGTAAAACTCATACCCGCCTTGATTCAACCTAGAGAGGTCAGCTTTCCATGCCTTGGAGCCACCACAGTAGTCAGGAATTGTATTTGGCTGCATCATAATTCATAAACCTGTGTTAAGAAAACAGTTGTAATTTTCAAAAAAAAAACAGTTGTAATTTTCAAAAACAAAACAGTTGTAATTTTCAAAAAAAAAACAGTTGTAATTTTAAAAAAAAACAGATGTAATTTAAAAAAAAAACAGTTGTAATTTTAAAAAAAAAAACAGTTGTATCAATCCATATAATGTAACAGAGTAACATGGGGTTAGGCTGTTTTACTACTTCTTGCTACTTATGTGTTCCAAGCAGCAGTGGTAACGTCCAAAAAAAAAAAAAGCAGCAGTGGTCATGTCCGTTTATGTAGGCTCTAACATTATTTGCCAAAAGAGAGTTGGATTAGAGCATGGTCCATCGTTCAACCATGTTATTCTCCGAGCTACTAAGTTAGACTAGTTAGTAGTTACCTCCAGAATGGGAAGAATATGGTCTACTATTTCCTAGGTGTTCCCTGTGATGTCTTGCGCCTCTGATTGGATGATGTGTGACGACGATTTTCCAGTTTGCAGTTGAATTTTGGTGCGAAATTTAGATCCTACTCCCATAGTTGAACAGAAACATTAATGCTGTGTTATAGGTTTCATATAATAAATTCCTAGTGAATTTAGTACCTTCAACAGCGTAGAGGTAACGCTGCCTCTCCAGTGGTGTTTGTATTGCTTTGGGTTCGACCAGTACTTGTCCACAAACGGATTGGTGTCAATGAAGAAGACTTCCGTGTTGACAAGAAATGACCTCAGGCAAAGCCACCGGCTGTCCATCTTGCGAAGAACTGGACAGCTGTGCCAAAGCATTTCGCCTGTAGTCATGGTTCCCAAGTACTGAAACATTGACTAGCATCAGTTATCAAACATATTTCACACATTATATGTCTGTCTGTGTTATTAAGAAGGGCAGATCGAGAAGACTGAACAGTATGAGATGAAATTGGTTCATGGAGATGCCACATTTTGCTTTCATGTAACATAGGAAAGCCAGTAAGCAGTAGTGTGTGTGTGTGTGTGGTAGATATGTACGTAGAGCCAACGATCGGAAAATCATGAGTACGGTCGGCTTCAGCTGTCACAAAGTTTGGACCCTATCCTGGCTAATACGGTTACTAGCTTACCAGTTTCCTGGCAATTTCGTCCGTCTTGTACTCTTTTGTCTTTCAGGTTCTTCCAACTCCTAAAATTAGGTCTCACAGACTGAAGCCCGAGTTTGTTTATAATGATTTTAACCATCAGGGGACGTTTAACAAATTAGACTGAACTTGTAGTGCATGCGCCAAGTAGAAGAATGAATGAGATTGAACAGTTGCAACTTGCAATCGCAGCTAAGTGGATTACTTTTGATAATCTATACTCTTTGCTCTGGCTAATTAGCTAGCTTGCTACGAAAGCAAGTGACCGATTCAGTTTTACGTAATCAAATAAATGGGTGAAGCAGCTTGGAAGTAGTCCATGAATGTATGACGTTGCCAAAGACATCAAAGAAAGCGATCTCTGCTTGAGTGGGATTCAACTGCACAGACATGAAGCCTTGGCCATCATAGAACAAGTTCACTAGCTGGCCTTGTTTGTTCAAACCCTCCTCATTCTTCATGTCTCCTCTCCATGCTTTTGATCCTGCTCCACTCGTCAGAAACTGTATTCCGCTGCAGAATAAGAATGCACATTCATCACAATTAGTCTCAGCTCAAACAATATTCTCTTCAATTCTCAAGTATGATTCAACATATAACAGTTCTTGATTAGGATTTATCACCTTTTGTTGTCACTGATGTGTTCTAGGCAATGATCGTGCCCATTCATGTAAAAGTCCACATCATTGGCCTGAGATTTAAGCATAAAGGGTATAATTACTTGGCTTCGAATCTTCAATGAATTCGTAAGCATCTTTCATGCATCTTCTGTTTTAGAGTGAGATGTGATCCAAGTCATCCAACTTGTGTTTATAACTAAATATACCTGCAGAATTGGGAGAAGGTGATTTATAAGCTCCCTTGTATCACCATGATGCCCAATACTTCTAATTGCATGGTGTCCAACAACTATCTTCCACTTTGCCGATGATCTTTGCAGTGCTAACTCAACATCCTGTTGCAAGAATAACATCAGTATAATCATACTTTCAACAGCCTATTTCAATTAAGCATCTAAACTGAACCTGGATTTCTCGAATCTCAAAATGTAGTACCTTCAACAGAGTTTGAATATAAGCCTTGCGAGAAGGAATTCCTCGCCAATCATAAGTATGGTCCTCTGTGCTTGTGAAGTACATATCGACAAAAGGAGTGGTATCTACAAACAAAATCTCTGCTAATTCTGCCAAAATTCATAAAACCACGCATATTTCAGTAATGTAGTTTCATTCATGTAGTAAATTCAGTCTGAAGCTCCAAAACTTAGGCTCACCTGTGTCGACAATGAAAGATCTTAAGCAAAGCCATCTGCTGTCAATCTTCCTTAGCAGGGGACTGAGCTGAGCCTCTGCATCACCCCTATAATCATGGTTGCCTAAAACTACATAAAAATTGGAAACCAGTTAACAAAGCTAAAATCAAGTTCAAAACAAAGGTACAAACAAATCAATGGGATTTAGTATCATTGGGAACTTACTGCTGTACCACTGCTTTTGCAGACTCTTTTGTGTATAGATGTTGGTAAATGACTCCTCAAATGCGGTATCGTGTTCACTGCTCAATCCATTATCATAAAAGTTGTCGCCGGTGGAAACCACAAAGTCTATATCAAGTTTCTCTCCGACCCTTCCCATCTACAGATTTAAGGAAAAATTACAACTTTGTTTAGCAAACACAGCTATATAGCCAATATAAAGTTTATTGTATTAATTGTGGAGTGAAGTTGTGGAACCTGAAGGGCAACTTCTGACTGGTTAAAATCTCCTCTTCTTCCCCAGTCACCAAGCACCAGAAAGTTAAGTGAACCATCTTCTTTTGTGGGGTGTTCGAATCTCTGCAGCTCTGCTGATGTAGTTACAATACAGATAACAGAGCTGAGGAGGACCAAGAAGAAGCACAAGGTCCTGGATTTATTACTAGGAATATTTAGGGCCATGACTGTTTTAGAGAGTAGATATGAAACAATGAAAAAAAGAGCTAGCTAGCTAGTCGATCTTCTTCCTTGTAGTAAAGGGTCACAGCTCCAGAGCCCTCTTTTATACAATGGTAAGCGCAGTAGGAGACAAAGCCCCTCACATGGTTGATGACGATCGATGATGAAAAGGGTTGCAATGGGACTATGTTACTTAATAGTAGAAATGGTATTTCAGGATCAGGGGATAAGAAATTAGGTACGTACCCACAGAAACACTAGGGTTGGTGATGACCGTACTCGAAATTGCCAAACAACTTAATGGTACTGATGTTTTAAGTTACTATACCTTGGAAGATGAATTATTGGTTTAACTCTGATGACCATGAGCAGATCGATCAGAATATAGAGACAAAGTAGGGAGGTGTATATAGGTAAGAGAGCAAAGATTGAAGGATGAGATGCGAATATGCGAGAGCATAACTATTTCTGTTAGAACCAAGATTAGAATATTCGGAGCCTTGAAAGGTTCCAAGAAGCATCCCACATATGAGATATATTAACATTGAAGAATCATAAGATGAAAACCAACAAAAAACCTTGCATCATTCATCTTGATGTTTTGCTCTCAAAAAGACTTTTCTCTCTTTGTTGGGTGCTCACAACACATTTCTCAATCAAACCCACTAGAATGCAGACATCTTCTAAAGGTATAAAGCTCAAAACACACGTGACTGGTTTCGGCATACCATTGCACTCCACAAGTGTCCCAATCCCATCTCCCAACATACGTCAAAAATACGTATAACTCCATTTCCATTAGGTGTGGGGAACTGAAAATATATATTTTTTGTTATTATTTTTGTATGGAAAGAGAAAATAAAGTGGAAATAAAATATCATGTAGAGCGCGTCCGTCTTTCGAGCAGAAGTATGGACACACTCTACAGAATTAGTGTAATTAATCATAAGACTATGAAGAATTGATATGTCATCTACTTCTTAATTACTTTTAAGAAAGATTTAGCAATATTTACTTATAATGATCTAGTCCAGAGAGAAAAAAAACTTCAATAGGACCTCCAGGCTTCTCAAAGTGTTTCCAGAAATTTGAAACCTAGGGTTTCGTGTAGGCGATGGTTATCTTCCTTTTGGGGGGTGATGACCGTGTTTGGATGTGACGAAAGGTGCTTCGGCATCGACATCAAGGCCTGGTTTGGTGGTGTTCGGCGGTAGCAGATTGGATTCCAGTCTGGGTCTATAAATAGGATCTGCAGGTTGGTACGATAGTGTTCATATCGATTTGGCTTTCCTATAATTTGAGGGCATCGGATCTCACAGGTGGACAAGCAACAACCGAGAGCTTATAGTTGGGTGCAGTTCCTTGGAATTCATGTGTGATCTTCTGGTTTGTGATCGTCCCGGTTTGGTCATCGAGGCATAGGTATGAGAGCAGGATGTGTGAGACCCCGTACTTTTATCGTGGTTTCTGCCGAGTTACTGAGGTGTTAACCGTGCTCGGTAACTTAACAAGTTAACGACCACGTTCATTATCGAGTTTTTCCAAACTATTCAAATTAATCATTTAAGGACTCGATGTTGTAGTATGTGTCGACACGAGTCTCTTGGTATTTTTGAAATATTTTTCGGGGCTTCCGTTTATTTTCTACTAATTTCTACAGTTTCTGGTAATTTTTAATTACCTTTTCAATAAATAATTTATACCAATTAATCATTTACTTTTACCCTTTATTAAATCTGGACCATTGATCTTTATCAAGATCTAATCCTAGTCGTCCATTTCAGTACAAAAGGAGGTCAGACTTTTGACCAAGGTCAAAAGCCCAAATCAGTCAACTCTCTCCCGAGCTCTCTCGAGCTCCGATCACCTATGTTGCCGTCTCGACGACTCCCACCACCACTTGACGACGCACCACCACCAAAACAACCATCTCCTCTCCTTAACCTAACCATGTCCTCCAATCACATAGGCATCCACCATGGAAGGATATCGAGCACCACTGTGCACGGTGATCCTCGACGAAAACCCGACGATCCAGACAGCGATTCGACAAACTATGGTCAGATTCTTGCTCCTCTTCTCTTCTTCATTCTCATGCCCTTAATCCTCAATTTGAGCCCTAATCGAGTTTACCTTTTTCTCTTTTTTTGCTGGTTTTCTGGCAAGTCGAGATCGACTCTGGCGAAGCATCCCAGCGTCCCTCTTCTCCTTCCTGACGACCTTGAAGGCTTCAGAAGACCCCGATGATGCTAGAAGAGGCTGGAGGCACGACCACAACTTCAGTTTGGGGTGACAGCAACCAGTTTTTGGTGAGGAGCACAGGAGCCCGATCTGGGTAATTCCTCGTTATTTTCTCTTATGTTTTATACGTTTTAGGTTGTTGGGTTTATGTAGAAGCTAGGTTTGCATGTTAGGATAGAAACCCAACCTTGCATACCGGAAACTGATCGGAAACTTAAGGGTCAAAACCTTGGTTTTTACTCATTTACCGTTTTACCGTGTTGCCTAATTACTTTGATACCTTTGTCAGATTTCAATATTTACAAAACACCATTTTACTGTTTAACTTTAAATGATTTTATAGTTTTACCCGAGTTACATTTTTACAGTTACAGTTTTACTGTGTTACTTTTACAGTTTACAGTTTAACCTTTTTATCTTTACTGTTTTACTTTTAATGTTACAGTTTTACAAATTTTTACTATTTATAGATCTGCACTCATGCTAATTTTACCATTTGATCCTTGGTAGGTTAATGATTTATCAAAATACCCTTTTAGACTAAATGACCATCTTGCCCTTTCAGTTTTACAAAGTGATTTTCAATCATTTTTGAGAATTAACCTTTGGTTTTACGAAATTACGTTTTCGGCTTTAACCTTTAGTTTCGGTTTTCATAAAACCTAACTTAAAGTTTGGCAACAAAACTTATGACACTTGGTCACTATCAAGTGTTAATCTCGATTTTCGCCCGGTTAGGAAATTGAGAACAAGTTGACTTAGTGTGGTGTCCGAAAATGATAAGATAATACTCCGTTTTGATATTGAACTTCTTTACGCTCTAAAGTGTGTTTAATATTATTCAGACTTATAAATTGACGATTATCGAGTTTACCGAGTCTTGGTTAACTTTGACTAACCCGATAGATTTGGTTAATTACTTGGTCAACCCTAAATTCAACCTTTGACCTTTCTTTGTCAAACTAGGAAAGAGGGTAGTTGATCATAAGATAACCGATACGTTTCTACTTTCAGCTTATTTAGTCGTTGATATGTTTTTTGACTGGTTCAAGACTTGAAGTACGACTCGAGAACTTGGACGCTTTGAGGATTGAGACTTGGAGCATGTGGACTTCGGCTTCGTCATATCAGGTAGGGGGCACGCCCAATGGGTGAGCCGTAATCTTTATGGGTTAGTGGATTTTTATTAAAAAGTATGAGTTGCATGTTTTACTGCTTTAACATATGCATGAGTATGTTTCGAATCCAAAGTAAGGAGTGTCGTTGTCCTGATTTCTGGTGCGTGGCCTGAGAGTAACAAGATCTAGTATTTAGACTTTGATTCCCACAGTGTCAATGACCGTGAACCTCTAGAGGAGGAAGACCCTGTTTATTTTCTCCCATTTAAGCTCGTCTCTTCTAGAGTTAAACGCACAACAACAATGTGGAGCAAATGTCACACAAGGAGTGTGGCTTTTAGAGGTGTTGCATTCTTCTCTATGTGTGGCAAGTGTGGGTGCTAGTGGATATGAAGGGAGTGTGGATTGCAACACCTTTAAAAGACACACAAGGAGTGTGGCTTTTGTTCCATTTTGTTGTTGTGGCGGGTCATAAGTGAGGTGTCTTGTTATGAGTGATCTGTTGGCATCTGTTGTAAATGGACACTCTCGTTATTTATTATCCTCGGACGTGATAGGTAGTTGGACCCAGTTTGCAGTATAGACAAACTGGGATATTCGGCCACAGGGATCCAGAAAATCCTGTAATGTCGCATGCATATTCATTTGAGTTTAGTGTGTTTAGATTTATCTCCTCATGTTTTAGAATCACACTAGTAGAATTAAACACTTATGCGGCAAATTTATTTTCGTCGCATGAGTTAGCACTTATGCGATGAAATCGATTTCGTCGCATAAGTTTGAACTCATGAGGCGAAAAAAACATTTGTCGCATAAAGACTGACTCATGTGACGAAACTTTGATTTCGTCGCATAAGTTTAAACTCATGTTACGAAATTTTAATTCGTCGCATAAGGTCAAACTCATGCGACAAAATTTGAATTTGTTGCTTAGATCATTCTGCCAAAAATTTTAATTTTAAACTCATACGACGAAATTTTTTATTTCTTTGCATAAGTCTTTCTACCAAAAAAAATTAAATTTTGAATATTCCACCAAATTTTTTCCCCCTCCTAATTTTCTTCTTCCTTCTACTTCTTCACCACCACCCTTCCACTACTTCTTCACCACCACCCTTCCACTTCTTCTTCTTCTTCCACCAACACCCCCTCCCTCACTTGTTCTTCTTCCACCACCACCCCTCCCTCACTTGTTCTTCTTCCACCACCACCCCTCCCTCCACTTCTCTTCTTCCACCACCACCACCACCCCGACTCCCCCACTTCTCTTCTTCCACCACCACCATCACCCCACTCCCTCCCCCACTTTTCTTCTTCTTCCACCACCACCACCCCACTTTTCTCCTTCATCCGCCAAAAAAAATAAACAAAAAAAGTTAATTTAAAAATTAAAAATCAAATTAAGTTAATTTTATTTATTTATTGAAAACTCTTAAGCGACAAATTTTTTTTTCGCCACATAAGACCTTAAACGACGAATTTTTTTCCGTCGCATAAGTCAATGTGACGAAGTTTATGCGATCAATTAAATGTCGACACATTGACTTATGCGACGGAAAAAAATTCGTCGCTTAAGGGGCACTTATGCGACGAAAATATTTGTTTTCGTCGTATAAACCTAATGCTATGAAAATAATACGACAAATCTTATGCAACGAATTTTTTGTCGCTTAAGGTCTTATGCAACGAATTCAATTCATCGCATGAGCCTTTTTGTCTACCAGTGTCAGCTTTATTGTAGGAGTTTTCTCACAAGTATTTTCTCTTGAGCATTTTTCTCTTAGATTTTACACTTTTGGCGCCACCCTTTTATATATCCCGCTTTTAGGTTTTTTCTCAAAGCCTAGCGCAGTTGGGTTTCAGCCCCATCTGAGTTAGAGAGGACAAGTGCTCACCCCTACTTTAGTTCGTGGATGCATGTATTGTGTACTAAAAGGGGACAAGCAAGGTAGAAGCTTGGGGCATGATCTCTTCATTTTGTCTTCAGCTTTATTTGAGGTGACTGTTAGAGTTCCTATAGTCTTGGTCTCTAGCATTACGATTTACTTCACTTGATTGTTTTATTTCCTTAAGTGTGTGGAATGTTTTATGTGTTGTCACATGTTTTCAAAGTTGACCCATGTTATATTACCATTTTTCGTTCTTCCGCTTTAAACTATGTTTTCACCCGTGGAAATAAAAAATGTTGTAGATTCTAGTTTAAATTTATCTAGCCTTGTAGTTTTGGCCTATTGGGTGGTCAATACGTAGAATCAATGTATTGGTTGCTCTTTAGACAGAGATTATGACAGTTACTACCGTATTTCAGGCCGAAAAAGTTTCTGGGATGCGAAAGGATGGCCACCAGATTGCTGGGCTGCGGCGAAGGACACCGGGCAGCAGAGTTGGGTTGTTCGGTTTAATTGGTTATGGTATGGGGTTGTGGGTTGGGCTGTAAGATAGGGCATGATCCTTGGGCTGGAAGGGAGGGTGTTCTTCCACCTTCACTCATCACTTAGTTGATGGGGTGAGCCACCCTCTGCTGCGGATAAGGCAGAGAGTGGTAACCCTCTTATGGAGTGGCAAATCCCTCATCATTTGATCAAAGAATCTACCCTTTTTTTATGGAAACGTACACCGGGCCGGTTTTAGGCCTCGATTCATTGAGCTGGGGTGTTTGGATTTGGTTATTTAGGTTATTTCTTTTTAGATCAGAATAAAGTCATCTTCTATAAATAATTTTTTAGTTAGTCGATACTTTGTATCTTTTATAGCGTAGTAATTTAGGGTGTTTTCTTTTGAAAACGCAGTCCTTATGTGAGCATTGTTTCTGTAACATGGAGTTGGTCTTTGGACAACTCCTAGCTGACCTAGTATGGTCATATGATTTTAATCATTGGAGATCGACTCCCCTTTCCCTAAAAAAAGAATATCTTGTCGAGAGAGAATACTAGTACGATACATCGGTGTAAAAGATTGGAAGTTAGTATGGGACACAATTCTTTTTTAGAATCGGGCATAGTATGTAGCTACCAAATAATATAACTTAGTTTGGTATTACTATGAGAATACTCAAATTTATAAAAAACACAATTTTAAAAAAGCAACATTTGACAAAACTAGAGGAAAAAAAGTGAGAGCTTCCTCTGTGCGGCAGCGAGTACTTTCACCGTCGTCGGACGAGAACTGGTCGCCTCCACATGGGGCCGGGTTGACATTCGGTTCCTCGATCAATCATTTGATTGAGGGATTTTGGTGTTGGTGTGTAGGAAAAAGGGTGAGAGAGATTGCAGAGGTTGTCAAGTGTGGGGGCGCTTCCATCGTGGGATTCATGGCGTCGAGGGCGGCAGATCAGTGGCTAGGCACTCTCTGATCTGGGGGTTCTCTAGTCTGGTAAGGTGGTTGTTGTGGATCAGAGAGGGATAAACCCGATCTGGCTTGGTGTTGTCAATTTGGATTTGGCCTCCTTTAGGTTCGTCGTGGCGATGTTTTCCGTCGCGGGCTTGATGGCATAGTGTTGGTGATGTCGCTCCTCACATCAGTTTCTTCCTCTTGCCAAAACGCGGGTTTTACCGAGAAAGGAAGAGAGATATAGATGGTGTTGTGAGTGCCGCTGTCTTGTGGCCAGAAGGTGGTGGTGGGGTGCGACCAAAGTCGAACATAGGGAGAGAAGGGTCGAGAGGAACACCAAAAAACCGAAGAGAAAAGAAACTGTGTTGTTTTTTATATTTTAGAGAAATTTCCAATTTTTACCCCTTCCTCATATATCACTTGGGTAAAACACCTAATTACCTAAGGTAAAAAACATAATTATACTTTTAAAATTTCCAATACTAACTCTAGATATTACATAGAAGCGTCAACAGATTCGTAAATGCCCTTAATAGTTTCCCTTAACGAATATGTCCCCGAAGTTACCACCCTAACAAGTTCATTAAGGTACATGAACAAGAAAACTATTCTGAAAGCGGTAAAACCTAACATAAAATAATCAAAGTAACTAAATAAGATTCGGGATGTGACAGTGTATTTCAGTCTGTGTCTTCCCTTCCTTCTCTCACAGTGATGTAATTTTTCTTTTTCTCAAAAAAAGTTCTACATTTGTATCTCAAATGCATACAATGAGCTCAGTATTAATTGGTCTAACGGTATAGTTTCTCCTTTAGTAAGCAAGAGGTTGTGAGTTCGACTCACACAGTTATAATATTTGATAAAAAATACAAGAAATGAAAAACTTTCTTTTCCTGATGACGTTTGCTTTTCGATTGACATGACCCAAAATATTTAAAATGGAGCTTCTATTTATACTTCCAAAAGATTACTTGGACCTCCTTGCTTAATTGAAATACTATTTACACCTTCTCAATTTTTCCAAAATGTCCATAGTTCAATAAAAAGCAATAAATGTCTTTTGTTTTAAAATATTCTATTCATACCTTCATATTCGGTAATTAAATCTCATTCGATTTAAATCATCTAATAATTATATTTTGCTTTCAACAACCATCCAATTGGTTCAAACCTATTATTAACTATCGTGTTAAGCTTGTATGTTCAGACACATTAACAATTAGCAAATAGATAACTTTTCAGGTTCTTCAAGCTCATCATTGATTACATCAAATGTGTTCATACGAAATCCAGCAAGAAGCTAACAGAGAAGAGAAGCAAAAAAAAGTCTACAAATTGCATTATCTTTCAAAATTACATCAAAGAGTTAATGTCTACATATTACATAATGTTTTAATTTTTTTTGTAAAATTTTACTTAATCATCGATTGTGAATGATTCTGGATTTATGGTTATTAGGCAACAATCATTATAAAGATCAAGTTTTGTATTGCTTGAAGACAGATAAGTTGATTTTTTTGTTTTTTTACCTTTTATTGATTTGTTTTTATCGGTAATTTCATATGATTTCACAAAGTTAATATTAACTCGAAAAAAAAGAGAGAGGTCCAAGTAACCTTTTTAGAGGTATGAATAGAAATCCCTATTTAAAATTAAGGGATGGGTTCTATTAAGGACCTCCTTGATGAGGACTTTTTCGTTTCTCCCTATTTTCGATCGCATATTCATATCTCGACCATCTAGTTTGTAGATATATATGAATAGATTATCTATACAAATTGAAAATCGTTAAGACATTCATATATGTGATTCACATATTATAAACTTAAACGGTTTCTGTGACATATTTTGATCATTTGATTTGATCTATTTCGATGTCTTAACGATCACTAATTTGACTGAAAATTTGTATAAATGATCTACTTATATATGCCTATAAATTGAACTGTTGAGATGAAAAAATGTGATTGCAAAATGAATGTAATAAACCATTAAAGAGAAAGTCTTTAACTAGTATTTAATAAAAAATTTCTCAATGATCCCCACTATTAAAATTAGATCACTAAATACAAGGCTAAAATGATGTGGTCTCAAATAGTATATTGGGCTAAAGTAGGCCTTTACAAACTCAACTATGGTTTCCGTTCTTTAGTGGCCCTCGACTTGTTAGAAGGTTTCACCATTGTGCTAGGGTTTGGACTCGCGAGTACAGCGGCAATGGTGGACTGCAAACGCCCCACGGTCGCGCGGTTGGTGGAATACATTGTTTACGACGGCGAATACCATTGCTTCTACGAGATGAGATCGTTGTTTCCAGAGGCATATCCTGTGAAAATGAATCAAATATAATGAACACAAGAGACAATTGTGGCTGAATATAGATTGATGTTAATTCACCTCACAAAGGAGGAATTATATACAAATCACAACCGAGCCAAAGTAGGCAAGTATATCTTCCTAAGGTAAGTGATAATCCTAATAATAATAGTAATCCTAATAATAATAGTAATTACAAAATATTACAGAACATATACAAAAGGAAAGTATGACTCACACCAACACTCCCCCTTAAGTTGGCGCATACAAATCACGAATGCCCAACTTATCAAGTGAGTCATAAAAAACCTTACTCGAAACTGCTTTAGTCAAAACATCAGCTAACTGTTCTTCAGAGCAAACAAAAGGAAAGGAAATAAGCTTAGAATCAAGCTTCTCCTTGATGAAATGTCTATCAACCTCAACATGCTTGGTTCTATCATGTTGTACTGGATTATGAGCAATATCAACAGCTGCCTTATTATCACAATATAAATCCATGGATTTCTTTGGTTTAAATCCCAAATCACTTAGTACATTTCTCAACCAAAGTAATTCACAAACTCCATGGGCCATACCTCTATACTCTGCTTCAGCACTCGATCGAGCCACAACTTTTTGCTTCTTACTCCTCCAAGTAACAAGATTACCGCCCACAAAAGTGAAATAACCAGAAGTAGACTTTCTATCTGTAATGCAACCTGCCCAATCTGCATCTGTATAACCACTAATATCCAGATGTTTATTCTTTGAAAACATTAAGCCTTTGCCGGGTGCAGACTTCAAATACCTCAGAATGCGAATTACAGCTTCCATATGGGTTTCACTGGGATTATGCATAAATTGACTCACAACACTCACTGCATATGCAATATCTGGCCGAGTATGTGAGAGATAGATTAACCTGCCAACTAACCTCTGATAACGAGCCCTCTCTGTAGGAATTTGGTCAGGGTACTCCGCTAACTTGTGATTTTGCTCAATAGGAGTATCAGCAGGTTTACAATCTAGCATCCCTGTTTCTGTCAACAAATCAAGCACATATTTTCTCTGGCACAAGAAAATTCCTGAACTCCCCCTTGCAACCTCAATTCCCAAAAAATATTTAAGTGAACCAAGGTCTTTCATCTCAAATTCGGATGCAAGTAGACCCTTTAGTTTTTCAATCTCCTCTGAATCATCACCAGTAATTATCATATCATCAACATAAATAATCAAGGCAGTCACCTTACCTGACCGACGTTTCAGAAACAACGTATGATCAGAGTTGCTTTGTTTGTACCCAAAACGACGCATAGCTTGAGAGAACCTTCCAAACCAAGCTCGTGGTGATTGCTTAAGTCCATACAAGGACTTGTTCAACTTACATACAAATCTTCCTTCTGCGTTTGCTTCATATCCTGGCGGTAGATCCATATAAACTTCTTCAGATAACTCTCCATGTAAAAAGGCATTCTTCACATCAAACTGTTGCAAAGGCCAATCTAAATTGGTTGCTAGAGACATCAATACTCGAACTGTATTAATCTTGGCCACTGGAGCAAAGGTTTCCTCATAATCCACGCCATAAGTTTGAGTAAATCCTTTTGCAACAAGTCTCGCTTTATACCTGTTCACCGAACCATCTGCATTGTGTTTGATAGTGAACACCCATCTACACCCAACAGCTCTCTTTCCCTGTGGGGGTGGCACCAACTCCCAAGTATTATTCTTTTCCAAAGCTTCCATCTCCTCATTCATTGCTTGAGTCCATTTGGGACCCTTGAGAGCATCCTGCACTTTACTGGGAACACATACAGAGGATATTTGATTCACAAAAGAAGCATGGGATTTAGACAACCGATGGGTGGACACAAAGTTAGCTATAGCATATTTGGACTTGACATTTAAACTTGGTTCATATTGGCGAGGTGGTTTACCACGAGTGGACCTAGGAGGCAAGACACATATACTATCACCATTACCAAAACTAGAAGAAACATTACTAACCTCAAGATTAGGACTCTCCTCCGGGATTGTCAGGCAAGAGTTATCTATATTTGAGAGGGGTGAAGGGCCTTGATCGATTGCATGTTCTGCCTTGTCGTGCGATCGATCGCTCGTTGGTGCGCTGCTGGATGGTAAGCTACTGGGAGCTTCTGTCTCTTCGGGCGATCGATCGCTAGGACCAATGCGATCGATCGTTGGTGCACTGTTGGAAGCCTCTGCCTCGTCGGGCGATCGATCGTCGTTGTCCTGACGATCGATCGTGGGATCAGAGATTACACGAACAACATTTTCATCCCCAAGTGGCTGAATCACACAAGACTTTTCTTCCAAAAAAGTATGTTTCTCCCCCTGAAGAGAAGGATTGGGAGGAGAAAAATAACAAGCATCTTCATAGAAGGTGACATCCATGGTAACATAAACTTTCTGTGTAGGGGGATGAAAGCACTTGTAGCCCTTCTGATTGACACCATAGCCCACAAAAACACATTTGAGCGCCCTTGCATCAAGTTTGGAACGTTGATTCTTAGGAACATGAACAAATACCACACACCCAAAGACACGAGCAGGAAGATTAGAAAACGAAGGAACTGACACATGATTGGAAAGGACATCATAAGGAGTTTGATTATTGAGAACGGAGGAAGGAAGTCTGTTGATGAGATGACAGGCAGTAAGAACTGCATCTCCCCAAAGATACCTGGGCATGTGAGCACTAAACAAAAGAGAACGAGCAATATCAAGAACATGACGATTCTTTCTTTCTGACACTCCATTTTGTTCAGGGGTTTGAGGGCAAGTAGTTTGATGAACAATACCACAAGTTTGGAAGAATTGAGTAAACTGAGAATTAATGAACTCCCCCCCATTATCCGAACGAAAGACTTTAATATTGGCTCCAAATTGAGTTTGAACAAGAGCAACAAATTGTTGAAAAGCCGAGAAGACTTCATGTTTATGTTTTAACAAAGATACCCAAGTAAGACGGGTATAATCATCAATAAACAAAACGAACCAATGTTTGCCAGAAAGAGTTGACTCGCGGGAAGGTCCCCAGACATCAGAATGAATAAGCTCGAAAGGAACAGAACTCCTAGTAGTACTCAAAGGATAACTAGCACGATGACTTTTAGCTAAGACACAAGACTCACAATGCAACTTAGACGCATCAACGCCCAAAAACAAGGAGGCCATCAATTTCTTCATGACGCCAAAGGAAGGATGTCCCAATCTACAATGCCATAACCACAATTCTTCAATTTGATTAGTAACCCCAGTCGAAATCAAAGCTGCTTGGACTGCCTTCTCCGGCTTCATTCCGGCGAACATGCAATCCAGATGAAACAGACGACCCCTTAGATAACCCCTGCCGATTATTTCCCTGGTGAGGAGGTCCTGAAAAATCACATACAAAGGAAAAAAGGTTACAGAACATCGAGATTGAGTATTGAGCTGAGGCACAGATATGAGATGATGAGACAAGTCAGGGACATAAAGAACATCATGTAGTGTTAGAGACGGGGTGAGACGAACAGACCCTATGCCTAAAACTGGAAAAGAATCACCATTAGCATTAACAACAGAGGAAATAGTAGGTGGGTTAAGAAAAAGGAAGTAACTACGATTATAGGTCATATGGTCAGATGCTCCAGAATCAATTATCCATGTATCACTACCCATAAAGTCAGAAACATGTAAAGCAATACCAATTCTCCCCATTTTTTTCTTCCTTCAAATATTCAAACTTCAAAAAACAAGCAGCAACCTTCTTGAGGCAATACACGGCTCCACAGAACCTTGATCAATATAATCAAGATTAAGGCTCCTTCACGTACACTACAAAACACCAAAGAATATAGCAAACCCCAAACAACAACAAGAACTTCAACGGATCAAACAAATCTCAACTACCAAAGAACCAACCAAACAAACAAATTTTTGCAGCGGAAAACAAACAACCGAGTCCCGAATGGATCTCGGCTCTGATACCAAGTCAAACAGCGACAAGCGTGGCCCGTGGATCATCCTTGTACCGATACTGTCCCAACTTAACCACCTTTAAGGTGTTGGGTTTTAATCACAAAAGGCCTCGGTACAATTAGGAATGATCCACCCACTTATTAGTTATATTTTTATTTGTCACTTTTCTGATGTGGGATCTCTCCTCTCCAACACTCCCCCTCACGTGCAACCTAACTTTTAGGTCTGCACGTGAAACTGATTAAGAAGCTGAACCCGGGCCTCATGGTTAACCGAAAGAACTCCAAACTCCGAACCTCAAACTCCGAAAGAACTCCAAACCAACTTCAAACTCCAAACTCCGAAACAACTTCAACCAAACCAGAGCCATGACCTCTGAAAGAACGCACCCGAGCTCATGGTGAAGCAACTGGGGAGGGATCCGCTCTGATACCAAATCAAATATAATGAACACAAGAGACAATTGTGGCTGAATATAGATTGATGTTAATTCACCTCACAAAGGAGGAATTATATACAAATCACAACCGAGCCAAAGTAGGCAAGTATATCTTCCTAAGGTAAGTGATAATCCTAATAATAATAGTAATCCTAATAATAATAGTAATCCTAATAATAATAGTAATTACAAAATATTACAGAACATATACAAAAGGAAAGTATGACTCACACCAACAAAATGTTCCGGACAGATATTCTCGAGAATTCGGATCGAGTGGTTGTTGCAGTTAATTCAAAGTTTCAACCGCTGTTTCTTGCTTACGGCCTTGTATGCTAATCAAAAGGGCCTGATGAGTTTGAACTTTCAGTCGCTCCAGATAGAAAGCTTCAAGACCGTACAAAGATCCAAATGGCTATGGATGCTCTTGTTGCTGTCACAGAAGGTGTAGATACACAGTTGGCATTACAAATATTTTTGAGTGACATGAAAATTGCCACCTTCGGCATCAAAGACAATCCGATAGATGAGGAAGTATGCCAGAAACGGAAGGACGATCGTATTCGCCTATATACGATGAGTATGGACTTCAACACAAGCTGCCATGTGCTCTAATTTACTATCAGAAAAAACACTTTAGTTGATAACTGATGAGTTTAAGATTAAGAGACGACATGCATACTTTAACTGACGAAATGTATATTTTAGCTGAAGATATGTATACTTTAGCCGACGACATATATACTTTAGCTGACGATATGTATACTTTTTTTGGTGAAAGACGATATGTATACTTTAGCCGACGATATTTAGACTTTCGTCAGCTAAAGTCCAGTTCGGTCAACCATTACTGACGAAATGTATATTTTAGCTGAAGATATGTATACTTTAGCCGACGACATGTATACTTTAGTTGACGATATGTATACTTTAGCTGACGATATGTATACTTTAGTTGATGATATGTATACTTTTTTGGTGAAAGACGATAATGTATACTTTAGCCGACGATATATAAAGACTTTCGTCAGCTAAAGTCCGGTTCGGTCAACCATTTTGACCAGCGGGAGAAGTTTTGTCTGACGAAATTAAGTCGGCTAAAGTTCAGACTTTAAGCCGGCGACTGTCACTATTTTTGTCGGTTGAAGTATGACCGACGACACTTTAACCGACGAAAAAGTCTAACAGGTTTATTCGTGTGCTAAAGTGTTTTTTTATTATAATTCCACATTGGTAGCAATCAATTACTGCATGTTGTGGCAACTCCACTGGTATATAAACTGATGTACCAACTCGTAATGAGCTACATTTATGATGGTAGTGCTAACCTTAAGAAGCTAGCCTGAGTATGTGGAAGCTTATGACAAGTTCAAATGTTCAAGAATAGCCCACAACTCTTCTCTCCATGTTTGTACCCTCAGAGATGATGATCATGATCCGATGGAAGCACTAACGGAAGGAATTTGCACTCTTCGAATATTTGATGAGTCGATGGATTCCATTTCCATTTGAGACTATGCCTTCTCTGTGACGATTTAGGGTTCATGCCCCTAGTTTACTTATGGTTTCTCTATGATGATGATTTAGTAGTCCTCCCATTTTTCTCCTTCGCTCACAGTACCATTATTTTTATATAATTCTATATGTGCATATGTCCGCAGCTGGCCGTGATTGGGAAAGTTTTCCCAACCGTGGAGGAGACTAAGGCAATTGTGCCTTTCACTCAAGGTACATGATTAACTATTTAGTTTCTTCTTTTACTTCACAGATTGCACTGTTGCATATGCACAATGCATTTACAGAAATGGATGCTTGAATTGTTTCCTGTAATTAAATAACAGGATCCTATTAAGACAAGTCAGATTGAAAAACAAGTCTTGTTAGGGAATGAATGAGGCGATTAACCGATTATGAAAGGCCTTGATAAGAATTAAAAAGAAGACCACATGAATTATTAATATAGGTATATGTCCTTGTTCAGATGATTGAATATCGATGTACAATATCAAACTGCAGACCTAAGTATGTGGGCATGAATTGCATGATGATGAGGCCTTTGAGAGATTGTTGAATGACCTATTAAGTTTGAGTTATATATTTGGATAAATCAGTTCTTATATCAATAATATGCTTAAATATGCATGATTAACTATAAGGAAGTAAACCAATAGGTGTGATACACTTAATCGAGCTGCTTAGTATGAACCAACATATTAAGATTTTGAGTCCCAACTTCTACCACTTTGTGGCAAGTAATTTGAGGGGCCTCCGAGTTCGTGCGCTTGCGGCGAGAGGTAGTCTAGTTTTGCTCGGATACTCTCGTAGATTTCATTCTGAATACTAACTGATGAGTTCTTGTGTTACTAGCTTGAAAAATAATCCATGCGGTTTGCTATCTCACTTCCATTAAAAACGAAACTATAAGGAGTATGTAATAATGATCGTTTTTTTCGTCCATTCGCTGATAGATGAATCATTGATGAATAAAATGCTTGTCATTCGTACCTCCTACGTCTTTTGAAATATTTTATTTACAATTAAGCCATCCAACTTAATTGTATTGCATATTATTCACAACGTTTAGCTTTTTTTTCGTGAATCATAGTTTATTTGATCTCAACTAGGTAGTTTGTATTCCTTACATGATTCGCTATCTTTGTTCAAATCTCAGGCCATAACAAAGAAGAAAATAAATAGTAAAAGTAGCATCGTACTACTTGCCATTCATAATTCTCATTAGTAGATGTTTGAAAGGCGATTACTACGTACTAGTGATCAGAATCCTATTATGGTGTCACATGGAGTTGTCAGCAGGTCCAGTGGGTCTTGGCCCAGTGCTAGACTGGTATAAGTAGGGGTGGGCATCCGAAACCGATCCCGAAGGCTCGTCCCGATTCCGTCCCGAAAATTCACGGGACGAGACGGGACTTCATTTCAAAAATTAAAGGCCCGACCCGTCCCGTTTTAAAAAAACAGGATCGGGATCGGGACTTGTTGAATAGGGCCCGTTAAGACCCGGCCCGTCCCGAAATAAAAAAAATCATAATATATGAAGAAATCTTGAAGAAACCGGAATGGGATATCGGTAGGTATTACAATTTACAAGAGAGTTTACTGTATCAATGCTTTATGCATTTTTGCAGTTATTTATTTTTTCTTAATCTATGGAACAGATTGGAGGTTGAAATGATTGAAAAAGCACATAAGATGGGTCTTTTGACGACCCCATATGCTTTCAATCAAGATGAAGCTGTGGAAATGGCAAAAGTTGGTGCTGATATTATAGTGGCTCATATGGGACTCACTACAGCTGGCTCTATAGGGGCAAAGACGGCTGTTTCGCTGGAGGAAAGTGTAGTTCGTGTACAAAATATTGCAGATGCTGCACATAGGATTAATCCCAATGCTATTGTGCTCTGCCATGGTGGTATGCTTTCTGCTGCTTTTTTGTGTTTCTTCTTTGTGAAGTTTGTACTATCATGACATTACAGTTTGACATAGAAAGAAAATGTAAAACTTATACTAAATCTGTTGCTTTTAGGTACCACTTGTTGCATTTCGTGTTCAGTTATTGATCCTTGTTTACCCTCTTGATTATGTTCTTTTAGTGTTTTCGAGTTGGCAACTTCATTTTATTATGTTGTTATGTTGTTGGACTTGTAACTTTATGTAGTTGATGAATTATTTGCTATGGTTTTGATTGTGATTGTGCTATGGTTTTGTATTATAATTATTTGTTCAAGGCCCGTTTTGGACCCGTTTAAGTCCCGGTCCCGGCCCGGTCCCGTTCGGGACCGGGCCTTGTCGGGATCACATATAAAAAAAGCTAATCCCGTATCGTCCCGTCCCTTTTCAAAATTTCGGGTCCGGGTTCGGGATCAACCTAAACCCGGCCCGTCCCGACCCATGCCCACCCCTAGGTATAAGGAGTTTAATCAAAAAGCTTGCTAGCTTTTACCAAAAAATTAAAAAATAAAAAAAATAAAGCTTGCTAGCTGGTCCATTACAGATGTCTCTAGTCCGGTCCAGCCCTCTATATCCAAATTCCAAATGGTTCCCGATTTCCCATCGGGTTATATATAATAGGGTGGATCGGTAGGAATATAAATATCATTTTTTAATATTATGTACCAACCAATATATGATTGGTATGAAAAATTCATCATTTATACCATCCAATAACGTTGGTGTACCAACTAATTAGTACGGTTGGTAATGAGCTTCTACCAATATATTTAAGGCTCAAAAATTTAAATGCCCAATCCAAATAAGTAACAACAAATAACAACATAAATACACAGTCTTATACAACTTCAACAAAATTACCAAATAAAAAGTCACAAACTGAATGTCAAAGTTCAAATAGTCAAACTTCTAAAGTACTAACAAGTAACAAATTCTCAAAACGATTGAAAAATCTATAGTAGAGATTTATTTTTCAGTAAATATACTATTGACAATTTAAAGATATACATATTTTTTATATTAAATAATTTAGTATAGCATAAGTCGGTAGGTACAGTATACCACAGTATAAGAAAAACATGTACCACCTACCAACCAATAATTTGAAATTGATACAATATATCATACTATGTACCGATTTGATAATATATCAACCTATTTGGTACGGTTGATATATGAATTGATTGAAAGGAAAATGTCTACCATTACCCGCCCTAATATATACATGTAGTCCTACGAAAGTAGTTTGGAAATTTTGTACAACTATAACATTTGAAACTAGCTAGGGAGTAGCAATACAAAATAGGAGTAGGCAAGTAGTAGTAGAGAATAGAGACTAGTAACAATCTCCCAATAAGGTCATGATGAAGATGAGATTATACTGTGCCCCCTATGTCCCATTAGGTGCAATTAATTTTGCGTATGTATCCCTCTGCTATACCATGCTCTGCGTATTAATCATCCCGGTACCACATATACCATCCCATTTATTAGATTTCTCTAATGTTTATCCTTAAGAAGAAAAATAATTGAGGAGTGGAATTTTGAACCTCTTTCACAGGCGGCGGTTACATACCAAGTGATCATTCTTGTGTCACTGTTATGTAAAAGTAAATATAATCGTTTTTAGAGCGCACGATACTTTTTGTTAATTGATGTTTGATTGAGTATATTTTACTGTTAAGATTAATTTTTAATATTATTTCAGATTTTTCTAACTAGGGTATATGCTAGGGCACTTTCTCTCCATTTTCTTCGTGTCTTGTTCATAGTTGGGATTAATTAGTCTTTTGAATTGAACAACTCTAGCTATAGCTAGAAAGAGTCTAATTAATCCGAGCGTAGAACAAATGCATGTATGCCCAATCCTATCTCATATAAGCTAAACAGCCATTAACTATTTCCTGAGTTTAACTTTTGATAGAAACATACGCGAGGGCCTCGAGCCCCAGAAGGCTTATTATAGGAAAGTGACGGATGAAGGTGCGTCGTGGCAAGGCATCCATCCACGTTATAATAACACGAAACCTGGTCTAATTTGACTGACATAATTACTTGACATAGAAGAAAATTAAAAACAGAGAATGGAAGAAAGGAAGGAAATTAATTACATTCATCTCATTCATGGGTGCCAGTTTGAAGAAGAAGAGAGCCAGAGAGAGAGAAGGATAAGGATGATAAGAAATCAGCCTAACTTTGACATTGAATTTCTAACGAGTAGGTAGCTGCTCGATCACTCTTAAACCCTAGCTAGCTAGCTACCTTTCATTCTCGATCAGAGACTCAGGCTCATCAGTTGCTTGCCACCCCTCTACGGCCTAGAGTTGCATGGAACGCTCCTATGACCCGCGACCCACGTTTCAAAATGTCTGAATCCAATCGTGGGTATTTTGCGATTCAGATCACTATGTTGAACGATCTCAATTTTTTGCTAAGGATGTGATAGATTCTTGATCAATTCAAGGCATGAGCTTTGAAATCTGAGGCAATCGTGTTGGTATGGTTCTGTGATTGTAGATTTGGGAGAGAAGTAATCTTTTTATTTGCAGGTCTTGAATTTGATCGAAATGTCAATGTGGATGATTTAGTGAGAAAGAGAAAACTTGTTGGATTATATACTTCTCTTCATCATGTATATGGGAACATCAGAAACGTTAGAGTATATAAAAGATTGAATTAGGGAGTGCTGGGTTTGAGAGAAAGAAATGTAGATGTACTAAGAGCAAGAGAGATGGAGTGCCCGAGAGTCCGAGACCGTAATTTGAAAATAAGAAAGTAATGTAGAAAAAATCCTGACCATCAATTAAAAATGAACAGCCAAGATCTTATTAGGCAGATACTTATTAGGAGATCTTATATTTATTTATTAGGCAAATAAATACAATTATAACTTTCTTCATTATTTATTTTATGTGATATTTTACGTGTTTGTCATTAACAAGTTATTTGGCTGACATATATAGTGTATTAATAAGAGATGTTTTAGTAACCTGAATGTCCTTAATGCTTTGTATTAGGAATCCTAAATTTTATTAATTTATTTTAATTAAATTTAACTAATATATCCCAACATACCACATTCTTTAAGAACTAATTAACCGTGTTTCCGTACCGTAACGTTGCACGTTTCTAATAACATTCTACGGCCTACCCAGTTCCCTGGTGGCCTCAAACTTAAACCCTAGCTAGCTACCCGCCATGGACATAGCTCTATTGCTTCGGTGAGTTCAGCCTCTTCACCATTGCTTGACTAATGGTGTTTTCAAAGGATGAAGCCATCTGGGTTGTTCCTTCATGTCTGTCTCTGTAGCTGCAATAGTAGTTTTATTATTATTATAAGGGAAAAGCCATACATACATGCATAGGAACGTCAACATCGTTCTTTCTCGGTATTCTATGCGCGATGTGAAAGCTCAGTGACATCCCAGTCCAGTTTGTGCCTCCCCTCTCTTAACTCTCTTTATTTCTCTCTCCATTGAATTTCTCTTTCTGAGAAATCATTGAATTATGATGGTGTTATGATTTCTGAGACAACAACCCCGCTAGATAGTTCAGCGCAGGACCATCCAACGAACCCGGCTCGGCTCATTGAGGACCGCACGGTGGTTCGTTACGTTTCACAATTCCAATCCGCGTTCTAAAATAAGGCTGCTCAACCAGTCCGATCCAGGCGCTTCATCAAACTCTGGCTACAAGCACTGATCTAAAACAAGGTCACCGAGACAGCTTCTAGGCGCTCCAAGCCTGCTCTCCGCACTGGGAGCTAGCGCCTAGAGAGTTTTCAGACCTTGGTTTTAATGGACTTACGCTACAATTGGTTATCACTGCTAGTCTGCCAATGAGTCTGAGCTTGAGCGAGCTTGAGCCTAAGTGATTCTGGGAGACTGGTCTCTGAGGCAGCAGCAGTAGCTGCCTCGATTGGGGTGCTAGTATAAGGAGGAGGAAGACAGAAAGACAGTAAAGTCAAAACAACTCAAATCCCAAACATGCATGCAGAGAAGGCAAGCAAAACACACCATTCCCAGTTTCACAAAAAAAAGCAATAAGTGCAAGACTGGAGAAGAAATTTTCTTCGTTCAAAGCTGAGAGAGCTAGGCCTACTTAAGCCCACAAGCCTAGCCAGCTAGCTAGTAGACCTAGGCAGACCTTTCCTTTCCTATTTCTTTATTGATTGTCAAAAAAGAAAGGTTCATGTTGGAATTGCTGCAACTCTCTTTTTCTCTCTCTTGCTTTCATTCAATCATAAAGCAATCGATTGCAAAATCATTTCTCATGCAACTTTTTTCTATCTTTCTTTAATTTCTTTCTTTTTTTGCTTTTATAGCTCCTCGACGCCTTTGCCTTGGAAGTTGGAATTGACCTCTCCTCCCCCTTGTGTAAAGTTTTTATTCCCAATAAAAATTACAGTTCAAAAGTAAAAAATGGACTTTGGTGTAGTGAGTTGCTTGTACAGTAATGACTGTAGAAAGTAGTTTAATTAGTCCCCTCCGGCCGGCCGGCCTGCCGGCCCCCCCCCCACTCGACGTGGAGTTGAGTCAAGTCTAGAAATTCTAGTACAACATTGGTCGGAAAAGTGATAGATCGATGCCCAGCATACCACTAACAATTCATGTTCCTCACTGTTTTTCTTCTTCCTTTTTCTTTTCGATCTCTTTTTCACAGTTCATACTCCATCTTAATCTGACTTGTGTGTCATTGGTCAAAGCAAAGAAAAAAGAATATAGAACCAGCTGCATTCTCGATCCAAAAATTAGTTACAGGATCGTCTTACCATAACATTAGATGAGTTATATGAATGATTTCTTAAAATATGATTCACGTAGCATTTTATCTTGATTTATATGTACCATATGTGCATGTAATGTGGCAAGCTAGTCCTGCTGACCATGCTGCGTTATGGTTCTCAACTTGTGACATACATACTTAGTACACCAGCAACAGGCATGGGTGACTTTTTCATCACAACCAAAACCAATTAAGCATGCAGATCGACCCCAGTTATAACGAAGAGAAAATCACAAACTGTTGCCAATACATTATCTATCTTCTTGTAATCTTTCTTCAAGTCCCACCGAGATATATCCCACAGTACATAATTGAAAACGAGAAAGCAAAACTACAACTAGTAAATTTCTCAACAAATAGAGACAAGAATTCGGAACTATTCTGCATCATTCTTCTTTTCCTTGGGACAATGTGCCTCACGGTTTTCACCCCACAACAGAGACTTGACCAAATTAATTACCCATGCCACTGCCAGGGTCGATCATAAAGAGGTCGGTTTTAGGGAAGTGAATATATTCTTACTAGCTCAATGCATCGACCGGTATGTATATAATCATTCCATTAAATAGGGATGTCATTTCTGACTATCTACATATCTCCTTGATTTCTGTAAAAGGATTCATGTTTAGTCTATTTTGTTAGTTATTACATGCTAAGCAAAATCCTCACCAACGGTATTATTTTCTTTTTACCTATATATATATATACATAAATGTTATATTACTTTGAACCTTAACGTTACGGTCAGATATAGGGCATTGGGTCCATAGTGTAATGAACTTGTAGTTACTTTTCACTCTTTCTATATTTTGATTTAGTTGGAGACTCATTTCTTTGTTATCAATTTTCTGTCTTGCTTTTGTAGGTTCTTTGTTATCAATTTTCTGTCTTGCTTTTGTAGGCTTGTAATTTGAATTCGTCCCTTGATTAATGAATAATGTTACAATCGGGAAGATAGTAAAGAATTTATTGATTGGGTACATTTTAGTAACCAATCCAGATCTTGTGGAAAATAAATGAACTATACTCAATAGGCAAAATAATGTATGTGGATCAAAGGAGGTAGCTAAATGTTAATGTGGAATTAGACCCAGCTTGCCGACATTGTCATACAATTTTGTAAGAAAAAACTGTTCATTTGATAGCATGCAACAACCTAACAGATTAAAATTTGAATGAAATGCCAAAGGAACTTGGTCAGAACCAGATCACTTGGTTTTTAACAATGTACCATCAATTCATTGGCAAAAGAAAGATAGAAATATTTATCTCGTATATATGTATGTAGGGCATATGGGCAAATATGATTAATTTGGCTCTATATATTGAAATATGGGATGGGATCAAAGCACAGACATGCCCAGTAATAATGTATCTCTTCAATAATAAAATGTACGATTTGCTGAGAATATTTTAGGAAAATTAAAGTCGCACACCCAGCACTCATATATATGCTCATTGCTTCTTTTTGTTTCTGCTATTACTAAATTATTAATTGGCTTTTATGTTTGTTTTGCAGAACATATGTAATGTCATAGATCTACACTTTAATCCCTTGGATCATCACCTAGCTAATTCTTACCCCAAAAAAGAACACATCTGATTAAACACCACCCAACTATGCTACATGTATGCAAAAGAAAAACATAACTAAGCTGCATGCAGGGTAATGAACCCTAAACCAAATGGTTTTAGGGTTTGTACCCCAAAATTTGTAATGTTCTAGTAACACTATTAGAAAAAGTAATATAGCCTACAAAATAGCCAAAAAACATATTGACGTATTCTTTTGTTGGCTATACTATACTTTAGCCAACGAGTCAAAATTTTAAACGGACTTTTCAATTTTTTTTTCCAGAAAATTTGAATAAAATTTTTTTCTTCACTCTCCTCCCTGCCTCTCCTTCTTCTTCATTCTCTCACCTCTGCCTCTCCAAGTGTCTAGTTGCAGTGATGGTATGTGGTGGTGGGTTCAGGTAGGGCAACAATGCCAAGAGGATGGTCGACGGTGGGAGTCGTGACGAGAGGATGACCGGAGATTAATTTATTTTTTTAACAGGGAAAAACATGTTAGCTGACGATATGCAAATACTTCAGCCGACGATATACAAAAAATTTAGTCGTCGACAAAGGTCAAAACTTTAAGCCAACGATAAGTTTGTCGTTGGCTAAAGTGCAAACTTTAGCCGACAACTGTTACTACTGTGATCCGCCAAAGTATGGTCGATGAGTTTTAGCCGACAAAAAAATCTAACAGGCTGAAAAATTTCTTTCGTTGGCTAAAATATTTTTTGTGATAGTGTAAGTTTGTGACAACTATATCTCGTTATCGATCCTTGTATCGAGAGGCATGCACATATAAAGGGGTCGATAGTTTTTAAAGAAATGTGAGTGACAAATGAATCTGACGACTGATAATGTGATAATGTATATGCATAGTTAAGTTGTTTTAATTTTTGTTTTTATGGGACACAATTGCTTAGTACAACCGCCTTGCCCGACACAATTGCTTCTATTGAAGTCAAAAACGAAAGGTCCAGCCCTTTCTTTGGATCCGGCGGTTGTCAAGATGAGTTGTGGCGGGCATGGGGTTCTGACTTGAATCTATTGGTGTATTTAGAGAAGCTACTGGAATCAGTGTAATTGAAATTGAGGTAACAAAATCTTTCAATCAGCAGACTCAATGAGAGAAACGAGAAAGGAAGATGAGAGTGGCTAGATTTTCTGAAATGGGATCGGGTATATCAGCAAACTCAATCTTCTTCAACCCGATCGACGACCCATCAACTCGAAACCATAACCCGACGTACAACGGCGACGACAACAACTTCTGGCTTCAGATTCGCTGGTTGAGAACTTATGGCTAGAATTCGAACTTTTGGGTTCGGGAATGAGATTAAAGATTTTGAAGCGAGTATGAAGAAGGTAGATTGATATTTTTGCCGCAGTTACTGGGTCTCTACCTCAGTTTGAGTTTTTTAAGTCATTAAGGACGTTTGCGTTAACCGTTCACGTTTCAACTGCATCATTGTGCACCTAACACACTCCTTATCTAATTTATGGATAGGTCACCTTATTTTATGCATATATAAGGAAGTGAAATGTAGTTAAAAAACTTGGAATAATAAACGCATTTACCTTCTCGATGTAATATATGTACTTTGCCAAGAGGAGCTAAACCCCGAATTGGCTTAGTAGTATAGAAGTTGATTAAGAGATGAAATGATGGGCAATTGGGCATATATAGGGCCTTGTAACTCGCTCTCTATCGCTAGTTGTCACACCAGAACAAAGTGTACAAGTCGAGGACATGTTTATATTTCTAACACATATATGCATGTGGAGAGTGGTGCAGCCATTAAAGAGGGGGGCACACTTAGAAAAATGTAGCAAAATTGCATAATATATATTAGTCCATCAATGCATAATCGCACCTGCAGCTGCAGGTAATGTAAACTAAATTCAAATTGATAGGGAAGGATCTAAGTTAGTTAGTTATAAATTATAATTGATTTTAGTTGATTTGGCCTAGGTTTTAGAAAATAATAAAGAAGATTGATGCACTAGTCAATGAGCTAGGGTCATGTGGGAGTGTGACAATAATATGGTAGACAAAGTTGTTGGAGGATTAGAAGGGAATATTTGGGAGAGGATGAAAAGGAATAATAAGAAACTCTCTATCGTTTATCTCTAAGTGCAACAAATTAAGGTATGTATGTAAATGTGGAAGAAAATACATATGAAAGCAAACAAACAACACTTTAGGAGTAGTGGCCTCTCACAAATATTTTTTAGGTCAATGGGTCCACCTAGTTAATCAATTTTTCTTGACTATTACACCCACCAATTCATTCATCCATTAATTTGATAAGATATGCAGTACCCTCTTAAAACGATTTACATAATATTGCATTGCTTCAATCACCTGCATTATGGAAAAAATTTATAGGATACAGACCTGTGTCCCATGCGTTTTAATATACACCACAAAAATTCACCTCCTTATTAGCTCCCTGCTGGTCTCCATCCTCTGTCCCTCTCTCTACCAGGGAGGAACTACATGGTATGTACTCTTGTATGATAGACAAACCTATGCATTATAAAATGAAATATTTTTTGGCATTGTGGTTTTGATTTCCTTGATGGGAAAGTAGAACACCGACACGTGCCCCGGTTGTATTCTAAGAAAACTTACTTTTCGTTGAATTAATATTTGTTCTGCTGAAAGAGAGTTACCGTTCAGCTAAAAAGTTACGTACATCTTCAATTGAGACCGAATGAAAGCGCAAACTATAATTTCTCATGCACCTAAAAAGAGTTGAAATACCACTAAATTAATTAGTAAAGCCGTTCTAATTAGTTAATTTTGTTTGGATCAAAATCTTTGTGAGAATATATGTATGGACAGCTACAATAGCATGTAGGATGGGGATATCTATATATATATATACCCATGGGATTTTTGTATGTTGTGTTACTGTCTGCAGCTCTTTTGCTTGTTTTATTCTGTTTTGCAGCTTTCTTTTGGTTGGGCACCAAATTTTCATCCATAAAAGGAGAAACAATTCATAGAGTTTCTGTTTTTATTATACATATACACAACATTTAATAGGAATGGTACAAGACTACAAGTTAGGTGATCGATCGTTTGCTCTCATGTGATGACTTGTGATTCAAAGCTTCTAATTAGGGTTTGCTCTCACTATACGAATATTTGCTCATCGTTCTTGTGATCTGAAAACTGCTGAGTTTTCTATTTTTTATATCAAATGGGTTGTCCATTTATACGGAAGAATGTACAAGCAATGAAAACTGTGGAATTCGGCAAGAGATCACGATCAGTTTCAACATTATTACTATCAATTCGCCAAATTAATCTTCAAAATTTGGTGAAAGAATAGTGTTTGGTTTGATCACGCAGAGTCGAAACATAAAATGATGTCGATTTTTCTCTATTCACACACACACACACACTCTTATCGCTATGTAAACGACGACACCTTGTACTTGATCAAGTTGACAATGGAGCTAGACATTTACCAGTGCACATACGCAAAGGTCAATACATACAGTGGTAAAAAGCCAGCCAGACGATGAGTTATATGTAAAGGATCAAGTACACTAAAAAGTCGTGTATATATACAAACACATATATAGCTCACATTCACCTAGATGGCATAGAAAATACAAGACTGTGGGTCAATGTATATCAGTGTCAGCATTATAGCTCTATTCAATATAGTCGAGTTGATGTAACTATTCAGTGATCCATCCATTCCATTGCTTAGCTTCATTCATCATATACATACAGAAATGATACAACAGACGACGACGACGACCCGGTAAAAATTTGAGAAGCGAGGAGAGTGGGGGGAAAAGAATTCTGGATTTGTCTCTATCTCGATCATCTACTTTTTTGACCCGTCGTCTCCGGGGAACTGAATTGAAGGCTCTATCTAGCTTAGCTGGGAAAAACAAGAAGAAGAAGAAGCTGTACATTATTTTTCAAAAGCCTCTTGCTTTCTTGTTTTATATTTTTCCAGTTTTGCGTGTACATTTATAAATATAGAGAGAGAGCCCAGGGCATTGACTAATACTACTCTGCAGAAAGAGAGAGAGAGGGAGACAGGCTTTGTTGGAGTGTCATTTTCCTATATATACTCTCGAGGCATATTAGAAACTCAGACCCATATCTCTTATATATTCCTTCCTTCTTCTTCTTCTTCTTCTTCTTCCCAATCCTTTCCCCATTTAATTTTAATTTTAATTTTAATTTTAATTTAGCTAACAGTATATAGTAGTACTGCTACTACATACACCTCTGTCTCTCTCTCTCTAGCTTTCTCTCTCCAGATGAGGATGTCTGTTTCTTGAGGAAGAGAAAAGTCTTCTTCTTTTCCCATTTAGCTAGCTCAGATAGCCTTAATTCCCTTCTTTACAGCACATTCACTTTCTTCTTCTTCTTCCTAGCTCTCACCATTTTTTATTTTTTAGTTTTTCTTTTTTAGGCATATTAAAGGTCTGCTTTCGTTATCATTCATACTAGTTAGCAGCAAAATCAGTGGGATTAGTACTACTGCGCATCTGCAGCTAGCTCTGATCTGCTGCATAATATTCTCTAATTTCTAGTTTATTTATAGATGCTTGTGAGTGTGTGTTTTTGAAGCAAGCAGCTAGCTGAAACCCACCTCATAATCCACATCTCTATATTACTATTACTACTGGTTAGCCTCTGAAATCTGTCAGAAGAAAATGGAGGAAGTGGGTTTTCACTTTGTTTTCAGAACCCAAAACTGCTTACAAAGCTTTTAGCTTGAGAGAGAAACAGAAAGAGAGATCAGAGGCAGCACTTTGGTTTTAGCCAGAAGCTAGGAACTTGTTGTTGTTTCTTGAATCGGTGAGGAATATATAAAAATGCCTCATAAAGGGATTTTGGAGTCTTCGAATCCGATTCCTGATCTTTCACTTCACATAAGCCTTCCCAACAGTGCTCCAAACGAACCTGCAGACTCTCCGGCCTTCAACATATGGCGGTGCAGAGACACCAACACCGACGTGCATGACGGCGTGGGCGGTCTAGTCAAATCCCATAGCGACGACGCTACTTCTATTCCTCCGCTCACCGCAGACACTGAGCTCTCCCTTGCAAATCCCACAAGTGCTTCCGAAAGTGACAACAACAACTCATGGAAGATGATGAATAATTCGAGCTATTTCTCTAGAGATCAGCAGCAAGCAGTGGAAAAGCACAGCAACATAAGTCACGGTCTTTCCATGCTTGATGTGGCCGAGCTAGGAATGAAACCCATCAAAGGAATTCCAGTCTACAGCACCACTCCCGCAGCAGCTAATTGCTCATTCCCGTTTTCTCCGCCTAATTTGGACCCGTTTTCTCCGACTAATCCCAATTTTTGTTACTACCAAACGCCGCCGTATGTATCGCCTGCTGTGCCCTTCAGACCCGGTGGTGCTGCCATGGGAGGATTTGAGTCTACCAGGTTTAACGGGATAACTATGGACAGTCTGAGAGTGCCTCAACAACACCAGTTGCAGTATCTGAACCATCATCATCAGCAACAGCAGCTGCAGCATCAAAACCAATGTGGAGTTGGGGTTGGGATGGGAACTCATCATCATCCTCATGGTGATTTCTCCAATAGTAACGGGTTTCTTATGAGATCTAGATTTACACCCAAGTCGTATCAGAGTAAGAGGAACATGAGGGCACCCAGAATGCGGTGGACCAGCTCCCTCCACGCCCGTTTTGTTCACGCCGTCGAGCTCCTTGGCGGCCATGAAAGTCAGTCGTTCATCTC
The DNA here is from genome assembly GCA_951800085.1 of Comarum palustre. Lineage (NCBI taxonomy): Eukaryota > Viridiplantae > Streptophyta > Magnoliopsida > Rosales > Rosaceae > Comarum > Comarum palustre. The sequence continues at coordinate 18,668,166 of OX637576.1, read as the reverse complement.
TTTCTCCTCATTAATTGTTTATTAATTTTCTTCTTATATTATGGAACTTTTATGTGTTTGAAATTTGTCTGAAACTTTTCATCTTATCTTATATTACTTAGGAGCGACTCCAAAGTCAGTGTTGGAGCTCATGGATGTCAAAGATCTCACACTTGCTCATGTTAAGAGCCATTTACAGGTATATAACCCACCTCTCTCTCTCTCTCGTTCAACCTAGCCAAGTTATTGAGCTCAGAGTTGAAATTGACCAGAGATAAAAACAAAAAACCTAGGTCTCTCTCTCTCTGATTGAGAAGTAGTACAGTAGTGCAGTGCAGAGAGATGTATATATGTGAGTGTGTGGTGGAGACTCATGCAGACTGAAGACTTGGGCTGTCCAAATGGCACAGTAGCCAAGGCTAGCTTTGGCTTGTGAAGAAGTTTGAATTTTGTACTGATGAAATCCGATTCATGAATAAATGGTTTAAAGATGAATGCCACAGTAGTGGTACCTTGCTTCGGAGCTTAGCTTTGAGTCTGGAGTCCTCTTCCTCTCTTTCTTAGCCTTCCCAGTGAAACAGGACAAGCTCTCCTTTTAGAGAGAGAGATAAAGCCTGAAAGAAAGTAGCCATCATTTCTCAATAATACAAAGGCATTCATTTACTCACCCCCTCCTTCACCAAACATCTACCTCGTGCTTATTAAACTACTCAACAAAAATCCACACACACAAGCAAAGCATCTTCCCACTTCCTCCTCTCTTTTCCATTTTTCTTTTTCTCACTGCTTCTTCCCAGCTCCATTTGTCTGAGATTTTGTTTATTGATGATCAAGTACTGTATATTGTTACTCTTTAATTAATTCCATTTCGTTTATTTTGCAGATGTACAGAACTGTGAAGAACACCGACAAACCTGTAGCTTCCTCAGGTAATTCGTATTGCTAACGTCTTAACCCTATACTTGCTTAACTTAATTAGTTGTTTAATTCCAACATTAATTTGAGATTTGAAATTCCTACTACCATTCTAGCATGCATGTACCCTGAGGGATGCCATACATTGGTACATGTCCGTATTTATACACACAAGCGTACATTAGTACACGCGCCACAGTTTAGAATGTACAATTTCAACTGTACATGGTACTGATGGTAGTGAAATGTAAATGTGCATATGCTTCAGAGCTGACATTGCAGTTAAAACTTGGCGCATGTTAGGTAAATTACAATTTATACTTGATGAATGATATTAATCGGGTTACTGTACATGAAAACCAGATGGGTCTGGGGATGAAGATCTTTTGTCCACAACAACGACAACGCATCATCAGAACTCTGCAAATGGTTTGCTAAACAAAAGAGGAGGATCAAATGCAAGTTTAAATTTAGAGCAAGATTCTGAACACCCTTCCAGCAATCTGTGGGGTAACTCTTCCAGGTATAAAATAATTAAATTTAAACTCTCACAGTGATTGTTACTGTTGTTTTCATAAATTTCCCCATTGATTGGTCCTACTTTTCCAGTTTTCTTCATCCTTGTTGTTTAAATAAGCAAATGTAAATGCATGGGTGCGTTTAGCTTTGCAAATCAGAATACACGTCTTTCTTTTTCAGAAATTAGAAAGTGCTAGCTTCTTTTTACAGCTTTTGCTTTTCATCAATGTACTTCCTTTTTCCCGGCCGAGTCCTCGTTAATTCTTACATCACTGAACTTGCACCAAGTACTACCTTTGAGAATAATAATTTAAAACATTGAAATCTTAGCGTGAAAGAATCAATGTGCACTAGCTGTTCATCTAGACCATTGTTTGTGAAATCAGAATGTTAGAATGTACTACAGAATACGTCGTTCAGTCTCTGTATGTAGGTTCTTTGATCCATACACACTTTCACCCGTTTCAACTTATGAGAAAAAATCGATTTCATCGCATAAGTATATAATTCTACTAGTAGGCATATATCTGTCTGATCCTAGGGTTGAAGTTCCAAAATTGGTTTGTTAATTCAATTAAAAATTTAATCCTAGCATATGGGTAAACTGTCATTGCATTAGATAGCTAGCTAAAATCATTTTCAATAAAAAAGAAAAAAGAGGGTATAAGGATGATTAGTGCTTAATCGATCAATACAATATCTTCAGCTACTTCACCTTAATTAGCCTATGCATAGTTCAATCTGCATATGGTAATGATGGTATTAAACATACCCATGCATGGAATGCCTTAATGATCTAATGAACACATCTAAGAACTTAAGTACGTAGATTGATAAGACAGTAATACTAATAGCATGGGTACCAAAATCTACTAATTAATGCATAGTTTCATAACCCTAGCCTACCAATGCATAAGCTATCATAATACGTACGCTAAGAGCCTGCATGCCGATGTATAATACGTACCCGGTCATGGCATAACACCTCAAAAGCTTATGGAAATTCATGACCGGACAGGAATCGTTTACTCTTATTGCACTCGATCGTATCTGCTATTAGTAATATACACGATGATCTTGCTCTAGTTAAAAGCTGCCCAGACTGAAGAGCTTTGCTTATTCTTATTTCCTGGTACTTACATTACGTACTGATAACTTGTTGCATACTTTCTTCCAAATCTTTTATTGCAGGTATGATCTTCATTTGTGATTTGCATCAAGTGTGAGTTTGAGTAGAAGTTGATTAAGAATTTAATGAGTTAGCTAAGACCAGAACATGCAATTGAAGAATTACTGGTTATTGATATTCGATATTGCGTGGTTGCAGTAGGGGAGCATGGGTGCAAGCAAGTTCAAGAGATCTTAATGGCCACTCTCAACATAGAAGTCCTTCTGGAAACCTATTTCATTATCACGAGGTAATGACCTGAAATTTTATGTGTTAATTACGCGTTCAATATGGATCAGTCTGGATATATAATCTATCGAGTTAACGATTTGCAATAAACGCATGCCGCAGGGAAGTGATTTTTCTCAATCAAGAAGTAGCTTTATCGATCTCACGAACGGGGACGGCCTCATCAAAAATCCAAGCTTGGAGTTCAGCTTGGGACGACCGGACTGGCACAGCAAACAAGTACTGGACTAATTTTACATTTTAAGCTAATTAGCTAGCTAGAGGGAATTGTCTGACTGTTATGCATTAATATATTCTCTTGAAAGAAGAAGAAAAACGAGGAAGAACAAGACCATGACACCATATATAAGAATTTTAGGGGGATATGGTATTTTGAGGAAGTAAAAAGTTTAGCCATCGATCAATCTTGTTTGCGCTCGATCTTTTCATGAATGTCTCTCGATCTCGATCTGTATATTCTCTTCGATTAATTTTGGGAACAAAAGTTGCTGTTGATAGTGATCTGTGATGTTTTTCCATTGCGTACAAGTCAGTCATGAATCAAAAGTTTAAAGGGGAAAGAAAGGAGAGGCGGAATCAGTTTTATTGGTGCATGGTGCATTATCTGGTGGCTTATATTCTGTCTTTTGCTATAGCTCGCTCTCTTTATCAATTGCATGTATATGTTTTTCAATGCTAAGAGCCTTTTTTCCTTTCCTTTTTTTTTCTTTTATCTTTTATCTTTTTTTTTATAATGATTGATGGCCTTTTGAGCGAGGGATATTGATTCTAATTAAATAGTGTGTGAAATCAGGACTTTGCAATTGTATAGTACGTTCATCATTTGGGATCTGTAACCTGATTTGTCCCCCTAAAAAGCGTTAAAGCACTTGGTAGCTAGATGTTAATTTAGAATAATGGAATAATTAATGAATTGGTTTTAGTATACTTGAGCTTTCAGGAGCAAATCTATGTTTATGTCCCATGCAGATATATAGCCTAATTTTAAATCTTAATCATGCACTTTGTTAACAGTCTTAGATTTGGAAACAATTGGTTAATTATTTATTCATGATTAGTTTTAGCACTGTTTATCCTGCTTTCTGTCTGATAACTACTACAGATCGAGGGGGTCGTGTACGGTACCTTAATGTATCTCATACCTTTATTTTTATTATTATTTAATAAACTGAAAAAGGTTTTGAAGTTATCCAATTACAAATTGACATATATCATTTTCAAAAAAATAAATTTACCATTTTTACAACACATTCTTTCTTAATAGGTAACATTGTTCAAATTCGTGTTACAAATATTGTCAAAAAGTAAATTATTGTTTGGTGAACTACAATTACCACTTTCGACAACATTTATTGTAGTTATTGTAATTACGTGATCAAAGATGTAAATACTATACTTGGACAACTTTTATCAAATGGAGAACCTTGATTATTCTCTTTCAAATAATTAGTTCTCGTTATAGTTTTTGAATTAATTACTACAAATTACAGAAAAATTACAATGTTTACATCAATAGTTATGAATTGTGGTAAAATGTGTAGTTATTATAGTAATCATTTCATTAATGACAAAAAAAATAATAGTTTACTACATTGACAACACACTTGCTGTTGTCTCTGTTAAATTGTCAATAAACTAATACTTTAGTTAACGATCAATAATTACTGTAAATTGAACAAAAGTTATTGATTTTACATATATTATTACAGGTTGTGATAAAATATGTAGTCATAGTAGTAACTAGTTGATTAATTTAAAATATATAAAAATTTATCACTTTGACAACAAACTTGTTGTCGTATTTGTTAAAGTCGTCCATAATTTGTATTTTAGAATAACTGAGCTAATTACTAAAAATAGAACAGAAGTTACCGTTTTTATATCAATTTTTTTGAATTGCGATAAAATAGGTGATCATTTTAGTTATGAAATGACTAATAATAAAATATAAAGATTTACCACTCTGATAAAAAATTTGTTATCATACTTGTGAATTGTTCATAAATTAGTACATAGGTTGTAGTAGAGTAATTACTACAATTAGAACAAATATTATCTATTTTTTATACTAATTGTTGTGTTTTTCATAAAATGCATTTAAGAAGAATAATAATTGATTAACGAAACTACTAACAATATGATTAATTTATATATAACTAAATAATTCTTCAAAAGCATAGATTAGAAAGTTTATGATTTTGATATGGAAATAATGAAATTGTCAACCATATATTGATAATTAACCATTAATTAGAGATATTAATTCGTGATTGACAAAATTAATTAGTAGGAAAATTTATATAACTAATAGTAATTAGGTGATCTATATGGACTTTTTCAAAAGTTATCTTTAAAAGGAAAATAATGTATTGATGAATTATCAATTGATAATCAAATATTAATTAGTTTTAATGATAATTAAACTAAAGGATGTGCTTAGGTTAGAAGGTTATGATTTTGTCAACATATATATAATTGTCCATTGATAATTATGTTAAATATTTAGAATCGTTAGATATGTTATTAATCTAAAGATCTAAAATATTCATTAAAATAAAGGTATGACAAACATTCAGGTACGGTAAAAAATTTCATAGATGGAGATGATGTTGCTATTGTGACCAGCACAGTGTGTCGTTATCCTTTGATTTATAGGTTTCAAAAACCAGACATTTAAGTTTAACTGTTGGTTCATACTTGATCGAACTGCGTAAAATGAACCCCGAAGCCGCCTCCATTGATCGCGATGAATAACAAAGTGGCAACAAAACCAGCAAGAAACTGCTACCTTAGTGCCGAATCGGCTGTCGTTTTCTTTGATCACGACTGATTAAGTTGTTGATATGCTTAAGTTGAACGTTCAAGCCACCCTTAAAGTCCTACACGTTTGTAAACCATTTCAAATGCATTGCATCATCTGAAAACCCATTCGCAAATTCATTGCATCTTCTGAAAACGAAATGCATTTACCTTTATGCTTCTAATAGACTTAGAGGGGTAACATATTTCCAGGGACGTAGCCACATTGCTGGCTGTCTGGAGCCCAAGGAAAATTTGAGCAAAAAACTTAGCTGGTCTAGGTTTATCAACCAAAATAACAAATGCATATACATTAAATTTATACAAGAATATAATTTAGTAGGATGTCGATAACTTTATTATACGCAGGGGCGGAGGTACATTTACAATGTATGGATCACATGCGCTATTAGGAAAAAAGCAAGGGGCACTCCATGTTATCATTTGTATAGGTGTTTGTTTACACTTAAAAATTAATATTTTATTAAATATTAATTATTTAAGTAAATATTAGTTAAATTATAATTAACTTCGCCTATTATTAGTGAGCCTGAATAATATTGGGTGTGTAGAGACGTTTCGTTGGTCTACGAAGGTGCGCGAGCTAGAGAGAGTTGCATGTTGAAGACCTCGCGTAGAGAAAAAAGGACTTCACATGCAAAAAAGGAAAAAATTGAAGTGGTATGCGAGGAGGTCAATTGCACTATTAGCATAAGCGGTGCGTCTCGCATGCTTTGTATCCAAATGAATTTATTCTCATGCAAGGGAGGTCTTTCTCTTGACAGAGTCCTTCGTCTGAAAACTCCACTCACTCGCGAAAGGGGTGAGGACTTACCGCATTGTTTAATCGAATGAGGACGTCGAACAGTACAAAGAACTTTGAGACATGAGCGAGCTAACCAGTCAATTGCCTTTAATCGGTCATGCGAAGAAAGGAGGAGTTCGTAGGGTGACATACATGGCTATCCATGAGTGTTGGAGGCCATTAAGGATACAATTATGCATTTGATTTAGGACGCACACGTCTAGTTGATGCATGCAAGTGTGAAATTCTACTTCCTTTTAGAAAAGCAATGTCCAAGTTCTCTGCCACATCCTTGATTGGTAATGGATCAATTATCCCTTGATTGGTTGATGATAGTAAATGCTACATGCATGAGAGGAAGGTACATTAGGTAAGGATTACTCCTTAATTGGTATATATATATACACCAATTAAGGAGTAATCCTTACCTAATGTACCTTCCTCTCATGCATATACGTGATGCACCTAGTAGTGCAAGTTCAAGTGGACTTTAAATCGCACAGTTAGAAAGTCCTATATATATGGTTACGTGATGCACCTAGTAGTGCAAGTTCAAGTAGGACTTTAAATCGCAGACAGTTAGAAAGTCCGCATGCACACTCATCCACTCTAGTCTTATCTAGCTAGAAAAACTATATCAATAGGCAGCGAACTACTGTCTTACGACATTAACGTTGAAGATTTATATCAGTCTTTGATTCGTTTGGAGCCAATCCATGTGACCCTAAAATAAGTATTCATACCTAATTGAAACTGCATCACCTAATTACGTAGTTGCCAAGTAAAACAAGACCTTGTACAACTCAACCGACTAGTACAAAGATTGCATCTTTATCTACTACACGAACCACTATAAAAGAAATGTTCGAGGATCAATCTAGACCCCCTGCACATAACTTACACACACACACACAACTTTTACAAACAATCAATCAACAACAAATATAAACAACAACTCGACCTCATCGATACAAACCTAGACACTAAAGCCTTATGCCTAAACAAATCCTTCGGACTCGCCAGAGTCATCATCTTCAATGTGAAGCTTCTCGAAGTAACGTTTTGCTTCCTTTCCTTTGATAGCTATGCTCGTATCTACACGAGTATCAATCAGAATAGCCTATTACTCAAAATATTTCCTCTAAGGTGACCTACATCGTTTGACACGAAGCACAAGTGTCGCTCACTCTATTCTCCTACTACTTTCAAAATTTCGCACCTTCTTCAATTTTAGTGTAATTTACTTGGGTTTAGTTCTTTAATCTGTTTCACATACAAACCTAAAAGTTAGATTGCACGTGACGGAGAGTGTTGGAAATGAGATATCCCACATAAAAAGTGACAAATAAAATATAAGATATAATTAGATGAGTCATTCCTAATTGTACCGATGTCATTTGTAGATAAAATTCAACACCTTAAAGGTGTTTATATTGTGACAATATCGGTATTGTAACAGCTCGGGAGGGGAAACTACAGTGACCACGAATTTAAGCCAATAAGAAGCCAACACGTCCGAAGGACGTGTCAACAACTTATTAACCTAAAGTCGTAGACTATTTAGTAAGTAAAATAAAATTAATTTTTAACTTGAGTGACACCACAATAGTTTCTTAAAACATTCATCAGAGATTTTCCAATTTTACGGAAAGGTAGACAAATTAAAGGGTCAATTAAAAATTTTAGAGACAACAATAAAAATATATAACAGGGTCAACAATTTAGGGAGACACCTCTACTGTTTATGCCAAATACTCTGGTAAATGACTCGAAGGGTAAAACAGGAAAAGTGAGTACAACTTTGACCAAACATCGAGTAGGACATGAGGTTCCATACACAAAGTTCTCTCTATCTATCCCGTCACAGTACATAGTACCTGTAAACAATCTGTTGTAGGGGTGAGCGTCGTCCTCGCGTGCTCACATATATGTCCACCAATGATAGGTTTGAAAACCATAAAACCATATAAATATATATACATATAGATTTGAGCTCTGAATAAAACCATTTAGAAAATCTTTGGTACACAAAAACATCATTTCATATTTTTTGGAAAAAAACAATACAGTATGCTAAAACAAGAGCTAGAGCGCTTAATGAACAATACAGCCTGCAGAGCTTCACGGATCTAGGCGGCCGAATCCTAGGTTTGTCTATACAGCAAACCAGGGCAAACTACCTATGCGTCTGAAGACAAATAGTAGCGAGAGTGTCTATTTACAGCTAATGCCCAACACATCACTGATAGTACACACTGTACATACGGCTCGCTTAACTCTGTACGAGACGAACGTAAGCGGGAAAATATAATAAACAGGGCATTGCCCTTCCGGAGGTTCACGGTCATCGACATCATAGGAGTACTATATACTAGGTCTCGCCACTCTTAGGCCAAGCACCGAAAATCAGGACAACGGTACTACTTTTCGATCCGAGTCATTACATAAAAATCATTTACATCTAGCCTCGGGTTTTCTTAGCCCAATCGTAAATCATTTATCACATAATATAAAGAAAACTTTCCCTAGGCATCGACCATGAGCATACAAAAATTATGCACTTTCATATATATGGAAAACCACTACCAAAGGGGGTTTAGCTTCCGTACCTGGAATAACCGTTCTTTACATAAGCTCCAAGCTTTCAGGAACCGCCTCGGTAATCCAAGGTCACCGCGTAAGCTACCTCGTCCAATGAATCACTGCAGAATAGAGTAGCTTAGCAACCAAGAAACAATAACAATTCAGTTGACCACAACATTCCTAGTTTGACGAGGAATGACCACATTGACCAAGTTGACCAACCAATTCCTTTTTAAGGCACTTTAACCCTTTTGATTTACGTTTCGGGTTATCGACTCTTTGCTCATTTATCGGAAGTCTGACTTAACTTCCGAACTTTCCTTAATCATTTTAATTTGACGTTAGGGTGTTACATAGTAAATTGTCGAATTACTATGGACACCCAACGTGTCACTTTAATGACAGTGCGGGTGCATTGGACCCAACTAGCTATCCATTACCTTTACATATAGGAAGAGAAGTTGGGTATCCTTATATTGTGGGAGGGGAAATTGGAAAACTGTCTTGAGTCGATTACAGATTTACGTGAAACACCAATTTTTACACTAAAATGGTCAACTTGACACTTCCTGAATTTTCAGTTATCATTTTTCGATAACAATTCAACACTTTAATAAATTTGTCGAACTTCAATTATTTACTAAACTGTTTTTTTTCTTCTGAAAATGGAACTTTCCTTTAATGGAAACTTTCCTAAAATGAAAATTTTCCTAAAATGGAATGATTCCAATTATGGTTAGTTTTCGTTTTTGTACGTTTCTTTATACATAATTTCCGATTTACGACTTTTAAACTCGGTTAAACGGAAACAATACATCCTAAAGGGATTCGAAGACTACCTCTCGGTATTTCTGCCGGTTTCACTGTCTCGTCGGAACCTTTGCCGAATTCCGGCAACTTGCCGAAATTTTGCCATAACTTCTACAGTTTCTTCGTCTCCAAGTTATCGACAACAAGACAAAAAAACAACATCAGATCATCAACAACACAGCAACAACATAGTAGCTAAATAAAACAGGAAACTACCTTACCTCACCTCCAAACTCCTCCAATCCAAAACCCAACAGCTATCCTTATCGATTCCTCCACCCTCTCCTTGTCACTGAACCGAATCCAGTGCCTCTGCCTCTGCTCCCAAACGATGTTGGTAGCTCCAAACCTCCTCCTACGCAGCAGCAGAGACATCCACGTCTCCAAAGGCTCAAGAGGTTGTTGAAGAATGCAGAGAAGACTCATCGGAGCTTGAGAACCCGAAACCTAGGAAAACCCAGAAAACAGTGAGATGGGGAGTTTTAGATTAGGGCTCGATTTGAGGGTTTAAAGGCATGGAGAGGAAGAAGAGGACGAGAGAAGAAGAACCATACCAGTTGGAGGTTGAGTCGCTGCCTGGAACTTCCAGAAATCAGAGAACTTAAGCGAGTTCTCTCCTCCTTCGATCTCCATCGAGAGTGGATGCTTCATGGATTGAAGGACTGGGTTAGATAGAGGATGGGAGTGGTCCATCGGTCTGTGGTGGCTGGAGTCGCCGGAGCCGGGCGGAAGACAACGGAGGCAGAGAGAGAGGAGAGGAGAAACTCGGGTCAACGCCGAAGGGGGGTTTGACCCGGGTCAAACCTCTCTCCTCCCTTTATAAACAAACCAACGGCCCATATTTAAAGAAGGTGAAAAGTAAAATGTTAAACGGTAAAATATTTTTACCGGAATGGTAATTAAAAATTACAAAAAACTTCAGAAATTCACAGAAAATTAAAGGAAGCTCTGAAAAATATTCCGAAAATATCGGGAGACTCGTGTCGACACATACTATGACATCGAGTCCTTAAATGAGGAATTTGAAGAACTTATAAAAACTCAAAAATGAACGTGTTCGTTCACTCGCGAAGTTACCGAACACGACTTAAATCTCAGTAATTCGTCAATAACCACGGAAAAATCGTGCGGGGTCTCACAAGTGTAAGGATGATCTACAGGTCATGCTTGTCTCTGTTTGACTTGTTGGTGAGGAGAGATCTCATATCAGAAAAATGATAAATAAAATATAAGATATAAGTGGATGAGTCATTCCTAATTGTATCGAGATATTTTGTGGTTAAAACCCAACACCTTAAAGGTGGTTAAGTTGGGACGGTATCGGTACAAGGATGATACACGGGCCACGCTTGTCGTTGTTTGACTTGGTATCAGAACGGGCCCCTCTCCATTTTGCCCGGATGCGTTCTTTCAGGGGTCATGACACTAGTTTGGTTATTTGGAGTCTGGTCTGGTTATTGGGAGTTTTATCTTGTTTTGTTATCATGAGGTCCGAGTTTAGTTTGTTAATTTGTTTCACGTGCAGACCTAAAAGTTAGGTTGCATGTGAGAGTGAGTGTTGGAGAGGAGAGACCCTGATCAGAAAAGTGACAAATAAAATATAAGATATAAGTTAATGAGTCATTCCTAATTATACCGAGACCTTTTATGGTTAAACACAATACCTTAAAGATGGTTAAGTTAAGACAATATCGATACAATGATGATGACGGACCACACATGTCGCTGTTTAACTCTAGATATAAAAATTTAAGAACCTTATTGTTTGTTTAGTAAAATCAGGGTGCTCGATCTAAAAAAGGTTAACCTACATAATAAAACAGTCGATGTTAGGAAATTCGGGTCCCCTTCCAAGTTCCCATAGTGTAAGACCGAAGCCGCAACGCTAACAGTTGACACGATTAAAATATGGTATTAGGGTTCAAAGTTCGGCCGTTCGCCCAAAACAATGCCGTATTGGACAAATAAACAGGCCGAACATTTGACGCTGGTGAAACTAAGCCCAAATCAAACTTCACGGCCTCATTGACCATCCGACATATCTCCTTCCTTATATTCTATCCCTCCTTTACACGTGTCAACACCTAGATGACTTAACCGCAGCAACTAGTCTCGAACGTCCGCCACGTGGACAAATAGACCTCCCGTTTAATTTGGACCCTTCGTTCTCGGAGTAGCGGACCTCGTCAAAACGCCATGTCGCCGCATCGGCTGATTTTGCGCCATAAGTAACTCGCGCTTTTGGCTTCTTTCCCATTCCTTCGTTTACAAATTATTTCCAGACAGATTTTAGAATAAGCCAGACACAACTCTCCCTCCTCCTCCCTCCGTTCCTCAATCGTAATTATCGCAATAATATTTTTTTTAATTTTTTTTTACCAAAATTGAATTCGCTGAACCGTTTCCTTCATTGGGATTTGGTGGATTCTTCATTCAAATTTTGGGAGCTAAATTTGGAAAAAGAGAGAGAGCGAGAATCGTGTAAAGACCTTGAATTGATTATATGAGCTGTGTGGGAACACCTAGGGCTAAGATATTATTAGACTCTGGAATCAAGCCTTGCTTTGATTGGAGCACGGTAAATAGAGCCAAGCTTGACCGATTAGGTATCGGAGAAATAGAACAATTGAAGTTGAATTCATCATCTCCGGCATTGCTGCGAGGTAGCAGTAGGAGGAGCATCGGCATCAGGAAGCGACACGTGGAAATGGCGACGGAGCTTTCGACTGTGGCGACTTCTTCTCCGCCGTCGCTGCTTTTGACTTCCGGCGCCAGCGGCCGGATAAGCGCGTTGTTCTCGCTCCGAGCGTTAAGGAGTTTGATGATGCTGATCAACGCCTTCTTCCTGCTGGTGTTGCTTCCGTTCCGGGGGAGGAAGCAGTCGTCGTCCGACGACGAGAAGCAGAGGCGGACGGTGGTGCGTGTGCCGGCCACGATCGTCCAATGGAAGAGCACCAGCTCGGCAGCGGCGCCTCCGCCGCCCGTTGATCATGACGTGGCGGCCAGGAGAGCGTTGGCGAAGATACGTGTCAGGCAGGACGATGATCAGAATACCGTCCGGCAGTATTCGATTTTTGCCAACGCCAGAGGGGAATCTCTTTTCACCCAAACCTGGACTCCGGTCTCGGTTAACATCAGGTCAAAAAAATTCCTTCATCAGTTCTTCATTTTTATTTTTACCGCAATTGAATTCTTCGTTTTATCTTTTCCATGTTGAATCAATTTTTTTTATTAGTTTTAGGGGAAGCGGCAATTTCATGATTAGGACCTTGACCTGGACATTTCTGTTAATCCTGATCGAATTTTGTTTCTTTTTATTGTTTATATCGCTTGTTGGCAACTGGAAAAGTCCAGTTTCTTGTCACTAAGTATGCTAGTGTCGCTGTTTATGAGGATTGTGATGCCAATTTCCAACCGGAGATGAGTTGTATAAGGGGCATATTGTAAAATATGGCATTTTACGCATATCCGAAAGGAATAAACTAGTCTGCAGGTCCTGTAACTTTGGAGGGCCAGGATTGTGCCCCGAGGATTGGGACAATGTCACCAGTTTTGGCTGGCTGTTTCTTTTGACTGCTTATCCCCTTTCATGAGGAGTAGAGAAGGATAAGTGATATATACTTGCAATGGATATGCAATGCCACTGGGAATTACAGAAGGTTCATTTCTGTGGTTGTTTTGACTGTGGCTCTTCTTACTATTCTCGGCTTAGTCTATTTGACATTGGATTATATCCTATCAGCTTTGGAGTTTAAAGCCAAGTGCTTTTCCTGACAAATGATGGTTTGAATATATGCCACAATAAGTTGTGGATTTTCTTGACGGGACCTTTTATAATTATTCTCATAATCTATAGTCCTATACTATTCCCCTGGCAGGTTGGTGGAGTTAGTTCAGTGCTAGGTGTAGCATGGTCTAAATAGTGAGTTCAAATTGGTAACGAATAAGTTAGGGTCTGCAGAAGTTTCTGATGAATCGTGTCGTTCACCACTTTGTCACTCTTGGTTCACTCCCAGGAAACATTAAGGCAACAGTTATACGCCGCACCTGGTTTCTCTCAGAATTTTCTCTTCGCATGATAAGATTCTGTCAAATAATGGTTATCAACTTCCAAGAATTAGTCATACTTGTTCAGAACTTCAGTTTTAATATTTTCTGTTTTGGTCCCTAGGTTTCCTCTGAATGAAAAATATGAAATTATGGGAATTGAGGAAAGAAATTAGGACTGAGCATACTATTACTGTTAATAACCAGAATGATTGGGTTGTTATGGTTGACTGTTCACTGTGTATATTTTAACAATTACTGTATCTAATTTTAGTGAGATCAGATGACAACTCTTATCCTTAGTGTGTTTTTCTATAACTGTTTCTCCAGATTTCATATTCATTGTCGATAGTTTGATCCAGTGTACTGAATGAGAATCTATATTTTCTGGGTTTTGGGACACTTTGTTTATTTGAGGTCAGCTTTAGCTATCAGAGATATAAAATATGCTACTTATGGTTCTGTGCGAATGTTGTCAAGTCATCAAGTCCTAGCGTATACCATAACATTGTCTTTGACTATCCATTCTGTTCATAATTATTTGAATTCTATCTTTGACATTTGTATCGACTTTTTTCTTTCCATCTTGTTATAGTACTAATTAAGTTACTGAGTTAAGATTTGAAATGTGCAGGGGTGTTGTCATTCTTATGCACGGCCTGAATGAACACAGGTTTGTTGTTTGTACAAAATCCACAGTGAACTGCCATTTTGGTGAATTTCTCTTTATATTTTCTAATAAGACATATATATCATATCACAGTGGCAGATACAGTACTTTCGCAAAGCAGCTGAATGCTAATGGCTTCAAGGTTTATGGAATGGATTGGATTGGTAAGTTATACGTACACCCATCATCACACACCCCTAAATTGTCCTTCTGTTTTTCTCTCTTTGTAATGCTGCCTCGAGTCTATGACTATAAGTGACAATTTCATCAGTTGTATGCCATCTTTAACTCTGATGCTTTTTATTTTTTATTTTTAGTAAATCTTCACAATGCTTTGTTTGGACCGTAGTCTGGAATACTAAAATGATAATGTTTACTCGTAAATCACATTATACTATCTGTGGTGATATAAATCTTGGGGCCAAAATGGTAGCTACAAGCAAGTGTGCATAGAAAACATGGTCTTAATATGTTGAATTTCCTGTTTTCCTTTCCGAAAGAGTTGGGATAATTATGAAAGTGTCTATCTGGTTATATAAGAATTAAGCGTCTATCAACAACCGTTTCTGGTTGTGGAAATCAGCTGCAGGAAGCAACTTGGGGTTTATGTTCAAGTTGTTAGGAAATTGGTACTAGTTAAGGTATTATTGACTTCTATTGACAACCTACTGTTTCTCTAATCGCATATGCTCTGCATGAGCACGTTTGTAGTGTTTGTGGCACATGCTTGTACATTATGCCCCATGATTGCTCTTTCACGCAAAGATTTGTATTCCATACAGAAAACTGGTGTTTATTTGTTTATGTTTTATTTTATGGTTCAAAGTTAGCATGTTTTGGTTAGAGGCAGGCAGACTGAAACTTCTACCCAATTTGAGACCTTGAAAGCTTATATTGAAAGGAAGAGTTTCAAATTTCCTCACTTGATAGTTTGTATTCCATACAGAACACTGGTGTTAATTTGATAATGTTTCTGTTTTATGGTTCAAAGATAGCATATTTTGGTTAGAGGGAGACAGATTGAAACTTCTACCCTTGAAAACTATATTGAAAGGAAGAGTTTCAAATTTCCTCACTTGATAGTATTCATTCCTCGTCTTTACCTTCCCTTATTAAAAAAAAATTATATTTCAAGATCTGTCCTTCCATTTTTATTGTGAACGAAAGAATCTTCATATTTTAGGAAAAAAATTTCTCTCAATTTTTTCAGCATCATCAATCTTCTTTGATACTTTTCAGACTAGAGATCATCAGTCTCTTCAAAATGGCATATATATATTTGTATGTTGCAGGATTAAGTAATTTGGATGCCCATTGGTGCAAAAACCTGGGAAGCTCCTATGTATAAGTAAGCTACTTATATGTATGCTTCTGTCCAGCTATGCATGTTTTATAATTTAAATGAAGAATATATATGCTTTGGGGGCATAGTCAAGAGCGTTACATGTCGATGCCTCTGTGAAGTGAATTTAAAGTGTTGCACAAGTTCATTGCCGAACCTACATTCATGTGCATAGCAACACAGACATCTAGTCTACAGGACAAAATTGTACATGTCATTTCTCTGAACTATCATTGTTAAGATATTAACTCTTTTTCATGGATTTCAAGAAAGTCGACATCAAAACTGTGTATGGCTTTAATTGACATAGTGGTTATACCATCTTTTATATGGACTTCTATCATTTTCAATTTTAATATTTTAGTTTCTTTTTTTGAAAGGAACGTTTTAGTTTCTTAAATATAAAGTGAGTGTTTGTTCTTTTTCATCTAGGTCATGGCGGGAGTGATGGGCTTCATGGGTTTGTTCCTTCTCTTGATTTTGCTGTCGCCGATTTGGTATGTTATAGAACTCTTAACACTGACCAAATATTAAAGGAATTTTACTGAAATTAAATTATTCATCTATGATCGTCTCTATTTCATGCAGAAATCATATATTGAAAAAGTTGTAGCCGAAAATCCTGGCTTGCCTTGTTTTTGTTTTGGACACTCCACAGGTGGAGCGATTATCATTAAGGTATTGATTTTACGGAGTGATGAATAATCATGATTTCGTTGTCGTATATAGTTCACCAACTCCATTAGCATGGAATTTAATCATAACATTTATTATTCCAAAATAAAATGATACAGGCAATGCTTGATCCCAAAATTGAGGCCTGCGTAGATGGTGTGGTGCTTACATCACCCGCGGTTGGGATTCAGCCTACACACCCACTATTTGTGGTCAGAATCAAATCTACTATCTGATTTTATATTGTCAAATATGTGAGGAGCTATAAGTTCTTGAATGCATTTTTATATTTTTTTCTTGACAGTTACTTGCTCCAGTCATTGCATTTTTGATACCGAGATATCAACTCAGTGCGGCCAATAAGACAGGCATGCCAGTTTCTCGGGATCCTGCAGCTCTTGTTGCCAAGTATTCAGACCCACTAGTGTACACTGAAGCCATCCGTGTAAGGACCGGTTATGAAATTCTTCAAATCACATCCTACTTGCAGCAGAATCTTAGCAAGATGAGAGTCCCCTTTCTGGTTCTCCATGGCACAGCTGACACTGTTACTGATCCTAAAGCCTCACAGAAACTGTACAACGAAGCCTCCTCAACTGACAAAACCATCACATTGTATGATGGGTTATTACATGACCTCCTCTTTGAACCAGAACGGGAAGTCATTTCAAACCACATAATAGGTTGGTTGAAGAATAGAATATGAAAGCTAGATAGTGCATTGAGAGAACTGACGAGTTATTGAACAACAAATTCGGAAACGGAATAGTTGGCTTCAATAGTGACCAGTTTTATGGGTCACTCATAGAAGCATGGCGGTGAAGCTGACGACAAAACTTATGTGCCGCTGAATAAGTTCGGAATATTATGTTGAAACTTGAAAACGGACTATGTTCCTTGCTCTGTATTAAGACATTTTCTGCAGGATCTCCTTCAAAAAGTTTCTCATTTAATAGAGATCAATGAGAATTGCTCTACCGGAGCATTTCGCATAATGATCATCTGTTTGGTTTTATTTTGGCACGAGGACCATATTTGAGAATTTAAAAAGTTGAACAAAGCTGCATAGTTCCTCTGATAGGCCTGTAATTTAGCATCATATCATTTGATGTTTTGGGTCTTTTTAGACCTTGTAACAAAACCAAAAATTGCATGAAAGATTGCCATTGAATCTATGATAAATGAAAGCTAATCAGATTATCTTTTGCTATGAATGTGCCATTGTTCATACTTAATTGCTCTTAAATGTACAGCGTGTTTCTAAAACTCCTCGCTAAAAGCAAAGAGAGAAACAATGACACCATATGCTGAAGTCTTTTCCTCTGCTTTACTAATCTCCGATCAATCTGAAATCTTCGAGAACCACAAAATAGTCAGTATATATTTTAAGGACTTATTTATATGGATCAGCAGATAATTACGTGCTGTTGCTGTCTATTCAGGTCTGTTCGTGCGTAGTATCCAAGTGGATTGGAAATATGTGCATACATAGATGCAAAGGTATAGATATGTTGGTTTGACGTAATGCAACTTTGAATCTAAAAGACACGAGAAGGTTAACCTTACTGACTTAGAGTCCTCATCTGTCTCTTCTCAGTGTCATGGACCCTGCAAACAGATAGAAGAAAAAGATAAGCCAAACAAGTGTGTGAAGCACAAAGAACTAAGACTGGAAGTGACTCTTATGGGAATATATTATCCCCTGGAAGTGACTCTTATGTTACTATATTACAATAACATCTAATTTCTCCTATTCACCTATCCCCTGGAAGAGAACATGTAATAGCAACAGATGTATATTACAATAACATCTAATTTCTCCTATTCTAATTTCCTTGTACATATCAAAGATAACATGTAATGAGGTGCCAACAGATGTATAGTACACTAAAATTGCAGAAAAACAAATTTGAAACTTACTTCCAAGATAGCTTTAGCGTCATTGCTGAAAGGTTTGCAAAGAATTTCATAACTCTTCCGAGTTCCTAACTGCAGCAACAATTAACAAGTTTAGACGTACTAAACAAATTGTGTAGCTATGAGCCTATGACACATACTGTAGTTAATTTGGCAATAAGCCCATACCCATGGATCAACCTTGGATGGAGATATAGATGAGATAACATATCTGTTAACAAAAGAAGAAATGCAATGAGCACAATACATTTAGTCATTGTATCCTAGCAGCATGGAGGAAAACACCCCAACACTTTTACTGTATAAGTCCTCCAAATGATTACATGTAGTGCGAGGGTTTACCTCATCTTACTTGTGTAGAAATTCATTGCTACCAAGTTGGCTTTTTGAACAGTCAGAACAACAGCACTCATGTGATTCTACATAAGATTCCAAGTCAGATTAATTTCCCTACCTAAACGCAACATATAGCTAATAAAGAAGAATACTAATGCAGGACCTAAATGGCAGAAGCCATTAAAGGTCTATAAGAGCCGTGGCAAAGAAGGTTCCAAGGCTCAGGCCTTGATCTGGCATTCAGTAGACGATGATGTGTCTACATGGGATCTTGCTTGATGCAGGCATAAGCAAGATTCGCTTAGCTTTTGGAAAGATTATGATTTCTTTCTTATTTGGAGATTTGTTTTGTTATTGGGTATCTTTTAAGATATTAGGATTAATTTATCCTAATTGTTTTAGGTTTTCTTTTACCTCTATATAAGAGGCCTTTTGTAGTCTTATTCATTCAGAGTTGAATTGATAAAAGTTTGAAAGCTTTAGCTTTCCATTCAGGTGTGTGTGATGCAGCCTACCCTCTGGTGTGATGCCTGAGGTTTTACTAGTGTGATATCAGTAGTTTTTTCATTCTACCCTTCTAAGTTCTCTGGACCTAGTCCCTCTTGTGTGAAGATATCTAATAAACCCTAGCATCTAAGTTCTTAATTTACTCGTCCTGCATTATTTTGGTATCAGAGCCTGGTTGATCCAATGGCTACTCGGTCAGGAAAAAACTTCAACGGCCATTTGACTGACAACCAGCGAGATGGTTTGTTACTGAAAATTTTGGAACTTGAGTTGATGGACACTCGGGTCAAAAAATTAGAGGATCATGGGAAAGCTCCCGCAACTGATACGGCAGAAAAGTAGGGAGGTCGTTGGCGAGGATGACAACAATATCTACAAAGATGAGTCGGCCCAAGACAAGCAATCTTTGGGGGATTGGGTTAAGGAATTTTTCGAGAATAGTGGTGAGCACAGCAAAGTGGATACCGCTGGAGACATCACGAAGAAAATCAAGGTCGATGTTCCCGATTTTGAGGTAAGGAATGATCCTACAGTGTTTTCAGATTGGCTTGCTAGAATCGAAGAGTATTTTGACTGGTATGACATGGATGATGAGCGCCGGGTGAGATTTGCTAAGATGAAACTTGTGCTTTTAGCAAAAGTATGGTGGGCTGGTGTCGAGAATGACATAAGGAGGTTGGGACAGCACCCAATCAATTCTTGGCAAGAGATGAAGCCTAAGTTGCGAGAGAAATACATGCCATCTAATTACCTTGACAAGCTGTGCGACCAACTCACTGCTTACAGGCAAGAGGACACGACAGTATCTGAGTACATGCAAAAGTTTGATGAGCTGAAGACAAGGAGTCAGATTGTAGAAGACCCAAGACAGACCCTGGTCCGGTTCAAGGCTGGTTTAAGGGCTGATATAAGGAGAGAGATGATTTGGCACCCGGTTTATAGTCTAGAACATGCTTTTCAGGTTGCTCTGGATTTGGAAGAATATTTGGGATACACCAAAGTGAAGAAATTTGGAGGTCAAGGTAACAAAGTAGTTCAAAAGAAGAACTTTGAGATCACTGGCAAGGCACGACCAGGAACAACTCCATTGTTCAATCGAGCACAAGATTCCAAACCTTCGTCGTCAAATACCGCTGAATCAAGAACTTGCTTCAAGTGTGGACTAGCAGGACACATGGGTTACCAATGCCCACAGAAGAATCTGCATATGGGGAAGGAGCAAGAGGAAGAAGCAGAACAACAAACGGCGGATGCTTGTTTTGACTATGGGGAATATGTTGATGATGATCTCGAGGAAGAAGGCTTAGACACTTCGCTTATCTCTGTTGTTAGGCGTATTTTGGCAGCTCCTAAAGTGGAGGAAGAGGACTGGCGTCGAACTGCCATTTTTCAAATGCTAGTTCGATGTGGGGACAAGGCACATAAGTTAATCATCGATGGTGGTAGCTGTATGAACTTTGTCTCGAGTTCAATGGTGGAGCGTCTCAAGCTTCCCGCACAGCCCCCACCCACAGCCATACAGAGTAGCGTGGAATGATAGCACCCAGATTCCAGTGACTCAACAATGCCTTGTTTCATTCTCCTGACAGACTCTATTTGGTGCGATGTAATCCCCATGAAGGTAGCCCACTTCCTTCTTGGGAGGCCATGGTTGTTTGATCGGGAAGTGCACCATAACGGGAAATAAAATACATATTCTTTCCTATTCAACAAAAAGGTGACATTGAAGCCGATGTAAGCTGCTGAATTGGAGAGGTACAGGGGCAGGACGCCTAAGGATAATGTGAGCAAAAGGAAGCCTCTACACATCCTCACAAGGAAGAAGTTCCTAAAAGAGAGTGGAGAAGCTGGAGTTGTATATGCCCTGGTGGCACGAGAGGTTTCAAGATCTGCTGCTAATTCACAGGCAACAAGAGAAAACCCGGAAATCAATAAACTGCTGAACACCTTTTCAGATTTGACTCCAGAAGAATTGCCGAATGAGCTTCCCCCAATGCGCTCTATTCAACATGCCATAGATTTTGTTCCAGGATCACAGTTGCCTAACCTTCCCGCCTTTCGCATGAACCCAAGCGAACATGCGGAGCTCAAAAGGCAAGTGGACGAGTTGCGGTCTAAGGGTTTTATTCGTGACAGCCTCAGTCCCTGCGCTGTCCCAGCATTGTTAACACCAAAGAAGGATTGTAGTTGGCGCATGTGTGTTGATAGTCGCGCTATCAACAAAATTACTATCAAATACCGGTTCCCTATCCCACGGCTTGATGATATGTTGGACATGATGGCTGGTTCAAGTCAGTTCTCAAAGCTGGATCTCAAAAGTGGCTATCATCAGATAAGGGTGAGGCCTGGAGATGAGTGGAAGACCTCGTTCAAGACGAGGGATGGGCTGTATGAGTGGTTAGTGATGCCATTTGGATTTTCCAATGCACCTAGTACATTTATGCGCTTTATGAATCAGGTACTACAGCCTTCATTGGTCGTTGTTTGGTTGTCTACTTCGACAATATCTTGATATACAGCAAAAACATGGAAGAACACCTCAATCACGTGAGCCAAGTCATGAGAGTTCTTCACACCTGAGCCAAGTCATGAGAGTTCTTCGCAGAGAGAAGTTGTACCTAAATCTGACAAAATGCTCTTTCATGAAGCCGAGTGTTGTATTCTTAGGTTTTGTTATTTCATCAGATGGTGTTGAAGTGGACCCAACTAAAGTTAAAGCAATCGTAGAGTGGCCAATTCCTAAGTCCTTACAGGAGGCTAGGAGTTTTCAAGGTTTAGCCACATTTTACAGACGCTTTATCCTGAATTTCAGTACAATAATGGCACCTATTACTGATTGTTTGAAGGCTGGACAATTTCAGTGGAGCAAAGCAGCTACTATGGCATTCGAAGAGATTAAGAAGATGATGACACAAGCCCCAGTTTTACGCCTCCCTGACTTTCTAAAGGTATTTGAGGTCACGTGTGACACATCTCATGTCGGGATTGGAGGTGTGCTGAGCCAAGAAGGGCACCCCGTTGCTTTTTTCAGTGAGAAACTCAATGATGCTTAGCATAAGTATTCAACCTATGACAAGGAGTTCTACACCGTAGTCCAGGCCCTTCGATATTGGCGATATTACCTTGTTCCCAACGAGTTCGTTCTATTTTCTGATCATGAGGCACTCAAGTATATCAATTCTCAACAGAAGCTCAGTCACCGGCATGGTAAATGGGTCTCCTTCCTACAAGAGTATTCTTTTGTTATTAAGCATATGTCTGGGGTTGAAAACAAAGCTGCTGATGCACTGAGTCGTGTGATTTATCTCCTGTCATCGGCTGCCCTCCAGGTTGTGGGATTTGATTTGCTTAAACGAGATTATTCTTCCTGCAAAGATTTTGGCAGCTTCTATGCTGACCTTGCTGTGGGGCAGGGAAGAGAGCATGTTAATTTTTCCCTCCATGATGGTTACTTATTCAAAGGAACAAGGCTGTGCCTGCCTAACACATCTGTTCGTGAACAAGTGGTTTGGGAATTGCAGTGGTGGTGCAGCAGGGCATTTTGGCAGAGACAAGTCAATTGCCATAGTGGAAGAAAGGTTTTATTGGCCAAGTTTAAAACGAGATGTGGCCAAGATCATCTCTCAGTGCAGGACCTGCCAAGTTTGTAAAGGTAGAAAGAAAAATACTGGGTTATACACTCCATTACCGGTTCCACATGAACCATGGCAAGACTTGAGTATGGATTTTGTTCTTGGCCTACCAAGGACAATCCGAGGCAACGACTCCATTTTTGTAATCGTTGATCGTTTTTCCAAAATGGCTCAGTTTGTTCCTTGTTCCAAGACTTCTGATGCTGTTCACATCGCTACACTTTTTTTCGGGAGGTTGTTCGACTTCATGGCTTTCCTAAAACTATTGTGTCAGACCATGATGTGAAGTTTACTAGCTACTTCTGGCGCACTCTTTGGAAGCTACTAAATACCAAGCTGCAGTTCTCCTCAGCCTTCCACCCACAGACTGATGGGCAATCCGAAGTTGTTAATCGCAGCTTGGGTAAACTACTTCGTTGTTTGGTTCATGATCATGGGCTTAGTTGGGATATGGGACTCCCTATGGCTGAGTTTGCCTATAACAGCTCTAAAAACCGAACCACTGGTTGTAGTCCTTTTAAGATAGTATCTGGTGTACTCCCTAAGAAGCCAATAGACTTGATTCCATTGCCACTTGCTGCGCAACCAAGCGTTGAAGCTCAGTAGTCATATTCGAGATATTCATGATGATGTTAGGCGGAAGATTGCCTTGAGTAATGAAGGTTATAAGGCACATGCTGACTTACGGCGGCGGTTTGTTGAATTTAAAGCTGGTGACATGGTTTTGGTGCGCATGAAGCCTGAGAGATACGCTAAAGGAGTTTCTAAAAAGCTTCATCCTCGGGCTGCTGGTCCATACAAAGTTTTACAGAAAATTAGCTCTAATGCCTATGTACTGGACTTACCTGCAGACATGGGTATCAGGAATGTTTTTAACGTTGAGGACCTCAGTTTATTTCCTGGTTCCATTGAGGAGGCAGCTGAATCGTCTATTGTTCCATTCCCAAGTCCACCGTGCCCTCCTGACACCATAGAGGATATTGTTGATCATCAACTCATATCCACTAGAGGCGGTGGTTATCAAAAGTATCTCGTCAAGTGGAAGAATCGTCCACTTTCAGATTGTACTTGGATTACTGACACTGAGCTGCAACAGTTTGACCCTGATATGTATGACAGATTTCATGCTTTTACCTCGCCGGGGTCGAGTTCTTTCAAGCCCGGGGGAGTTAATGCAGGACCTAAATGGCAGAAGCCATTAAAGGTCTATAAGAGACGTGGCAAAGAAGGTTCCAAGGCTCAGGCCTTGATCGGGCATTCAGTAGATGATGATGTGTCTACATGGGATCTTGCTTGATGCAGGCATAAGCAAGATTTGCTTAGCTTTTGGAAAGATTATGATTTCTTTCTTATTTGGAAATTTGTTTTTTTATTGGGTATCTTTTAAGATATTAGGATTAATTTATCCTAATTGTTTTAGGTTTTCTTTTACCTCTATATAAGAGGCCTTTTGTAGTCTTATTCATTCAGAGTTGAATTGATAAAAGTTTGAGAGCTTTAGCTTTCCATTCAGGTGTGTGTGATGCAGCCTACCCTCTGGTGTGATGCCTGAGGTTCTACTTCTGTGATATCAGTAGTTTTTTCATTCTACCCTTCTAAGTTCTCTGGAACCTAGTCCCTCTTGTGTGAAGATATCTAATAAACCCTAGCATCTAAGTTCTTAATTTACTCGTCCTGCATTAAATACACATACAACTAAATAAAGATGGCCAAAGTTACACAGTTTGCATAACACATGAGGAACACGGTTAAATAATCATATCAAGTGCTCGGACATTACCCTTCCATTTTGCATGCTACTGAGATGCCTACTAAATATAAGCATAAAAAGGGAGAAGAGACAGAATGCAGCACCTTGCGAGCAATTAGCTCAATGAGTTGCATTAGGAACTTCCCGAGACCTTTCCCTTGCACACGAGGCTGAAGTTGTAACTCATACACATAAAGCACAGGCAAATCTTCCTCTATGACAAAGCGGAAATTTACAAACCCAAGCATGGATCCCCTCTCCTCCACACAGCTATCTGAACTCCTCTCCTTCTCAGACACTGTCAACAATTCAGTTGCATTTGCATCCAAAGCCTCATATACAAATATATAGCGTGCTTCTAATGCAACCATCTCCCTGCGCTTCACCTTCTCTTCCACCGGCCACTCGTCTCCATACGGTCCCTCCATATTAGCCTGTGCATTTAACAAAAAATCACATTAAACCCGACACAAAAAGACCAAATAATGCAAAAGAGAAAAAATTGAAGCAACTAATAGTGGGGTTCAAGTACCTTAAGGAGATTTTGAATGTAGTGCTTAAGAGAAGATGATAGCTTGTCCCCAGTTCCTGACTCCAAACATGCAGACAAGCCTAACATCCAAATGAACACAAGCCACCATAAACATTCTACTTCAGCTTCAAAATTAAAAGTTCTACAAAAGCACAAATTGCATAAAAATCTCATAAACCCATCAATTGGTTTCCAATATAAATACACTTGTCGACTAACAATCAAAACTGTGTGATACGAATTGAGAAACCTTCAAAGGAAAAGAGACGAAGTGACATTTTGGGTAAGGTGAGATTTTGGGTACCGTTTTTCTGGTAATGGCGAAAGGCGTGAAATGCAGAAAGATGGTCTTTCTCCGCAGAAGCTACCTTGATGAGTTCATCCATAGCCTTCTTCTTCACAAGTATCTAGAAATCCAGAATTCACTTTGTACTTCAAATTAAGAATTAAGGATTGTTTGAGAGCTGCGCAAACAAGATTTGGTTGGATTACCTCTTTGCGCTTCATCTTATTAGCCTTGGCCTTGTTGTTATTGCCTAATGTGGCACCCTTCGACTCCATCATTGCTCACTTCTCTCTCCGCTCTGTGCTCCTCTAGTCTCTAGTTTCTACTCGAGTAACTTGGTTTATTGCCATCTATGACAAATCTAGGTGACATTTCGTATATTTTCATATATTTTTATTTTAGAAAATAAAAAATAAGATGAAAATGTTGTTTTTTTAGTAAGCGGCTTAAGAGCTGACTTCTTACCCAAAAGAGAGGTACAAAGCAATTAGGACTACACCACATTTCAAAATTCTTGCATCAGTTGCATGTACCAAGTTATAAATTAATCAAACAGTTATTAAAAAAATTTAATCGTTAATAATTATATTTATTGTTTATTAAAAAAAAGTATCATCGACACAATCTAACCATCTATTTAAGTTGGTTTAAGTGCACCATGATATACCCAAGACAATCTAAAACAAAATCTTACTAACAAAGAGTACAATACCTCACAAAAGTCTAAATGGAAAAGAAAAAGACTATCTTTGTTCATGTTTCATTTACAAAAATGGCCCAAAAAAGTGATTATAGAACTAAGAAAACATGTAGGTAGGCCGACCTGATAAGCCATGACCGAAAAGCAAGTGTCAGAAAGGTGAGCGGTAAAGAATCCCACAAAAAAAGAACCATATGAATTTGCACCATAATTAGCTAGCTTATCTGCAACCGAGTTGTCATCCCTGAATATATGTGAGAAGCCAACATTCATTTGGCGGCGAGCAGTACGAATGCAACTTCCCCATGCAATACGCAATCACCATGGAACTGACAATGGCAAACTAAAGTACTTTAACAATATCAGCGAATCAACCTCTAACTAAAGATTGTGCCTTTGATTAGCCCAAACAATGCGCACTGCCTTGATGACTACTAATTAACATCTCGGCATCAACCGCACTAGACACATGAACACGAGCTGCATAGAAAAGATGGCTCATGATTTCTGAAAATACCGTCACAACATGAGTGCGTCTGGTCATGAAATGATCCATCTGTATTCACCTTCATCCACTGTATTGGAGGGGGGCTACCATAAAATATGGACAACTCTAGGGACCGTAGGTCTTAAAGGCGAAAGACCTAACCAATCAAATATAGGAATA
The DNA here is from genome assembly GCA_951800085.1 of Comarum palustre. Taxonomy (NCBI): domain Eukaryota; kingdom Viridiplantae; phylum Streptophyta; class Magnoliopsida; order Rosales; family Rosaceae; genus Comarum; species Comarum palustre. The sequence goes on along the minus strand of OX637576.1, from coordinate 18,641,278 downwards.
GACCGGGGGTTGAGAGTAGAAATAAAAGCCAAGGAACCTGATCTTTCAGTGCCAATATTAGTTTATGTTTAAAGAGAACCTCCTAAAACTCACCTCCATCATGCTTTTATCTATTTTGCTCAATCCGTAAGCCCCAAAATAAATTGCATATCAATATGTACCATAAGAGAAGCTGAAAGGGTAGCAGTATAATAACCACTAAATAGATCAACTAGCGGCAAAATGAAGCTTGACCATAGAAGCATCCCAATTCCATGCAGATAAAGAAACTTCACATGTAAAAAGAGGTGATTTGTGCTTTCGAAACTCTTTTTGCACAGCTGACAATGCGAGCAGATAATTGAACCCCTATGCTGTAGGAACTCATCACTGGGAATTTTATTCAACAGTACTTTTCACATTACCAGCTCTCACAAGGTTGAATGGCTGCATGTCATATTTTACGCCCCCCATTCACAACTGGTAAAGTATAAATTAAAATGTATTCGGTCTCATTTTCATTTTCTTAAAATGTATAAATTAAAATCAACTGATGTGGTAAAGTTGGTCGAATTACTTAGCATGAAACTCTTATGTTTGTGAGCATCCGGTGAGAGATTATTTTTATTTTGTTGGGATTCTCTTGTGGATCTCAGTTCAAATACTGAATGATTGAGTGTGTTACATTCAAGTGCATTTTAAAGTACACAGACTCCATACTCTTTCTCTCATTTTTTTATCGAAAGAAAATTACAGTACTGACTATAATATGGTGTATAACATGGTCGCATCAAACCTTTCAAAATAGAAGGATAAGTATCACACTCCAAACTACAGTACTGACTATTTAACTAACCTCTGTAACTAAAATAAAACCACTCAGGTACCAGCTGCCACCAATAAGTAGGGAATGTCATAGATAGTGTTGCTCTAGCCACATATCGAGAATCTTTATTGCAAGACCTGGGAACATAACCCCATTTACATGACACAAAACAACTCAAGAGCTTTAGCTTCTTCCATAATACTCCCATTGACACTCCAATTTTCCTGTGATTCACCACCCAAAGCTTTGAACACTGCTTGGGCATCACCTTCAACTACTATATGACTAAATCCAACCTGTGCACATAAGTAGGGAAACTTGAAATCCCGGTCCCATCCCGTCAGAGAAAGGATTTGAAACAAAAAACGTTCGTCCCATCCTGTCCCATCTTGTCAGAGAAACAATGGTACAGGACGCGGGACTGAAATTTTTCGTCATGTTAGACCTATCCTGTATAAAAATTAAAATTAATCTTGATCGTTGATTTTTTTAAAAATCAAAAGCTGCAAAACTCTTCGGCCTCCTCTTCCACTCCTCTCTCTTTGTTTCACTCATCGACTTCGACAGACTAATCTCCTCTCCTCTCTCTGCTTCGTCTCCTCTCCTCTCTCTGCTTCTATTCCTCTCCTGTCTCAGCTTTGTCCCTCTCCTCTCCAAGGTTCAAGATGTTGTTTGACTCAACCAGCTCGCCTCCACGCTAGCTGTCGTTGCTCGCCTCATACCAATCTCTGATCAATCAACTGTAATTCTCTCTCTCTAATCTCTGAGAAATAAACTTACCTATGAACTTCTGATTACTAGGATTTGAACTTTGTGTTTAATTTCATCATATCATTGAAATACATTCTTCTACCCATTTGTCTGGTAGAAAAAGATATGCAGCAGGTGTACATGTTTGTGATTCTGTTTTCATGTTTGATTTGTTGATTGAACTGTGAGAAATGGAATCGATATGTATGAAGCAGTTGTACTTAGTTCTTGTCGGTTTATGTGATATCAAAATGTTTGATTTGTGTGAAGTGAAATCTGTCAACTAATTGGTTTTCAATCTGAATTCTGATAGATGACCTTACATTACAGGAGCTGTAGGGAAAACAATGGCTACAAAAGCGAAAGGGAAAAGGAAGTCCGTTGCAATTGATGTAATCGATGTTTAATTCTGTTTTGAAGCAGCTTGTAATCTTGTATTGCTATGTTTACTTTTCTTCTTTTCTTGTTAAACTTAAGATATGTCATCTTATGTAATAGATTATGGATGTTATTCTTGTTATGTTTGACATCATTAGGTTATGGATTGTGATTTATGAATGCAAGAAGGTTGTTTATTCAGATGGGATGTTGTTGTGATTTATGAATGTAAACAGATTTTTCTTCTGTTTTGTTTTCAGTTTTGTGGAGGGATCGAGCTCGTTCCGTCCCTTCCCATCTGGGACTAGGTCCGGCAGTATTCACTCTTAAAAATGCAAGGTCCGTCCCGATTTCGTCTCATGTGTAACAACCGGAAGAAGACGTGGGATGATCTCAATCACGTTCTATCCCGTCTCATGCCCAATCCTACACAGAATTGAATACCATGAACCAAACTAAGGTTTCACATGTCTAAGGGCTTAGATATCCCACTCCGAAGCCGCCAACACACCTAGGCACTCCGCTATCTCATTGCACACAACGGCTCCGGTTTTAAACACCCTATTTATGCATCCAAAGCGGCATCAATATTTAATTTGACTAGGCTATGTTTAGGTTTTCTCCACCACTGCATTTCACATACCATTCCACCCTCATTCTGTTTATTTTATTTTATCTATCTCAACTGCTCTTTAATACCCCTCCCACAAATTCTCAGGTTTTAATAACAAGTCATCCAGTCCGCCATCATCTATCCCACTTCCATGAATGTTAGAGTTTCTAGAATGCCAAAGCTGCCAAGCAGTAACACAAAACCACTGACTCCAGATTTCTAGCCACAACAACGCATGGAGAAACAAATCAAAGAAATTTCTTTCTTTCCACATTTTGCACATATCACATAGGAAAGTCTGCTTCCAGACCTTTCTAACAGCTGGGCACTCCCACAAAATGATAGTTTCCTCTCCTCCACAACCAATACACTGCCCATTAGAGAACTCACCTTACTTCCCCGCGACACAGCTGCACACGGTAAAAATGCCAGAACAAACCCTCCACAAGAAAACTTCAATTTTATTAGTTAGATTCAACCACCATAATTTCATCCACCCCTTGTATACCACTGAGGCACCTCCCACCTCACTGCCAGAACCAACTGCCTTCCACTCTATTACGCTCCTGAACCGCCACCCAATCCCCAGACTTAATCGAGTACCTCCCATTATGATTGTAATGTCATACTAACTTATCTATCCATCCATGTTTAGGCAACGAAATAGACAAAATAGTTTTGGCTTCATGCTCAAAGAAATTGTTGCGAATAACATCCACATTCCACACTACGTTAAGCAGACCCGTATTTGAATAGAGTCTAAAGAGTCAATGGACTCAGGGCCCCGAACCTTTAAGGGCTTAAAATTTTATTTTCCCATTGTGTGATCACATTAGTTTAGTAAAAAACAAGTATTATGTTATAATCATTAGTTACTATTTTAGAAAAATGAGTAGTGTAAGTAAGTATAAAAAAGATTTCTAATGTTTTATGTCGTTAGATTTTGAGTTTATAGCTTTAGTTTATGAATATTTTGAAAAGAGAAAATAAATTTGGATGAATACTATAGTTTAAGGGCCAATTTTTAAAAGTTCGACTCAGATCTGAAAATTTCAGGTCCGGACCTCACGTTAGACAAGATAATATCATAAACTTTAGAATTCAAAGGTAAAAAATTTGAGAAAATTATCTTAAACTGTGAGGCTGCAGGATCCACCAATCCAATTTAATTCTCCATCTCATCCCAGCTTCTAGAATCTCCTTGCCCCAAACCAAACTTTTCCATATCAATGAGACTCCATTACTGCCAACTGCATTTAACCTCTCTCTCTCTCCCTCTGGACAATATTGAGCTCGCAAAAGCCTACCCACCAATGAATTCTAATTATTCATTATTAGCCAGTAATTTTGTTTGCCAACATTGCTTGATTAAAAAGCTCTAAATCTATGAACTCCAAACCACCATCCCACTTGCTACAACACAATTTTCTCCATTTACACCAATGCATCTTTTTCTTTCCTCTCCCTTCCCCACCAAAATTTGGTAATCTTTGATTGAAACGCCTTATAAACATCCTAAGGGAGCCAAAAACACGCTCATGGTATACAAGGGAATTGCTGAGCTACTGCTTTTATAAGTGTCATTTTACCAGCTTTGGAAATAATTTTTCTCTACCAGCTAACCAAGTGTAGGGCTGACAATTCGAGCATTGTTGAAACCAACCAACCGATTACTAATTGTATTAAACTAGTTAGTATATCGAAAATTTAATAACTCGGCATACCAACTAGGTTGGTACGGTATATCGTACCAAATTTTAATAATTTTGGTTGATACTTGGTATTGAGATTTTTCATATTTTTGGTATACCATACCAACTATATATGTGTACTTATACAAAAATACATTCTATACATTCCACGGAGGTGAGACTCGAACCTGAAATCTCTTACAAAGATCCTTCGCTCCTAACCACTGAAGCACAACTCCCTTATTATAGTAAATGCATATTTTATATTTATAGCATCATACATATATAAATAATAAAAATGATAATAAGAATTCATATAAATATAAGTACAAAATGTTTATAATTTTGCAAGAGGTAGGTCTCGAAACTATGACCTCCATGATAAAGAATATGACCACTACCACCAACCAAAACTATCATTTTTTTGTTACGAGGCTAAGTGCCCCAAAAACAAACAAACAAAGCAATAATAAGTATAGGTCGTAAACGATACTCTTTGTCTTCTTAAAGCCTGACCATAATACAAGGAGACATATCCTCAAAGATATGGTACCCAAGTTCAAAGAGTGCCCATAATGAGCTAAGTCATATGCCGCCATATTGCATTTCGGTAAATATAAACGATAGAGCAACTCTAGTTCCTCAACCAAAGCGTTTTGCACATTGTAAGGAATCCATGAAGAGGATGGGTATCATTTCACTCCCCTTTAACCAGGTTCACAAAAAGAATGTGCCTCACGCAGCTAAAAGATGTGCTAAAAGAGTGCCTCACACGCTGTTGAAGAAAGGAAGAAAAAAAAGGTTTTGTGAGATTTGGGGTTACAGCCATTGCGGTGGTGGCACCGGTTACAAATCAAGGTGATTCATCACTCCCTCAAATGAGGGAGTGCGCAGATCCGAGAGAGTTGAGAACCATAAAGAGGTTTTGTGCCGCAAACGCCCCCAAGCTGGACTTGGCGAGATAAGCTGGTCAAGAGTGTGACGTCCTCCCAGCTGGGTTCTGATGGAAGCCATGTGGATGGTGATCGATGAATTTGACCTTGATGATTAACTGGACTGCTCTGACTCGAGGTAAGATGTGTAACACCTTGTATCTAATTTTTACCCATTCACTAGGCTTTCTACTTGTTACTGAAGAATTTAATTGTGTTCGGTAACTTAGTAACTCATGTTCATTTTCAAGTTTTTCTCTAACCCTTAAATTCTTCTTTTAAGGTTTCGGTGTCGATGTACATGTTTACACGAATTTAGCGGTGTATTCAGATTATTTTTCAGAGCATCGAGTTATTTTCCATTATTTATCTAAGTTTTGGTAAATAAATCATTTTCTAAAACTAGAAATTAGCATTTTCTGATCTGGGCCGTTGATCTCTAACCTCATTAAATCTTGATTATTGTTCATTTCTTTAAAAACCCAATACATGTCAACTGACCTAAGTCGGGTCAACATATTCTCATCTCTCTCTCTCTCCATCTCTGGTGTCCTCTGCACGATGCCGCTGATGCCAGCCACGCCTCACCAAAAAACCACCACCAAAATGACCCTCTCTCTCTTCTATAACTCATCCTACCTATCAATTCGATATACAACCATAGATTGAAATCCAAGCCCTAATCTCCAAATCCAAAATTCTGGCCGAATTCATTCCTCTCTGCTAAAGTAGTATGAAGTTCAACTCCAAATCTAATTGGCAATAGAGAGAGTAGCCCAAATCGTATAAACCACATGTAAGGTCCCATTTTTTCGATATGGGATTGATATCTCAACATGTCTCCGTACGTGTGACGAATTTTCAAAACTAACACGCGGACAACATTTTGGGTTGACTTGGAGTTCTTGTGACATTTGGGCTTCACACGTGGACGTAAGTAACCCTCTCTAATACCATATTAAAGTAGTTTAGGGTTCAACCTCAAAACTAATTGGTAAGAGAGATAGTAGCCCAAACCTTTATAAACCACAAGTAAGGTCCCATTTTTCTCGATGTGGGATTGATATCTCAATAGGCGAGTTTGTGCTTCACGAAGGTAAACCCCATCATATTAGTATTGTTTTCATTCTCCTATAAGTTTCGAATTCCAATTTAGAGCCTTAATCCCTTTTCTCTATTCTTCTTTAATTTCTGGCATATGTTGAAGTCCTCCAGCGAAAATGTTCTTGAGCTCAGACGAGCCTACTTGTGCTTGGTAGAAGCTGTGAGACCCCGTACATTTTTACCGTGGTTAATGACGAGTTATTGAGGTTTAAGTCGCACTTGGTAACTTCATGAATTGACAACCACGTTCATTTTTGAGTTTTTCTAAATTCTTCAAATTCCTCATTTAAGGACTCGATGTCATAGTACGTGTTGACACAAGTCTCCCGGTATTTTCAAAATATTTTTTGGAGCTTCCGTCTATTTTCTGTGAATTTTTGAAGTTTCTGGTAATTTTTAATTACTTTTTAGATGAACAGTTTTACCATTTAACTACTTACTTTTTAGCCTTCTTTAAATCTGGACCGTCAGATTTTTCCAAGATCTGATCTTAGCCGTCTATCTCTATAAATAGAGAAGTGAGGTTTGACTCGATCCAACCTCCCCAAATCAGTCAACTAGAGCTCTCCCGAGCTTTCTCTGCCTCCGCCTGTCGCCGGCGGCTCCAGCCGCCATCGGACATCGCACCACCACCACCGGAGTCGCCTCTCTCTCCTCTCTCTACCCATGTTCACAAATCCCACATGCCTCCATCTCCATCTCCAATTCAAAATCAAGAACCCTAAGCCCCAAATCGATTCTTCCTCTGATTCGCCCTCCTTCGACGACGCCGTCGTTCCTCCAAAGGTAATCTCTCTTTTCCTTTCGTTTTGACCCTCCATTGATATTTGGTTCTCTCCCTTGAGTCCTAATCCCTGTTTTCTTCTTTATCTTTTCTGGGTTCTCTATAACGCTGTTGTCGACGTCGTTTCTGGTGAGCTTCAGACTCCATTAGTTAAGCCTCGTCGCAGACCCGAGGCTAGCAGTAGCAGGGTGAGACTAGGGACGATGATCCCTGTTGAGACAGTGGAAAGAGGGATGAAGGCAAAACTTCTGTGTTTTTCAAAGGTAAGGGGTTTGGTGTTTGAGTTGTTGTTGATGTGGTGATGTTATGGTTGGTAAATGATGGATCAATTGTTTTGATTGTGATGAGGAGAAGTTTATAGTGGAGAACAGAGGGGAGACTGTAGCTTGTGGAGTCTCTGTTGACAGGGCAACAGTTTGATAAAGGATGTGGAGATAAGAAACTGAGAGCAATTGAGATTTAAATGGTAAGGCTCACGGTTTCAGAATATGAAATTGATATTGGCAATTAGCATCTGTACATTTAGTAGAGGATGAGTGATCATTACGATAAATAATAGGAATTGGTGGAGTTATTTGGAGTTAAACTAGTATAAATGGTCTTCAATTTTAGATGGTTGTTTGTTGTTGTGGCTGAAATCATAATTTTCTTATGTTTCATGTCGTAACTTGGTAATTAAATAAACGGGAAAGCTATGGCGAAATTCAGACAAGTTGGCCGGAATCTGACATATGATTCCGGTAACTCACCAGAATTCGGTAGAATGCCGAGGAGATAATCTTCGTCTCCTTTTAAAATGTGTCGTTTCCGTTTAATCGAGTTAACAGTTGTAAATCGAAAAGTTACGTTAAATGAAACTTAATAAAACGGAAACGAACCATAATTGAAATCTTTTCCATTTTAGGAAACTTTCTATTTTTGGAAACCTACTAATTTGGGAAACTTTCTACTTTAGGAAAGTTTCCATTAAGGGAAGGTTTCTATTTTGGGAAAGTTTCATTTTTGGAGAAATGGTTTAGTAAAGAATTGAGGTTCGATGAAATTTAGGTAAAGTGTTAAATTGTTATCTAAAAATGATAACTGAAATTCTAAAAATGTCAAATTGACCGTTTTAAGAAAAATTGGTGTTTTACGTACATCGTTAAATCGACTCAAGGTTAAAGATTTGGTCAATGTGATGCATTGGTGTCCATAGTAATTCAACGAATTATTATGTGACACCCTAACATTAAATTAAAATGGTTAATGAAAGTTTGAAAGTTAAGCCAGACTTTCGGCAATTAAAAAAGAGTCGATAACCAGAAAAACAAGTTAAAAAGGTTAAAGTGTCATAAAGAGGAATTGGTTGGTCAACTTGGTCAATGTGTTCATTCCTGGTCAAACTAGGAATGCTAAGGTTAATTAGACTGTTATTGTTTCTTCGATGCTAAGCTACTTTAATTTTGTAGTGATTCATTGGACAAGATAGCTTACACGGTGACCTCGGTTTACCAGGGCGGTTCTTGGAAGTTTGGAGCTTACGTAAGGAACGACTATTCCAGATAGGGAAGCTAAACCCTCTTTATTAGTGGTTTTGTATATATATGAAAGTGCATGATTTTTGTATGCTCATGGTCGATGCCTCGAGAAAGTTTTCTTTATATTATGTGATAAATGATTTATGATTGGGCCAAGAAAACCCGAGGCTAGACGTAAATGATTTTTATATGATGACTCGGATCGAAAAGTAGTACCGTTGTCCTGACCTAGTATATTGTACTCCCACGGTGTCGATGACCGTGAACCTCCGGAGGGGTAATACCCTGTTTATTTTATTTTTCCGCTTACACTTGTCTCGTATAAAGTTAAGCGAGCCGTAACTGCAGTGTGTACTACATGTGATGTGTTGGGTATTAGCTATAAATGGACACTCTCGTTACTATTCGTCTTCTAGCGCTTAGGTAGTTGGCCCCGGTTTGCAGTATAGACAAACCCGGGATTCGACGGCCGAGATCCGTGAAGCCCTGCAGGCTGTATTTGTACACTGAGCGCTCTGACCCCTGTTTTAGCATACTGCACAGTTTTTCCCGAAAGATATAAAATGATGATTTTGTGTGCCAATGATTTTTTCTACATGGTTTTATTTAGAGCTCAAATCTATACGTATGTATATATATATATATATATATGGTTTTATGGATTTCAAACCTATCATTGGTGGGCCTATATGTGAGCACGCGAGGACGACGCTCACCCCTACAACAGGTTGTTTGCAGGTACTGTGTATTGTGACGGGATAGATAGAGAGAGCTATGTGTGGAGCCTCATTTTCTACTCAGTGTTTCGTTCCAGCTATAGACACTTGACATACTTTATTCTTCGAGTCATTTACCAGAGTATTTGACTTAAACAGTAAATGTGTCTTCCTGATTTATTAACTCTGTTGTATGTTTTTATTGTTGTCGCTCAAATTTTCAATTGACCCTTTAATTTGTCCACCTTTCGTGAAATTGGAAAAAACTCTGATGAATGTTTTTTGAAACTATTGTGGTCCCACTCAAATTTAAATTTTAATTTTATTTTACTTACTAAATAGCCTACGACTTTAGATTAATAAGTTGTTGACATGTATTTCAGACGTGTTGGCTTCTTATTGGCTTAAAATTGTAGCAACTGTAGCTCCGCCTCCCAGGCCGCTACAGGAGCTCTGACCCGTCTTGAAGGATGTTTGGAGGAAGCAGCTGCTATGGCATTAGAAGAGACCGAACCCAGACATCCGAACCCAGACATTGGTTAGTCTCTGGAACCAACAAAGAAGGCAGAAGCTCTGTTGAAGAAGTTTGGTGCGGTTGAGCTTGATGAGAGTGTGACAAGGATATGAACACATGTTGGCGCTAAATAGCCTACGACTTTAGATTAATAAGTTGTTGACATGTATTTCAGACGTGTTGGCTTCTTATTGGCTTAAAATTGTAGCAACTGTAGCTCCGCCTCCCAGGCCGCTACAGGAGCTCTGACCCGTCTTGAAGGATGTTTGGAGGAAGCAGCTGCTATGGCATTAGAAGAGACCGAACCCAGACATCCGAACCCAGACATTGGTCAGTCTCTGGAACCAACAAAGAAGGCAGAAGCTCTGTTGAAGAAGTTTGGTGCGGTTGAGCTTGATGAGAGTGTGACAAGGATATGAACACATGTTGGCGTGCAAGGAGCATATTTTGGGGTGCGATAATTAATCTCGATAAAATGGTGTCGCCATGACGGATTTAGAGTTGATGTTGGGCTAGAAGCGGCGGCGCTGGTCTTGTTGATGAAGGCTTCAGGTGGATTCAAGCACTGAGGTGGCCCCAGCCACCTATCTTCTCTCTTCCCTCCTCTCTCCAGATCTCGATCAAAGGGGTGCGTGAAGTCTCATCATCAGTTTCAGATTTCTGATCCTTCATCGAATGTTATTTTTCTCACTTGAAGAAGTAATATTGTGATTGATGATTTATACTCAGCAGTTTGGGGCCTAATATGTTATATTCTACGCTGAATGCAGGATAACTAGTCTTATGCGGAAAAGCTGAAAATTGAGCATTACGAGTACAAGGTATAGTCTTAGGTGGAGATGAATCTAAGATGTCATAGTCAGACTGTGGTTCTTCACGAGTACAAGGTATAGCTTTTGATACTGTATTTTTTTGCAACGTTTTTAGTTACAAAATAATGCATTTTTCGTATTTTTGTTCCTTCTATACAAGTGTAACTTTGCTCTTTATCTGTCGCATGCAATTCATAATGTTTAAGAAGACTTTCCTCCTCGTATCTTTATATTGTTGACATTTATATTTCTGCATACCTGTAAAGGACAGAAAAGGTACTAGGTTATTCTAGCTTTTGTTGCTGTTGTTGTGATAGCTTGTCTGTATTAATTCCCAAAGCTAATCCAAACCAAACCCCTTCAACCGAATAACAAAATAAGGCATCCTCAATTGATTCCTTAATATCTCCTGGTAGCTAGGATTGATGATAAGGGATGTTCTTGTACTACTTGTGTTGCTGCAAGGGCTTGAAAGTGTATGCAACCACTTATAGCTTGAGTTAACTGAATATTCACCATCATTGGTCCAATGCCATATTCTCTCAGATCTGATGTGTTCTTGATTGTTCTTTATATTTTTTATTTTATCAAATATATCTTAACTCAACTACTCAAGTTTCAGTAGCTCTTTATGTATCCAGAACTGATTTATAAAATCAGATATATGGTCTTTGGGTAGACAATGTACATTTGGACATCATTTTATCTTTGTTTGTTTTTATCTGTATTATGTATTATATATCTTTTATCCAATATTTCTCAGGTGAGTATCAAAATCAGTCTTCTACTCAAACTGGGATTAGAGGAGCAGAAGACCGATTTTGACATATCATTGCCTCATAGCTTCCTTTTCTTGTTTCTAATTTCCTTTCTCTAGTTGGTATTAATCATTCACTCTAGTTTTGGATGCATTAGTGTATAGATAACTAAACATGTCATTATGCAGAAGTATAAACTTGGACAGTAGACTTGGAAGTACTTCAGAACGAGACAAACACATTGGTTATCTCTATCATTCTGGAAACAATTTGAAGTTCCATAGTAAAATGACCAAATGATTTGAAAAATCATTTCATAAAGCTAGTTATGGGTGCTTAGAATTATTTTGTGATATCATTGAAGACTAATTGTATTATATAAATTAACTTGTTCAATGTCTAATGTTTTTTGGTTTGTTTTACATGAATAGTTGCTAGTCTTTCGACCATTTTCAAAGACAAAAATTTCTAGTAGCTAGCTTGAAACAACTTGTGTTGTCAATTTTTTATTTTTCTCTTGGCTTATGTATACTTGAATTTGTAAAGAAGCAATAAAATTTACAATGGTGAAAGTTTTCTCTTTGTTGTGTGTAATATTTTTTCTCAATAGCCAAATAGATAATTGATTTTCTGCATTTAAGAAAATCAATTTTAAAAAATGGAAAACCATTTATGACGTTTATGAAACGTCATTGAATATAGTTTTCATGGCGTTTTGAAAACGTTGTTTAATGACATTTTGGAAACACCGTTAAATGTAATTCTCTTGCGTTTGTTAAACGTCATGAAATGTAATTTTATGGGTAAAACTCTGGACGAAAGGATGGCGCCGGTTCTACGATGTCACGGGCTGACGTTTAAAAACGTCATTTAAAACATTCAACGACGTTTTTCAAACGTTGTAAATGTGTATGTGTGTAGTAGTGATCGATGAGGTCAGTTGGTCAATCGGACCACCATGGAGTGTCCCTTGCTGGGCTGCGGTGAATAGTGTCATTGATGTGGATTCCCGTCATCAAGATTGGCAACCGTCGTTGCTTGAGGCAGTGGCCAGATTTGGTTTGGCTTGGTTTGCGGCTGGACACGATGGGTTGGTTTGGCTTTTGGGTGATCTAGGTGACTTTGATTTGGACGACACAGACCAGTCTGGTGGTAAGGGTGATGGTGTTGAGGTTGAGATTGATGTCTTCTCTTCTGTAGTTGTTGATTTCGAGGTAAGTGCCGGTGTTGTGGGGTTGCCCGACGACAGTGCAGGGATGCTTGACGGTGGTGAAAGGCTCTTATTGCTATCAGTGCTTAGTTTTAGGGTTTGGACGTTGGGCTTTATTGTTGTGTTCAAAGTCTGCGCCTGAAGTGCTTTGGAGTCGTTGGTACCCGAGGATCTGATGTTGGAGGAACTTAACCCTTCGTATTTTATGCTATTGGGGATCCCTTCTCTGATGTGTAGGTTTCCTTACGTTTTATCAGAATTCAGTTAGATCTTCAAACAAAGGAGGTTTTTTAGAAATTTTAGTTTCCTTCTGTTTTGCTTCTTACTTTGGTTCTTTGTTACTTTGCTTGGGTCGACCGCCCTTATGAGTTGGAATAGGGATGCAGTATTTAGCTCGAAACCCGAAAACTAGGATCGGTACGGCCCGAACTCGGACCGATCAGGTCGGGTTCTGAAACAGATTTTACCAGGTCAGGTAAAAATCGAACCGAATCAAATGTAATCGGGTCAGGTCGGGTTCCATAGGTGAAAACCCGACCCGACCCGAACCGAAAACCCTCCTTCTCCACAAAAGCTTCTTCCTTCTTTAGAAAACCCCAAGCTTCACAAAGAATAGGCATCAGGATCAAATTCCATAGCAACTCCAACAACTCAACATAGCAGATCACACAACAAAGACCCAATTTTATACCTTCCCAAGCTTCCAGATCGATGGCCATGCAAGGGCATAGCCTTTAGCTCCTCTGTTGAGCTGCTGCCTTGAATTCCAGAGCCTCCAAAAGTTGTCCTGCAGCCGAGCTCCACCAAAGCTCTGTGTCCTCCTCAATCGGACCAATAAACCAATCAATCACCCACAGCATCCCCAAATCGAATCTAGAAGAACAAGGACAGTACTGCCTCACCTTGATTTACCGAAGTGCCTAAATCCACCTCTTCTTCCTCTGCCTAACCAATTGGATTTGTTGACATGGATAGAGAGAGGAGAGAGAGGCGAGTCTGACGGTGGCCTCTGGTCGGCCATTGGTGGCCGGACGGTGGCGTCGCGGTGGCTGAAAGACCGACGACAGTTGATGTCTCCCTCAGTCACTCAGTCCTTCTCAATTGACCTCTCTCTTTATCTCTCGATAAAATGAGGGATTGACCAAAAAAGAGGGGTTTTTAATGCTTTGTTAAAAAAAGAAAGATGTGTTTAATGGCTTGAAAACCTGGAAAAAAATACTCGACCTAACTAGGCCTGATTTTGTCAGGTTCAGCTTGAAAAATACCCGATCCAGACCGGCCTGAAAGTTTCGGTTTCAGGTTTGATGTTTTCCGGCCCGAACGCAGCCCTAAGTTGCAATATATAAGTTATCTAGGTTTCTTTGTTCCTTAGGTAGCTTTGCAAGATTCATTATCTAACTTCTGCCCATGAGGGTGTTTCATGTTCATGTTGTAAACAGACTTTCAGTTATTAATTTATTCTATGACTAACGTCTATTTATCAAAAGAAAAGTATACATATGTTTTTTCATTTTTGTTTTAATCACCATTTTTAAATGGCTTCAATTTACCTTGACTAGCTTTGAAGCACATGTCAATTTGGCAAATATGTAAATAGATATTTAATAAAACAAATATGTAAAATAGAAATAGATACATCATATTTACTTTTTAACTCATTACCAAAAAAATATTTACTTTTTAACTATATCTAATATTTTCAGTTTTTTTCAACCATTTACAACATCATAAATAAATTTAAAAGTTCAAATTTTTTATGAAGCTTTGACACCAAAACTTGCTTCTCAGAGCATCTCCAATAGCTCTTGTATTAATTCTCTTTAGTAAAAGAGAAAATCACAAAATCTTTATAAGAAAATGAGCTAAACTCCAACAGCTCATCTATTTTATTATACGAAATTAATTATTTAGATATAATTTAATGAATATATAGAAATATATAAATATATTCAAATCACTCTAAATATCGGATTAATTATTTTAACTTTTTGACATTTTGTTCTTGTTTTAGAAAAGAGAATGAATTCAAAAAGACAAGAAATAAACTTTACATGAAGATACAAATTTGTAAAAATTCTATATATTTAGAGGAAATGCTTCTCTCTCTTCCTATTTTTTGTATTATAGATGATCATTTACATGAGTTGTTGAAGCCAAAAAATGATGTTTTTCCTCTAAAATAAAAATTATTCTAAATTTACATAAACTGTTAGAGATGCTCTCATTATATAAGTTTAGATTTAAATATAAGTTTTTACTTTATCCACCAACACCAATAAGGTCACGTTGTTATGGTTGCTAATTTAGATCGCAACAACTCAACTGGTAACAAAAAATTTTACACAAATTTCAGTCCAAAAGGATGGTACATGAAAGTTTTTTATTTAAAGGAACCATAAATGAAGTTTGATGTGGATTCATACCAACATAAAGGGTTTCATCATGAACTTGTATAACTAGAAAAGAATAATTTGATTTGTGTTTCAACATGGTATCATTCATTCATCCCTCAAGGGGTATTTATAGTGATACAAGAGTTAGAGAGCTATTCTAAACGTACAAGAAAAGAATACCCGATGTTACATGATTTCCTACTACTATTAGTAATCATAATTTGACAGCTATTCTACACTCCCCCTCAAGTTGGGCGCGTAGATGTCAATCATGCCCAACTTGTCAATTGAGCTGTCAAACAATTTTTTTTGATACTCCTTTAGTAAGAACATCTGCTAACTGTTCCTCTGCTAACCTGGGGTCCACCTTTCCATAATTGGTGGATTGCCAATTCCAATGTACTGAGGAGGTAGGGCGAAGTTTACAGCATCCTGCTGCTAGATGAATCATGATATCTTTGCATACCCATGTTAACAGCGTCCATGGAACTTCCACCGACATTGCCACCATGCATAAAAGGAATAGGAACTTGATTCTAGGCTGAACTGTTTCCATCTCCACTGTTACTAAAATGTTGGTCCAACCATAATGTTCCAGCCGGCTGAAAGCGCTGACCCACATAGTTTCCTTGACCGTATCATCTGCTTCCATATCTGTGACAACGTTGCTTCTCCTTATAACCTCTTCAAGTGTCAGTGGAGGAGGTAAGCAGCCATCCTCATCATCATCAAAGTCTATTACATCAGCGCTTTCATATCTGTTTGCGTGTGTATCCCCACGCGCTGTTAGAAGTCTGTTGGTGATGGGTCACCTGGTGGAGGGAAGAACCTCCGCTGTCTATCTTTGTCAGTTGTAGTTCAGCGTATGGTCCGTATCATATTACTCTTCCCAACCAAGTATCGCAATTGGGTCCACAACATCTCCGTCATTGATTCTTTCTTAGTCAATCAATTAATGCAACCTGACTAGCTTAGCTAGCTCAGACTCATAAACCTTGTATATATCTTCATCTTGTGCGCATTTCATGTGTCTTTCAACTCTTTCTCTCCATCAATCCACTATCTTCCTAATGGCAGACTACGGCGCCCAGGGGCCTAAACTTCTCTATTCCCACCTCCCAAGACGATGACTGTGACCATAGTCCCAAGTGCGTGGCCGATGCCTTGGGAGATGATGATGATGGTGTTGTCAAACTCGAGCAGCAAGAAGCCGAGAGGTAGACCCCTGGGTTCGAATAACATACCACGACCTCCGATTGTGATCACCAAGGAGTGCCGGTCGGGCTTGAAGTTGGTGGTGATCGAGATTTCCGCTGGGTCGGATGTGGTGGAGAGCCTGGTGCAGTACGCACGAAGCAGACGTGTGGGATTAGCGTTCTCCGTGGTTGTGGCTCTGTCTCAAGCGTCACACTTCGACACCCTATGCTCCAGTCCCCCCACGCGTCGGCACCGGCTATGTCGCTTCACAGGCCGTTTAACCTGCTGAGTCTGTCGGGCTTGTTCATGGAGTCTCTCAGTGCTTCTTGTTCCTTTGGAGTCTGTCTGGCCGGGTCACACGGCCAGGTGTTTGGAGGGATTGTCGGAGGCGAGGTCATAGCTGCGGGTCTGGTTTGGAGGGATTGTCGGAGGCGAGGTCGTCCCTTTTCTGATGTGGGATCTTTCCTCTCCAACACTCCCCCTCACGTGCAACCTAACCTTTTTTTTAGGTTGACACGTGAAATTCATTCAGTCCAATTCCCACATCGGAAATCGGTACATTCATGCGGTCCAATTCCCATTTTTGGAAATTGGGGTATGCGATCCAAGACCCACTGTAGGCACTTGGTATGGTATGAGCCAATCAGAATTTTTCCGACGGCAATTTGATTCGGTGAACCCAAATTTGAGCTCATTATGATGGGAGATTTTCCCCCGTTACGTTGGGAGAAGTAATTGAAGAGAGAGCCGCTCTGAGCCGGTGCTTGATGAGTCGAGCCGGTAAATTTGTCCAAATTGTTGGTGCTAGTGGTGTGATGGGGGCGGGTCTGCTATGTCAGAGAGTGATTCTGACGTGCTTCTCTTTTGTTTATTGTTTTTTCTTCAAAAGAGGTCTGATGATGGTGGGACAAGAGTTTGGCTGCAACTTGTGGTGTGGTTTGTTTGCCTTTTGTGGTGTTTTGCGTTTGGGTTTTGGGATTCGGTATTTGGGAAATTCAGGTGGTGATTATGGTGGTATGCAGCAGAATACGAAATTTGAGTTTTGGCTTTTGATGTGGGTTCATGATTTGTTTGTGGATTTGAGCCGATTCAGGATTTGTTTGTGGATTTGGGTGGATTCATGATTTATTTGTGGATTTGAGCGGATTCAGGATTTGTTTGTGGATTTGGATGGATTCATGATTTGTTTGTGGATTTGGACGGATTCAAGATTTGGTATGGTATTTGATTCAGTAACAATGCAGCGGATTTGTGGTTTTCAGATGCAGGATTGAACCTGCTCTGATACCAACTAGAAAATAATAATTTGATTTGTGTTTCAACATGTTATCATTCATTTATCCCTCAAGGGGTATTTATAGTGATACAAGAGTTAGAGAGCCATTATAAACGTACAAGGAAAGAATACCCGATGTTACATGATTTCCTACTACTATTAGTAATCCTAATTTGACAGCTATTCTACAATATATATAAAGATGAATCCATTTCAAGTCATTAAAATCTGACAATATTTCAACCATATCCTCGAGGACATCGCTCAATGCACAATCTGAAATTTACATTCTAAATGAAGTTTGATGTGGATTCATACCAACATAAAGGGTTTCATCATGAACTTGTATAAAGATGAATCCATTTCAAGTCATTAAAATCTGACAATTTTACAACCATACCCTCGGACATCGCTAAATGCACAATCCGAAATTTACAGTCTGCACAATCTGAAATTTAGTCTTCTAAACGGTAATTCATGTGTGGGTGGGATGAGGATGAAAATCGCTCTCTCAGCATTATGCGTAAAAGGCACAAGCGGAAAGCCTCGTTAAGTAGTGCAAAATTATGAACAAAAATCAGTCTGCTGTATCTGCAGCTAAAAATTGCAGAAATGCAACAGCAACTAATGTCATGGATCAGTCCTTTAGTTCATGGAGCCGGATATTTTTTCCTTCACAGCTAAGGCTGCTGCCTTGTACCATGACGCTGCAGCCATTGCACCGGGGTCTGGGACTGATGCTAGTATCTCTCCAGAGATGTAGCTTGAACGCCCAGCCTAAGGAATATTAAACACAATGGATCCAAATAACAATGTCATCATTAGTCAACAACTCACACCTATGCTACTTATAATTGATAATTTTTTTAGGTTTACCTGTGCCTGCATTTGCGTAGTTGACTCAGCTCCAGCTACTGCAGCTTCAGATGAGAGAACAAAAGCAGTTGCAGGATCATCGCCAGCATTTAACCTCTGTTTGTCAAGGAGGGTATAATAAGTACCAAGTTATCAGACCACATCAACAATGTAGAAGAAAAAAAATGATCATAGATGACCTCTTGAAGAACTGCTGAAGCTGGAATAAGGGCATCTAACAATGTGCGATACCCAGCACTAGCCCCACCATATTTGCTGATTGCAGCAATGGAGGCTTCAAGTGCTTCGGCCCCTGAATCAAGAGGCAAAGTCAATACTTAAGTGTTAAATCT
Source organism: Comarum palustre (assembly GCA_951800085.1). Taxonomy (NCBI): domain Eukaryota; kingdom Viridiplantae; phylum Streptophyta; class Magnoliopsida; order Rosales; family Rosaceae; genus Comarum; species Comarum palustre. The sequence goes on along the minus strand of OX637576.1, from coordinate 18,622,620 downwards.
AAACAGATAATAGTAACACACAGTTGGGGGGTGTTGTGTTACAGTTTTTTGATGTGACACCAGATTGGGTGCTTGCTTTCAACTGTGCATAGGCTGCCTTACAAAATATGGTATATCTGTTTCAAGAATAGAGATGCAACTATGATTAAAAAATGAAAACAAAACTAAAAAGATAAGGAAAATTGTATGAAGTTTCTTCAAGCAGAGGAGAAGCTGTATACAGGATCCCACTTGTGCCTCCCATAACTCTTCTAACAGATGCTCCAATTTCGTTCACTGTTTCCGCTGCATCGTTCAGAGGATAACTGGAATACAGAAATTATATGTCCATGACTAAAAACCAATTTGGATTACAATCACTGAAAAACAACAGTTAAACCTTTCTACTAATAAAATTGTTGAAATATGAAGGCAACAATCAAGCAACTGTTACTGTTTGCCTTTCTTCTATTTTTGAACTAGGCCAAAAGCCACATGGCCCGGTCTCTAACCCAGGAAGAATCAATAAAGAGATAAATCAGAGATTATCAAACAAGAGACGACCAATCAAAGATTTAAATCCACCCCAAAACGCCACTTCCACTGCAATAGCTTACCCTCCTAAACTACTGTCATCCCACATAACCAATACTTGCAAGTTCTTTCCAGTTCCTCTCAGAATATAATGCTAAGACCTCTTGGCATAAATCTCCCACTTCACCAAACCTGAGTGACACTAGTCATCTCCCTTTGCCATTCTCCCATTTAATTGCCATTAGAAGTGCAAAACTATTTTCTTTATATAGAGAAAAGAATCTAACAAGATTCTAGAAGAGACCATCAACTATGCATACCAAATAAACCCCCATATACACATGCATACAAGAAGCATTCAAAAGTAACAAGAGGTACAAAATTGTAACAGGGGGCAACCGTGCCACCCCATAAATCAACCATGTGCATATATTTTCCTCTCAGGAAAAGAATTACGCAGAACAAGAATAATAAATGTTTCAACAGTACTACATATATTTAAGCAAATCCCACATCCCTTTAAGGGCCAAAACAATTAATAAAATCAAACTTACTTCCGCATGTCTTCCAAAATTGCTGTTGCACCTCTGTACATCTGACAAAGCAAACATAAGATTTATAATGTGACAGTTCCTGATGCAAGTGACAGAATAATGACTGAAGGATATACAATAAAAACAACATGACTCAAGAAGTGAATGAAAGTGAACAAAGATTGTAGGTAGGACTTACTGTTGACCCGCAATCACCATCACCTACTTTGCTATCCCAATCATTCAATTCATCCCTGAGGTTCTGAACTGCATTTGCAGCTGCTTCAATAGCCACCTCAAAAATATGGCCTTGTTCATTCAGTTGTGCTGGTCGACCTAATGGCTAATTGAAGGGATAGAAATTTAAACTGTGTTAGAAAGTCACAGAAGTCACTGGAAAAAAGGTCAATAATCAGCTAGTACAAGACAAATAACATCAGCTCATAAGTATCAAACAATGCAAGACGGTTGATCTAGCAGGGCCTCATTAACATTTACTCTTACGGAAATTTACTAGAAGTTGCATCAAGTCTTCAATTAGAAAGACTATCAGCTATTGCCTACTGTCCAGCCATGAATGTCCAAAAAGATATCCAATAAATTTATGACCTTACCTCATCGACCTTTGTTGAATGAGGAGGCAATGGAACAGGAATCTTTGTGGGTGGGTGATTGCCTGCAAGCAAGGACAATTACTTACCTTAAGATAACCTATGAAGACATATATCTACCACTACTTTTACTGGACTTTCATGACATCAATATAGAAAAACAGATGACAATCATAAATAAAAGAAGAAACATCTTTTTGAACACATACCATCTACGCCAACAGGCCAATATGGAGCCTTTGTTGGAGCATCCAAACGTTGTAAAATAGCTTGATCTGCCTTCATGATAGAAATCGAAAAACCTAAAGAAACAATGTCAATAACTTTGTATATTATTAAGAAAGCATTGTTGACATACAGCAGACAACAAACCTGCCATATCAAGAGAGGTCATGAAAGATCCAGTATAAACTCTATCAACAGCTAATCCATGTTCCAGCTGCAACTTAGGTACTGTTTTACCAGATGTGATCATCAGTTCCATTGCAGGAGTTGCACCTAACCTGAAATTGAAAGACCAAAACAGGTGGGCCTAACAACCAAGAACAAAAACAAAAAAGACTAAAAGAGTTGAGAAACATCAACATTTATTCACAAAGATGTTCCTAAATGTTCCAAACATGTGTGTTCCAAAATTCAAACAGGTTTGAAAAGCCCAAAACTATTGACATGAGAAAAAAATCTCAAACACACAAATACTGCTATTAAGATACTCATAACTTTACTCCTTTATTTTATGATAGAAGCAACAGTTAGAGAAGAGTAAATGCCACAAACTACAAATGGTTACGTCAACATCTGTAAGAGGGATTGGACTGTGAAAGCAGAAATGAGAAGAGACTAAATTCTAGATTACTCATTTGATGATGCCAAACTCATATAGACATGTCATGCACTCTCTAGGACAAGCAATACTCTACCTAGCCAGCTCATTCACTCAAAGATGATGCTCTTGTTCTATCAGATGTATTTGATGATGCACCGGGCATTAGTTATTTAAGTCCCCATTAATTGATGTTCCCCATCTGATAAAATAAAAGATCTAACGTACCCATTGACCATAAGCACCACTCTACTTCCACGAGTAATCGGAACATAATTATTTTCCTGCATGTAAAAAGATATGGGATCTATTAGAAATTCCAAACTTGATTCCAAAATCTATCCGTATGTTGTTACAGAATGGTACATTTCATGTAATGTGAAAGGCTATGTTCAAGATCATATCAATGCAGACTTATTTCAACAGATTCTTACTTGGTGCATAGAACATTCTTGTCATCCTATGTATATCACAAACAACTATCTGTTGACTAACTTCCTAAGACGTTAAGAGTAACCGCACAGTGGCATAATGGAATGCATTTGATACGCAATAACTTTTGACATTTGAAAGCTTGAAAAGTATAGGACTATACCGCACACAATATCTGCTTGAGAACATGGGACACTATAACATCCACAGGCTGAAGGTCAGCAACAGCAGCACCCGGTTCTCCGTGCTGTAAAGTAATCCAGTTTTAGTCAGGTAGTCAAGGTATTAATAGATGATCCTTGTCATTTGTGGAGAATGCATATGTAATCATAGCCAGATAAATTCCTATAGGTTCAAAAAAATCAACTCAGGATTTAATATTATGTATCTGAGTGGAAGGCGTGAATTGCAGTTTATTGTTACCAAACAAGAGATAGTAATGTTTCAACATGATTAGAAAAACAAATTATATAGAATTTCTTGTCTCAAGGACAATGTAACTCACACAAGTAACTTACAATTCCAAGACCAAGTTCCATCTTTCCTGGTCCCAAACGGTCTGGTGTAACCCGACCAGGCAGCGTGCAAACAGATAATGCAACACCCATTGTTCCAACCATTTCCGATGCACGTTTTGCTTCTGCTGCAACATCAGCAAGACAAATCCCAGAAGCAGCAGCAGCACCAGCAACCTTTTCATATAATAAAGGGGACAAAGGTCATTTCACTTGATACTGTGAAAACTTTCCATGTTCCAACTCATCATGAATAAATCACCCTGTTTTTAACATTCTTCCCTATATCCCTTCATGCATACATGAAATGATGAAAATCTAAAGACAGGAAACTTTCGCTTATGTTTTTTCTGCCTGCTGAAGAAAGCACATTACAAATGGAAATGTTGTGATAGAGAAAAAGGGAGAGAGAAAGAACCTTATGAACAAGAATGGTGCCGGCCAAACCCCTCCGACCAGCTATTCCTCGAGGCGGGGGCAATGCACAATCATCCCCAACAATTACAGTCTGCAATATCAAAGACCAATTCATTTGCTTTTATTTAATGTAACCATGCATTATAGGATTGCAATTGAAAAGAGAAAATGAGACCCAGATCAAACCCTACCTCTACTTTGTAACCTTCAGATTTTGCTTGCTCAGCAGCCAAACCGAAATTCAGACGGTCCCCAGTATAGTTCTGTTCAACAACATATAGACATCATATAACACAAAAAACATAAGGCACATTTACAGAATCTGGCCATATTTGTCATTCACCCAATCTTTGCTGCTGGCCTTATTGCTCACCAAACAAGCTGAACATTCAAGCCAAAACCAAACAGTTCAAGAGAAGTACATAAACAATACCTTGACAATCAGGAGACAACCCATTGGACCTGTTACAGCTCGGATGCCCTAATTTCAAGTACACTAGATCAGAATCAACAAAGATAACCTTTCCCATAAGATTGCTACAGCCTAGATTCCATCCAACAAGTAATAAAATTCAGAAACCCGCACCGCTAGAATTGAATCAACCGGTGGAGAGGCAAAGACATCCCCACAGATAGCTGCAGTCAACATCCCTTCCCCCACAAATCCAGCATGTGCAGGTTCATGTCCACTCCCACCTCCTATATCACCAGATCATCGAATCAAGAAAAAGCACTCGGTCACACATTTTCATATAATAGTAACTCCACAATACTCTCAAATGTTAAACGATATCAACAACAAATTGTTCTACGTGCATAAAATTCCGAAAATGTGCAAAGTCTCAACCTGATATAATCGCAACTTTGTCATATGAACCACCAGAAACATCAGCGCGCAACACAACCTTCACCTGCGCTCACAGACATCGAAAACGACACGATCAGGTCCAAATATATTTCAACATATGACTCTAACCTATCGCCATTGCATTTAAAAAATAAAACAAGTACCTGAGGGAAACCATCCAAGTACTGCAGCCCAGGGTACGTCTCAACCAGACCTTCAATGAACTCAGTCACCACATCTGCAAAATATAAACTAGTCCTTTCTTTATTTCCACTACTACTACTACTACAGTCCTAAGCTCAAACAAAGTCGCGGCACAACCAAATGGTCGGAGATTCTAAACCGATGATCGGGAAAAGTAAAAGGCAAGGGGAATTGCGTACCGTCGGGGTTGTTGATGAGCTTCTTGTCCTGGAAAGCCATGGCGGAAACCCTAGCTGAATTGAGTAAACCCTAGCTGAAACAGTGGGTTAGCGCATGAAAGAGAGGAGAGAAGAGTAGGTGAAGGTGGTGGTGGTGGACTCTCACCAACGTCAACAGGAGGAGAGCCTTTGTGGGTTGAGAAAATAGTGGGATGTGCCGATTGATAGCTGCTTGTCCTAGCTCAGATTTCTTCTCCCTTTGTTTTTATCATTTTCTCCTTGTTTGTATCCGATATTACTACTCTGCCACTGGATTTCACCAAATACCCAACAGGATAAGCCCAACATAAGGCCCAAAACTTGTTCAAAAACGTAGGGCCTCTATCTAGAAACAAAATGATAGTGCCCGAACCGTGCGCCGCAGTTATCAAGGAGTGCCTCTTTTTGGTTTCCATTTTCTGTCATGTTAACACAAGTTGTGGACCAAGTTTGGTTGGAGTTCATCTAGAGAATAATGTTGTTGATCAAGAAGAGATTGATTGAATTGAATGTAAAAGTGGCAGGAACGCTTGACCGAATTGAATAAACTCGCATGGTAATATGTCATCAACTACGTCAAAAATATCACATCTTTTGAAACTAAAGAAATGTGACCAGTGTTCAAAAAAACGTTAGGCGCTAGTCGGGCGGTCAGCCACTTCTAGCGCCCAGAGCGCCTAGGTAGGGTCTAGACGGGGCCTAGATGGTTTTATCTTTTTTAAAAATATATATATTTATAATATAATTTTAATTTTATATAATACTTAAATAGACATTTACCAACAACCAAATTGATCCATCAACAATCAAATAATAATACAAGAACTTCCAAACAACTCTAAAACGAAAACTTATCATAAAAATATACATATAAACTCAAACATGCAAAGACAATCAAGTACTACTACCACAAAATAAAAGTGTCTAGCATATATTACAGCAAAAACAAACATAGCAATTGAAAACTTAGGCATCTATCTCTTCTTGAAAGCCCTCCAAGACTCCTTCCGTGTCCGGCTCAAACTCAACCTCTTCTTCATCTTTTTCCTCATCCGAAACAAAATCTTCTTCATGAAGTTCTCTTACTTGAAAATTCATATTACTTCCTCTACAGCTATCCATTTCTCCAACCATTCCCTCTTCATCAACATCTTCATCACCACCATCTACAATCCATCCTTGAGCCTTACTAGCATCATTAGCAAGAAGTACATCTCTTCTCATCTTCATTACCTTTTCCCTCTTCTCCTTCATCTTGGAATTGAATTGGACATAGACTAGATTATTTAACCTTGTTGTATCTAGTCTAGTCTATTCCTTTTCTTTGTTTGTATCCCCTCAAATGTGCTCCAATTTCTCTCACACCCGGATGAACTTGATGTTAATGAGAGGATCCTTCTTGCCATTCTTTGCAAATTTGGTACACCATTTCCATAAGTGCCCCACCAACCAACTAAGAAAGCACAAATTGAACAATATTAAAAAAATATATATCAAATGGTGATAAAGAAAATAAAGAATTGTAAATATGCATACCCGGATTAAAAGTGTCAATGGTTTTAGTGCATCCCATCTTGGCCACCGGTCTCCCAAAGCTACCTTCTTTATTCTTATACTTCAACAATTCATCATTCAACACCACATTTTGAGCATCAAAATCGGGAAAAAATTTCTCAACACATTCGAGTAGCCCATCCATGACAAGCGAATTGCTTTGTATCATTTCCTCTTTATAGGAGTAATAAGGATTCAACATGTATGCCGTCAAATGTAATGGACGATCAAGTCTATCACGAGCTTTTGTTTCAATAATTTCAATAATTTCACGATCAAGTCCATCAACAAGGCAAAACACCCTAACTAAAGGAGCAAATACTTTTAAGCACAATCTAACTAAAGGAGATAGAATCAATTTGGGGGCGCTGTCGTGATTCTAAACCTAAAAAAACAGATCATTTTTTTCTTAAAGCCGCCCAGCCCGACTTAGCCCGCCGCCCAGCCCGCCTAGGCGTCCAATTTTCTGATGAAAAGCCAACTCCGATTTTTTCACAGTTTTTTGCAAAAACGGGTCGGCCTGCCACCTTCCAGCGCCTAGTCGCCACCTAGGCCGCTTTTTTGAACACAGAATGTGACAACGGCTAAGTTTGGTATTGAGGTTTAAAAACTCAATTTTTTTTAAATAAGTAATCTTCAATCTGCTTTTTAAAATCGTGATTTTTTCGAATCGAAATTCAATCATTTCATATATTCAGCAAGCAGCATCAAGATAACCAACACGACAAAAAGAGTTACCTCTTAAGACTCTAAAACGACAAAACCTATTCTAGACTAGACTCAAAAGCCAAAATACAACCAGTTTTTGGTTACAATTCCTAGCACCTTTATTTTCAGAAATCAGACCTAATGTGGAAGAAAAGAATAAATGGTATCAACTCACACATAAACTGACTTGTTACCGACTCAAAACTTAACTGTCCTCTTATGCTGGTTTCAGCATCAACATCTCTTTTTCCTCAATTATTGGATCAACTGCAACTTGTATCCCATCAGGCCAACTTGTTCTTCTTCTTCTTCCCTTTCCCAGAAGCAGAAAAAGATTTGTTCTTCTTAGTCTGCTTCTTCAACTCCTCATTTAGTTCATAAGGCCGTTAAATTTCATCATAACTGTACATTTGACTGAAGCATTTGGTTGAGTAAACGATCATTTTCCAAATTGATTTTTTGCATATGTGATCTTGATTGGTTAATTAAATTTTTGAACAGCTAAGATTATGATTTACATTGATAAAAATATATAAATAAAGGAGAATATACAAGCATGCCTCTATACTGATATTGATGCAAGTATTTTCCCAATGAGAATTTCTTTTCTATTAACAAATTTGAAAACGGCCCAAAAATTGACCTCTCTAGCCAATCCCAACAAAAAAAGAGCCTTTAATTAAGAAATCATAAAATGCAAACCCATATATGCGGTTATAGTGACGCGCTAGGGCAAAGTGGCATCGACAAAGGAGTCGAGAGACGAGAGAGAGAGAGAGAGTCAGGGAGAGGAGAGAGAGGGGACTTTGGTTGAGGTCAAACCTCCTCTTCATTTTTATACCCAGACCAACGACCACAATCAAAATCAAACCCTAGTTAATCTGACAACCTAAATTAAACCACCACTTTCTAATTTCATAAAAACTAATTGTAAATTATTTTTACAACACTTCAATAAACCATAGAAAAACAGCTCGGACCTCCGACAAATATTCTGAAGACGCCAGTTTACTCGAGTCGACTCAAACAATGACATCGATGCCTAGAAATAAAAATCTGACATTACAAGAAAACCTGAAAATAAATTTGTGTTAAACTATAAAATTACCGAGCACGGTTAAAATCCACAGTAACCGTAATGAACTCAGTAAATGGAAAATTTTAGGTACGAGGCGTTACACACTTAGTTTGGAGCATGTTATTTTCTCACGATTGTTGATGATTTTACTCGTTTCACTTGCATACATCTTATGAAATTAAAATCCAACACATAACCCTTGATCTGGAATTTCTTTTTTTTTGGTTAATTAAAACACAATTTAATTGCGATATCAAAATCTTACATGTCGATAATGAGGGTGAATTTACATCAATACGCTATTTTTTCGATTCTTATTGTACCATTTTCCAACACACTTGTATTTACACTCCACAACAAAATGGAGTCGTTGAGCGCAAACATCGTCATCTTTTAAATGTGGGTCGTGCTCTTCATTTTCAAGCCAATTTACCTTTAAAGTTGTGGGGTGAAAGCATTACCACTGTTTATTATCTTATAAATGGACTCCATACACTACTTCTTTCTCACAAATCCCCTTACGAGTTGTTATATGGCACTCCACCCACTTACTCTCACATTTGGGTTTTCGGTTACTTATGTTTTGCCACCAATCTGTCCCAAAAACAGAAATTTGATAAACGTGTGCATCGTTGTCTCTTTCTTGCGTATCCTCTTGGACAAAAAGGTCATCGAGCTTATGGTTTTGAGAGTCAAATTTTTTTACTTCTCAGGATTTTTTTCATGAACATATTTTTCCATGTACTACATTTCCCAAAGAAGACAAAGAGGATTCTCTAGTTCTTCCAATCCCTCAATCTTTCACCACAACCACCGTATCACCACATTTGCCACCCCCACTGCCACAACCTTCTTTTTCTTCTTCTTCTTCCTCATCATCATCATCATCTTCTTCTTCTTCTTCTTCTTCTGCATCTTCATCATCATTATCATCATCATCTTCTTCATCTTCCAGCCTTTTCTTCTCCTCCCAGCCTCTTCTTCTTCTTCTTCTTCTTCTTCTTCTTCTTCTTTTCTGCAGCAAGAGCGGGAGAATAAATTTTAAATCATTTGCTTAAGCGACGGAACCAATTCCGTCGTTTAAGTAAGTTTCAAATTTTAAAATTAATTATTTGAGCGCCAAACCGTATAAATTTGAAAATTTACTTAAACGACGAAAATTTCCGTCGTTTAAGAAAGTTTGAATTTTTTGATCACGTTTTTGAGCGCCAAAACTTATAAATATGAATTTTTACTTAAGTGACGAAAAGTTCTGTTCTGTCGCTTAAGAATCCATTTTCGTCGCTTAAGCAAATAATTTCCTTCGCTTAATTGGTAGAGCCTAAGCGATGAAAATTTTCTTGTCGTTACCAGTTCTGTCGCATCAGTTTTGGATTTTTCTGCCAAAATTTTCCCCTAGCCCTGACTCATGTGACGAAATTTTGAATATTTCATCGCATCAGTTTTGATTTTTTTCTTCAAAATTTTTCCTCTAGTGCTATCTGATGCGACAAAATATTAAAAATTTCATCGCAATAATGCGATGAAATTTGTTCATTTCGTCGCATCAATTCAGACAAATTTTTTTTACTATTTTATTAATATAGCACAACAGAAATATAGAACACAGGAGGGAAGAAAAGTTTTACTAATTTAGAAACATTTATTGATCAAATTAAGCATAAAACAAAATTTAAACAGTGCGTTCTACTGTCCTTATAACATAGTATCTCAAAGTTTAAAGTTCTTCAATATTCTGGAAGCAGAATACAGTATCTAATACTTTTCAAGCAAATATTTGAATGCTAATCTTATATTAAAGCCTGTTTAACTATAATTACACCAACAACTGACCAATCCTAAGCACTAAGAGCCATTAAAAGTGTGGTTGGATTTTATATCCAAATTAAACATATGTCAAGAAATTAATAAATCAAAAACTTCTACCATAGCTAATTAGGTCAATTTTAGTTTTGCTGAAGGCGTTTGGACCATTTTGACCTAATCTTAATCTTGCAACTTCCCACAATAAATCTTAAGTGTTGCTTCTTTTGACAAAATCTTAGGATATATGCCCAAAGATTTAAGTCTGATGCATGTGTGTTTTAACGCTTAAACTCTTAGATCGAGATTAACCTCTAACTAAGCAAAGTTACAATCCCACAATAGATTATGCATTTTGTCGGATCTGGATATATAGGAATATCACCATTTTCTGTAGGCATAAGAGTAATACGTACAGGACCAATTTTTGTAGCTAAGAAAATGCAATTAGCTGATCAGAAAGGAAAATGAAAGCAGTTAGATTAGGCTTTGGGAAAATGAATTAAGAAAATGGCATTTCATCCAATAGATTACAAACCAATTACCATCGAAGTTCAGACAATCAAATGCTGAGAGAGAGAGAAGAGAGAAAGAACATAAGAGAGAAGATTAACAGTGATAAATTATTCTACTTACCCTAGATAGAAATAGCGGAGAGATCAAGAGGAGATATGAGCAGTAGTACTAGCTAGATAGTTAATCAAATTGAACTACTGGGTTGTGAGAGAAGAGGCATTGGCAGTTGTAGATGCAGAAGAAGAAGAGGAGAGGTTCTTATGGTTATGCATCCACACTTTGAAAACCTGTCTGCTCACCCCAATACTTCTACAAAACCTCTCAATCTCATCTTCTAGATCTTTCCTTTGCAGCTTCCATCCCAGCTTCTCCGCAAACGCCAGCATCTTCTCCTTCTGCTCCACCGTGAACTTGGACCTGAACCTCTTCCTCCCGCTGCCGCTCCTGTCCCCGCTGTCCGGTGACTCCACCACCATCATCTGCCTTCCTCCTGCTCCCCCTCCACCGCCAACATTGTAGTCTATCAGCTCCTGTGACGTCATCATCTCATGATGAATATCTCCTCGGCCTCCTCGGCTGCTGCAGCTGATGACGCGGTGATGAGCAGTGACGCCAGCTCCGGATGATCTGACTACTCCGGGCGCGTAGGTGACTCTGCGGTGGAAGTTGCGGTGGCAGCCGCAGGCGGCGCATTGTAGTCCGCCTGGGGAGGATGTGTCGTCGAGTGTAAACTCCCCGCAGCCGTCGGTGGCGTAGCTGCCAAGACTGGCTGCATGGTTTCTGAGGCACTCTCTGTATACATCGTTCGATGAGTTCTCTCCCTCCATCTATCTTTTCTCTGGTTCTCTCTAAGCCTCAGTAGCTTGATATACGAGTGAGTAGAGAAGAAGAGGCGTCCAAGGGTTTTGAATATGGTACTGTTTGGTTGGAGTATTTACAGTAGTGCCCATGTTGGCGGTACTCGTAACTAAATTTGTCCTTAGCAATTATAATAATTTCATGTTGGAAAATGCAATAGGGAAGAAGATGATTAATTAGCTGACCCAGTCTCTATATATACAAGTGTGGAAGGACTCGGCGCTGGCATTTGGACACAACCCTTACATATAGCTGTGGCTGCTCTAGAATCGATCTATTTGCAACTGAAAAGATGAAGAAAATGTTGGCCTAAAATTGGTTATGTTTATCCTGATCTGATCTAACGAAAAGAATAAATATTTAGTTTCAAACATATGTTATTGGGTAGTGGAATTTGTTTACGTTAGCCTTCTTCATACAAAAAATCTGATCTCCATCAAATTAATACACCTGAATCGGATTATAAGTATTCACATAGAACAAGCAAGGCATACTTCGTGAAGCTATTCAATGCAAGCAGTTGTGACATTAAGTTCACCATCGGTGGCCTTCGGTTGAGGATATCGCTAGACGCATTCTGTTCTCTCATTTCTACCTTCTTTATGTCAGATATATCATTAGTATTACAAGGGATGAGGCCATGAGGGTTCGATAGCGAATTGAAGTTTAGGAGAAGAAGATTAGAGAGTCTCAGCTCTCAAACACCATGAAAACTAATTGTTTTGTAAGTTAGACAACCTAACCAATAGTCTGAGTATGTGTCTATTTGTTTCCTATTTGTGTCTGCATGAATTTCAAGTTGAAATCCTGTGAATTATGTGGTCAGATTGTAACTAATTACGTTGATTATGAATCCTCGTATTCTTTTCGTTTATTAATAGAGGTTTTCTTGGTTTAAATAAAAATTTCATGAATACCACAATGTCATTGTGGTATATAGAAAGCATATGGTTAGGTTGTCTAGGTTCATGAACTGAAATTTACAGTAATCCTTGATTGTCTAGACACATTTTAAGGATGATCCTGGCATTGATCATGCTATGGACATGAATTAGGATTAACAATGTCGACGGAATCATACATAGATGGTTGTTTTTGTAAGTAATTTGGAACAAGATGAATGGGGGAATCCGTCATTGAGATAGAGACTAATAATACTCGGGCTATGCTTCTTCTCGGAGTCAGGGTTAATGATGATGATGATCAGACACAGACTCGAGGGCTAGGAAGAGGGAGAGGGTCCCCGTGACGGGTATGGGCTAATTTTCGAATCCGAAACCAATAATTGACGTTGGAAAATTAAGTGTGTTGTGTGATCGGGAAAGAGTAAAGGAAAAGTGGTGTGGTGCCACTCTCATATATGATGTTTTGTACTTTTGCATTTAGGGGTAAGAAAATCTACGTCTAATTTGTATGTCACTTCTCTTCTCGAGTACGACAACATTGCAATCAGTAGCCTCAATATTGTTTTTCTTCTCGATCGATCATTATATAGTTGTAGAATGATATATGGACTTGTCAATTTAGGTGTCAAGTGTTAGCTTCAATTGATTAGTAGTAGCTATTGGGTACTTACAAGGTACATAATCCATATCAAATGTCGCGTCCTCTTCATTGAGTTGTAGAAACTTGGAGAGACAATTGAAGACTCTATCGTACCTATGATTAAACTCCGATTTGAGTTCGTCCATTCGTTAATGAATTATTCATTTCTCACGAAAAAAATGATCAAATTCTGAACGTGAGGAAAAGAAGTAGAGTGTTCTGCTCTTTGGTTCACACCAACGAGCCATGATCATTCAGGCGCGTTCCAAGGGCTCTAGCTGTCAGCTTCAGATGCGCTTCTCTTAGCCGGTAAAAGGGACTCTAATTAAGCTCCCACGCTCGATTATCTGCTAAATGCATGTAAAAGTATTCCTTCATGATAAGGGACTCATTACTGGGTAGCTTAAATGGGATTTGATGGGACTTATGAGTTTAACTAGTGATGAGTAGAGGGGAGAAGAGAGGTTATATATGCACCAATTAATCATGGAGTGTATCGACTTTGACGGGAGAGATCCATATGGGTGGTAATGGCATGAGCTGGATAGGAATAGTGTCTAACATGTATAAAGTTGATATCATTTTGATGTGAAATTTGGTGGGGAAATGAGTGGCAACGGTCTCTGTTCACAGTTCACTCTTGATCGATATGTGTGGTGATATTTGGCGTGAGAATATTTATCATATCTTTGGCTTCTCTGGCTTTTGGATTTTTGGCTTCTCCCTTCTGGCTTTTCCTACTGTGAAGTCACTGTAATTACACAAAGGCATGAGTGTACTCCTGCACTGTACAAGCTGGCATATGCATGGCAGCAGTGCTAGCTTCATTTGAAACTCGATCGATTTCGTGTATCACTTTGGCCAAGGAGACAAACAGTAACTACTTTCCGCAAATCAAACTAGACCATAAATTGGATTGTCTTCCGTAATAATTCGGTATATATATATATATATATATATATATTTTTTTTCTTGGTTAAGAATGTCTTCATTACAAATTTGATGCGGATTTCTTTAATTTGACACATTTTTCGATCAAATTTTCTCATTTTAACAGTTCATAATCTAGATATATATATATGTATAAATCATCTCTGCAAAATTTCAGCTGATTTAGTAATCGTTAAAGCCTTGAAAACGTACAAATACAATGAACGAACCAAATCTGTTTAACCAAAATCGTTCTTGTTCTTTTCTATAAATCACAGTTTTGAATGCCCTAACGAACACCTAATGAGCTAAAAATTTACAGAGATGATCTACTCATATATATCTAGAAACTGATTGGTTAAGATAAGAAAATATGATCTAAAAGTTAGTCAATTCAAGAAATGTTTACCAAACTCAAGGTAAAAGCTATATATATATATATATATATATATATATATAAATCACGTTTTGTGTTTCTAAAGTACTGATGAATGGATCAAATCTGAGTTCATGAACCCGACGGACGAGGAGTTGATAATCTATAAGCTACTTACTTCCATCTATGAGTTCAAAAACTATGTGGTAATTAATAGGCAGCACACAAGAATATATGTACATGTTACATTGCACTTGATCCAGAAATGGGGTTTGTTTATAAGTTCCTATTAACCTGCATGTAATCTGTCGCTACATATCTAGACACAGATTAAACTGGTTTGATTATGTTTCATGCATGACCCATTGACCCCAGTACTAGCTACTATTTTTATAATTCTGCCATTGCTGCATGTGACGTTTACCCTTCAGAGCTGCCTTTAACAATCACTTAATTTCAAAAAAAATCACTTAATTTACTACAGAACTCGAATTAGGTCTGTCATTCAGTTAGTTCGAATCGGTAATAGGTGTTACTAATTTTAAAACCAAAGCTTTCAGTAATGAAATATGACTATCAAAAACCAACCAACTTTTTCGACATGGGATAAATCTTACCAAATTCAGGATTTCGATTTTCGATATTACCAAACTTTACAACAAATATATTTTCAGAATATAACGAAACAACAGATGAAACAAATTTTTTGAAAATATAATCATTGACATCATAACGTGTCTACTAATATGGTGTAACTTGTTTAATAGGTTAATCATATACAAGTGTATATCTTTATGAACCAAATGTATAAAGTATGCAAAATTTCTAAAAATATTATTAAATAGGATATAATCAAGGACGAAATCATCAATGTGTAATAATACATTACGATTCTCTTCGCAGTTGATGAATCTTTAGATTGCTAGTGGTCATTTATTCTCTTATGGCTATTTGGAATACTAGAAACAAGCTCTGTTTTGAGAATAAAAAGCCTTTTTCTAAAGAAGATTTTTTGCTCAATTAAAGATTGGATCCGTTTTATTGCTTTACATATGCCTGGGCATTCTACAGGGATCTTAGACAACAAGTTGCTAATGGGGTTACATGTCACTCCAGTGCCGAAAATTCAGCGGGTTCCGCGTCTGGTTATTTGGCACCCTCCTCTTTTTCCTTGGTTAAAACTTAATACTGATGGTCTTGCTAAAGGGAATTCTGGCCCTGCTGCTTGTGGTGGTGTTTTCAGGGATAAGTTTGAGAATTTTATTGGAGGCTATTGTCAAGGACTAAATCATCAATGTGTTTTTTCTCTGAGTTAATGACGGTCATTATTGGTGTTGAATTGACTTATCAATTAGGGTGACATTATATTTGGCTGAAGAGTGACTCCACCAGTGTACTGGCTTGTCTCTCTTCCTCTTCTTTTAATCTACCATGGCCGCTGCGGATGCTATGAATTAATTGTCTTGAACGAATTCATGTCATGAACTTTTTATTTTCTCATATTCTTCGTGAGGGTAACACAGTGGCTGACAAAATAACGAGCTTTGGTTTGACATCATCATTTTTAGTTTGGTATGAGTCTCCCTCATCTGCACTTCTCTCACTTTTGTCTATAAATGCAAAGGGTTTTGCATATCATAGGGAATGTTAACATGTTTGGGGCTGTTGCATGTTGTCGTATATTTTTGTATAAGAGGTAGGTGCATCCTATTCTCTTTTTATTTATTTCGTTTAGGTCATGAGGTCGGTTTTGGTCTAGTCCACCGTCCTCCTATTTGTACTTTTTTTTAATAATAATCCGGGCATGGGGCTGAACCTCCTAAGGTAGGCTGAGTTCCAAACCTCATTAATAAAAAAGGATATGATCAATATAGTGAAAAATAAATATGATAGAAAAATCACATATTTCCTGTAACTTTTGGGTCTTGATGAAATCAGTCAACATTATTTATTTTTATGATTCGCCATGGGGAGCCATATCATTAGGATGCAAATTTCTCAATATTTTTATACAGAAGCATTACTTCTCATTCATACAAGACGCTATGACATGAAACATCGATCAAAATAAGACATAAAGGGCTAAATAATAGCGTTTTCGTGTAATAAGTGACATCATATTAAGGTTGATCGCATTGATCAAGTTCTAAACATTGTCGAAAATAGGTGAAATTTATTCCATAGTCGTATTTAAGTGTACTGACCAAATCGAACGGACGAATTTTGATTTTATAAATTTTAGTGTTAGAAACCATAACATGTCTACTAATGTGGTATAACTTGTTTAGTAGGTTATTTGCAAGTGTAGATCTTTGTGAACCAATTATATGGAAGAATCACAATTTTTGATACTCATGTGAAATAAGATATGATCAGTATAGTGAAATACAGTAAGGTAGAAAAATTACATATTTTGGATAACGTGTGTGCACAGATCAAAGTGGTTAACCTTATTTGCAAATATAAGTGTTTAAATAACTAACATTTCGGTAAATTCGGTATTTACCAAAAACCAAACCAACTTTTTCAGTATTTTTCGGTTTCGGTTATTTCGATTACCAAGTTTCGGTTTATTAAATCGAAAATATTCAGTTGGTTTTCGGTCGGTTTGGTATTTACCAAACCAAATGACAACCCTAAACTCGACTATCAATTTATCACTTCATGATTAAAGAAAAAAACAAAAAAAACATGCCAATAAAACACATCGATCCATGAAGAGTAGCTAAATACTATTTGGTTTTATTGTCTTCTTTGTTACGTTAACGTTTTCCCAACGTTTCACTTTGTATAAACCGAGAAAGGGAGTAGTTCGACGTTTTGTTTCATAATTTCTTATGTGTCATTGTATTTTTATTATCGAGAAAAATGAAGATCGAGTAGTTAAATACATACGCTTCAAACAGGTCTTGTTTTCATAGAAATATTGGTAATGAATTCTTTGTGCAGCATGCATACTATGGGAGCCAAGTGAGAAAATCATATAGGAGCTTTCACATTACGTTGCACGGAAATGTGAAAGCGAAGTGTTTAAGTGTTTGGAAGCAGAAGCGTTTTTTTTTTCAAAAAATTGTTAGAACCGAAGCGTTTTAGAAGTGTCATAGTAAAATAATTATACATATTTTATATACTAATAAATAAATATCAAGCATTTGTAAATGACCAAAATACCTAACTTTGTATAAAAAAATTACACATTTTGTATCCTTTATCTGCTCCTCTCTCTCTCGACCTAGCCGGCCTCTATTGATCCTCTCACAAAACCAAAAGAGCCTTTGTCTCTCTCTCTTGATCTCGACCTAGCTGGCCTCTATCGCTCCTCTCACAAAACCAAAAGAGTCTCTTTCTATCTCTCTCTCTATATCCCAAAATCCCATTGATAATAGCAAGATCTCGGTAAGGTCGATCGGTGTGGCTCCGATGAAGCAAGAGTATTGATCCCTCTCTAGCTAGCTTTTCCTGAATCATCAACCAAGATCCATTGATTCATGGATTATAAACCGCTTTGGGGCGGATCAAACTCGACTCTGCTGGCGAGATATAGAAGCAGTCTGCTTTGTCGAGAAAGCCCCGTCGTGTTTCACCTCGTCCTCTGTCATCGACGACTACAAGTTTGGGTCGGTCTCAAATTGGAATCACTTCCAAACGGGAATCACGCGCTTCTAAATCCATTTTTTTTTCATGAAGCGTACTTCCGGTCGCTTCCTCGTGATTCCAGCATGCTTCCGCTTCGAAAGCGGGAAGCGTGACTCGCGAGACGCTTCCGTGCAACATAGCTTTCACATATATCCCCTTCTCATTTCTCACGTTACTAATTTTCTCAGGAACATTGGGCTGTGAAATCCACCCCCAACACAAAAAAGAAGTTTCTTAGATTGGGCTGCATGGTACTTGTGGTATGGGCCTTGGTATAAGACTACAGGCGGTATATATACGCTCTCAAAAACCAGCAACATAATTTGTCATGAAGTAAATATGGGATTATGGGTGAATCAATTTGCCAGAAATATATTTTCTGTTTAGGGATGTCAAATCATCAGAGTCGACTCGATTTTCTTACACTCATTATGGCATCTGTTTGAGTCTGTTTGGATTTCTATGTGAGCCCCATTGTATGAAGACGACCATACATAATCAATTCTGGATTGTTAAATTGGTAAATTCGGTTCGTTTTATTCGTACCCAGCTTTTACCCAGAAGTTCTTACAGCTGATCGATAAAATGTCAGGAAGAGCGATAAAATCCGATGGTAAGATCACGGATCGATCCATTGCAATGTTGTAAGTTGAAACCACTTAATTAGTTGGGGTCTTGGGAGCTAGCAGTGATTTTAAATGGGGTTATTTGATTTGTTTTCACCTATTTTTTTAACTGAAATAAGTACTTATAATTTCGAATTTGATTCTTTAATTATCCATATCTCTCCTCGTAGACGACATAATCATGTCAATTACTGTAGGTCTTTGTTGGAGGCAAACCCTATCAAGAAATGAACTTAACTAGATTACCATGCAATGACGTCCAATTAAGTAGGTTATTAATTTACTCACCAGCTAGTTAGTCAATTTCTACTGCTAAAAAGTTTATTTATTTGCACATCCAATATCAAGGTGGTAACTTGTACATGTCTGGTGCTATTATTTAACAGACTGCTACTTTTTCATTTATATATAGAAAAAATAATTTAAATAGTGTCTGACATTTTAAAGAATTAAAATTGTGATATCTCACGTTTTAAAAACTTTAAAACGGTATCTCACGTTCTAAAAACTTTAAAACGGTATCTCACGTTCTTACACCAACTGAAGAAACGTATCTAAAACCGTTAGTTCTGTTAAAAAAACTAAATGCAGACATTTTTTTGACATGAAAAAACTAATTTACCCTTTGTTAACCATGTCTGATCTTTTAGAGAAACAAAGCTTTGGTGTCTCACGTTTTAAAAACTTCAAAACGGTATCCCACGTTCTTACCCCGGCTGAAGAAAGGTATCGGGAACCTTTAGTTCCATTAAATTTTTTTTATTCCTTTTTCATCTCTAAAATTATATGTCTTTAAAATTAAGAACAATAATTAATTATAATTTATGTAAGAGTAAATATAAGTTAGTAAATAGAAAATAAAAGAAAAAAATTGTCATCTTCATCTCCATTGTCAAAGCCCAAAAAGTTCTCTACAGGCAAAGCCAAAACAAATCAAGTTTGCTCTGATCCTCTAAAAACTCATAACGATCAAGTGAAACATGACTTATCAACTCAGTCACGACGACCTCTATCTCTTAGAGAATAATACAGTTTCTGATGCTAATACTTGACTATGCACTTGATAGTCAGCATTAGCCAATCACAGTCACCTAAACTATTTTGTATCAGTCATATTTTTCAAATTTTTATGGTTCATGCTAAAATTAGAGAACATCTGTGATTAATTGATGGTTATCAAAAACAAAAGTAGCCAGATGTGATCAATTTGAGATTCAGATGTTGCACAGGATCCTATAATAGCAATCTATACCATGCGCTCTCGATGAAGAAGACGAAGTCGAGACCAAGAGTGAATTGGAGGAGGGTGAGGAGCTCAAATGAGAGTGATGATGCAAGGGATGTTGGTGACTCGGAACTAATGGTTTCAGATACCTCTCTTTAGTCGGGGTAAGAACATGGGATATTGGTTTGAAATTTTTGAAACGTGAGACACTAAAGCTTTGCTTCTCTAAAATGTCAGACATTGTTTACAAAGGGTAAATTAGTCTTTTTATGTAAAAAATGTCTGCATTTATTTTTTTAACAGAACTAACGGTTTCAGATACATTTTTTCAGTCGAGATAAGAACGTGAGATACCGTTTTGAAGTTTTTAAAACGTAAGACACTAAAGCTTTGCTTCTCTGAAAAGCCGGACACTGTTTGGATCATTTTTTGTCTGCTCTGAGTGCTCTCACACAAGAAAGAAATATTTCTTTTACAAGCCCTAATTAGTTACGAGCTAGGTGTAGAATGCAAACCAGGGATATATTTCTTTCCAATGTCTAGTACCGTTTTTGAATGATTTTGCAATATATATATATATATATATATGAATTGTAATACACTAATAATAAATGCAACAAAAAATTACAGTAATAATAGCGGTAAAAGAAAAAGGTTATGAGATAAAAGTTGGTGTGGGGGTGTTTGTGGGGGGGACTGGAGGTAGGGGTCAGTTAGAGGCGAAGTAGGTGAGGAAAGCACAAATTAAGGTCCAAGAAAAGGCCAAGTAAAAACCACCGCTGCTTCTGCTTCATAACTCATGAACTTCGCCGTTGCTTGGCCTTTGTCTGGTTCTATATATATATATATATATGTAACATTTTCTTTATTGAGGTAAGATCGAGAAACTGTGCTTGGTAGCTAGTTTTGAATATGGCAGATATAGCAGAAGCAGTTTCTTTTCCAAGAGCTTAAGTTGCTTTTCAACGCAAAAAAAGCTTTGAATGGTCTCTGCATATTTGGAAAGATGCTGTGCTTTTGTTCTGCAGAGAACTGGGCGCTGATTCTTATGCAAGTGAGTGAATGAGTAGTACTCACTTCAGGTCAGGTCATTATATTACATGGCGATGTATAATAATTTCGAATAATGGGTGGAGTTTGTTTGTGTCTGTGAGAGTGACTTTTGAGACTGTCATATTAACCACCCTCCACTACTGTGTGACCCTGGAACTGAAAACCATGGTGCTCTCGTTCTCTCTCTGCTAGCTCGCTGCAGCTCCTTTCATCACATCATCTTCTTCTTCTTCTTCTTCTTCTTCTTCTTCTTCTTACTCATCTCTGGCCGGGATTATAATTTGTTCGCATTTATGTGTCACCTGACCACACCACCACTCTCCGCACCATCGATCTGCATCGCCACCAACGAAGAACTATCACTTGATTCACCTCAACGACCCCTCTTCCTCACTTTTCTCTGATACATGCATTATTTTATGATAAGCTTTTACGTTATAAATTTGGGCCAGTCGCAAGCTTTAATGCCTGGGTTGGCTAGCTGGGTGAGGACCTTCGATCCATTATGATCTTCATATACTCCAAACAGAAAATCCAAAGACTAAACAATTGGCTATAGCTGGGATATATTGCTGGATACTGTATAAAGTTAGGGTAAATTAGTGAATACAAAGTGAGAATGCTCTGGCATTAATGGAAGCAATGAAGACATGACTCAAAATAGGGCCAAGTACTTACTGATATTTTAGTAAAATTAACTATATGGTTAGTTGAAGATCATGATATACAAGTATTCAGCAAAATAATCATCATACTCTTCATTTACGTACCAAAATAATCAACAAATAACAACACACATCTTGCAAGATACGTACAACACGTATTAGTCTCCTCGGCCTAATATCATCACAATAACAAGCTTGTTATTGTTATATATGTTATACAGAATATCAATATCCATAACAGAAAAATAAGGGAAAACAGGAATAGGTTTACATAGAGATGGATCGAGGAAACATATTACGGGTAAACAGATGAATCTGCTCGATCGTCCACCCGAGTAGCAGTAACATTGATCTCTAACTGGTCACCTTCTATTGTTGTTAAAGCCGATGGCATGTAACCGAACGCTAGAGAGTTCTCATGAGGGTTTTCTTGCCTTGTTCGAGTTTGAAACTGTTGCTTGCAAGCTTGACAAGTGATTTGCAGAATGGTGGAGTTGATTTTATTAACGGCATGCTCTTTCAAAGCTTGCGCCCTGTCCAATTCAGCTTGTGCTTGTTGCCTTATTCTCTTGGCATTTGCAAACTCCTTTTCAGCTAGCTCAATCTGCTGCTCCGCTTGCTGTCTCGCCTGTTCGGCGTAAGCCTTTTCCGCCATGGCAAGCCTTAACTGCTCTCGAGCTTCTTCTTTAATTATCCTAGTCGTTGATGATGATTCGCCTGCTGGTTTCATCTGTTGCTGGTGATGCTCATTAGTACTAGTGCTGCTTTCCCTCGGAGAGTTTCTGTTTGATTCGATATTAATATTCTTTTGATGATGATCACCATAATTGTCACACGATCCGATTGAGAGCTGGAGCTGAGTAGAATGGTTTTCCACGTCTCTCTTAGAAGAGGAAGAAACCGAGACTTCAATATGGCTAGGATTGCTAGCATTTGACGTGGTCGCAAGCTGAAGATCCAAATTGTACAAGCTGTTTGTATTGACATTCTTGGATGTGTTTCGATTCCGATCACCGTTACCGTGGCCAGCAGGAGGACTACTTAAGATTAATTTGGTGTTGTCATGAACCGGCTTTGGCACCATCAAAGCTGAAGGCCAATTAGGAGTAGTAATCCTGCTGCTGAGATTGGTTTCGCTCGAAGGACTTGGACTCGAAGCCGTTCTTGATAGGCATCCCGGCGTTTGTAGTACTACTGCTTGAGATTCCGATCGTAGACGATCCATGTTGCAAGCATCTTGGTGTTCAATGAAACTCTCAACCCTAAGTACAAATATAAACAAAACACAATGAATAGAATATTCATTCATAAAAAAATGAATAGAATATTCAAGTATGAACTATGGACTGTCATAGTTTACTTGCAGGTTATTATCTGGCTTAAAAGAATTCGTAACTAGCTTAAAAGAAGATAAGTCAATTTGTTTAATATGGTGGCATCACGTTAACGATCTGATGTAGGTGTTGAATACAAGGCACAAGAAAGATCAATACCACATAAAAATACGAGAGGAAGAACATAAATACAGTCAAATACTAATTAATTTTCCTTTCAAGTATTATTTGAGGCTGATATTTCTTAATTTTGATTAATCCTAATAGCTACAGATTCACAGCTGAAGATAGTCAGGAGTTTCAATGACGATTATATACTAGCTTAACCGCAGCCGTTATACGTCTCGGGATGCTAATTATGAGGAAAAAATGCGAAAACAAACATATGTATGAGTCCAATATATGGATGACCTAAGGAAACTGATCGTTTGGGAAATGTGTCTCAACGTTGCTGAGAAAAGAAACAGTGTAATTTAAGAATTCGATTGAAGGTCTCGTCGTCTCAGTGAAGAGGACCAGAAATACTTTTTCTGTTTCTCTTTGCCCGGCTTCTTTTCAAAGTCAAACCCCAACTAACTAAAAGCCCCGTCTACATGATCATGATGATGATGCATTTCGAATTCGTAATAATTAATATAAACCTCTTTCCCTTTGTCCTCTGGAATAATATTGATGATCTTTTACCATGTAAAAGTAAGAGAGGATGATATGACGAAGATGAAGATGAAGTTTACCTGGAGAAAACGCGGCCACAGTCGCAAGAATGGCCTCGGGTGCCGCAGGTCTTGAGATGAGCTTTGTAGTCAGACTGAACTGCGTAGCCTTTGGAGCATTTCTCACAAACCCATTGCTTGTGGTTGCTGTGCTTCCTTCTGAAGTGCTTCTTGATCCCAACCAGATCACCCAGCGCGTGGCACGGGTCGTGGTGCAGGCAACTCGGTTCCGGGCAGACGAACACTCGCTTCCTCACCACCGGAGTCTCTCTCTTCAGAAGCTTCCAAGGCACTTTGTGACGTCTCCGGTGCATCTGCAGATTCTGGTCCCTCTGAAACCCCTGGTTGCAGATCTCGCATACATAACGATCCGATTCCAGTAACGTTTTCGGTGATAACGACACTACCTCGGCATCTGGATCTGTAACAAAATATCAAAATCGAATCAGAGAAAATTAACATATGATCTGTAACACTGCCTTGTCGATGGTGTAGGCAGTTCAGGGCCTATGTCGGGCTTAAGTGCTGCTGAATATGGCTGTGCAGGCATAATAGGTAATGACAAAACATGATCAACAGGGGTTGGATGTATATATATACCTGGAGTTCCTGCAGGCCTTCTTTTCCTTTTATTGTTGTTACCATTTTCCAAGCAAGAAAAAGGCTCGGAACAAGGAACTGAGGAGGATGAGTTGTTGGCTAACATAGGTGAAGTACAACAATCGATGAAGATGCGAAGTGATATCTCTGTAATTAAGGAAGGTGATGATATTGGGGAAGAAGAGGTGGGTGGAGGAGAGAGACAAGGTAAGGTAAGAAGAGGAAGAAGCAAATTAAAAGGGTCTTTTTTCCCTTTCGGTTACATCATCAGCTTTGCTTTTGTTTATCTTTTGATGAAGTCTCAGGCTTTTTCAACAAATAGCTTTCTCTTCACTTTCCTTGTTTCTTCCAACTCTCATCATCATCATCATCATCTTCTTCTTCTTCTTCTTCTTCTTCTCGTACTGTATCTATCTAGCAAATAATAATATTGCTGAAGATGTAGAGTATTCTCTTCTTAATAAGCTCCTCCAAAAGGTAGGAGAGGAAGAGAGTGAGAGAGAGAGAGTGAGAGAGACAGAGATAGAGAGAGAAAGAGAGCCAATCGCAAAGCTCAAAGCTCGATCCCACAAGCAGAAATGGGCTCCAGAAAAGAAAAAAACATACCCACAAAGAAACAAAACACACTCATAATTCAGTTTCAGACTTTCAGTAATTTCTGGAAGAGATTAATTTGCATGCATTAATACCAGAGCCAAGCTATGTATATACACGTAAGCAGCTCTTCCTTCTATCTTCTATCTCACATCTTCTATATACAGTCAAATATTAGAACAGCGGGCATAACATGATAGCAATGCACATTTGATCAAACTGCCCTTTCCACACTACATATATGCAATTTTAATCAGCCTTTGCAAAGGTGTTGATGAGGATGTGGTGTCGCCCTCAAAGGGTATAGTAGTCAAAAACTTGCTTTTCGGTAAGCTGAGTGCATCAGTAAAACACTGACAGATAATCGGCAGCATTGGCTTTTAAAAAAATGGATTTGGCAGATATCTGCCTTTTAAATAAAAAAATGGATTTGGCAGATTTCTGCCTTTCAAATTTTGATGGAACTCCAAGTTACTATGAAAAGATTATTTCAAACAAAAAGGAAACGATACAAATACAATATGAGAGACGAATCCAATTAAACCACATACTATTTTTTAGAAATTAATAATAGAGACATTAATATTTAGTCTTCGTGATGTAGAACGAGATTCTACCCAAAATCAACAAATAATCTCAAAAAGAAAGAAACGCCGTCACATTAAAAATAATGATTTGAATATCAGAAATTGATATTCAAATAGGCTTCTTAACGATGAAATTAATCATAAGTTACGCTTTTTTATATATCAGGATTCTCGAGCAAAAAACACATTCTTTGTGATTCTAGAATTTCTAGTTCAGTTAGGTTTTATTATTTTAGTTCTACTCTAAATAGGTTTTAGTCATGTGTTAGGGCTATATAAAGGCACATCTATGTTGTAATTCAGGTATTCGATGAATCAATCATATTATTAACGATTAAGCGTACAAATTCTCTTATTTTCTGGTTAATTCCAGACTTCTATCGATGAATCAATCAGAGTTTAACGCTGGTTAATTCTTCATCTTATCTAGGACTTAACACTGATAGCCCCTGTATCGTTCCGCTGCGCTAGGTGGTATCAGAGCGGGTATCTCTCGTCTCTTTTATCTACTTAATTATCCATGACAGTTATAAGAGCAGATTTGGATTACCTTTTCGCTCAGATAACTGAAACCATTAAAACTTTTCAAACTCAGATTGAAGGAATTCCGACAAACAACAACAACTACAAGAGAGATAGAGGAAGAGGATTCATGGGGCAATATCACTTTGATAATCAAAATTTCTTATCTACTGCAGAAATTCCAAAATTCTCCGGTTTCATGCACGTGGATAGATTCTTTGAGATTATGAAGGTTCCTGAAGACAAGCAAGCAAAGGTATTTCTTCCAGACTTAAAAGCATTGCTGCTGATTGGTGAGATGAATTGCAAAGAGGTAGAAAGTTGCAAGGTTAAGAACCTGCTCGAACGTGGAGGAAGATGAGAGGTCTTCTTAGAGGACAATTTATACCTAGAGATTTTTTTATCAAGAAGTATCATTCGAAGGTTGAAGCGAGAAAATTAACAGCTAGACAATTTGCTTGGCCCGTTGAGGATAATATTTTAACTGAAGAAAAACCAAAAGAATTTCTAATTGTAGAAGCTTTACCAAAAATTATACATGAATATCCAACGGAAGAAGCTACACCAAAAACTAATCTAGAAATTCCAACGGAAGAAGCTCCACAAGAGATTATTCAAGAACTTCCAAATGAAGCAATTTCTCAAGAAATCATCCAAGAATAGGCTATAGAAGAAATTGCATGTGTTGACACGGTTCAAGAAAGCTTGCAACCTCAAGTAAATAATTCGGAACCAGGCGACATAAAAGAATGCAATTTTGAGTGCCCAAAAGAATCTGACCAAGTTGTCTATGATAAACTCATTTTTGGCGTGGAGTTCATGATTGTGCCGCCAGAGCATGCAAAAGATCATGCTAATAATCCACACGTTCTATTATCCAAATCATTAGGGATTTTGTCTACAAACTCTTGTTTTTCATTCAAGATGAACTCGAGAGCGAGTTCTTTCCAAGTGAAGGAGACTAATGTAGAACGAGATTCTAGCCGAAATCAACAAAGAATCTCGAAAAGAAAGAAACGGTGTCACATTAAGAAGAATGATTTGAATATCAAAAATTGGTATTCAAATAGGCTTCTTAATGATGAAATTAATTATAAGTTACTCTTTTGGATATATCGGGATTCTCGAGCAAAAAGATACATTCTTTGTTATTCTAGGTTTTCTAGTTCAGTTGGGTTTTATTATTTTAGTTATATTCTAAATATGTTTTAGTCATGTGTTAGGGTCTATATAAAGGCACCTCTATGTTGTAATTCAGGTATTCGATGAATCAATCATATTATTAACTATTAAGCGTACAACTTTCTCTTATTTTCTGATTAATTCTAGACTTCTATCTAAGAGTTTAACGCTGGTTAACTCTTCATCTTATTTAGGGCTTAACGCTGGTTAGCCCTTGTATTGTCCCGCTGCGTTACTTCATTTTTTCGTCTTCTTTCTTTTGAATAAAACAGGGCTGGTGCGCTCATATTCAAGTCTTATTTAATGAATTTAGTCGTAAGTTTAGATATAAATTATTCTAATAATATTACAAATATTTAAGTAGGGCTGGCAATGACACACAATTTCATTTCAACCAATTCATATACCAATAGTATCAAATACGTTGGTATATCACCAAATCGGTACACGGTACAATATACTGTACCAACTTCAAATTATTTGTTAGTAGGTGGTATATGTTTTCTTTATACCGTGGTATACTGTACCTACCAACTTATACTATATTAAATTATTTATTATATATATATATATATATCTTTAAATTTTCAACCGTAGATTTACTGAAAAATAAATCTATACCGTAGATTTTTCAATCGTTTTGAGAATTTGTTACTTGTTAGTATTTTGAAGGTTTGGCTATTTGGACTTTGACATTTAATTTGTGACTTTTTATTTGGTCATTTGGTTGAAGTTGTATAAGACTATGAATTTGTGATGTAGAACGAAGAGAGGTCGCTTTCGGACAAAAAATAAAGATTTGAGAACCATTTGATCGTTGGGCTTCCAAAAGACTCTTTTAATTATTTTTGAGTTTTATTTTTTATTAGTTTGTTTTGAATTTTATTTTATTTTAATCCATGTGCTTTTAGGTTTTGTTGTTAGTAGCCCTAGGGTTCTTTGTGTCTATATAAGGAGTCTCTATCAGTTGTATATGATAATCTTGATTTTTATAAAAAAAACCCTTTGAGTTATCTCAACTTTTCTAGTTGATTTCAGTTCTTCTCGTGGATTCAAGACCAAAATCGATTGGTGGATTCCAATCAATCAATCCCTTTATATTCCGCTGCATCATATTTGTTGTTACTTATTTAGATTGAGCCTTTAAATTTTTAGGCCATAAATATGTTGGTAGAAATCCATTACCAACCGTACCAATTAGTTGGTATACAAACGTTATTGGTTGATATAAATTGTGAATTTTTCATACCAAACATATATTGTTTGGTATATGGTATTGGAAAAATGAAGTTGGTATACCTACAAATCCAGCCCTACATTTAAGAAATACGTTGTATATACTTATCACACTTAATATTGTTTAACATGTTACGCTTGTTATACAGTTTAACATGTTATGCGAAAGCGATACAAACTGATTATTGAAATGAATAAATATGAAAGGTAAAAGAAATAGAATATTGTGATACAAAATTTATAGTGGTTCACTCAATCGATGTGATTGGATTACGTTCACTTACAAAGCCAACGATTAATTTCACTGTTTCAATTAGAGAGAATACAATAAAGTTATAATACTCTCAACTTCAAAACTCCAATTATTCTTTGTCAATAGAACAAAGAAGCTACTTTTTAGGTTAATCTAATTTCTCTCACACTAAACAATATTGGCAACATAACCTTATATATAGCCCATCTAGTTAATCTATGCATACATATATTCCTATCAACCTAAGTAAATAATGTGAAACCCACTTGATCAAGATGGACTTCTCTTCAATTTGGGTTTTGACCAACTATCAAATTAAAGTCAATATCAATATTCTTCACCTTGACTTTAACTTTATGCAAATTCTCTAGAGTAGAACTTCAAATTCAATCTCTGTTTCGCTATCCCCGTAGGGATTTCAAATTCTGCAAACACCAATCAAGTTTAAGCAATGGTTGAACTTGCTCAATGGAACCAGTTTTGTTAACATATCAACAGGATCATCTTCAGTCTCAATCTTCAACAGTTGAATGTCACCATCCTCTACCTTTTGACGAATCTTGTAATATCTGACACGAATGTATTTAGTACGAGCATGAGTAACATTGTTCTCTGCTAAATGAATAACACTCTAAAAATCATAATGAATGTCCACATAGTCTTGAATAACTCCCAAGTTCTCAAGAAAACCACGAAGCCTATACGCTTCTTTCGCACCCTTTGTTACCGCCATATATTCAGCTTTTGTAGTCGACAAAACAATTGTATGCTCCAAATTCGACTTCCAACTCACAGGTCCACTAGCAAGAGTAAACACATAAGTTATAATAGACCGACTTTCATCCAAATCACCCGTGTAATCCGAGTCCACATTTCCAACAACACACTAACTCGTCTTATCCTGCTGAAACACTAATATAACATTCACAGTATCAAAACTATACCGTAGAATCCACTTCACAACTTGCCAATGACATTTACCTGGATTATGTATATATTTGCACACCATACTTAAGGTATGTGCAATATCAGGTCTAGTACGCACCATACAATACATCAAGTTACCAACAACACTGTCATATGGAACTTTTGTCATATATTGCTTCTCATCATTTGCGCTAGGAGACATAGTAGCATCAAGTTTAAGGTAAGAGCCAAGAGGTGTACTTACATGTTTAGTTTTATCATCCATGTCAAACCGATGTAGTACCTTTTTTAAATATTGCTTCTATGACAAACAAATTTGGCCTCTTGATATATCCCTCTCAATTTTCATGCCCAAAATCTTTTTAGCTTCTCCCAGATACTTCATCTCAAATTCACAACTCACTTGTGACTTCAATTTATTTATCTACACCATGCTCTTAGATGCAATTAACATATCATCAACACATAAGAGCAAATAAATAAAGGTCACATTCTGTAGCTTGCGAAAATAAACACATGGATTATAAAGACTCCTGTTGTACTTCTGACCTGTCATAAACTTATCAAACCGCATGTTCAATTACGGTGGAGACTGTTTTAAACCGTATAAAGACCTCTGTAATTTGCAAATTCAATCTTCCTTACCAACAACTTTAAACCCTTCTGGTTGGGTCATGTAATTTTCTTCTTTCAATTCTTCATGTAGAAAAGCAGTTTTCACATCAAGCTATACTAACTCAAGATCAAATTGAGCAACCAAGGTTAATAAAGCACGAACAAAAGAATGCTTAACAACATGAGAAAATACCTCGTTATAGTCAATTCCTTCCTTTTGTGCATAGCCTTTATCTACCAATGTAGCATTATACCGTGATCCTTCCTTCTTAGCAAACACTCATTTACAACTAATTTCTCGTTTTCCATCCGGTAATTGATTCAACTTCCAAGTATTTTTCTTGTGTAGAGACCAAGGTCTTAAAAATCGATATTTTGGCAAAATTTTGTTGAAAAATTTGTTTTTTAGACCTCCGAAATATCTTTCATATTCTAAGCATTTATCGTCTGAAATTTTTGAAATTTCCCGATATTTGTAATATTTTCCAAAAATTTCCTAAAATTTCCAATTTTTTTATTATTTGTTTACCCAAAATTTTCTAATCCACAAGTTAAAAATTAAAACAATCACTTTAATTCATACCTTTACTTTAATCCCTTATTTTCTTTTTATCAAAAAGTTTATAATCCACCATATACCCTTACGGTGAAAATCTGGCAATGCCTTATCCGGTATATTCTATGTTTTATGGGGTGTAATCAAATGACAACTCGTGGTCAAGGTTTGAAGCACAATCTTTCTAATGAATATGGTTATGACCAAGGTCAAGCGATACCCGATGCCTACGACAACTCCCAGTATGAAAACTTAGGCCTAGTCCCCCTTAACCCATATTGTTGGCATAGATGTCGATACATGTAAAACTATAAATGTGAAATATCATTTAATGATTATTGTTTATAATCACTGTTTGAAAAAACGGACGCCTAGGCCGATTAAGCGGCGCCTAGACGGAAAAACCAAGCATAAAGCTTAATTTTACTGCTAGGCGGACACATTAGACGATGTCGATTAATCGGTAATTAAGCGGGGCACCTAGCGATTAGACTGTAATTAAACTGGATTAGGCGCTGCAATTTTTTTTTTTTTAAATTAACCCTAAAAAGCCTAATGCTATTAAACCCTAAACAACTTAATTATTTGTTTGTGTGCTTTTATTTGGATTTGTATTTTTGAGCTATTCTTTGATAACATTATTTCTAGACAATGTGTTTTAAATGTTTTGTTGACATTTCTTTATAATTTATATTATAATATACTATATAAATATATAAAAAAATAATTCGCCTAATTACAGCCTAATCACTGATTAAACTCCGCCTAAACTGTTAGGCGCTAGGCAGTAGCTGCACCGCCTAACGCTTTTTTGAACCTTGTTCATAATACACTGAAGGCTCTACACAAAGAGATGATGAATATAGTAAAAATTTTGTACCTCATATATTTTCTACGTGGTTTTAAAGTACTCATTTAATTTCATGTGAAATGTATCATATGTATATAAGGCGTGATGACCTAGCATCCTTTTAGATTTCCAGCCATCAAAAAAAGTTTAAAGTAAACTTGTAATGAATATTAACGGTTTAGCACTTACTTTTGCTCTTTAAATTACTACAAGTCCCTATATATAAATATTTATTCAAGGTTTTCTTTTCAAATATAATACATAATATAGTAATCAAACATCTCTTAAACTTTTATTTAAAATTTATGTGTTTTTCTTCAAATTTCCGTCAATTTCATAAATTTTTTTCCTACTATCGATATTTCCTCAAAATTTCCATCGAAATATCAGTTTTTTTTTTCAGAAGGTCGATATTTCCGTAATCGTCGAGATTTAAGACCTTGGTAGAGACTTTATCTCTTCACCCATAGTTTTTTCTACTCTACATTATATGCATGCATGACAACTTGTTCATATGTAGTTGCTAGGAATTTCTTTTTTAGTAATAGGAAGTGCATAAGTCACCATATCATTAAACCAAGTTGGCTTTGCCGCATTCCTTTTTTCTTTCCTTGTTGAAATAGGTTTGTCTTGTTTTGTATGCTTTTGAGCTGGAGCCTGAATTTCAACACTCATATCCTTGTTATTTGATTCATCAGACTCAATTGTATGACTCACTATATCAACTAGAGTTTCAACAATTTTCCTCTGTACATCCACCTGTTGCAAGTTCTATGTGGTCTTTCTCTGCTCTTGAGAATTATTCTGCCTATACTGATCAACCATAATACCTTCATCAAAGGTCACATCTCTGCTTACAACAACTGTCTTCACATCCGGACACCAAAAGCCTGTATCCTTTAACACTGTCATGAAATCTGAAGAATATTGTTTTCTTGGCCCTTGGATCAAGTTTGCTTTCCATGACATGATAATAAGCAGGACATCTAAAAATATGTAAATAATGATAATCAATAGTAGGTTTTCCATACCATACATCCATGAGAGTTTTACCCTCAATTGCGGCACTTGACAACCTATTAATGAGTTGACCTGCATATGTGACTGCTTTTGCTCAAAACTCCTAGCCTAATCTAGCATTAGACAACATACATCTGATTATCTCCAATAAAGTCATATTCATGTGCTCTACCATCCCATTATGTTGTGGTGTCCCTCCAACTGTGAAGTGTCTTACAATGACCTCATCTTGACATAATTTGAAAAATGGATCAGATTTATATTCACATCCATTATCTGACCTAAGCCTCTTAATCTTCTGACTGATCTATGTCTCAATCATCTTCTTTCACTTTACAAATACATTTAAGACTTCATCTTTATGCTTCATGGTGTACACCCATACTCTTCTAGAGAAGTCATCAACAAATGAGATATAATAATGCATACCTCCCAAAGATGTACTTTTGGTAGGACCCCAAACACTGGTGTGAATATAGTGTAGAGCTTCTTTAGTCTGATGAACTGCGATGCCAAATTTAACTCTAGTCTGCTTTCCCAATACACAATGTTCACAAAATTCCAATTTGCATGACTTTTGTAACATCCCACATCGACCAACGGAGAGGGTGATGTACCATATATGTACATCGGTGACACCCATCTAGCACGAGGCCTTTTGGGAGCTCAGTGGCTTTGGAGAGGATGAGAACTCCGAAGTTAAGCTTGCTAAGCTTAGAGCAATCCCAGGATGGGTGACCCCCTGGGAAGTTGCTCTAAGAGCTTCTGAAAACAAAACCGTGAGGGCCGGCAGACCCAAAGCGGACAATATCGTGCTACGGCGGAGATGGTCCGGGATGTGACAGATTGGTATCAGAGCCACTCTGCCGAGGGGTGCGAGTGTGCCGACGAGGACGTCGGGCCCCTAAGGGGGGTGGATGTAACATCCCACATCGACCAACGGAGAGGGTGATGTACCATATATGTACATCGGTGACACCCATCTAGCACGAGGCCTTTTGGGAGCTCAGTGGCTTTGGAGGGGATGAGAACTCCGAAGTTAAGCTTGCTAAGCTTAGAGCAATCCCAGGATGGGTGACCCCCTGGGAAGTTGCTCTAAGAGCTTCTGAAAACAAAACCGTGAGGGCCGGCAGACCCAAAGCGGACAATATCGTGCTACGGCGGAGATGGTCCGAGATGTGACAACTTTGCACCATTCAACAAGCATTGCTTCACCAATCCTTGCATTGCTTTCTCACCAACGTGACCAAGACGCATATGTCACAACCTGGTTGTGTCATCATCTAGTCTCAGAAACTGTTGTCTCACTTGTTACATTTGATTCCAAAATACCTAAAGAAATAAGATTCTTCTTCAAACTCGGAACATACCGAACATTAGTCAATTATCTAACAACCTCATTGTATGTGTAGCCAATATTATGGTTAATATCCCTACACTACCAAGCATAATTGACACCCTCTTTATGGGCCCACGCGCCATGATAGGACCCGACCACGACATGTATCGCAAAAGTCGACATGCAAGTTACATGTCGGTACCAAAAAATCACCGAGAGCTTACCAGCAAGTCACTTTCCAGGCCTCACCAACACGGCAACACATGTTCATGCAACACTTGGAGATTAGAATATGACTATTAGTCCTACATTGAAGAATATGAAAGAGATGAGTCTCTTTCCTCTATAAAGGAGACTCCACCCCACTTATCTAGACAATTCCAACAAGTAGACAACACTTCACTTGTCATACTTGTGGGACCCATTCAAGACTTCCACCCCACTAGTGCATGTTAAGTAGACGTAGTCTTGCTCACTGATGACAATGTGAATCATTATAAACCTTGTGTCTCGCTACTACTTGCTACTAACTATCAACAACATCTCGTTAGTACAAGAGATTATTCTAACGATAATCTTATGCAAAAACATTAGCGCCGTCTATAGGAACCCGATACAAATGGTTTTGTCTCCTACTATGAGCTGTCTTCTCAAATATTTTTTAATTTTAATTCAATTATAAAATGGCAGCCATGCCCATGAACCGCTGCCATTCTTTGGAAATAACGATAAAATAAAATGTTCAAGTAGTTTAACTACTGACCATGCTCTCTTAAATATTATGATTCTCAGTGTGATCATCACAACTTGTGCGGGAAGCTAATTTGCTCACACTTCGCGGGCCACTTCAAAACAAGGAAGGAGAACATCTCATTGTTCCTCTTTAACCGCAAAACTAGGTCTGTCATTCGGTCGGTTTGCATCGATAATGGGTGTTATCAACTTCAAAACCAAAGCTTTCGGTAATGAAATATGACTACCAAAAACCAACAAACTTTTTCGGTATGAGATAAATCTAACCAAATTCGGTATTTTTCGGTTTTCGGTATTACCAAACTTTACAATAAATATATTTTCTGAATATAACGAAACAATAGAGGAAGTAAATTTTTTGAAAATATAGTCATTGACGCCATAACGTGCCTACTAATATGGTGTAACTTGTTTAGTAGGTTAATTATATACAAGTGTACATCTTTGTGAACCAACCGTATAGAGTATGCAAAATTTCTGAAAATATTATTAAATAGGATATGATCAATATGGGGAAAAATAACTATGGTAGAAAAATCACATATTGCCTGTAACGTTTGAGTCTTAATCAAATCAGTCAACATTATTTATTTTTATGATTCCCCATGGGGAACCATATCATTGGGATGTTAATTTTTTAATATTTTTACACCGAAGCATTACTTCTCATTCATATGAGAGGCTATGAGCGGAAGTATAGATCAAAATAAGACATAAAGGGCTAAATAATATCGTTTTCGCGTAATAAGTTATATCATATTAAGGTTGAACGCATTGATCAAGTTCTAAACATTGTCGAAAATAGGTGAAATTTGTTCCATAGTTGTATTTAGGTATATTGACTAAATCAAACGGACAAATTTTGATTTTATAAATTTCAGTGTTAAAAACCATAACATGTCTGCTAACGTGGTATAACTTGTTTAGCAGATTATTTGCAAGTGTAGATCTTTGTGAACCAATTGTATGGTGGAAGCAAAATTTTCGATACTCATGTGAAATGAGATATGATCAGTATATTGAAATACGTAAGGCTAAGGTAGAAAAATTACATATTTTTGGTAACGTGTGTGCTCAGATCAAAGTGGTTAACATTATTTACAAATATAAGTGTTTAAATAACTAACATTTCAGTAAATTCGGTATTTACCAAAAACCAAACAAACTTTTTTAGTATTTTTCAGTTTCGGTTATTTTGATTTCGATTACCAAGTTTCAGTTTATTAAATCAAAAATATTCGGTCAGTTTGGTATTTACCAAACCAAATGGCAGCCCTACGCCAGACCATCATCATCAGACTAGGGCCCTCAGTTAATCTACAACGGTTATCTTCAAAAAAGGGATGTTTGTTTGCTTTGGACACCCAGATCCATCGAGATGGAGGAATTATGTGATCTGCTGGTAACCTTGAACCGCTGCAGCACTCCCCGCTGCGCATTGAACCGCCACCCACTCCACAACCACTAAGAGTCTAACAGCCGGCGAGAAAAAAAAATATAGGTGCCCGATTTGCTATGGACACCTAAAGAAGAAGAAAAAAAGTTGCGGTTCAATGTCAAACGTTGACTAATCAACCCGTAGCCGCCCATATGTTGACGTCGACCCACTCAGAGTAAACCGCTCACCCATCATGCGTGCATCTTGATAAGAATTGTACCAGTCCCTTTAGTTCTACAAGAACTGTCATCTCCCGTAAGAACTACTTCACCATTCAGTTCCCTTGAACCAGTGAACTATTCTTTCTTTTAGTTCTACAAGGACTATCATTTAGTTCTACAAGGACTATCATCTCCCATAAGAACTACTCCACCATTCAGTTCCTTTGAACCATTGAACTATTCCTTGTTAGGACACATATGGTGTGTACAACCTAAATCGATAATCCACTTATCTGAATTATCACATTCAGATTGAACTTACTAGAGCCAAATCAATCTAATCTTTTTTAAACAATTCAATCTCATCTTATTCGAAGTCAAGCTCTTCAAAAATTGATAAGTAATGCAAAACTGAAGTCATCATCAACATCTTCAACTTTTGCCATATTTACTTCAAAACTCTTCTTGTCTTTAGTCTTCAATTTAGGACAGTCTTTCTTCCAATGCCCCTTTTGACGATAGAAATCACACTCGTTGCAGGATATTTACCTCTGGACTTGGAGCGAGATTTACCTTTGTTTCCACTAAAGTTTCTATCATCAGATCTTCCTTTTACAATAAGTGCTTCACCTGACACATTTTGCAGTTTCTCTCTTTTTTTTCAACATTTATTATTAATTAATGAATTGCAGACATCGTCAAATTTGACTTCATTCTTACCATGTAACAAAATCGTAATCAAGTGTTCATACTCATCAAGAAGAGAATTAAGCAAACATAAAGATGTATCCTCGTCATTAATATTGACATCTAAGGTAACCAAATCTGCAAGTATCTTATTGAAATCACTGATGTGTTCAGATATAGAAATACCGTGTCTGTAGTTGAATCAAAAAACCTCATCTTCTGGTGAAACCAGTTTTCTGCACTCTTTATTATGTACTGATCTTCCAGTTTCTTTCATAACTCCTTTTCTGAAGTTTCTCTTATGATAAAGAACTTCACACGTTTTGCACGACATAATCTAATGGACCCGTAAAACTCACTTATTAATCTTCTTCCAGTCCGCATCACTCATATATTTTGGTTTGTCTTCAAGAGCTATATCCAATTCTTGTTGACTTAAGTCATCCAACATCTCGCACTGCTACATGCCAAAATTATTTGTTCCATCAAACTTCATAACTTCAAATTTGCATTGTCAATTGATGGTTAAGCACGTGAAGAACACGAACTTGAAGGCGACTCGGTCCCTTTCTTTTTCTTATCGTCATCAACGTCGTCACCCATGGTTTCCAATCAATAATCAATTCACAATTCGAACGAGGGCTCTGATACCAGTTTGTTATGCGAAAGTAATACAAACTGATTATTGAAATGAACAAATATGACATACAAAAGAAATTAAACACATTGATACAAAGTTTATAGTGGTTCATCAAATCGATATGATTGGATTACGTCCACTTACGAAGCCCGAGATTAATTTCACTATTCTTATTAGAGAGAATAAAATAGAGTAATGATACTCTTAACCCCAAAACCCCGATTCTTCCATGTTAATAGAACAAATAAGCTATTATTTAGGTTAATTTAATTTCTCTCACACCAAACAACATTGACAGCAAGATATTATATATAGCATAGTTAGTTAACCTAGGCATTGAAATATTTAGGTCCGTACTTTTATAGGGCGGTGCAAACTAGACCATGGTGGGGCGACGACGTCTGTTGTTTGAAGAGATCTCTCAAGCGGGCGACGAGATCCGGTGACTATCTCTTGTCCGAGACACTGGGATGCGGCCTCTCTTTGCCCAAAGGAGAGAGTGATCATGATTGGCAGCAGCGACAATGATCTCGGTACGCTCCAACGAGTAGGGTGGCGTGCGGCTCGGATCGTGCTATGGAGGCTTGAGCAAGTTTCTTCTACAGCTTCGGCGGTGGAAAGGCCAACTCTAGGTCGTGTTTTAGCTGGGGTTGACGACGGCTTCGGGCGGTCGTAGACTTGACAGGATTTAGAGAGGTAGTTTGTTGAGGTGTCGGCTACATCTGCAGCTCTGAGAGCTCTTCATCAGAGAAGCAAGTAGGTGGTGCTTGAAGTCTAACCGGGCAAGAGGAGGACCGCCATAGACAACAAAAGGTGGAAAGTTGGGGACGGGGTGTTGGAAACCCTACCCTGATTGACTGGTGATGGTCCGGGCCTGGGCTTTACGGCTTGTACCTAGACCAGGGCTCAAAAGGAAAAAATTTGTTCTTATTTTCAGAATAAATGAATATTTTCTATGTTTTCATATATGTCATAGGTTGTTTTTTTCTTTATTTTTGTGTTTAGAAAAATGTCTTATAATTTATGTTTCTCATAGATTATAGGCTTTGTTGGGTTTTGTCTTAGCTAGACTCATGTTGACATATGCGTAAAGTTTCAATGTAATGATGTTTGATTGTCCTTTATGTCAGAGCTCTTTTATGATGTCATTCTGGCTTTCGTCTATCAATGAAAACCTATGGTTATATTTCAAAAATGTATTTATATATATATATATGTGTTAATTATTAATTTGTTATTAATTAGTTGTAGTAGAATACTAAATGATTTTATATATTGAATTTAATTAATTAGAGTTATATATATATATATTGTTATATTTTCAGGATATGGATAAGAGTTGGATTTTGCTTCTAAAATGGGACAAGCGATATGTTAAATGAGTTATTAGTTTTCTTGAATATGAGCTTGCTAACGCTA
The DNA here is from genome assembly GCA_951800085.1 of Comarum palustre. Classification (NCBI taxonomy): domain Eukaryota; kingdom Viridiplantae; phylum Streptophyta; class Magnoliopsida; order Rosales; family Rosaceae; genus Comarum; species Comarum palustre. The sequence goes on along the minus strand of OX637576.1, from coordinate 18,583,529 downwards.
ACGAGAATTCAATTTTCTATTATCTGTGCACGAAATGTCAGTGTCGCAGCCATATGCGTCGATTTGCGATTGACAAAGTATGACAGCACCTGAAGAGTAACGGGTTTTAAGACAAGTGCGCATGTTGGATATATTACAGTGAAGCATCATCAGAGAGTTCACATGATCATGAACAATTTTCTATGACGGGCAGTACATCCAACGATCTACAACGGTTTTCATCAACGATATGTTTCCTTATGATAACGGTGTATGCTCTTAAAGATAGTATATGCCTGAGCTGGTGCCGCACTACCTAAAGTTGTCAACACTATTGGTATTGAAAAGTACAACAAACTGCTTGCTTTCCAACAGACCCCTATGTACCCCGTCTGTCAGAAGACCGTTTTGTCACCATTTTTGCTTTCTAATAGACACCTATGAACATTTTTTAAAATTTATATTGAAAAACGTGTTTTGTCACCATTTTTGGTTATTTGAAAATGTTTTGGTGTATTTTGCAGCTTGCTTGGAATGATAATTTAGAAATTTAGGGTTTTTTTACTAAAATGGACTTTTAGCGGACGAAACTTGTCATAATTCGTCAACTATAGTATTTTTTTGTTTTAACCGACCAATTATGGTCAGTTTCGTTGGCTATAACAGTATTTAGCCAACAAATTTCGCTATAATTCGTCATCTATAGTTATTTTTTTAATTAAATACTTTAGCCGACGAATATATTAAATATTATGTCGGCCAAAGTCTCAGACTATGGTCGATGAAATATTGTTTGATCGGCTATAGTCTTAAACTTTAGGGGACGAAAAAGAATAAAAAATTCGTCGGCTAAAGTGTGCAACAATAGCCAACGACTACTACTTCTTTCGTCGGCTAAAGTCTGAGCCGACGAGTTTTTCCTGATGAAATTATAGCCGACAAAGACTTATCGGTTAAGATCTTAGCCGACGAACTATTTTCGTCGGCCAAATAGTTGATCCTGGTAGTGACACCAAAGCCAACAAAGTCAAGACCAGAACCTGAATAATCAGTTCTGTACCTAGAACCCAAACACCCAACCGACATCACCGAAGCAAACATAGCAAGATATGGAGTCCAAGCCCAAGAGGAGGCCCAAATCCAAATCCTAGCCCAGCCTAAGGTCCAAATCCAAATCCAGGAATCTAGTCAATCCACCATCCTGACCGCCACCTATGCTCGCCGCACAAGCTAGGATTTCGGCATCTTCAGTCCTCCGATAGGAACCCTAGCTAGCAGCCCTAGCCAACAACCACTCGCCCCTACAGTCGTCGTCTTTGAAGGAGGTCCATGTTTGAATTACTTTTATTTTATTTTATCTTAAACTCATGTTAATTAATTTTTTTACTACCCTAAAATAAAAGAAAAAGCACAATGCTGTTCGTCTAATATCCCAAGTCATTATGCTGATTGCTGATATATACTTTAAAATTATATAAATTTACATATGGTTTTCAATTATCCATGGTTGAAATCAAGGTCTTAAGTAAAGAAATTTTTGGCGAAATTTCATTTTTTTGGACCTTCGAAATATTTTTAACATTTCAAGCAATTTTCGTTCGAAATTTTTGAAATTTTCTGATATTTTCGATATTTTACGATAGTTTCCAATATTTTCCAAAAATTTCGTTTTTTTTATATTTTTGCCCAAATTTTTCTAATCCTCAAGTTAAATTCAAACAATTACTTTAATTCATACCCTTACTTTAATCCCGTATTTTTTGTCCAAAATTTTATAATTCACCATATACCCTTACGGCGAAAATCTGGCAATACCTTATCCAATATATTACATGTCTTATGGGGTGCAATTAAATAATAACTCTTGGTCACAGTCTGAAGCACAATCTTCCAATGATTATGGTTATGACCAAGGTCAAACGATGTCCAATGTCTATTACGACTCCTAATATGAAAACTTACGGTCAGTCCCCCTTGACCCGTATGGTTGACATATAAGTCAATACATGCAAAACTACAAAGGTAAGATATCATTTAATGATTATTCTTCACAATATACTGAAGACTCCACACATGGAGATGATGAATATAGTAAAAATTTTGTATCTCATAGATGTTCTACGTGGTTTTAAAGTACTCATTTAACGGTTCAGCGATTACTTTTTCACTTTAAATTACTACAACTCCTTATAGATCAATATTTATTCAAGTTTTTCTTTTTAAATATAGTACATAATATAGTAAACAAATATTCTTAAAATTTCATTAAACATTTCAGTGTTTTTCTTTAAATTTCTGTCAATTTCCTCAATTTTTTTACTACAATCAATATTTCTTTAAAATTTTTGTCAAAATATCTGTTTTTCAAAAGGGTAAGGCTAGGATGTGTTGATGCATACAATCAACTTTGTCGTAAAGTTGTAAAATGAGTCGTTAAAGTAGTAATGTTAGTTGTTAAAGTTGTAATATGAGTTCTTAAAGATGTAATTACAACATTTATGGTTATATATTCTTAAAGTGGTAAATGAGTTGTTAAAGTTATAAAATGAGTCCTCAATGGGATAAACACTCAATTTTACAACTTTAACAACTCAATTACTACTTTAAGGACATATAAGCACTAATGTTGTAACTATAAATTTACAACTTTAAGGACTCATTTTACCACTTTAAGAACAAATATTACTACTTTAACAACTCATTTTACAATTTAACAACAAAGTTGATGCATACTATGCATCAACTCACCCTAGAATTTTCCTTTTCAAAATGTCAACATTTCTGTAATGGTTGAAATTTAAGACCTTAATTAAAATAATGTCCTCATGTAATTAATTAAAAAATGACTTCTGGACAGTTCTAATGCAGAGAAACACAGTGATCAATTAATAGTCTTCATGGGGTTCAAACTTCAAAGATTAAAACATGTCGAGGTAGGACCATATGAAGTGGATGGTACTGTATGTTGATGCATGTATAGAATGATAAGGAAGAATAAAAATCATCCCAATCGTTTTTATTTGTATGTTTCTGATTATAGGCAGCAACATACCAATCATGAAAGGAGAAGCTACCAAGTTCGATCGATCTTGTGGTTGTTCCTCAGTCTTATATTTCTGCACGACGTGGTACAAATTAAACGTCGAAAATAGAGAGAAATACATGTAATCAAATTATGCATGCAGCAAGTACATATGAACGAGCTAGAATATATATTGAAGTAATTGTGTAATAAATATATTCCGACAGCAGGCCCATGAGTTGATGTTGTAATTGGCAGAAGTATATGAGCTATCATATCACATTTAATTATTATGGAAGTTAGATGAAAAGATGAAAGAACGTGTCTCTTTTTATAATTTATATACATGATGCACATTTTAATTTGAGACTTAATTTGAGAGTGTGTATTTTTTTTCTATTGTATGCTAATAATAATAGCATAAATAATAGGGAAATCATTTAAGATAATAATAACATATAAAAAATTAGAATTATTTAATGTCATATTTTCGTGATCAATTATTTAGTTAGTACTTAATCACTTGAAATTCAAGGTTGTCGACAAATCTAAGTGTGTTATAAAATTTTCAGCAATCAATTTTAAATTAATTGAATGATACCTTAACCCTTCTCGTCACCTTAAGTCTTAGGGGACAGACATTCTTTTGCTATTTTATAAATTGGAAACCTTGGCGACGTCGAAATTGTGTATATCATCTAAGTTCTCAACATATAAGGTTACTCCAAGGCTGTTAGGCAACAAACAATTCTTCGTCTTAGCTTCTAACGACGAATATCATTACTTAGACGATGATCAAATCTTTCGTCGCCCAAGTCTTGTATTCTAGTATGGAGCTAACAATAACTATATATCATTATATATGAATCCTATTCTTAAGACCGATCGATAAACGCATGCGTATAAATATGATAGTATAATAGCATCATCATACACATCTCTTGATTTTTTTTGAGAATGCACATCTCTTGATTAAGTGATACATTAAAAGAATTAAGCAATCTAAGAAAGTGAGGACACCAGAATTCTGGCCTCCTGTTTGGTGGTTGCTGCCGGGCCCAAAACAAAAATGGGGCCCATCTCAACACGGCCATAATTTTCAGCGCCTCATCGACCAACCTCATCGGCTTAATCCGAGCTATTATTGGGTTAACTACAGTGAAAGCTAACAAAATCATCATCCTACTTATATGAAATTAGTAAAATAATAATATATCAAACACAATAAGCAGCTAATTAACTTGTTTTATGTATCACATCCAGTAAAGTGGGTTTCGAAAGTGAAGAAATCGCATGCATCAGAGATGATGGAGTCGTGTTTGTTAGGCCTAATTAATATTATATGGTTAGGTTTGGTTTTGTTTCTTTTATAATTTATATACGCGAGTATATGACATGGATTAAAGTTGTATTAAGAAACGGTTTAGTGAATTAAGATAAAGTATGATTTAGATTCGGGATCGGGAACACACTTGGGGAGGATGATTGCAAGGGACATTCTCTAGTGAGGTTGCATGTGTTAAGAATCTGAATCCCATCATCCCTTCCATTCCTCTCCTAGTTAATTAATTCCAAAAGTATATATTGGTGTTCTACGTACTTCTAAATATATAATATCCACCAAAAAAATAGAGATCCATATATATATATATATATCACATATATGTCTCCTCTCTCAATACTTTAAAGGGATGACAACATTCTTCTAAGTTATAATTAGCCTACTCATTCATATTCATGCATACAATGAATAAAACAAAACAAAACAAAAAAGTAACTAATAACACAAAAACAAACATAAATCTTAGTTTACATGCTACTACTTAATATATATACAATGCCACATATCCCTGTTTAAGCTGTTGTTCATATGTCTTCATGACACCTCACGGTGATATTACAAATAAACATTTTATCAATCTTTTTACACAAAAAAAAGTGTTTGCATGTGTGGTTAAATCTACGTATAATAATCTTTCATTTCGTGAATTACATATTAATTAAGTATATGATCATCATGAATAGATCTATCATTCGGTCGGTTCGAATCGGTAATGGGTGTTACCAACTTTAAAACCAAAGCTTTCGGTAATGAAATATGATTATTAAAAACCAACCAACTTTTTCGGTATGAGATAAATCTTACCAAATTCGGTATTTCGGTATTACCAAACTTTACAACAAATATATTTTTTGTAAGGATCATACTATAATTTATGAGAAGTTAGATAGAGTCTGTGCTAACCCAGATTGGATTTTGCAGTTTCCAAATGCTCAAGTGGAGAACATACCAATTGTTGGATCGGATCATGGTCCAATCCTTATCTCCTTGAATCATGCTCTGCCTAACTTGGCAAACAGCTTTAAGTTTGAGGCAATTTGGATGTCACATGAGTCTTTTAAGCCTCTAGTTGCTGATATTTGGAATGTTATTCATGATAATGACCCAATTAAACACTTCTATATTCTTTGTGGAAAATTTGCTTTTTTAGTAAAAGGTTGGAACCGAGATACTTTTAGGAATTTAATTCAGAAAATTCAAGATTTACAGGAACAATTGAATGTTATTCAACCTCAACTTATGACTGACTCTTCTTCTATACTTTTACAGGAAAGAAACCAAGATTTGGCTCAGGACTTGGATGAACTTTGCAAGAATGAAGAGTTGTTCTTGGCACAAAAAGCAAAAGCAGATTGGTTAAATTTGGGGGACAGGAACACCAAGTTCTTTCAAATGAAAGCAAGCATCAGAAAGAAAAAGAACTTTATCTCAAGAGTGAAAGATGATAATGGCTTCTGGCTGGATGATCATGACTCTATAGCTAAATTCTTTATTACTGATTTTAAAAAACGCATTACTGCTGATAGTATTTCTAATGACTCAAATGCTGCTGACCTTTTAAATGTTATTTCTCCAATGATATCAGATTTTGATAATGCTATGCTCACTACACAGGTCATTGAAGATGAAATTTACGAAGCTGTAATGTCCATTGGACCTCTCAAAGCTCTTGGACCAGAAGGGCTTCATGCAATCTTTTACCAACGTTACTGGAATGAAGTTAAGGGATCCTTAGTCCCTCTGGTACGCAAATTTTTTTGATAATAATGTCTCTCTATCAGCTATTAATCACACAAACATTGCCTTAATCCCTAAAATGGACAACCCGAAGTTAGTCTCACATTTTAGACCGATTAGCTTATGCAATGTCTGCTTTAAGGTTATCACAAAAATTTTAATCAAGAGATTAAGGCCCCTTCTTGAGAATTGCATTTCTGATAACCAAGGAGCCTTTGCTCTGGGTAAATCAATACATGATAACATACTAATAGCTCATGAAATTTTCTCTACCTTCCAGAAAAAGAAGGGTAGAACTGGTGCTATGGCCATAAAGCTTGACCTTGAGAAGACTTATGATTTTCTCAGTTGGGATTATATTAGAGCTTGTCTTAACAAATTTGGTTTTGGTTTGAAATGGATTGACTGGATCATGGAATGCATTACCTCAGTTTCGTTCTCTATTATTATCAATGGAAAAGCTGAGGGATGGTTTAAACCATCTAGGGGTGTTTGACAAGGTGACCATCTATCACCTTATATTTTTATTCTTTGTATGGAGTCTTTAATTAGACATTTTAATGAAGCTGTTATGAAACCTAGTTCCCATATTGGTCTCCTTTCTTCCCCTCATGGCTTTAGAGTTTCAAATCTTATGTTTGCAGATGACTGTTTAATTTTTTGTAAAGCCTCTTCTAAGGCCGCCTGAAATGTCTTAAAGATTTTAAACATGTTCTCTGTAGCTTCTGGTCAAAAAATTAATTTTCATAAGTCTTTAGTGTATTTTTCGCCTAAAGTGGTTGCTGGTACTAAACTGGATATCACCAATATCCTTAGTATGCAGCATAGGTCAACTATTGAAAAGTACTTAGGAGTGCATAATATTATTTTCTAGAAAGATCCAGCTAATACGAAAGAAATGTTGCTCAAAATTTCTAACAAGTTAGCAGGTTGGAAAAAATGTTCTTTATCTCGAGCTGGAAGGTTGACTCTCATTCAGACCAATGTTTCAGGTATGCCGAATCATCTGCTTTCTTGTTTTAAATGCCCAAAAAAATTAACGACTGCCATTGACAATTATTCTAGAGATTTCTTTTAGGGCTCTGATCAAAAAATGAAACCTGTAGCCTAGAAAGATGCATGCTTCCCCAAACCTCTTGATGGGCTAGGTATTAGACTATCTGCTCACTTTAACAATGCGGCCATTGCATAACTTGGTTGGAAAATTATAACACAACCCAACAATTTGTGGGTTCAAATCATTACCAGGAAGTATTTGAGTGGTAGATCTTTTTTTCAAGCTATGAGAAGTAATTCTGCTTCTCTTGCTTGGAAAGGTATTCTTGAAAGTAGAGATTTGATTCTCAAATGCATAAGATGGATAGTTGGTGATGGTAAGGATATATCTTTCTGGACTTTTAATTGAGTTTTCCCATTTCCTTTGTTTAATCTGTTGTATGCGGATAAGGTTTATTTTATAAATTGGAATGACACTGTGCATGATTACATTCAAAATGGCTCTTGAAACAGATTTAAGCTTAGCAATTATTTTAGTATGGATGTGGTGGATCATATATGTGGAATCCCCAATCCCTCTTTTCCAGCAAACTGATGCTTTTGTTTGGGGTCCTTCTCCTAATGGCTTGTTTTCTGTTAAATCTGCAACCTGGTTGCAAAGTGATAGTCAGAATCCTCATGAACAGTCGAAGTTGCTCCAAAAGGTATGGAAGCTTAATAACCCTCCTCGTGTTGAGATTTTTAGCTGGCTTCTTCTTAGAGGAAGATTAAAGACTAGAGATAGACTGCACAGGTGGGCTCTTGAACTCAAATACTTGTCCTCTTTGTAATAATGCTAAGGAGAGCATGTCTCATCTCTTCTGTAATTGTCCGGTTGTGGCTCCAGTTTGGTCTATAGCCGACTGTAATGACCTATTGAATGCTAATGACATGTTGCATACCTTAAATGCTTTGTTCATCAATAATGCTTTTGATGCTGATAGGTTTGCTAAAATCTTGCTTCTCTGCTGGCAAGTATGGAAAGCTCGCAACAACGTAATTTTCAGACAAGCTCAATTTTCCTCTCAAGCTATTGTTGTTGCGGCTGCTGCTTCTTCAAGACATGATTCCGCTCGTATCCAATCCAGGCCCCCTCCGATAACAGATATCAAATGGCAACTACCACCTCCCGATTTTATCAAGATAAATTTCGATGGCTCAGTAAACCAAAACAATAGCAATGCTGCCATCAGATTCATCTTAAGGGATCATACAGGTTCTCCTTTGCTTGCCAGTGCTAAAAGAATTGGTAAAACTGATGTGCCTATTGCAGAAGCTACTGCTTTGCTAGATAGCCTCCTTCAAGCTCGCAACCACAACTATTCTCGTGTTCAAATTGAAGGAGACTCTCATTTGATTATTACGTGTGTGCTGGGCAAATTTCGCACTCCTTGGCGTCTCATTCCAATAATTCAAGACATCAAGAATATTGGTGAAAGCTTTACCACAGTCTCCTTATCCCATGTTTTTAGAGAAGCTAACTTTGTGGCAGATGCGCTCGCTAACTTGGGTCACAGCCTAGATGTTCCAAGTATTTGGGAAACCGATTTCCCTCCTACTATTGGAGCTGCCATGAATTTTGACCTCTTTAGTGTGGGTTGCACCAGAGGCTCTTTCTTGTAATTTCCTTTTCACATAAAAAAAAATAAATATATTTTTTGAATATAACAAAATAATAGAGGATGTAATTTTTTTTGAAAATATAGTCTTTGACACCATAACATGCCTACTAATATGGTGTAGCTTGTTTAGTAGGTTAATTATATACAAGTGTACATCTTTGTGAATCAACCGTATAGAGTATGCAAAATTTCTGAAAATATTATTAAATAGGATATGATCAATATGGTGAAAAATAACTATGGTAGAAAAATCACATATTGCCTGTAACGTTTGAGTCTTAATCAAATCAGTCAACATTATTTATTTTTATGATTCCCCATAGGGAGCCATATCATTGGGATGTTAATTTTTCAATATTTTTACACCGAAGTATTACTTCTCATTCATATGAGAGGCTATGAGCGGAAGTATAGATCAAAATAAGACATAAAGGGCTAAATAATATCATTTTCGCATAATAAGTTATATATATTAAGGTTGAGCGCATTGGTCAAGTTTTAAACATTGTCGAAAATATGTGTAATTTGTTCCATAGTCGTATTTAAGTATACTGACCAAATCGAACGGACAAATTTTGATTTTATAAATTTCAGTACTAGAAACCATAACTTGCCTACTAATGCGGTATAACTTGTTTAGTAAGTTATTTGTAAGTGTAGATCTTTGTGAACCAATTGTATGGAGGAAGCAAAATTCTCGATACTCATGTGAAATAAGATATGATCAGTATAGTGAAATACGGCTAAGATAGAAAAATTACATATTTTGGGTAACGTGTGTACTTAGATCAAAGTGGCTAACCTTATTTACAAATATAACTGTTTAAATAACTAACATTTCGGTAAATTCGGTATTTACCAAAAACCAAACAAACTTTTTCAGTATTTTTCGGTTTCGGTTATTGCGATTTCAATTACCAAGTTTTAAGTTATTAAATTAAAAATATTTGGTCAGTTTTCGATCGGTTTGGTATTTACCAAATCAAATGAGAACTCTAATCACGAATATCATGTATTGAAACAATCCCACACAATTCTTACCATTAGCTACCTAGCTAGATGGAGAACTACAAGCCCTAGGTAATTAACCAAATCCCATGGACTATCAATATTTCACAAATTAAATTGTTTGATGAAACCATTAACCTTCCCTCAATTACAAATTAAGGGAATTAGATATTGCTTGGCATACTTGTTAAAATGGGGAAGTGTTGGAGACTGTATATACTATAAATAAATGTTCAAATATACGGATATGTAGAGAGGGTATGGATGATGGGTGAATAATAATGTTCGACGACGTCTAATAATTTCATGATGGATAAGCAGAGGTAGAGACCCTACTACCACCGCCAGTCCACCACCACCACAATAGTACCAGTCTACTGTTTCCCGATGCCCTTGTCCCTTTTGTATTTGTTTCTAACTTTTCTATTGTATATATAACCCCAACTCTCCTGACCCAGCTGACAATATACCCGACCAATATCTATTCACATCTTTGATTTATACTATTCTATGATCTTCATTATATTTTTAGGTATCATATCATGCTTTTTATTTTTATTTTTATTTTTTATTTTATAAAGTAAATGACTTAATTATCATGTTGTTACAAGATTTTACTTGATCGACAGTAGGATAGCTTTGAAACAACACTTTTCAATCCGCACCGGCCAGTTATATATGCCGATTCCACAAGCATAACGTACTGTAATTAATGGTGCTTGCATTCAGCTCCTTTCCAGCTACAGCTACTCTCTCATGTTGATCAACATTGTCTTCGCATCGCATATATATATTTCTGGAGGGAATTAGGTAGGGCATCTTTGAGCATTCTCGATGCTTAATTGCAATCTGTGCAGCTAGTTCCTACTAAAACATGCTTGCGTTATAGGAAATATTCTTGCAGTGTGTATATATAGGCTGCTATAAGCATCAAACATAGCCGACGTTGTCCCACAAGTATAACTAAGCATCAAACATAGGAAATCTTTCATACTTAGCTAAATGCAGAAAATAGCTAGCTTGGTTACTTGGGTTAAAATAAGAATCAGATCAAACACAGAGTATTCATGTGCACGTGCTCCTGCAGAGGGGATTAAACTAGCTAGCTGCAGAGTCGTCACTACTCACTACCTGCGTGCAGCTTTCTCGCACCGTCTTTGAACACTCGATTGCACAAAGATATGCTTAGTTCGTATGTAATCTAATCGATCATTGCATATCATGTTACCCGCTACTACCAACTACAAAATAGGCTTGTAAATTACCATGAGGCGAGCTTAATCAAGTGCTTAATTTTTGGCATCGCTGTAAAGTAAAGCATATATGCATCAGTTCTTTCACCAAAACATGTTCACGATGGATCTTCATATATATTTACTACTGCTTAATTTTAAACCAGTAGCTAGCGATTAACTTATAAGATCAGAGGAAACTAGTGAAGCGCTTTGGATCGGATGAGAGAATCCAATAAATCTTGCATATAGATTGTGCAGCTGCAGCAAACTAGTGCAGAGCTACAGCTAGCAATTTGAATTGGATGAGAATAATATTCGATGCTGATGCAATGTGCAGCTGCATGATTACTGGTGAACTTGGACTGTCCCAATTCTAAAGATGAAGACAAAACATTAGATGCCTTACACGTCTAACAACACGTACAGCAGCAGCCGTCAAACTCAGTGTCACTGTGCACGTCGAGATATATATGAATTAAGAGGATCACCAATATATACGAATACATAGATATATAGATATATGCTGCTGATACATATGATACTGTGATATGTGTAAAGATTTGAACAGAGAGAAGAGAATATAGTGGTGAATGTGGCTAGCAGCTGTCAGCATCAAACATTCAAGTGATAGTCTGATAGAGATGGAAATGGACATTCCGAGTCGGGGTCTTAGGATTCTGTTGGTCGGGCTCTGATGGCATTGATCGATAATATATGATCAAGCACATATACATATACACATTATGAATATGAAGCTAGCACCCGGCTAGGCCATGCCAGGCCAGTGACTCACTCACGTCGGCAATGGCTGGATACACAATTTCTTAATAGTTTCCTCTCTTGGCATCATCTATCCCTCTGTCAGTGTTACCAGCTAGCTCTTCACTCCAAGAAAACAACCCTTACGGGAAACTATCAAGTCAAAGCAGATTTCGTCGTTTTAAAGATAACTTAAGCGACGGAAAATAAATTCGTCTCTCAAGTGGCCACTTAAGTGATGGAAAATCATGCTCGTCGCGTAAGTTGAATCTTAAGTGACTAAGATTAAGTGGCCGGATTATATAATTCCGCTCAAAATTTTGTGCGACGGAAACCTTTGGTCGCGACAAATTATATTCCGTCGCATAACAACATGACTTAAGCGACATATTTTTACCTTTTATGCCACTTAAGCCTTAAGAGACCTCCTTAAGCGACGATCTTCAGACGACAGACCTTCTGTCGGTTAAGAGCTTATGCGACTGAAAATCGGTCTTAAGCGACAATTTAAGAGTTTTTTTTTTCTACTAGTACTTGTTGTTACGTACCATTGGAGCACCTCGATCATTCTCTCCCACTCTACTTCCCTGGCTTCTTCTTCATCCTTTCTGAACTTAACCTTGTCATTTTTATACTATACCACTTAATAAATGTATATCCATCACTAGATTAAGCACCATGAATTTATATGTCAGGTTAGGGTTTAGGATGGTTAACTTTCACATTGAACTCTAACTTATAGAGTTGGGTTTATTTGCTGATCAAGATATCATATATAGATGTACTATGAACAAGGATGATTTTTTCATTGATTTTCTTGGAAGCTACATATCAAATCCATGTCTTCTACCTACTTGGATTAACGGATGGAACGATGAATCAAGTTGCCATGTTGATTAGGTTCCTCTATTTGTTTCACAGCTAGCTTAGCTATTGCCTGATTAATACGTAAGTATATGGACAAACATAAAAGTTTAATGTTCAAGACTTCGGAGAATGAAATGTCGATTTTGACACACAGTTTTAATTTACTTGAGACAGACACATCTTGCTCATCTTCACTACTTAATGGTACATATCAATCAGTAACGAAGGGACGTGCATGTACGTGGGATGTTGGATATATATATATATATATATATATATATATATATATATATATATTAATGCCATCTACTCCTTAAATCTCCTAAGTTTACTGATTTATCGACTAGCGGTATATATATATATATATATATTAATGCCATCTACTCCTTGTCTGTATATTTAGGTTCAAATCTCCTAAGTTTACTGATTTATCGACTAGCGGTAATACTGTTAGATTTTCTGCATTTTAGTTGCTTGGTATATACTTGTATGCAAAGTTAGTGTTGAATACCAATGATCAATACAGTTTAGATTTGAATTTCCGATCTATAATTGAAGTGTGATACGATTGATTGATCATGCCTGCTTATATATGATGCATATATATGTTCCCTACCTACAGAATACTGATCGAAACACACAGCATAGCTGACACAGGGATGGCCGGTAGGTTGGGGTAAAGGGTGCTGCAATCGCCGATGGAAAAGCGAAAGAGCAGTTTGAGTTCCCATAATGGACATGAGCCAAACAAGAAAGAGACACAGATATATCAATCAAATTTCCCGTGACTTCTTTCCAAAGGCCCTTCCTCACTTCCTTCACACAAAAAAGAAGAAGCTGGGCACCCTTTCCTTCCGTCTTAACCTAACTGGTACGTTTTGGTTTAGCCCTAACTAACAAGGAGATCGATCACGAAGCTTCCCTCCTTGAAAACAAACACAGACGTACGAATACGATTCGTTTTAGCTTGTTAAATCTGGGTTAACTTTTGGTTAGAGTACAATAATGAAATATATAATGAAGCTAGATAGACATGGGAGCGTGGGTTGTTCTTTCTCGCTTTTCCTTTTTCACATATCAGCTCCTTCTTTTCATCTCCTTTCTCTTTATCATCTTTTGGTGTTCATGATGTGTAGCCTTTTATAGGAAGACGACCTTTTAATTTCCATGTGCCTCTCCCATCACCTTCGAGCATTTCTTCTTCTTCTTCTTCTTCTTCTTCTTCTTCTTCAAAGCCAAAGCCAAAGCCAAACTCAGCTGCAGCATCTTCGACCATGATGATCACAGTTACCACTATTCCTTCTCTCTCTAACATGAAAGACAAATATCCAGAGTGTGGGGATATACTCACCACTGCAGTGGACCAAAGACTATTACGATAATCAAAAGTAGTGTTCATGATGTAGAACAGATGATGTTGGAAGTCGAAGAATAGATTGACTGTTGCAAACCCCAGTATGCTGCAGATTTGACGTTCGGTGTCTGATTGACCATTATGATATCTTTCTGGAAGTAGAACGGCCCTACTAACACAACACATCGTTTCGCCATGACATATGAGTTTTTTAGCCATCCGAGTCCGTTTAGGGTTTTAAATTGCAGTTTTTCTATTTTCGGGTAATTATTTTTAATAGTTTGTTCTGGATTTGGATTTTGTTTAATCCTTAGGCTTTTAGGTTTTGATGTTAGTCGCTCTAGGGTTTGTTTACTCCTATATAAGAAGTTTTACTAGTTGTACTCGAAATTATGTTTTTATCAATCAAAAACCTTGAGTTTACTCAATTCCTGATGGATTCTAGAAAACCTCTCGTGGATTCAGGAATAGGCTTGTGGATTTAAGTCATATCGTTAGTGGATTCCAACACCCCTGTATATTCTGCTGCATCAAGTGGTATCAGAGCAAGGAATTTTCCTGGTGATTATCATACCTATTTATCAAACACTAGTCATTGCTGACAACACTCCTATTACCCGAGGAGATTTGAATTCTCAGAATGTGCGTATTGATCAGATGGCTACATAGATTGGAGAGATCTCCGAGAGCTGCTGCAGGGTCTCAACACCAATGTCAACCGCTGAAATCGTGCAAGACCACAACAACTCGTTGTGGAGGAGGATGGATCCGATTCTGAAGAAGATATGTCAGTTGGTAGTGACGAACAGGTTACCCAAACTGATTACAGGGTAAAGGCAGAGATCTCGACCTTCTCAGGGCATCTGAAGATAGAGGACTTCCTTGATTGGCTAAGTGAAGTTGACAGGTTCTTCGACATGATGGAGGTACAAGAGTCGAAGATGGTTGCTTTTAAGCTGAAGAGTAGTGCTGATGTTTGGTGGGATCAATTGCAACAAACCCGAAAGAGGCAAGGGAAGAAACCAATCCAGACATGGAGAAGAATGCAGGAGTTATTAAGAGAAAGATTTCTCCCGGCTGATTATGAACAACTGCTCTATCGGATGTACATAGCTTGTGTACAAGGCAACAAGTCGGTGGTTGAGTATACAGATGAATTCTTGAGATTGACAGAACGTAACCAGATAAGAGAAAAGGAGGCACAAAAAGTACAAGATATTTAAGCGGGTTGAAATCTTTAATCCAAGAGAAGATCGGGTTGCAATCTGTGTGGACCATAGCTGAATCTCAAAACTTAGTTTTGAAGGCAAAACTGATGGAGAGAACGAAAAAAACTTACTCTTTGATGCAGCAGAATATATAGGGGTGTTGGAATCCACAAAAGATATGACTTGAATCCATAAGCCTACTCCCGAATCCACGAGAGATTTTCTGGAATCCATCAGGTGTTTCCTTTTGTGATCAAACACAAGTCTGGTGTTCTTAACAAAGTGGCGGATGCTTTGAGCAGGCGAGCCAATTTGCTGATTACTTTATCCCATAAGGTAACTGGTATTGAATTCATGAAAGAGTTATATGTGGAAGATGTTGATTTCAAGCAGGTGTGGGAGCAATGTGTTAGCAAGAAACAACCGGTTGTTGGCTTCCTTATTCATGAAGGATACCTGTTTCATGGTAATCAACTTTGCATTCCTAAATCTTCCCTTAGAGAGAAGTTGATTCGAGATTTACATGGGGGAGGTTTAGGTGGTCATTTTGGTAAAGACAAGACAACTGCCATTTTGGATGAACGTTACTACTGTCCTCAGCTGAAGCGAGACGTCAACAACATCGTCCGGAAGTGTTTTATTTGTCAGGTATCAAAGGGGCAGTCCCAAAACACTGGTCTTTACATGCCCTTACCATTTCCTAATGATATTTGGTAGGACCTATCCATGGATTTTGTGTTGGGTTTACCTCGAACCCAAAGAGGAGTAGATTCTGTATTTGTGGTGGTGGACAAATTTTCCAAGATGTCACATTTTATTCCTTGCAAGAAGACATCAGATGCTGCAAATATTGCTAAACTATTTTTCAAGGAGATTGTTCGTTTACATGGGGTGCCTTAGTCCATTACTTCAGATCATGACACAAAATTCTTAAGTCACTTCTGGTTAACCTTATGGAAGCAGTTTGGGACAACTCTGAAAATAAGTACTACAACTCACCCACAGACAGATGGACAGACTGAGGTCACTAATAGGAGTTTGGGAAATCTGATCAGGAGTGCTTGCGGTGATAAACCGAAACAATGGGACCTTGTTTTACCTCAGGTCGAGTTTGCTTATAACAGTTTCATGCATAGTGCTCTTGGAAAATCTCCTTTTGCTGTGGTTTATACTTTTGTTCCACGACATGTGGTTAATTTGGTTAAGCTGCCAAGGGGTCAAGGTGTTAGTGAAGCTGCAGTAAAGTTAGCTAAGGGTGTACGGACAGTCCAGGAGGAGGTTAAAGCTAGGTTGGAATATGTTAATACCAAATACAATGCGGCTGCAGACAAACACATGCGTGTGAAGGTGTTTAAGGAGGGTGATTCAGTTATGATTTTCCTTAGGAAGGAAAGGTATCCAGTTAGGACTTACAACAAGCTGAAGCCTAGGAAGTATGGTCCTTTGAAAGTGTTGAAGAAGATCAACGACAATGCCTATGCTATTGATCTGCCTGCCTCTATGGGAATTTTGAATGCTTTTAATGTTGCTGATTTGCATGAGTTCCATAAGGATGAGTTCTCTTCTAGTGATAACAACTCGGGGACGAGTTCTTCTGAAGTGGAGGAGACTGATGTAGAACAGATGGTGTTGGAAGTCGAAGAGCAGATTGACCGTTGCAAATCCAAACCCGGTATGCTGCAGATTTGACGTTCGGTGTCTAATTGACCATTATGATACCTTTCTGGAAGCAGAATGGCCCTACGAACACAACTCATCGCTTTGCCATGATATATGGGCTTTTAGCCATCTGAGTCCGTTTAGGGCTTTAAATTACAGTTTTTCTATTTTTGGGTAATTATTTTTAATAGTTTATTTTGGATTTGGATTTTGTTTAATCCTTGGGCTTTTAGGTTTTGATGTTTGTCGCCCTAGGGGTTGTTTGCTCCTATATAAGGAGCTTTACCAGTTATACTCGAAATTATCTTTTTATCAATCAAAAACCTTGAGTTTACTCAATTCCTGGTGGATTCCAGAAAACCTCTCGTGGATTCAGGAGTAGGCTTGTGGATTCAAGTCATATCGTTGGTGGATTCCAACACTCCTATATAGTCCGCTGCATCAGTTCAACTCTAAAACTAATTGACAATTGATAGAGTAGCCCAAATCCTTATAAATCCACAGATAAGGTTTCATATTCCTGATGTGAGATATATATCTCAACACGTCCCCGCACGTGTGTCGAATCTTTAAGCCTAACACGTGGACAACAACTTGGGTGGTCGTGGAGTTCGTGTGGCCTTTGGGCTTCACAAGTGTATGTGGGTAACCCGCTATAATACCATGATAAAGTTGTTTGAGGTTCAACTCCAAAATTAATTAGTAATGAAAAAAGTAGCTCAAACTCTTATAAAACTACGGACAAGTTCTCATATTACCGATGTATGATATATATCTGATACATCACGTGACACGTGTTCCGGCATCCTGCACGTGTCATCATCATGCTGGGGGCAAAAGAAAAAGAAAGATAGAAGAGAATAGGGTTTGGATGCTTTGGTGGGTTGGGTAGCATTTTGTAAAAGAAAGCGAAGCAACAGACATAAAGTGAGAGACCTAAATCGAAGATGCAAGTGGTAAACTGTCACACACACACGAAAGGGAATAAAGATGGCATGCAATTAACAAAGGTTGGGTATTTACAACCAAAAAGCTTCCATGAATGAATGAATTGACATATGCCTTGCCATGGTTTAGTTTCTTTAATTCATTCTTATGTTTACCTCATCATCTCCGTTTGAAGTAATCGATCAATTTCTTGTTTAAAAGTTGGCACAACAAACCCTAATCATCAATTTTGAAGCTGCATATATGTAGGGACATGTTGATTTGGGCATCTTTTTGTGATCCATGCCACACCTTTCTTCCTCTACCCCATTAGAATTTTTGATCTCTATAATTTATACAAAGCTGAATGGCATTTTATTAGTGACAACTCAACAAGAAACAAACCATGTGGGTGGCGAAGAGTCGACCTTGAGCTTTTAAATCCAAAAAGAGAAGTCTGATGGTGCGAGTCCAAAAGTCAAAGCATCAAATAATCCAGAAAATCAAATTTCGATCGATCACCTGCTTCTTTATAAACGCAAAGAGTGTAATTATGCAAATACTGTAGCTAGCTTTGAGTTTACGAGAGGAAGCCGTGAATCGATTAAGTCGGGACTGCATGGTCCTCTGTCTCAATCAGGGAGACTTTGAACTTGTTGAAATAATCTTGCATTGTAATTATGTGCATTACAAATTCATAGACCATATAGGCTCATATGACATTATGACTTATAACTTACATTTTATACGTAATTTGTTTTTAGATTTCTGTCCTGGACTAGCAAAAGTATTTCTGGGTTCTTTGCTAGCTTCAGGAGTGTACGCGTACGGGGTTATGTTATTCAGGCAGAAGCTCCGGGTTTTTTACTGGCTACCTAGCTAGACTCAACTGAATGTCAAATATTCTAGTTTGAATGATCTTCATAGTTTCCACAATGTGATTAATAAGTTCTTTGTGTGATGCTTCATGTGGCTGGTATTCTCTCCAAGTTTAGATCGATTATGGTAACTGATTTGGAGAGAACGTACTACTTCAGTAACCTAGCCTATCCTCCACAAGTTGAACTGCTAGGGTAAGGAATGTATATAATTGTTGCTACTTGAGTTTTCTTCTGTGTTGCGGTCTTTTGGTCCCTAACATCGATCTACCAGCTCCCCACAAAAAAAAAACAATGTGATCCATATGAATGTTATGAAGTTTGGGCTTCTGTTAAACTCCACAGCCCAAACTAGTGTGGTATTGATTCTTCCTTTTTTTTGCGAAAATGACTGTATATATGCGGCGGGCGATAGTGGCAGTTACAACGAAGATTAAAGCAAGAAACAAACTACCTGGCTTGTTTATTTTACATGATATGGCTGCATGCAGATACATATTTATTTGAACACACCCCATTAGGACAAAAACTAAAAGAAAAAACAAAGAATTAGAGTTGATCATCATGAATGTATATTGTGTTAAGATGTAATGATTAGTTTATAATTACCATAAAATTAGTTAGGTAATTGGTTGGTTAGCTATTGTTTTCTAGACAAGTGGTAATAGCCAGCTGTATATTTCTGTTGAGCATTGCTATATAAACTCTGCTTCAGTTACTGAGTTTTTCAATAATCAAGAGTAGGGCTGGGCATGGGACGGGACGGGTCGGGATTTGTCAGAATCCCGTCTCGAAAATAATTTATCGGGACGGAACGGGACGATGTTTTTAGAAATCTGTCCCGCACGTCCCGATCCCGTTCGGGATCGGGATCCCGAAAAATTAACCTTAAAAAAAATTAAAACCACGTTAATTTTTGTAGTGTATGTTAATTTTTCATATTCAAACCACGTTAGTTAACGCACAACTCCATAAATATGGTTATCCAAAATCACCAAGTCACACAATCAAACAAAACAAAGCAACCAGTGCTTACTCCATAACGATGTAGACATTATCATGGTCTTCGTATGCATCATAAAATTGCACTAGATTGCTATGCCCGGTCAAAGCTTTCAATATCTTGACTTCCCTTCTCACATCCTCAATGGCAATTGCAGTAGTCATCTGACAAGCAAATCATACACATCACAAACTAACAACCATTTCTATATTTCCTAACGATTACAGTTCCTGAAGCATAGAGACATGCAGCTGCCTAACAGATCCAATTCAAACAATGCATCATTAACAATTCATACCAATCATAAACATCATACTAACTTGAAACAACACGAAAACTATCCAGTTAAATTTCGCAAACCTTGGCTTTGGGGATGACTTTGACAGCAACCTGCTGGCCTTTGAGCTCTCCCTTCTTAAACGTAGCTTTGCAGGTATAAAAGCCATTCAATCAATCAATCCATATCATGATCCGTTCGGTGTTTTGTAGTGTATGTGAAAAATTAACCTTAAAAATTAACCTTCAAATGCATTTAGTAATCAAATTGAACGATAATATTCAAAATCCAATTGAATCAAAATCCAATTGAATCAAAACCCAAACTTTAGGATAAAAGTTAGAGCAGTACCGTCACTACCGTGAGCTTTCGGAGGAAGAAAAGAACCGGCGAGCTTGGGATCGTGATTCGCCCAGCAATCGAAGGAGAGAAGATGAGGTGGCCAGGCCGGATCGGATTCGTGATTCGTGAGGTAACTCGTGATTCGTGAATCGCCCAGCAATCGAAGGAGAGAAGAGAGAGAACGAGCCGGATCGAGAGAGAGAAGAGACGGAGAGAAGAGAGAGAACAAGAAAAGGGAGAGGCGACTGAGAGAGAGGTGTCGAGGTAGAGAGTAGAGACTGAGAGAGAGAGGCGACGAGGTAGAGACAGAGAGAGAGGCGTCGTTCCGAATCCACTGAATCGCGTGATGTTTTGATTTTGAAGTGTAGGGTTTCATGGACGGTTACGATCTTAGCAGAATGGACGGCTACGATCATTTCGGGTTCGTCCCGGTCCCGCACGGGTTCGTCCCGATCCCGTCCCGTTTCTAAACTTTCGGGACGGGACGGGACGGACATTTTCAAACTCTATCCCGTCCCATCCCGTTAATTTTCGGTACGGGACCGGGACGGGATCGGGATTCCGGTACGAAGTGCCCACCCCTAATCAAGAGTCATTCTTATCTTCAGAACATCTTCTTCTTTCCAGCTCCATTATGTTATAGCGTGAAGTATCAACATATTTCTCTTTAAATCGGTACCAAATTTCTTTAGAAGTCTTACTTCCAACAATGAAGGAGAGAGCGTTATTGTTCAGTGGCAGCAAGTAAAGACATAGCAGCCGAATCATTTTGCACCTAATTCATATGCTCATTGTCCATCTCAGATGCATTTTCTTCTGGAAACCTATGGTCTGGAGGACAAGGGAATGATCCATCGACATATCTCATTAGGCCACAACCGTTCAATAATGTCTCCATCAGAAATTTCGATGTAACGTAGTTAGAGTCATCTAACTGAATGGATATTAAATTTTTGAAGTTGAAGAGTAGCAACTCTGTAGCTCTGAAGTCTTCATGATTTAAAGGTACGAAATACTGAAACAATAGCTCCTACAGAAAGATATAACTTCCACCTAAGATAGACAACACCACTTGAAACAAAAACTAGTCTTTTGTTAGCATAACCAGCTCTTCACACTACAAGATTGAGCTTGCAAAACCCATAAGTTCCACAGTTTTCTAAACTGTTCAACAATCAATCAATCTCAATATTTCAGCAACACATGCACAAATTTTATCAACCTTTCTCCACGAATACCAAATTCTTCAAAGCTGATGTCCCAAAATGTAACAAATTTCCCAAACAATATTATCTTCCTCTAATATAAGAGATGCCACAGATATCTCAATCTTCATATTCTCTTAGAAATTAACAATCGCGACTTTGAAAACCCATCAACACCAAACCTACATATATCTTCAAGAACTAGGTTTCAAAAATTACAAAAGTTTCAGATCTTGATACTAACAGAGAGATATGAATCTCAAACTAAATCAGCACACTCAGATTGATAAACCAAAGCTTCGATTCAGGTATAGAGCAGCGGAATCACACAGTAGCATAAATCGAACTCCACAATGAAATCTAAAAACTTCTTCTCTAAAAAAATTCCAAAAACACTTAGCTGAGCATCAATTCGAAGCAAGCGCAGAGAAATCAACAAGAAGATGAACTTAAATTTGATCAATTAAGGCTCCGGGAAAGAAACCAGGCTCTTGATACCATGAAAGTTACTTTAGAGAAGAAAACAAGACTTGTATTTCACAATGAAAAATACCCGAATACATTGTATGGCTACAGTCATAATCTTTTTATATCTATATGACTATTGAGAAAATACATTTGTACCCTTAGCGTGTTCAGTTTCTACTTTAGATATAGCTTCTTCATCTCTAAGTTCATCTCAACCATTAGTACTCATTCCCAATATCATTTTAGATGTGAATACTTATCCTGCTTGGCTTCATTGATGGGAAATGTTCTTGGATGGATTAGATCAGCTTGGTTATGTTGATGGCTCTACTCCTAGTCCATCACAATTGATTACTTCCCCTGATGGATCAACTACTCTGTCTGCTGAGTATGTGAAATGGAAGGCTCAAGATAGAAATATTGTGACTATGATTAGTCATACTTTAGGGCTTACTGCATCAAATTGTGCTACTGGTTGCAAATCTGCACATGAGCTTTAGAGTAGGCTTAAGATGAAATTTGCAGATTTAACTAAGCAGAATATCTTACATTTAAAGTTTAATCTTCAGAGTATTCAGAAAGGTTCTAATGATATAGAAATCTATTTGGACAAGATTAAAGCAGCAAATGATGCACTTGAAACTGTTGGTGTGACCATTGACAATGATGACATTGTGATTACAGTACTTAATGGTTTGCCTAATGAGTATGCAGCAATTAAAACCGTTATTCGTTCTCAGTATACTTGTGCTCCTTTGCATCAGATTAAGTCACTATTGAAAGCTGCAAAGATGGATATTGCTAAAGAATCTCAAAATATTGCTACCTGCAACATCACACCAAAATCTTCATCAGCATCAACTTCAGTGTCTTTAGATGCAACCACTCAGTCTATTGTCTCTAGTCTTCAGCTTGTTACTTCTGCTTCTTCTTCCATCACTGCTCAAGGAATTCCAAATTCTATTTCTGTTACTTCACCGCCACCATTATTGCCCACACCTACCATGTCTCCTGGATTTAACAATTTATCCTATGTCTATCCTTATGCTTCTTCAAAATGTTTCGGTACAATTATGAATGATCTATCTAAGTATGAATAATATTTTATTTGTCTATTTTCTGATGTGAATCTATCACTCTCTAATATTTTCAACATAATTAATCATATATTTTTCTTCATCAATGTAGGGATTCAAACAAAAACGTTATAGATCCAATCGAAGAAGAAGCTCGTGTGTATGTACCTGAATGTGACCACATCCTGGAAACGTAGTTTTTGGTTTCCATGATCAGTTGTAAAGTTGTCGCGAACAACAGTCGAGAAGCAACGCAGGCTGCAAGGGTGAATATCTAAAATACCTACCAGAACTGCGCAAGGAAAAGCTTTAGACACCATTAGTCGATCACTTCAATTTCGATTTCCACGGTTACACAGCTAGCTTAGCTAGCTAAATAGCTTACAGAATCCGATCAGTTCCCTTGTACTAGCTAGCTCTTGTTTTGGTGATCTAGTTCTTATACTAGTTTATAAGGAGACAAGAGTGAAGAGTCGGTCGCTTTCATTGTTCGATGATGTCAATATTCATGTTGCGCGTTCATACAGTTATACAGTTTTTCTGTTAATTATCATGCAGTCTATAGCATTGGGCTCGCGTCCAATACCTTTGTCGTCACACTTTCTTGTCCGTTACTGTCCAATATATATAGCAAACCGTTCGAGAGCAGATGTCCGCACCACCCTTAAAGTGCGGACGTCTCTGATTTCTTCCTGATTAGATGTCGACGATGCCGTTTCTTCATGCCGAACAAACACCAATCCTTGTTATTGTATTCTCCTTGTCGCTGGATTCGCCGACCACAAGTTTTGCAGCAAACCTACATCGATCTTCATGTTTTGAATGAAGTTGATGCCCAGACCCTCGATTCCAGTCTCCTTGACCTCCTTTTTCATGGCTACCCCGTCAGAGATGTCTGTGGTATCCATCCAACAAGAAAAGCGGCATCGTCAGTGTTTGATGGCTGAGAAATCATAGACGTCCGCACGTTAAGGGCAGTGCGGACGTTCACATTCAAACAATATATATTGTTATATATATATATAACCCTTCTAAATGAGGGATTGGATTACACCAACTTTTTGATCACATATCAATATCTCTACCGTTCAATTTTTAGATGCATATATGTAGATCATCTATGCAAAATTTCATCTAATTTGGTGATCGTTAAGGCTTCGAACTAACTAAAATCAATTGACGGATCAAATTTGTCAAACTTGAACCGTTCACGCTTTAACTTTTAATTGACAGTTTTGAGCACCTTAACGATTTACCAATTTAGATGAAAATTTTTCAGATGTGATCTACTCATATAGAACTACATATTAAACGTTGAAGATGTGATTTTGTGATCAAAAACGTTGGTATAAACCTTTATCCTTTATATATGTCAAAAACGAAAAGACAGCCATTTCGAGAAGAATAATATATATATATATATATATATATATATATATATATATTATTCTCGAAATGGCCGCCTTTGGAAACGGC
Source organism: Comarum palustre (assembly GCA_951800085.1). Taxonomy (NCBI): domain Eukaryota; kingdom Viridiplantae; phylum Streptophyta; class Magnoliopsida; order Rosales; family Rosaceae; genus Comarum; species Comarum palustre. The sequence continues at coordinate 18,559,050 of OX637576.1, read as the reverse complement.
ATATTTGGCTTGCTCAAGCATGCATGCATATGTAAACTAGTTCATTTTGAATCAAGGAAGGCACACACAGGCTGCGGTAATGCTATTTAAGTGCGTACCAATTTATATTATCCCTGCCAGATCAGGATTAATATGTTGTGTTGAAAGATATGTTATAGTTTCACTAGTGATGGCAGTGCATTTAAAATTGCATACGACATGCATGAAAACAAATGAATCATGAATGTATAATGAATTGGTTCAAGGTTTATTAGCATTTGATTGTTTTTAATCGACATTTTAAGTTCAGATTTAAGGTTGTTTTCTTCTCGTTATTTAGTCAAAAAAAAGTTGCGTTTTTTATAGGGGTGGGCAAAAATCCGATTTTCAACCGAAAACCGAAAAAACCATCCGAAAAAACGGATCGGTTATCCGATCCGTTTAAAGCGGGTCGAATAATAGGAAAAACCGATCCGATCCGGTTTGAACCGGGTCGGTTCCGGTTTTGATTAAAAACCGGTCCGAAAAAACCGAATTTTTTTTTAATATATATATATATATATTTTTAATATATATATATATAAACCGAAAAACGGAAAAACCCTAATCGCCTAATCGCCCCATTCGCCCCTCTCTCAGTCTCTCCTCTTTCGCCTCGCGCCCTCGCCCCTCTCTGACTCTCTCCTCTTTCGCCTCGCGCCCTCGCCCCTCTCTCCTCTCAGCGAGACAAGTCAGAGCTTCCCCAACCCCTCTCAGCCTCTCTGACTTTCTCTCGCGCCCTCGCCCCTCTCTCCTCTCAGGTAAACTCGATTTCTCTTTAATTCTTCTTACTCCGTTTTGTTCTTGCTTCAATTTTTGAGCTAATTTTGAGTGTGGTGCTGTCAATTAGGGACTTTCACCAAGATCGGCGACAAGACCTTCTTCGCCGCCGCGGTGAGTGTTTAGTTGAGGTCCAGCTTCAATACTCACCTGCTGACCTGCGCTCAGTCCCCGCTCACCAAGTTTCGTCCATAAAAGAAGCCATCCTGAAATTCCAGAAGACCTCAAGGTCCGGTCAATTCCAAAAATTATGTTATAATTTTCTACTGTTTTGATTGGATTTTAGTTCTTTTATATTGGATTTGTGCCATTGATATCTGTTCAGTTTAGTATAGAAATTTAGTGGTATATAACTGTGCAGTATGAACGATTTGTTATATTGGAAGATAGTCTTAATTCGTTAGCCATCCTTTTGATTTGTTTGCAGTAATTTTAGCATTTCCGCCATCATTGACATCATTGACATGCTCTCCTGAAGATTGAATGTTGCCTAGTGGAACTGAGGAAGGAGACCGAGTCTGAATTCAATTCAAACTTTCATTAGTTTCATGTTATGAACTTTATTTTATTTTGGGACAACTAAATTTGCTTATGGTTTGTAACAAATTAACTTAACTATGGTGTGTATGTGTATGTTATCTACTATTTGAAGTTGGTGATGAACATTTGATGATTGGATTGTTTTTGAGGTTTGGAAATTGGAAATTGTAAACTTAAAGTGAAATTATCCAAATTCGGATGAAATCCGAAACCGATCCGATCCGATCCGGTTTTCGGATGATCCGAAATTCGGATAACCCGGATTTCGGTTTCGGATTCGGATGCATACTTTACAAATCCGATTGATTCGGATCGGATACGGTTTGGGCTCAAAACCGGTCCGGTCCGAATTTGCCCACCCCTAGTTTTTTAGTTACTTTTCATTTCTTTTCTTTTTTGTAAGAAAATGAATCATCTTTGAGAAAAAAACCGAGCTATGGACACTACAAGAATAGAGGTGTTACAATCTCTTAAATCTCCTATTAGTGTGGCAAATTCAAACACTATAAACTTCATTAACGTCCTAACTTGCCACACTTATGGGAGATTTGAGAGATTACAACACATCGAAGGGCCACATAAGGTGTGTGGTCTTTGCTCATTGTTCTTGTTGTGGGAGTCTAACTACATATAATGGATAGCGCAGAGTGAATTACGTACAAAGATCAAAGCAAGAGTGAAGTTATTTCGCATGTTTACGTAAAAGGCTGCTCATACATGCATATTTATTCATTTAGACACTTCAAGTTTGTACCGGAAAACAATTTGATATGAATGAACACACCCAAAGAAGAAATGAAACAAACAAACAAACAAACAGTAGAGTTGATCATCGATCATTTACATGCATCTTTATTATCCTCATCCAGCAGTCTTGAATCAATTATCCGAAGAAACCCGAATTCGAAGTCCGAGTGATGGAAGTGAGAATCGAAACCACAGCCATGCAAACAGCTCCAACCAAGAGAATCCCGCTGGAAACGATTGCCATGTCAAAGAAGTGATTGTACTTGGACGGATCTAGATCCGAGGGCACTGAGGTAGATGTATTGTCGACATCATAGTCAGCTGACTGAGCTGCTAGTTCCGAGAACGCTATCACAGTAAGTAACAGTTTGAAAGCCTTTTTAAGCTCGGACGCGGCTGCGAAACCGGCTCCAACACCGGAAGCTAGAACCAAGGTTACTACCTTGTCGGAATAGAAATCAAACTTCGGCATGCAACCGTTTCGGATCAAGCGCTTATTGGTGCAAGTATAGTATATGTTAAATGGTAGCTGTAGTAGGCTGTATGCTGCTCCTATTGCTGCAGCACAAAGCACATACCTACACACCAAATTCAAATATTAATTCATGTATATGAATATGTTTGTGAATTGAAAACGCTAGCTAGCTAGATTAAGAAAAACGCACCTGAATGAAATGACATCATAAAAATGCAGTTTGTCACCGTCATCTGTAAAGTTGTCGAGAGCGAGAAGCAGCCCAGAGACAACACAGGCCACAAGGGTAAAGATCCTGAATACCAGAACTAGGGCAGGAATAGCTTTAACCATACTTCAAATTTCGAACAATTAACACGACTAGCTAGCTCCTTCTATATTCGGGTCTGTTTGAGCAACTCATCGAAGAACTTGCACTCTCTTTTGGTGAGTAATGCACTGTGTTCTGCCATAATTTATAGGAAACAAGAGCCGTATGTCCCTTTCTCGTTCGTTAACGTCAATATATATTCTTTGAATGCTTTGTATATGTTATCGTGCAAATTGGCCGCCTTTGGAAATGGCATATTGGCCTCTGCTTAATTACTAGCATTCATAGGACCAATTCAAGCATGTATATGCAAACGCAAACTAGTTCATTTTGAAACACAAAACGCAAACCGGCTGGTCTCTTCTTCTTCAATTTTTTGCTAAATGCGGTAAATGCTATTTAGTTACGTACCCACATATATTTTAGGAGAACTACAAATAAAAAACCAACCAAATTTATAAATATAAAAAATTATTTTTTATAATTTGTTATACATGTTAACACAGCTCAGACCTAAAATCAAAAAATAACAGACCTGATTTGAATTAAAAATAAAATAAATTCTCATGTCAATATCTTTCTCCTATTTTTTCTGCTCACCCTGACCAAATCTCGAGCTCTGTTTCTCTCTCTCTCAATGACCAGATCTTCAGATCTTCATATTTTGGATCTCCCACGTGGTCTTCTCCTACCTCTTACCCGCCCTTGCTTGCTGTATCCATCATGCCTCCCAATCTTGATTCACAACTTGTCAGGGGTGAATCAATTGCTCCCAATCTCGATATGTCATTGTTGTTTTCTCACCAAACTACGCCGATTCGGTGTGGTGTTTGGATGAGGTTGCCAAGCTCAACGATTGTATGAAGGCCATGGAGTGTTCTACCATGTTGATCCATCTGAGGTACAAAGTCAAACAGGGGAGCACTATCAGAAAGCATTTCAGAAGCATCAGACGAGGTATAAAGCGCAGCCAAACAAAGTACAGAGGTGGAAAGAAGCTCTATTGCAATATGGGTAAGCATTCTATCTATCTATATTCTGTACTACAGTTGATGATTTTTCAGATGATCCATAGTTCCATACACCTGTCTCAAAAACTATAATGTGGAACCAAATCAAATTAAATTTCTAATACTTGTACTGAGAATTTCAGAATCAAATAGATTGGCATTATATGATGTGTTGTAATTTAATATCTTGCCCACAAAATTTAAGTACGAATGGAGTAGTTCGAGAAATTGTAGGAAAAACTCTTCAGCAGTAGCAGAAAAAGAATATGTAGTCGCTAGTATTAGAGTTGGCAGTAGTAGCGCACTAGAATTATGATCTGGTAGTAACAGTGCACCAATAACAGAGTCGGGCAGTAGCAGTGCGACAATATTAAAGAATTACTGGAAAAAATTGAAATAGTGCCTACAGTAACACCTTTAAATTCGGCAGTAGCACATTCTGACCCGACAATAGCACATTTAAACTAGACAGTCGCAGCACGTCACGTCAGCTTCAGAGAATTGCAGCAAAAATTGAAATATCGTCGACAGTAGCACTTTTCAACTCAGGTAGTAGCAACTTTCAACTCGGCAGTAGCAGCGTGCCACGTCATCAGCAGAGAATTGAATATGTAGTGAAGAGTAGTTTGGTAAAATATATACTGACAGATGGTATGTTGACATCAATTTGTCTTAAAATTTCATTAAGGGTAATTTGGTAAAATATATAGTGACAAATGACATGTAGACATTAATTTGTTCTAATTTATTAATTTGTGTCATTAAAAGTGTAAGATGTTGTCTAAATAGTGTATTTGTAAATTGAAATTTAGTAGATAACTAAATTATAGTTTACTATTATATTTTCCTGGCCAAATGAGGATCGTTGTTATAACAGTAGAAGATATATTAGATAGTTTCATCAGTGATGACGGTGCATTAAAACTTGACGGATTTAGAAATATTTTGCAACCAAGGTAAATTAACTTCAAACCAACATATAAATAATAAATAAAATACAAAAAACATAAATGTGTACATATAACAATTGAAGTCACTAAAAATGTTCGAAAACAAAACTATATTACAAGTTCTAATTAGTACAATATTCATTAAAGAGAAAAAAAGTGTCTATATTTACCCCACAAAAAGTGTGTACTGAATATTGTATAGGCTCACCCCATACATTGTTGATTCATTAAAAGACTGAAATATCCTGATGTAAAATTACGGTGAAAAACAATAAGTTGTTACAAATTATAAATTCTCTCTCTCTCTCTCTCTCACTCACTCTCTCTCTTTCTATCTCTCTTAAAATCCTTTTGTTTTGGATGAACACACTATATAATCCATCATCTAGAATTTATCATATTCGATTGTTCAATAGTGTATGGAGACGCTAGCATTTAACTTGAAGATGAAGTGAACTGTTTGTATATTTTTCTTTCTTCTCTAGTTTTCTTTATTGATGATTTGTTTATTCGTTTACTCATTATTTCTCATGTCCATTTTGTATATGTAAATTTCTGTCTCATCACTCTTATAATCGATATGATTTTTTTTTCATCGGCGTCCACTAGTGAAAAAACCACTTAGCCGACAGAATTGTTCATATTTCCGTAGTGTAAGCCTCTACTTAGGCGACAGAATAAATTCAATACCAAACAATTAAAATAAATTAACCACTTAGGTACGGAATAAAGTTACCAAATTACTGACAGATTTACTATTTACCAGATAAATTAAATTAAAACTGACGTGGTAAAAACCAGAGTTTTACCTTGTCGGTTCCCGACCGACTGTGTCGCCGGAAAAGCTTCGTTTTCTGACCAAATTGAGTCCCTAGGCATGTCTTTTCTCCTTCTACGCATCCTAGGCTATCCAACAACACCAAGAACACGAGAAAAGATCGAGTTTTTACCTCGAAGTTTCCTCTGTTTTTTTCCTGCAGACCTCTTCCGGCGGAGCTCCGCTAGCCGCCTCCTTCCTCCTAGGCAACTCTTGGTGGTGCCTGGGAACTTCCTTGCTCCTCATATGGTCCGGTTCAACTCGAACTCGACTGTACAGTGATCTCGGGTTTTCCTCCCTCTGCTGGGCGGCGCTGGCGTCGCTGGTGGCCTGGGCGAGGTCGCCGGGGCAGTGCGAGGCGGATGGTGGCGGCGGTAAGCGTCGACGCGCGTGGATGGAGGAGCGCCTGAGTTGGCTGTGTCGAAGAGAGAGAGAGAGAGTCTCTCTCGAAAGGGAAAGAAGGAGAAGAACAGAAGGGGAAGGAGAGAGAAAAGGAAAGAAAGGGAAGAAAAGGAAAGGTGGAGAGAAAATGGGAGAGGATAAGGGGTTTTAAAGAGAAATCAACGGTCCCGATTCGACGATCGAATCAACGGTCACGATTCAATCACACTTTCAAAATAATTTTTAAACCAAATTCATTTTCAAAAATTCTTTTAAAAACAACCGAATGTCAAATTAAATCGTAAAAGTTGCATGAAAAATACGTGAAGTGCCGAAAAATATTTTATAAATACTTTCATGCATGTGGCGACGTGTGTCCTGACGTAAAAACATTAGACAAAATTTATGACGTACCGAAAAGTAATCGGAATTAAACCCTAAATGTGTCAGAAAATTAAATAAAATTATCAGGTTTCACAGGTAGTTGGCCTCGGTTTGCTGTGAAGACAAACCCGGGATTCGGCCGCTCAGATCCGTGAAGCCCTGCAGGCTGTTGTTTTACTTTGAGCGTTCAATCATTTTGATGTTAGCATTGGCATATGGAAAATGAATTTTATAAATCTGCCTGTAAAACCAAATACAGTTTTTGTTTGTTACATGTTTTACGAATTGTTTAATCACCAGTGAAAACTATATGTAGTATCTATTTATGAGAACTACACCTTTGTTTTCAAACCCTATCTTGGTTGGGTTCGGTCCCTTTTGGGTTAGCGAGGACGAGTGATCACCCCTACTTTGCAGGTACCCAGTAGACTTGCTTTAGAAGAGATGGATCGGTGACTAGGGGCTTGACAGTGCGTGCTGTTTAGCATCTGTGTTTCGGGATCACCCTGGAGGAGCTTTTCATCCTTCGTGGTACTTCAGCTTTTTGATCTCTATGATTGTTGATTTAGACGCATTTGACGCACTCTGACCTATCGAACTTTTATCCACTTGTACTTTACTCGTTGGCTCATGTTGTATATTAACTAACTTTGACTTTGTTCATGTATCTTGTAGTCTAAGTCTGGTATGCTATCTTCCGCACTTGTATATATCTTTATTTATTAATTCATTTTCTCCTCATATTTATGTCATTTTATTTAAATTAGTCTTGTGGTTTCGGCCTAGTGGGTAGTTAATACGTCAGATGACGTATTGGTTATTCATTAGTCCGGGATCCCGACGGTTACTACCGTGTTTCGGGACCGAAAATAGTCCCGAGATGTGACAACATTGTGGTGCCGGTACTGGTCTTTGGCCATGCCGATGTTTGTCGGGTGTGGTCGAACGGGTGTTGTTGATTGATAACTGTAGTCCGGGCTCTGAGGACAGGAAGGGAGAGGTTTTTTTCGCCACTTTCTGTTGGCGGTTGTGGTGGACGGAGGGTGTCATACTTTTTGGGTTTCTTTGGATCGATTCAGTGGGTTGCCGGGAAAGAAGTCATGAACAACTGGATGTTTTTTTGGGTTTGAAACTGCTTTGGGAGATTGTGGTTATGGACAAATCTTCAGCGTATGGCAGGTGGCAATGTGGGCCCGTTTTGGGCTAGAGGTTGGTGATGGGCCTTTCTTCTGGACCTATGATTGTTTTGTTATTTCTTTTACTGTTTTAGTTTTATTTGAAGTAGTTTTTGAATCTGGTTTTCAGATCTCAAATAAGTTCTTACTCGTTCGAGTTTGTTAGAAGTATGTCATAAATTCCGATAGAGCGTTGATTTTGGGTAGTTGGTTCGTTGTTACAAGAATCCAGAATTTTACCGGCCATTGGTCGAGCATATTATTAGCCTGTGTTGAGATTGCAGGGAGGAGATCCTAGGCATGGAGATCTTGGGGCAGCGTACATGTCCTAGTAATTGCTTTGTATATTGGTCATGTTAACTCAATCGGTTGCCTATTTCGAAGTTCTTTGGATTTAGTGACATGTCAGTCTCTCATTTTCGGGGAGATGATATGTAGTTTGAAGCTAGTGGTATTTGCTAGTAGTTGTAATCTCTTGTTGGGTACTGTAATTGCTTTGTAATTGCAGTTTTATTGAATGAAATCTTGTTTAATCAAAAAAAACTTAACGGTCTGTTATCATGTTTCAAGATAAATATGTGAAATGAACTTTACGATCAATAATGTTAAGAAACGATATTTAACAAGTCAGGTAACTCTATAGTTTATTATGTGAATCATCTTTAAGTCATGCTTACGTGGGTCTGTCTAATTCAATACCATGATCGTCGGGACCATCATTTTTGTTGCCGGCCTCCTAAATTGGAAATCGATTATATTTCAACCAGAAGAAGCATCGTAGCTCTAACTTCAGCTAATAGTCACTGTCTTACGTCATTGCTTGCGTTGTTGCCGTGTTGGATAGCCAACTACGTACAGTGATTAACCAGCTCTTGATCAAGAATATCAATATGTATCCCATACGTACTCAATCCTAACCATTCATTTTTCAAAACACACACCCCCACCCACCCCTGCTAGCACATCAGCCACACAATAAGGGTCTGTATACCATACCTATAAGCACCACTGACTTACCCTTGTTTAATTTCATGGTTTCCATTTGATGAAGTGGTCAACCATAATTATAAAACAAAACAAATGCGCGTGCAGATGTATGTAGCTTACGGACCATATATAGAAGAATAGTACGAAGTAATACCTGGTCATGGATCAGAGCAGAGTAGAAATGGACGAGAGAGGCAAGAAAGCAGTCGTAATACCAGAAGTGGTACTGAGTTCCGGGAAGAAGATGCCGGTGCTAGGCTTTGGCACAGGAGTTTTCGGCACCACTCCACCAGCTCAAACCCTGGCCCTTATTCTCCTTGACGCCATCGAGCTTGGTTACCGTCACTTTGACACTGCTGCTCTTTATGGAACCGAAGAAGCCGTAGGCCTCGCCGTCGCCCAAGCCATAGAGCGAGGTCTTGTCAAGTCTCGCGATGAGTTCTTCATCACTTCCAAGCTCTGGTGCCCTGATGCTCATCATGATCTTGTTGTACCAGCTCTCAAATCGACACTACAGTAAGTACCAAAATCCATACATATGTAACTAGCTTAACTAATTGTGTATGCAGTATGATGCATTAACTTGAAGTATATACCATGCATGAACTAATGAAGGAGGCTGGGATTGGAGTATGTGGATCTATACCTGATTCATTGGCCGGTAAGGATGAAACCAGAAACCAAGGGAATACCAAATTCGAAAGATGCCTTGCTTCCCTTTGACGTAGAGGAGACATGGAAGGCCATGGAAGAGTGCTCCAGACTGGGATTGGCCAAGTCTATTGGCGTCAGCAACTTTGGTACCAAAAAGCTCTCTCAAATCCTTGACAAAGGGACCATCCCACCGGCAGTCAATCAGGTACTCTTACCTATTCATGATTATATGATAATCATATCGATAACAAACAATTGAGTGAATTCGATGGTGATGATGATGGATCAGGTAGAAATGAACCCGTCTTGGCAGCAAGAGAAACTGCGAGCCTTCTGTAAAGGGAAAGGAATTCATGTGACTGCATGGTCTCCGTTGGGGTTCTATGGAGCTACGGCCTGGGCTTCAAAACCCTTGATAGACTATAACATCATTAAGGACATCGCTGCTGCTAAAGGGAAGGGTGTGGCACAGGTTATACTGAGATCTATCATCCAACAAGGAGAGGTGAGTGCAATCTCGAGGAGTTTCAACAAGGAGAGGATGAATGATAATGCTCAGATATTTGATTGGGAGCTAACTGAGGATGAAATGAATAAGATCAAGGAGATTCCCCAGCGCAGGTTGACTGCAGGTGACTTCTTTGTTTCTGAACACGGACAATACAAATCCTTGGACGATCTTTGGGATGGCAACCCCTAAACATCTCTACCATATATGCATTCGGACTAAATGTTCAAAGGATTAGGATGCTACCTATATGGATGCAGCAGTTGCAAGACTTTGATCTTTAAATAAGAAAGTTACGTCCTCTCTGAGACTAGCAATACTCTTAGACTTCCTAGATCAATACATGTTTATTTCCAGAAGTATATTGTAGTGATGAAATTCAACCATAATGTTTATTTTGGACAATCACACACATACCACCACAGCTACAGGTTTTAACTTATAATAAATGGGGTTTATAAATAAGAAACTTGTAATTTCACCCAACAAAGCGAACAAAGTTTTTCAGGTCTTACCGTCACTAGTTACACATGCAAAAACTATCAACTGATAGAAGCAAAGATGTGGTTTAACTGGGAAACAATATGTACAGTGTAACTACTTTTGACGGCCAGAAAAAACTTAAATGCTGTTTGTTTGAATCTCTGAAACTACTGATTTGTTGTTAAAATGCAAAGCTTTTCAGTCATCAACTGGTGCCCCATAAGTGCGAGTGATACGTATCTGTGTCAACAGCAATATAGTTTGAGAACTTAAATGTTTTCATGAAACATAAATGGAAGAAATTAGAGAGGCCAGCTTTTTTATTGTTCTTTCTGGGCTGGTGTTAGTGGTCATCTACGTTTTGCTTCTCAGGAGTAAGATATTTGTATATCATCCTTAAAATGTTCATCTATATTAGTTTAGTGTCTCAAGAGATTTCAGCTGATGCCAAAACAAGGGCAAGTACGAAAAGTAATCAAAAACTTGAACACATTACCTGTGCAAAAGCATAAATTGCTCGCAATATTCTTGCATAATCAGTTCCTAGCATTTGAATGACAACATCCGATTATGTATGTGAATGCATGCATCTGATTAAGAGGCAAATGTGAAAAAAAACACTAGGGCATGGAACAACAAAATGCAATGTATGCACAGAAGTATGTTGCATGCAGGATGATATCTATAGGTACAGTTCAGACTAGTGCATCTCCCAAGTTGAGAAGAACTTTTCAACAGAGCGTAATTTACTGAAAATCCAGGACAGAATGTTACCCATGTATACAAACTGTAAATGAGTTAAAAAAATAAAAGCAAGATTTAGAACAAGAGCACATACAATGAGAAAAAAGTACCTTTCTAACAAAAAACCCTTTTCAGTTGATAGTTGGCAGCTTCTAAGCACACCTTCCCAGACAACGTCCTAGCTAACTACCACAAAATGGAAAATAGATAAAAGATATAAACAGAAAAGATATTCAATTAGAATTCATTATATGACTAACGTTTCTAAGGGAAAATTTGTTGAAGAGAGCACCAACCGTCTCAAAAGCTGTTATGTTCAAAAAGAAAATTCAAGGTGCATACTGGGTGTGTGGGAAGTCTGATCATAAAGCTATGGATTGTCGCCACAAGAAGGACAAACCTGTTGGAAATAAAAATGAAGCAAAGATGGCAGAAGATCAATTTGTTGCTATTGTATCTGAGGTCAATCTGATAACCAATACCCATGACTAGTGGGTTGACACAGGTGCATCAAGGCATGTGTATGCTGAAAGAAGCATGCTTGCAACTTATGAGCAATGATCTGGTGGAGAAAATCTTTACATGGAAAATGCTATTACTGCTACAGTTGAAGGGAAATGAAAAGTGATACTGAAACTCACTTCTGAGAAAGAGTTTGCACTCACTAACGTGCTTCATGTCCCTGAAATTAGAAAGAATTTGATTTCTGGATCTCTTCTTATTAACAAAGGATTTAAGTTAGTGTCTGAATCTGATAAGTTTGTACTCACCAAGGGTGGGATGTATGTAGGAAAGGCTACCTATCTGAGGGGCTGTTCAAAATCAATGTGATTCCTACTGCTGCTATTAATAATAATAGTGCAGGCAATAGCACTGCTTCTATCTACTTCCTTGATTCAGTTGATTTATGATATGCAAGATTAGGTCATGTGAATTTATGTTCTTTAAACAAGATGCTCAACGTGGGATTGTTACCAAAATGCAGTCCTAAGTTAGAATGCATCTCAAACAACAATAATAATGTTGATAAACATAAATGCGAAGTCTGTGTTGAATCCAAGTATGCAAGACACTTACAAATTTGTTGAAAAATCCAACAAAGTGCTTGGATTGATTCATACTGATCGTTGTCACTTCCAATCAACACTAAGTAGATCAGGCAAGAATTATTATATCACTTCCATTGATGATTGCAGCAAATTCTGCTATGTCTATTTGATAACAAGTAAAGATGAAGCTTTAAGTATGTTTAAAATATATAAAGCTGAAGTTGAAAATCAATTAGATAAGAAGATAAAAATACTCAAATCAAATTGTGGTGGAGAATATATGTCAAATGAATTCTCTGAATTTTGTTCTACACATGGAATTGTTCATCAAACAACAACTCCCTACATTCCAATACAAAATGGAGTCGTTGAGCGCAAGAACATAACTCTTAAAGAAATGATAAATTCTATGTTGAACAGTGCGGGTGCTTCACACAGTGTATGGGGTGAAGCTCTTCTATATGCAAACTCAATCTTGAATAAAATTCCTCTTAAAAGGAATGATCAGCCTCTATATGAAATCTGGAAAGAAAAGCTGCCTACATATAAAAACATCAAAGTGTGGGGTTGCCTTGCGAGAGTGAGAATTCCTCCTCCAAAGATGCAAATGCTTGGACCAAAAACAGTAGACTGTGTGTTTTTGGACCTGTAAATAACAGTGCAGCACATCGATTTTTAGTTCATAAATCTGAAAATGAAGGAGTACATGTGAACACTATTCTTGAGTCCAATGAAGCTGAATTCTTTGAGGATATATTTCCATACAAAGATAGATCAAGTACTACAAAGAAAAGAGTACATGAAGATCCACAAACACAGTAAAATAATAACAATGCTTCTACTTCAAAGGAACAAGAATTAGAACCAAAAAGAAGTAAAAGAACAAGGGTTGCAAAAGATTTTGGTTCAGATTTTCTGACTTTTCTAACTGAACAAGAACCTCAAACATATAAGGCTGCAATGGCATCTGCAGAAGCACCTTATTGGAAGGAAGCAATTCAAAGTGAAGTGGAATCCATTATGAATAATCATACATGAGAGTTGGTTGATTTACCACTTGAAAACAAACTAATTGGGTATAAATGGATATTCAAAAAGAAATTAAAACCAGATGGTTTCATAGACAAATACAAAGCAAGACTAGTCACAAAAGGCTATCGGTGAAAATAAGGTCTTGATTTCTTTGACACCTATTCTCCTGTCACTCGAAATACTTCCATTCGAATGCTAATAGTAATTGCTGCTATATATAATCTCGAAATACACCAAATGGATGTCAAAATGGCATTCTTAAATGGAGAGTTAGAGGAAGAAATCTATATGGAACAACTTGAAGGCGTCATTGTTAAGGGGAAAGAGAAGAAAGTGCAAACTTGTTAAAACTTTATATGGCCATAAACAAACCCCAAAACAATGACATGAGAAGTTTGATTGTACAATAATGGCTGCTGGATTTACCATAAACGAATGTGATAAATGTGTTTATATCAAGCAAACCAAAAATACTTGTATCATTGTATGTCTATACGTGGATGACATGTTGATATTGGGAACAAACAAGGACATTATCAACTCCACAAAGAAGATGCTCAATTCCAAATTTGAAATGAAAGATATGGGATTAGTAGATTTAATCCTTGGAGTGAGAATTAAAAGAGATAGTAATGGCTATACACTCACTCAATCTCATTATGTTGAGAAAGTGCTAAAGAAATTTGGACACTACGATGATAAAACGATGATGACACAATTTGATCCATCATGTAAGCTTGCAAAGAATAATGGTAAAAGTGTGTCTTAATTAGAATACACACAAATAATAGGAAGCTTGATGTACATTATGAATTGCACAAGACCGAATTTGGCTTATTCAATAAGTCGATAAAGTCGACATTCAAGCAATCCTAGTATAGACCATTGGCATGTTTTGTTAAGAGTTCTAAGATACTTGAAGTATACAATGAACTATGGTTTACATTACAAGAAAATATCCTCCTGTTTTGGAATGATATAGTGATGTAAATTGGATCTCAAGTAGTACAGAAAGTAAGTCCTCAAGTGGTTATGTGTTTACACTTGGTGGAGGAGCCGGGAAGTCATCCAAACAAACTTGTATAGCACGATCTAGAATAGAATCGGAATTCATTGCTTTGGATAAAGATGTCCAAGAAACCGAATGGCTTAAAAATTTTGTTAAAGATATTTGATTGTGGCCTAAGCCTTTAACACCCCTTTGAATTCATTATGATAGTATGACTGCCCTACATATAGCTAAAAATAAAATGTACAATGAGAAATCTAGACATATAAGGCGAAGACATGCTAGAATACGACAATTGCTCTCCAATGGAGTGATAGCATTGGATTACATCAAGTCAAAAGAAAATCTAGCCGATCCTTTGACTAAAGGCCTAACTAAGGAGCAAGTCGTATTTTACATCAAGATGAATGGATCTTAAGCCAATACAATGAGTCATTACTTGGTGGAAACCTAACTAGCAACATTGGAGATCCCATGGTCTAGGTTTAATGGGCAAACTAGTTGAGGAAGACTCAAAAACATAACACACATATGCATATTCCTATGATGTAACAATGTGTGTTTTCCGTTAACGATTGAGGGATGAATATTACTTTATTTTTAATAATGCTAATACCTTTTCTAAAGTGGGATAGAACGGACTATTCTTAATTAGCATTATCTATATGAGAGTGATGTGGGTCACATCCATGAGAATTGATATGGCTAAATTCTTTAGAGCTCTCATGAAGTTGGGATATGTTCGATCAGGACCAAAATGAACACAACCGTATAAACTCGAAATGTGAGGATGATATATGTGTGATGCTTGTTGTCTCGTATTACTACCATATAGTGAACAGTTCAAGATGAAAGATTTCACTCCTTACTAGGTAATACCGATAAGTTATCACTAGGAATGGTTCAAGTCTAAAAGACACCAATTCTGACGCATGTTGATTATATTTTCTTTGAAATGACGTGAATTTATATTTTCTATTTAAATGTGGGGTATTGTCGGGTTTGAATAGAAAATGTGGGATATTGTTGGAGGATGTATGGTAAAAACTAATAATAACCATTTGTTTTTACTTTACTATTTTACCATATGTTTTATCATTATTACTATTTGTTTTATTATCACTATTATGATAGAAAATAAGATCGAACAGAACAACATGACTTCTGGGTTCAAACCAGAACAACCAAAGCTTTGTTTCGGTTCGTCAAAGCGTCGCCTCTGTTCGTCAAACATCGTTCTTCGTCTTTATAAAGATGACAAGAACAAGCAGATGGGACATTCGAATCTCCTCTCTCTTCTTCCCTTACTAATTCTGAGAAACATCAAAGTAGAGTTTGTCAGGGATTCAATCGAAGTGCATCAATTGGATTCGATAGTTGTATCCTGCAAGATATACGTCCAAGAACTACGTGCACAAGAGTAGGGACGAATTTTTGTCTTAGGAGATTGCTATAAGCAAACCTCGATCATCTAAACAAAATCAGTTTCTTCATCTACATCCCTGGAGTTCTTTTTCAAGGTACGATTGATATTACTGTATGAATTATTTAACAGGGATTGATATTGATTTGTAATCCTATATATATTTTGATGCTTATTAATAGAATTGGATTGGATTATTATTGTTGTTGTTAATCTGTAAAATTAGTATTTTAGTTGTTATCGTATCCTATATTGTGTTGTAAACAACATCTTGTCTTGATTGGGATTAATTTGCAACTTATTAACTAATTGTTCTAACAATCTGTTAATCTCTTATTCCTTAGAATAATGTGAAATGACCAACAAAAAACAAGATCCAATATAGAGAAATATGCGTAACACATGCCTTGAGTAGTCACGCAACAGATGAAGGAAAATCTCCGCTTCAAAGTCTTCAGTTGATAATTTGCTCGAGCAAGGAATGTTCAACTCTTTTCTAACTGCAAGCAAGACATTCCTATATGATGGCCTCCAACCCCTACCAAAAATCCCACACAAACAAATCAAATAATCAACATGACAGCTCCATCAATGACACTAGCAATTAGGTCAGTTAAAAACAAAAATAAGAGCCGAATATGATGAAAATAAATTTATCTCTACTTTCTATAACCATGGCCCTCCTATTCTCAACACAGTTACAAGTTAGCCCAAGACATTCAACTGATTCAAGTAACGTTGACTCCAAACAAGTTGACAATGACGTGTACTTCAACAATGCCTTAGTGCACATTGATCCAGCCTTATATAAGTTGAGGAAAAACCTTATTGTGGACCGAGCATCAGCTGCGAGGAACAAGAATGGCGACTCTAATACTGATAAAAACTGATCTCGCTCCTCAAGATCCTCTTCAATCATTGCATAGTGGATGTTAGTTCTGCTCATTATGGATTTCAGCAAAGGACTAAAGTAGCTGATTCACATCACCCAAAGACAAAAAAAAAGAGTCACCGTCAAAAATTAACTATTACATCTTTCAGTTATATCATGACACATTGAGATTACAACTAGTCAAAAAGTTTGATACATTACCAAAACAAAAAGTAAAAGAAAAAATGAGTAGAGGTCAGATTACCTAGGGCCAAAAAGGATTATTTCAATTTCAGCCGATGAGGGTTGGTTGAGTTGAATATGGGAGGACTTGAGGTGTAAACCCACACAAGTTCGATCCCCGCTACCAACAATCCCTCATTTGTAAGTAATCTGTAAAATGTCCCTGGATCCTTGAGCTGTAAAAAGCCCTTGGGCCATTAGGTGAGGGTGTGGTCTCTTCGAGGAATGTCTCCGGGCTCTTGAAGAGGGTGCCACCTCTCAGTAAACGTGGGTGAAATTCCCCCCAGTCAGTAAATCCGAAAGCCTCCGGGCCAAGGTCGCAGGGTTTGCCCTGACCTTGATAAGTAGGGAAGCCCCCCTCTTATCCAAACTTTTCTAAACCAAAAAAAAGGATTATTTCAATCTCATACAACTCAGAATCAGTGGCAAGTTCAAGTACTTAACGGAGTTCAGCATCAAATGCACCTAAAAACTCACAACAACAAATTTCCGGATCAAAATGCAAAACTACCCAGAAGCTATAATCCAAAACTACTAAAAGGGTACCTTGCGCTTCGCTTGAAATGGCTGCGTTTGTGTTAGTAAAAGCAACGATTTTTGTTGCAGTAGATAACATTTGGCGACGACAAGAATGAAACTTACCGGGTAAGTGAGCTTGGTGGTGGAAGCGGCGGCGGTGGTGATTGAGGAAGCGAAGGGGAGGCAGAGTGTGAGAGCTGATGAGGCGGCGGACATGTTTGTCTGGTATCTCAGACTGCCTTAGTTGCTGCAAATCGCTGCTGATACAGTGAGGAGCTGCTATACAATGTGTTCAAAGTCTTGATCTTCAGTTCCGGTTCTAATTAATCTTGTTTATGTTTCTTTTTCCTTTTTATCTTTTCTTCTCTGTTGAAATTGTCTTTTCTTGGTTGGTTGTGTAAATGTGGCCTGTGGGAAATGATGGAATGATATATACCCATATGGTGATATCACTCCTACATTTATCAATTAAGGGCAGTCCAATCAATCATCTTCATACATAAAAAGGAATGAAAATGACCATGATCTACCACTACCATAACCTCAATTATGAACAATGATCATCCCTCATTCTTAATTCCTCTGCCTTCAAACATTGATCATTCACCTTCTGCTTCGAGATTGAGACCAAAACGCTTCCACTTCCTCAGCTTTCTCTTCATCACCCTCTCATTATGAGGTGGGGTGCGTGTGGTCGGTAACGCTAACACACGTCGACGTGGGTAACCTGCTCTGATATTATGATAAAGTAGTTTGAGGTTCAATTCTAAAACCAATTGGCAATAGAGTTAGTAGCCTAAACCCTTATAACTTATAAGTCTACAGACAATGTCTCATTTTTCCGATGTGGAATGTAGATATCTCAACATTTTGTTTCTTCCTCGTGACAAATAGTTTGGCATGCCCTTAGTTTTGATCTCAGGGTTTGCATCAAGTGCTTCCAACTGCTCTGTGGATGAAGGCTTCTCTGTTCTGCAGTTGAAGCAAACATAAACTGATGTTTGCTTGGCTTGTGGTTTGTGGCGTTTGCTTGGTTATATGGACGTCCAAATCATATAATTAGGTTGGACGAGAATTGGACATTTCAAATCACAGAATATATAGGAGATGTGGAGAACATACATTCCAAACTTATTTGTTTGGCCGTCTCAATTCTCCCAAAATCTTTGAAAATGATTATCATGATATTAGAAGACATATATATTAATTTATTTTTATTATTTATTTTGCAAAATTGGAAGGCATTTATATAGTGACTTGTTAGGCAAGTTTAACATCACAGCCGATTCTTCAGTTCTAGATTTCCAGTTTTGACTTTCTTTCAGTTGCTCGTACTTTCATACCTGAAATTCTTTGCTAAACACCAAGTCAGTTTCATGCTTCGTTGGCCTTGCAGAAGTACTAAAAATTGGAAGAAACTTGCATTGTGTCAAACCAATTCAAATCCGGACCAAGAGAAGAGGAAAAACTGGGCATGACAAGAGAAAATATTTAAAGAATGTATTGCAAACTTTTGGTAGTGATACACTATGAATAGTTGCCATATAGTGATCTAACATATTGCGGTCAAAGCACATATATCTTGGAGCTTGCTTTAATACAGGAGGCACTACAAAATTAATTTGATGAAATTCCTCTACAAGGTGCCTATAAGATGGAAAACATAAGAAACATTTCTTCAATTCTTGGAGAACTAGCTTACTCGCACTTGATTGATCTGTATATGTGACGGACAAAAAACAAAGCTGCCCGGAAGCCTACAGATCCAAGCATGAGGAAGAAACCATAGCAGATGCATGCCATGTAACCAAAGAAGAAAGATGTTTGCATAAATCCAGACATATCTGAGCGGGCGTAGTAGTAATACAAACAGTAGGCATAGATAAATATGCCAGTCGACCCACCACAGAGAAAAGATCTGAAATCAAACCAGGCATATATATCACTCAAAGGTTATCATATCAGATCCACAGAGGGTAAGAAAACACTTTTCATCTATCCCATATCTAGACGACATCTCCCTTTTCTCAACCATATAAACCCTATAAGAAGATACTTTATTCCCCCCTCCCTGTAACCTCAAAAGTTTCATTCAACATCTGTCTTTGAAGAAATGAAGAATTGACACAAAGCATAGATAGTCAGAACCTTGTAACAGACTCGCATAAAAAACTCAAACAAAACTAGCATGGATGCATAGTATTAGTAGCTTACCTCCACCACCACTCATGGTCCTCAGCAGCTAGTTGGAAATATGTCAATGCCACGGTAATGAAAGCAGTGACTATCAGAAGAATGATGAACACGATAAACAAGATACTATAAATGGTGTAAATCCTGTGACCCCAGACACTGGCAAAGATGTAGTACAGTTCAATATAAATAGCACTGAAAGGCAGAAAACCAGCCATTGCCATTTGAGGGACTGTTGCTCGGTACCAAGGTAAAGGTGGAATCTCTCTGGGGTACTTGGTGGTGCGAACAGGAGCTTGGAACTCAGCTTTACTGTTCTTTCCGGCAATCCCACCCAACACCAATAAAGGTGATGTAACAAGTGTCCATATTAGAACTATTACCACAATTGTGCCAAATGGAAGTGCTGCAGTGGCTGTGTAAGCAATCGCAACAGTATTCAAAAAGCAGAATGTGAGAAACAAAGGTCCACAGAAGAGGCTTCCCGTCAACAACAGATTTCTAACCTGTCACACCAGAATTTTGGAACGATTTATTAACCGAATATTGGATGAATAAAAGTGACAATAAGTGGTTCATCGCAAAACAGTATAAAAAAGTATTCATCAGCACATACCCAGTTCGTCCCCTCTAACTGGCAATAAAATGAAGTTGCAGTATAGCCAGCAATTCCTGATGTGAGCGCATAAATTACAACTAGAGCGGTAAATAAAGCCCCTCGGTTGTATGGATAAAAGACACCAACAAGAGCCAGTATGAAGATGAAGATTGTACTGCAGAAAACAAATTTACAAGCTTCTCAAACTGAGATTCAGGGTTGAACTTATAGCTGTACTAATGAACACTTACAGTGTAAATAGTTGGGTGCCAGAACCGAGAGCTGCTGCAAACAGAGAATTGTGTTTGGGAAACCTAAATACATCTCCATGGATGTATTTCCATCCAGTCTCTTCTTGGTCTTCAGCTGCTTCCTCGTCATGGGCATATCTTTTGAAGAGAAAGATACACGTCAAAAATAAGAATGAACGAACAAACAGGCAGACAGAAAGAGCGAGCAAGGATTATCATAGTCTTACTTGACAAAATCATTCTTAAGCACTCGCATGAGAATGGTGGCAAGAAACCCAGTCAAGAGTAGAACTGTGACACATGAATTAATAATGGAGAACCAATGGATCTCCAAATGATGAGGCAGCGATGAGGAGTGAGAATACTTATCCATCCTCTTATCGAAAGGAGTGTTTGTTTCCCTCCATTTCGCAGTATACAAAAACTCAACATCAACTTCTTTATCCTCAGTAAGGTCAACTAGAGCGTGAGGATCTGTTTGAACGTTGATTTCGATCACACGGTCCTTGTTGTACAAGATATCAAAATGAATGTGCTTGTAGAGGTAAGTCTTGTACTCGCTTGGGTCTTTGTTCTCCTTGTCAACCTTCCCTATGAAGCCCCAGATAGGCAAGTCATCATAATACATTTGAAAGTAATAATCCTTGTTCACAGCAGATCTGAACTTGGCCACTTCCTCCTTTGAGAGAGTCTTCTTGCAAGCCTGTTCCGAATCTTTATGCTTCAGGAACTCGAGTTTGTAAGGAGCACTGACTAAACGATCCCCATTCAAAACCTCACCAAGAGCTTCTTTTTTGTCTTTAACCGCATCTGCAATAAAGATCCAGCAACAATACAATATGAACAGATAATGTGTAGCGGGCAAAAATAAGAATGAAACAAATCGGATCAGATACAAACCTTGTGAGCAGAACGGGAGATCAAAGTATCTGTAGGTTTCACTGCAGTCATCCAAAAGATACTAATTAGGGCCAGCAAGACTTTCTAACATATTTAGATTTACATTTCTTATGGTTTAGTACAAACGGTCAAAGTTACTAAAAATTAGTCTGAATCGCAAACGATTAGGATCGAATTCAATTTTTCAAAGTCAGATCCAGCTCTGCAGTATAATCTAATCGATCTCGATTCGATTTCGCAAACTAATGCCTCGCTCATCCTAGAACATAAACATCACTCCATTCAGCTGAGCTGGAAAACTAGTTCAAATTTCTCTAACAATTTATGGACATAAACTCAGATCCGGTTCGAATCACAGCTGAATTGAGCTAAACAAGAAGCCATGGAAACTGTGAGATCGAATTACCTGGGGTTGTGGAAGGGTCCGACCTTGTTGGCATAGAGCGGGACTACCTCTCCTTCCTTGTAACGGTGATGGGATGCGTCGGAGGAAACCAGATCTGCGGCGCCGTAAAGGATCAGAAAGGCGATGAAGATGACCGGAACCATAGTGTTGGATTTGGGTCTTGCTAAGCGTTTCTCTCCGTCTCTCTAGAGACAGCCACGTTTTCGGTTCGATTTGAAGGTTGGGTTTTTGGTGTGGGTGGTTTTATAGTTAGCTCCGGATTGGGAAACGGGACACTACTAAAAATATATAATAATTTTATAGTACTATTCGTGTATAGACGCATAGGTAGTTGGCTCCGGTTTGCTGTGAAGACAAATCCGGGATTTCGGTCACATGGATCCAGAGAGTTCTTTCATGTGTGGTCAACATGTCTTACTCGAGTTTTGTGTGCGTGGCTATTACATATGTTTTTTTAATGCCCTGGACGTATTTCTATACGTATATTTACATATATAAGCTATATGTTTTCTCATGGGTTTTAAACCCTGACTTGGTTGGCCTTCGGCCCCATTTGGGTTAGCGAGGACGAGTTGCTCACCCATACATCTTTTCAGGTCTTCAGCACATATCTCTGAAGGAACTGAACTAGGAGCACGTGGAGAGACGTCGGTTATTGTGCACTTCTGCTTTCGAGGACACTCATTCTGGTGTGGGCTCCATATCTTATGATTTTCGTATTTGGTGCTTTTGATAATCTGTTACGTACTTTGAGACATTATTCGGGCTTGTTATTCTGAGTTTTTTCCTTGTATTATATTCGTCTCGGGTATTTCCATTTGCTACCTTCCTCTTGTAAAATATTTGTATGATATTCTGCACATTTGTCATTTCATATTTGACATTCATGTTATTCATGTGTTGATCATTTTATTCATATCCTTGTGGTTTCGGTCCGGAGGTTTATCAATACGTCAAATGACATATTGATTTCTCTCTAGACCGGGATTCCGGCGGTTACCGTCGTGTTTCGGGCCTAGAAATAGTCCCGAGATGCGACAGATTCCTTCTGCGAGCTCTGATCTCGACGCTGGTGAGCCGAGATTTTGATTTGCGTGTTTTGATCTCGACGCAGGTGAGCCGAGATTTGATCTGCGTGTTTTGATCTCGACGCCGGTGAGCCGAGATTCGATCTGCGAGCTCCTATCTCTAAGCAACCTTGACGACGTCGGTGGATTCGATCTGCAAGCTCCTATATACTGGGTTAGTAGACTTGGTTTTAGAGTATATTGAGGTTAGTAGACTTTGTTTTGGAGTATACTAGTGTTAGTAAACTATGTTTTGGAATATACTGGGTGAGTAGACTTGGTTTTAGACTACTGGGGTTAGTATACTTGGTTTTGGAGTATACTGAGATTAGTATACTTAGTTTTAAAGTATACTACGGTCAGCAGACTTGGTTTTGGAGTATACTATGTTTTGGAATATATTGGGTGAGTAAACTTGGTTTTAGACTATACTGGGGTTAGTATACTTAGTTTTGGAGTATACTGATGTTAGTATACTTGGTTTTAAAATATACTACGGTCAGCAGACTTGGTTTTGGAGTATACTGGGTTAGTAGACTTGGTTTTAGAGTATATTAGGGTTAGTAGACTTTGTTTAGGAGTATACTGGGGTTAGTAAATTTTATTTTGAAATATACTGGGTTATTAGACTTGGTTTTAGAGTATATTAGGTTTAGTATAATTGGTTTTAGAGTATACTAGGGTCAGCAGAAACGTCGCCGCCTCGCCGACAAGCTTATTAACGACTGTAGCAACTCCATATTTGATTCGAGCTCAAAGACTACGACGTTCTCAACGACTGTAGCAAGTCTCCCTCAAATACCAATACACTTGCTAGTTTGCTTTCGTAGATGAGAGGTCAGATCTAGTCAAAAACGAATTCAAGGTTTGTGAAGAACACTCTGATTCAGTGTCTTCCTCTTCTTCTTTTTCTTCTTATATCTGTTCTAATGCATCGAGTTTGTTCATCAGCTCGAGTTTACTACCCTAGTGAAAGTTTACTAAGGGTAGTAGACTTGGATTTGATGAAATGTTAGGGTCAATAGACTTGGTTTTAAAGTATATTGAGGTTAGTAAACTTTGTTTTGATGTATACAGTGTGTTATTAGACTTGGTTTGGAGTATATTGGGGTTAGTAGATTTGGTTTTGTAGTATACTAGGGTTATTAGACTTAAATTTAGAGTATACTGGGGTTAGTAGACTTGGATTTGATATAGATGTAGCCCAGTAAACTTTCTATAAAAGTTTATTGCCCCTAGTAGAAAAAAAAATCTGATGAAATTCCAGCTACCAATAATTTTCCGGCGTCCGGTGACCAGAGTCCGACGGTTGGTGACCGGAGACCGGAGTCCTGCGACCGGAGATGCTCTGACAAAATATTATCTCTCTTTTTTTTCTCCAAGTGTTTAGAAGAAACAAGGGTAAAATTGTCTCACAAAAAATTATTTTATTATGAATTTAATAAAGATTTGTGTATTTGGACATTAGTAAGTACACCTTGTATTGGAATGAGCATTTGACTTTTTAATTCATTTGTTTGAGGTTTGACTTTTATTATTTTGTGTAAATGGTCATTCATATATATATATATATATATATATAGTAAATTATATTTTGGTTACTAACCAAATTTCAGTTTATAAATCGTTTTATATACATTATCTTACGCATTATGGACAAATATTAATAAATTAGGACAAATTGACGTACTCATGTCATCTGTCACTATATATTTTACCAAACTACTATTCACTACATATTCAATTCGATTATGATGTGGCACGCTGCTACTGTAGAGTTGAAATGTGCTACTGCCCGAGTTGAAAAGTGCTACTGCTCGAGTTGAATTGTGTTACTGCCAACGATATTGCAATTTTACGGTTGAGTCACTCTTTTGATAACATTAGGACAGCTCTCATTTTGTCCTTGATCAAAGACGGGGTAGGATTCTTCACATTTATGCTAATGTTTAAGAGGACAACATTATACAAATGTATGGCAACGACATTACTTTTCCATTCATACGCTCCTGATGTTATTAAGAGTATATGGTCGTTAAATGGAACTGTTGTTGTTTTTGTTTAGTAACAACATATAACTTCCCGCCTTGTTATTGCGGTTGATCATTGCGGTGTGACAAGGCCTTGTTTATTAGGCTTTTGTATGGTGTTGTCCCAAGCCGGCTAAGTTAACATTACTTGTTTTTAGGTATGGTATTGACACGGATTTTTTTTTGTTCTTACTTCATGCTACACACTGTGTATTTACATTTTGTAGCACGTTTTGGTTTCTTTAATAATTAAATAAATGCTAGTTTTTTTATATAATACATATAATACATATAATATATATATCATTTCTGTAAAATTTCATTCAATTTGGTGATCGGTAAGGCTTTAAAATAACTAAAATCAATTGATGGATCAAATATGTCAAACTTAATTCGTTAATGCCTATAATTTTAATTTACAGTTTTGAACATCTTAACAATCACCAATTTATATGAAATTTTACATGAGTGATTTATATATTAGGACTTAAAAATTGCACAGTTAAGATTGAAAAATATGATCGAAAAGTTTGTCAAATGTCTATTCCTATAAATAAACTAAAAATAAGGATCTCTTAATGTAATATATATATATATATATATATATATATACACATACGGTCCGGATCAAAGAAGGATGTCCGTGAAAGTGCTGAAATGCAGACGTCCACGTGGCATTCATTCACTGGTTCTCTCATTCTCATATGGGTCCCCCCAACTCACGTTTCCTCCTCTTCACTCTTCTGTATCGAAGTAGAGATTTTTTCACTAATATACATGCTCTCTCTTTTCGTCCCACTTTTCTCTGCTTCTTATCCCTAGATCTTTCCCTTCATTGCTCATGTGGACAAATTCAATCTCAATCTTTCATGTGTGAATTGATAAATATGTATTTTAAGAAGGTCGAAAGGTGTTTGTGCAAGTGTATACATAACGTCTGTATAGCGAAATTCGTATGCCTCTGTCACGTTGTTAATAAGAACACAAAACGCCACTCATAGGTAAAAGACCCCCAAAGGGCGGGCTTCGACTCTCCGAAACGTAAGTCAATATGGATAGTGACATAGTAGCAGTATATCGGTAGTTAATGCGTCATTAATGAGATATGAGATCGTTACTATTTATAGGTTGTCGGTGGGAACACTTCCTCTTTCTTTTCGATGTGGGACTAACATGGTTTGGGTTTCTATAATGTTGTCCTAAGAGACAATATTGGGGCAGCGTGTGCGGGCGCGTCCCAGCTCCATTCAAGTAGTGGCTTGCGGCTTTTTGTAGCCGACATTGCTTTCTTGTGGTCGTGTGTCCCAACTGTGGTTGTTCAATTGTTACGGTCAGCCTAAGTGCTGCCAAACTGCGTCAGTCAGACATGTATTCCAACAAGTCCCCCAAGTCCTCAGTTTAAGAAGGGCTTCTTGATTGGGGAGTTATGAGTTATCTACTTAGAGCTGGCCGTAAATAGCAAAAACTCACTTACGGGTCCTCCCGGAGTCCTCTAACTCTCCTAACAAGAAGTCCCCTCGTTTGCTTCTGTCAATTTTTTGCAATGTTTATCTCTCTTTGGTGGTTCCCCCGCTGGTAGCAGGGAGCAGTGATTAGGAGAGCGGTGGTCTGAAGTAGCAGTGAGGTATTAACATTCTCTTACTGCTACGAGAGAGCGCTGGTCTCAATTAGCGATAAGACATTTGTCGTTGTCTTATTGGTACTAGAGAGCCCTGGTCTCAAGTAGCGGTAAGGCGTTTGTTATTCTCTTCCTGCTATGAGAGAGTGCTGGTCTGAAGTAGTAGTGAGACGTTTTTTGTTCTCTTACTGCTACAAGAGAGCGCTGGTTTGAAGTAGCAGTGAGATGTTTTGTTGTTCTCTTACTACTACGAGAGAGCGCTGGTCTGAAGTAGCGGTAAGACGTTTGTCGTTCCCTTACTGCTACAAGAGAGCGTTGGTCTCAAGTAGCTGTAAGGCGTTTGTCGTTCTCTTACTGCTACAAGAGAACGCTAGTCTCAAGTAGTGGTAAGACATATGTTGTTCTCTTACTGCTACGAGAGAGTGCTGCTCTCTCAAGTAGCGGGAAGACATTATCGTTCTCTTACTGCTATGAGACAACGCTGGTCTGAAATAGCGGTAAGACATTTGTCGTTCTCTTACTACTACGAGAGAGCGCTGGTCTCAAGTAGCAGTAAGGCATCTGTCGTTCTCTTAATGCTACGAGAGAGCTTTGGTCTCAAGTAGCGGTAAGGTATCAGTTTTTTGTTCTTGTTCCCTTGGTCTTCCCTTTGTCATGTGGCGTGCATGCATTGGGTAATTGGGTGGTCGCAGCTTTATAGACGTGCGCGTCTGTTCATGATGTTGGTTGTGGTATCCGATACACCCCCTTGGTTTTTGCATCAATAATGGCGAAAGGTTGGACACGTGGTGTGTATCCGACTGTAGTTGTGAAAACACGGAACAAATGTCGTTCCTCGCTGCTTGCTATATAATGAGGCATCTAGGGCGAAAGTTCTGTTTCATTTTCCCCCATTTCACATTTGCAAATTTGTAATATCCTAAACTACTTTGTTTGTTTTATTAGGTTATTTTTAGTTTTATTGAGATTTTAGGTATTTTTACTTTTGTCAAAAAAAAAAATTATTAATTACTGCGTTCAGTAAGAACGCAGCAATCATTCCCTTTTTGTCGTGCTCTCTCTCAGCACGCATGCAAAGTGAGAGATGGCATACATAGGAGAGCCTAGAGACTTGGGCTAGTAGATTAAGATGGATTGGGAGAAGAGGAGAGTGGATTTCGATCAAAAACAGATGGCAGGAGCAAAGAGAGAGTTTTGGAATACAGATAGAAACTTAGTGGGTGTGAGAGGGAAACTCAGTTTGGTCTTGTCTCTGTGTAAGGTAGGATTCTCATCCCCTTTGGTATTTTCGAATTCAGTCCTTGAGATTGGAAGAGGATTACTTGCTATTACCTTGATCCTTGATTCTTATTTTTGATCAATTATATGTTTCCTATGATTAATTATACAGTAGTATTTGGACTTCAAATTCACAGACCTGGTTAGATATCAGAGTTAGTTAGAATTTCATTATGTTTTGGTTAGGATTCGTAGTGTTTGCAGCTCTAAAAGAATGGTGTTCTTGAGATGTTCTTGAGTTGGGTGTCCAAATCAGATTTTTGATTTTTTTTTTGTGATTCATTGTTGGTTGTGTTTAGGATCATCTTAGAGCTCTGGACATGTTGTCAAATTGTTTTGAAGCCTTATAATCTCTTATACTACTCCATAAATCGAATCAAAGTCTTCAAATTCGAAATTTCATGTTGCTGGAAATTTTCCAGAAAAGTGCAGAAAACCATGGTTTCGGACCAACTTTGCAACATCATAACTTTTAGCTCAGTTCTTGTTTTCGATTCCAAAAGTGGTATTGTAAACTTCCTATATTCCTCTATATGCATACCAAATTTCATTAGGTTTGGTTTACTTTTGGTATGTGAAAATCCTTACTAAAATCTATCAGTTACACAGCTATATCTGTTTTTACTGGTGCATATCAGTAGACTTTCGAAATTCATAACTATTTCTAGAAAAATCATTTTCAGGTGATTCAACTTCTGAGATCTTCATTAGGATGTTTAGTTTATTTCCTCAGAAGACCACAACGTTAAATTCTTTATGGTTTTACCCAGATTTCGTTGTGAAGGGGACTGGGTCAGGAAACTGTTTTTAGTATTGGTTGTGCTAAGTTAAGAGTTGTGGTTTATTTCAATTCCTTGGGTTGTTACAGGGTCAGGACAGTAAATTGCTTAGGTTGATGACATCTAGTTGTGCCTTTTTACAATTGAGAGTTCCTTGCTTTGTTTTACTTGTAAGGTAGGTTACTAACTTTGTTTGTACTTTACCATTTGGGTAAGGTTCCGAAGAAGTTGTTGGAGATCCACAAGAGTAGGCAACGAAGCTAGAGCTCGGGTTTGCGCTGCGCAATTCGAGGTAGGGTTTGATGGGGTGTTTGTTTAATGTTGTGTTTATGCATGATTTGTTTGGCTATTGTTGAAATTGTTTGACATTGATGTGTGCGATATTGTTGGCGTTGCTTGATATTGAACTGTTCATATGACTTAGATATATAAGTTGTTGGAGATTAAGCTTATTGATTTGATTATGATATGCTAATTTATGAAAGCATGTTCTACTTGATTATTATTACATGACATTGTGGGAAAAGTGAGTAGTGTGTTAGAAGTTGAAAGAGGAATGAGTTTTGGGATTATATGGGATATTGTTATTAGGAAATCATTTGTGTAGTTGAGTTTCCTCATGGGGCATCCAAGATCCAGGTTAGCCCACACGTGCACAAGTTTGGGGAAAGTAAGCCCCTTCGACGTCTGGAGTCGATGAAATTATCTTATCGGGTTTCGGGTTTGGAGACCATGAGTATAACAAGATAACTAACAAATGAGAAGAGTTTTATGAGGGTGATGTGAGGTGTGGGAAGAGTTAAGTCGAACATCGCATGCTTGCATTCTTAATATGCCTATTTGTTTCGTTGTCATTATTGTCATGTGTCATATTTATTTATCTAGTTTTACTGAGTGTAGCTCACCCCCATTCAAACCCATTGCAGGTGTTTCTTGAAGTGTTTGAGAATCTTATAATGTAAATTAGAACCTTCTTGCTTTTGTTTGTAAATAGAGCTTGAATAAAGAATAGACGTTATGAGGAGTAACGCTATTCTTGTTTTGGTTTGTTTGTTGTTTGTTTGTAAACACTTTAAACTTGTGTGCTTTTAGCACCCTTTTTAAAGGTTTGTAATATAAATAAAGGTGCGATCGTTTCTTTTCTTACGCCATGTAATGATATCAGTCTCATTTTAATTATGGATATTAAACTGTCTGTAATTAGAGTGCGATTCACATCTTAACTCGAGATTATACCTTTACTTGAGTTGGGGTGTGACAAGTTGGTATCAGAGCATTAGGTTAAGCTCCTAAGGAATTAGAAAGTTGAAATTTTAGGATAGCATTCCTTCTATTTATGCATCTTTATGTATTGGAATCCTTGCATTTTGATGTATAGGTATGGAACCGGTTCATAGTGAAGATACGTTTGGCGAATTCGAGATTGGGCCAAATGGACCGAGGCCCATGGATCAAGTTGATTATCATCTACGTGTCCGTTATGCGGCCACGTTGAGGTTAAGAAACCGGATAAGAGATGTAGGGCAACGGTGGATGTTCTATACACCTCAGATGCAAAGGCAGGTTGTTAGGCATCGTATCATGCGCGATCAAGACATAGCGAGATCTGAAAGAATTCAAGAGATGTCTGATAATCTTTATCATCATTTAGAAGAAGATGTTGCTGAACATGGTGGAAATCAATGGCCTCCACCCGGCGCAGAAGTCGGAGGTAATGAAGAACAAGATGAGGAGGATGATCCAAACTACGAACCAATGGAGGATGAAGTTAGTGAGTCTGTTAATAATCAAGTTCAGGTAGATGAAGAAGACCCTAACCATGAACCTATGGAGGCTGCAAGTGAAGTTGTTTCGGACCCTTCCCAACCTCCTTTAGCTGCACCTAATAATGAAGCTTTAGCTACACCTGTTAACGAAGCCTTAGTTGCACCTGTTAATGAAGAGCTTTCCGACGCAGAAGATGATGGCTCTATGCATTCTGTTACCTATATCTCCTCTGACACTTCTGTGATAGATTTATCAGATGATGATGACGTTTAGAACTTAAGTTTTCTGTAATGGTACAATTGTACAGGTTTGACAACAATCTAGGTCCTTCGACCCTAGATTTGTATGTGTTTTGTTTTGTTTCGGTGTGTACAGTAACTATAACTATGTAAATTTTTTTTGTAATGTATATATATATATGTAAGATAAAGTATTTTGCTTCTTGGAGTTTGTTTCTGTTTATTGATTTCTTGAAATTAGTTTTCTTTGATATTGACTTTATTATTAAGATAGGTTGAGATTTTAACTTTGACTTTTAACTTTTAATTTTTGGGTAGAATTTTCGTCTTAGTTTCTTTATTTTCTTTTGGAGTCGAGATGGAGGAATCTGGGAGTCACAGTAATGTGGAGATCGGAAACAACTTTGGAATAATTGCAGCCATTCAAGATATGGCTAATGCAATTCGAAATAACCATGGAGGAGCTCCACCTGAGAATGCTGAAGATAGAGTTCTAAGGATCCAAGGTGAGTTTCGCAAGTCAAAGCCACCTGTGTTCAAGGGGAGCACGAATCCAATGATTGCTGAAGAATGGGTCCGTCAGATGAAAAGAAGTTTGACGAACAAGAGGATTCCTGAAGATTTACAAGTGACTGTTGCTTGTACCTATCTGGAAGGTCAGGCGTACCGCTGGTGGGAGTCCGTACTTTGTATTCCAAATACGGTGATTGCAACATGGGCTGAATTCGAGAGAGTTTTTCTTGAGAAATACTTTCCTTCCACTCAGCGTCGTCTGAAATCTAAGGAGTTTTCCACTATTCAACAAATTAATATGTCGGTTGGAGATTATCAGGCTAAATTTGAGGAATTAATGTGTTTTGCACCTGAGCTTATTCCAGATGATTATGCTAAAGCAAGGCGTTTTGAGGAAGGTCTGCGACCTCAAATCAAGGAGAAAGTAATGATGCTCAAGCTTGATAGGTATTGTGATGTAGTGGAACGTGCTCTTATGGCGGAACAGATGTTGCAAGAATCAAAAGCAGTATGGGGAGCGAATTACAAAGATAGAGTCGGACCAAGTAATAAGCGTCAACGACCTAATCCTGTTCGGAACTTTTACCCTCGACGCTCACTAACCTGTTATCAATGTGGACAAGAAGGACATTATTCAAGGGATTGTTCACAAATGCAGACATATCAGACACCTCGAGCTCCACAACCACAATATCGTGCCCCAATTACCCAATACCCTACTGCACAACCTCAATCTTATGCACCACAACAACCTTACCGTGCTCCTGCCCCAGCACAGCAGAATTGGGTTCGACCACAGATCAGACAGCCTGCACCTCGTCCTGCTGGTCAACCAGTTGCAGCTAGACCCCAAGCTGGTGCAAAAAGGCAGGGTCGTCCTGCTCAAGGTCAGGTGTATACTATGGGTTATGATGAGGAAGAGTTTGAGGCCAATGAAGCTGAAGCAGTTGAGCAATTCCAAGGAGAAGAAGAAGTCGAGATGGGGAGTCTGAATAACATGGAGGATCCTTATGATCATACTGTCGTGGAAGGTACACTCCCAATTTTTAATACTTGGGGAAAAACTTTGTTTGATCCTGGTGCTACACATTCTTTCATATCTACATCTTTTGCTTTTGCCTTAGGATTAGGGTACGAGTCGTTACCACGTCCATTGGTAATAGGGTCTCCTATGGGTCGTAGTATGAGAGTTAGTAAGGTGTCTAGATCCTGTATGGTAGAAATTTCAGGTCGACGACTTTTCTTCGACTTGATATTTATGGACTTGTTACGGTATGATGTCATCCTGGGGATTGATTGGCTTTCTCATTACAAGGCTCTCTTTGATTGTGAGAAGAAGACAGTGACATTAACAACAAAGGAAGGAGAAATTATTACCTTTATTGGGGATCAAGGACTGAGAAACCCTCAGTTGGCCTTTGATAAGAAAGGTATTAATTACTCAATGATGATTGCCAACTTGGCTTTGGCAGAGACGAAGGATGTAGACATTGAGTCAATTCCAGTTGTGAATCAGTTCAAAGATGTCTTTCCGGAGGATTTGTTCAAGTTGCCTCCAGAACGTGAAGTTGAATTTGCTATTGAAGTTTTCCCTAGTACGACACCAATTTCCATTCCTCCTTATCGTATGGCTCCAAAGGAATTAGAAGAACTTAAGGCTCAAATTGATGAACTACGGAGTAAAGGATTCATTCGCCCTAGCGTATCACCTTGGGGTGCGCCGGCTTTGTTTGTGAAGAAGAAAGATGGATCATTTCGTATGTGTATCGATTATCGGAAATTGAATAGGGTTACTGTGAAGAATAAGTATCCACTTCCGAGGATTGATGATCTATTCGACCAATTAGGAGGTTGTGAGTTCTTTTCCAAGATTGATCTACGGTCGGGTTATCATCAACTACGAGTCAAGAAGGAGGATATCCAGAAGACGGCATTCAAATCTCGATATGGACATTATGAATTTCTCGTTATGCCTTTCGGTTTGACAAATGCGCCGGCATCGTTTATGGATTTGATGAATCGTGTTTTCCGACCTTATTTGGACAAGTTTGTGATCGTGTTCATTGATGATATTCTCATTTACTCCAAATCAAAGACTGAGCACGAGCAACACTTATCCATTGTTTTGCAGACATTGAGAGAACATCAGCTATTTGCTAAGTTTAGCAAATGTGAATTTTGGCTAAGTGAAGTTTCTTGGCCATGTAATTTCGAAGGAAGGCATAGCCGTAGATCCTTCAAAGGTCGAAGCAGTATTGAATTGGAGTCAACCTAGGAGTGTTGCTGATATACGTAGCTTTCTGGGTTTGGCGGGTTATTACCGAAGATTTATTAAGGACTTTTCCCGGATAGCTGTACCAATGACCAAGTTGACACAAAAAGGAGTTCCATTCATATGGTCAGCGGAGTGTGAAGAGGCATTTCAAGAGCTAAAGGTTCGTTTAACCACTGCTCCGGTCTTGATAATTCCTGAACAGGGCATTGGATATACAGTCTACACCGACGCATCGTTGCGTGGGTTAGGATGTGTACTGATGCAGCGTAAGAGAGTTGTGGCTTATGCTTCTCGTCAATTGAAGCCCCATGAAAAGAATTATCCGACTCATGACTTGGAGTTAGCAGCAGTTGTTCATGCTTTAAAGACTTGGAGACATTATTTGTATGGTGAACGATTCGAGCTCTTTTCTGATCATAAAAGCCTGAAGTATATTTTCACTCAAAGGGAGCTCAATTTAAGACAAAGACGTTGGATGGAGTATCTTGAGGATTATGATTTTGGATTGAATTATCACCCTGGAAAAGCTAATGTAGTAGCGGATGCCTTAAGTCGAAAAGCAGATGGTTGTTCTGCAAGTATGCAACTCCAAAAGTGGAATATGGTCAAATCCATTTGTGAGTATCAACTTTATGTCAAGAAGCACGAAGGTGGTGCGCATCTGTACAACATGGTATCGCAACCTACCTTGATGGGGAAAATTATTGAGAAGCAACAAGAGGATGAAACTTCCAAAGAATTCATTGAGAAGATAAGAAATGGGGAGAAACTAGAAGGATGGACTTTCCAGGAAAATGGGGGATTAAGATATTGGGGAAGATTATATATTCCGAAGACTGCTGATATGAGAAATGAAGTTCTTCGTCAGGCACATTATTCATCGTATACTATTCATCCAGGCGAGACAAAGTTATACCATGATCTTCGTCGTCAATTTTGGTGGGGTACTATGAAGAAAGACATAGCGACTTTTGTGTCGAAGTGCCTGACATGTCAACAAGTGAAGGCAGAGCATCGTAAACCCGGAGGAAAACTTCAACCACTTCCAATAGCTGAATGGAAATGTGATCATATAACTATGGATTTTGTGACTGGATTGCCTCGTTCGCCTAAAGGAAAGGATTCTGTATGGGTCATTGTGGATCGCTTAACAAAGTCTGCACATTTTCTCCCGGTTAAAACAACAGACTCAACTGAAGCTCTTGGGAAACTATATGTTCAAGAAATAGTAAAGCTTCATGGGATTCCTCTGTCTATTGTGTCCGATAGGGATTCAAAGTTCACTTCTAAGTTGTGGGAAGGTCTATAACGTGCCTTAGGAACGAAGTTGAATTTTAGTACTGCATTTCATCCACAAACAGACGGTCAGTCTGAACGAACTATTCAAATTTTGGAAGATATGTTGAGGGCCTGTGTGCTAGATTCTCATGGAAGCTGGGAAGATTATTTGGCGTTAGCAGAGTTTGCATACAATAATAGTTTTCAGTCCAGTATCAAAATGGCACCATTTGAAGCTCTTTATGGGAGACCTTGTAGATCACCATTATGCTGGACAGAAGTGGGTGAAACTGTATTGCTTGGACCTGACTATATACAAGAAACTACTGAGAAGATTAAGCTTATAAGGCAACATCTACTGACTGCCCAAACTCGACAAAGAAATTATGCTGATCGGAGGCGTAGACCCCTAGAGTTTGTGGTCGGTGACTTCGTTTTCCTTAAAGTATCACCACGTAAAGGAGTCCAGAGATTTGGGAAGTCAGGGAAGTTAGCTCCGCGTTTTGTTAGACCTTTTGAAATTCTGGAACGAATTGGAGAAGTTGCTTATAAGGTAGCATTGCCACCTCAACTTTCAAATATTCACAACGTATTCCATGTTTCAATGTTGCGGAAGTATCATCCAGATCCTACTCATGTTATTGATTGGGGAGAATTCGAAGTGGATGAGCAGCTATCTTTTGAAATAAGGCCACTTCAGATCTTAGATCGTAAGGAACAAGTCTTGCGCACTAAAACAATTCCTTTGGTTAGAATTCTTTGGCAAAATGGAAATGTTCAAGAGGAGACATGGGAATTGGAAACTGAAATGCGCAACAAGTATCCAGAACTTTTCTCTACTCCTGGTAAGTTCGAATTTCGGGACGAAATTCTATTTAGGTGGGTAGATTGTAATATCCTAAACTACTTTGTTTGTTTTATTAGGTTATTTTTAGTTTTATTGAGATTTTAGGTATTTTTACTTTTGTCAAAAAAAAAAATATATTAATTACTGCGTTCAGTAAGAACGCAGCAATCATTCCCTTTTTGTCGTGCTCTCTCTCAGCACGCATGCAAAGTGAGAGATGGCATACATAGGAGAGCCTAGAGACTTGGGCTAGTAGATTAAGATGGATTGGGAGAAGAGGAGAGTGGATTTCGATCAAAAACAGATGGCAAGAGCAAAGAGAGAGTTTTGGAATACAGATAGAAACTTAGTGGGTGTGAGAGGGAAACTCAGTTTGGTCTTGTCTCTGTGTAAGGTAGGATTCTCATCCCCTTTGGTATTTTCGAATTCAGTCCTTGAGATTGGAAGAGGATTACTTGCTATTACCTTGATCTTTGATTCTTATTTTTGATCAATTATATGTTTCCTATGATTAATTATACAGTAGTATTTGGACTTCAAATTCACAGACCTGGTTAGATATCAGAGTTAGTTAGAATTTCATTATGTTTTGGTTAGGTTTCGTAGTGTTTGCAGCTCTAAAAGAATGGTGTTCTTGAGATGTTCTTGAGTTGGGTGTCCAAATCAGATTTTTGATTTTTTTTTTTGATTCATTGTTGGTTGTGTTTAGGATCATCTTAGAGCTCTGGACATGTTGTCAAATTGTTTTGAAGCCTTATAATCTCTTATACTACTCCATAAATCGAATCAAAGTCTTCAAATTCGAAATTTCATGTTGCTGGAAATTTTCCAGAAAAGTGCAGAAAACCATGGTTTCGGACCAACTTTGCAACATCATAACTTTTAGCTCAGTTCTTGTTTTCGATTCCAAAAGTGGTATTGTAAACTTCCTATATTCCTCTATATTCATACCAAATTTCATTAGGTTTGGTTTACTTTTGGTATGTGAAAATCCTTACTAAAATCTATCAGTTATACAGCTATATCTGTTTTTACTGGTGCATATCAGTAGACTTTCGAAATTCATAACTATTTCTAGAAAAAACATTTTCAGGTGATTCAACTTCTGAGATCTTCATTAGGATGTTTAGTTTATTTCCTCAGAAGACCACAACGTTAAATTCTTTATGGTTTTACCCAGATTTCGTTGTGAAGGGGACTGGGTCAGGAAACTGTTTTTAGTATTGGTTGTGCTAAGTTAAGAGTTGTGGTTTATTTCAATTCCTTGGGTTGTTACAGGGTCAGGACAGTAAATTGCTTAGGTTGATGACATCTAGTTGTGCCTTTTTACAATTGAGAGTTCCTTGCTTTGTTTTACTTGTAAGGTAGGTTACTAACTTTGTTTGTACTTTACCATTTGGGTAAGGTTCCGAAGAAGTTGTTGGAGATCCACAAGAGTAGGCAACGAAGCTAGAGCTCGGGTTTGCGCTGCGCAATTCGAGGTAGGGTTTGATGGGGTGTTTGTTTAATGTTGTGTTTATGCATGATTTGTTTGGCTATTGTTGAAATTGTTTGACATTGATGTGTGCGATATTGTTGGCGTTGCTTGATATTGAACTGTTCATATGACTTAGATATATAAGTTGTTGGAGATTAAGCTTATTGATTTGATTATGATATGCTAATTTATGAAAGCATGTTCTACTTGATTATTATTACATGACATTGTGGGAAAAGTGAGTAGTGTGTTAGAAGTTGAAAGAGGAATGAGTTTTGGGATTATATGGGATATTGTTATTAGGAAATCATTTGTGTAGTTGAGTTTCCTCATGGGGCATCCAAGATCCAGGTTAGCCCACACGTGCACAAGTTTGGGGAAAGTAAGCCCCTTCGACGTCTGGAGTTGATGAAATTATCTTATCGGGTTTCGGGTTTGGAGACCATGAGTATAACAAGATGACTAACAAATGAGAAGAGTTTTATGAGGGTGATGTGAGGTGTGGGAAGAGTTAAGTCGAACATCGCATGCTTGCATTCTTAATATGCCTATTTGTTTCGTTGTCATTATTGTCATGTGCCATATTTATTTATCTAGTTTTACTGAGTGTAGCTCACCCCCATTCAAACCCATTGCAGGTGTTTCTTGAAGTGTTTGAGAATCTTATAATGTAAATTAGAACCTTCTTGCTTTTGTTTGTGAATAGAGCTTGAATAAAGAATAGACGTTATGAGGAGTAACGCTATTCTTGTTTTGGTTTGTTTGTTGTTTGTTTGTAAACACTTTAAACTTGTGTGCTTTTAGCACCCTTTTTAAAGGTTTGTAATATAAATAAAGGTGCGATCGTTTCTTTTCTTACGCCATGTAATGATATCAGTCTCATTTTAATTATGGATATTAAACTGTCTGTAATTAGAGTGCGATTCACATCTTAACTCGAGATTATACCTTTACTTGAGTTGGGGTGTGACAAAATTCCATCGTCCATCTTCAGCCTCTGAGTCCCCCATTTTGATTTGTGCACTTGCCTTCTGCATCTTCATTCGTTGCTCACTTTTAGGTTAGGGTGTTTGTGGTAAATGTCTGAAAAGAGGAACGTTGTGCCTTGTTCGCCTTCCAATTTAGTGGCGGAGTTTATTGCTAACTTTAAATCGTCTGTCGTTGCTCGCATGTTTCAGGAGGACTGGAGCTCTTTGTTCGAGAAAAGTTGGTAAAGCGTGGTCAAGTGTTTGAAAAGCCAGCGCTCTTACACGTTCATCCAATGGAAAAGCTATTTAGAGCGCCCTAACGGTCATGAACGCCACAAGCGGTGACAAGAGTGTGAGGGTAGTAAACGCGTATCAGGTAGAGGCGCTGCTTGCTCGTCTGGACGTGAGGCATCCGAGGGATCTAATGAAAACCAAGAGGCGGTATCGTTGCGCTGGAAGCTGACGGATGACATCCTCATTGACGAGCCCGTTGTCCGGCTAAATTAGAAGAAGATCGACAAGAGCCGCGTAATTTATAAGCTTCCTAGTTCCATAAAGCTACACCCTTTGAGGAAGAATGAACTAGGATCTCAACTTTTAGAGGGTGAGACGTTGATTTGCGACAACCTCTTGCTGCACAGTTTGAAACTGCCTCTCAACCCTTGGTTTCACTACGTGCTCATGGAGTTTGGGATCGCTGTTGGTTAGATGGGCTTGAACACGTTCAAGACTCTGATGGCGATGACCGTTATTTGGGACTTGTGTGGTTATCAACGGCCTTTTGTGGCGGAGATCACACACTTCTATGATCTATGATATTATCCTTGAAAAAGGAAGCACATTCCATCGACACTGTCTCTTCGTGCGGATTACAGGAATCGACACCCTAAACCCTGTATAAAGGGTATGTCAGAGTCTGAAAAAGAGTGGTATACTAATGCCTACGACGCCACCGAGGGCTAGGAGGTTGGGGAGTTTGGTGGCATCGTCTGCTCGTCGCCCTATAGGATAAAGTCCATCTTACAACTGATTGAGGGTGGGGCTTACTGTCTTTGTTTTTGGTTGTCTTGCATTTTATTCCGTTGTATGCATGTCGTTGGCTGACCTATTTTAACCATTTCATTTGTTACGTCCTGACCCGAGCTTACATTCTTAAATCCAGAATAAGACTTGCGGGACTCATCCCAAGAGAGATTACCCTCATAATCCCTCTTGAGAAGGGATAACCTAACACCATATTTAACAGTCCAAATGACACCGAAATAGACCTTACAAAACTTGAGGTTATCGCAATTACCGAATTAGATTGCATACCAATTACTTTAGAGGACCTAGGGTCTAAATATTAATTGTGGCTACACCTGAATTTCGGTCAGGCTGCCTACATACCCTCTACGCAGGGATCAAGCCACACGTAGCTCTTATTTTAATTAACGTCATAACCGGGAGAATCCCGCTTTTCTATTTATCGATCGATAACATATTATGGATAACATACGTCCATCGCAAACCCAGGGTTTAACCTCTCCGTTGAGGTATCCATAAACCAGCTATCTATAGGGATTATCTCAAATATAAACTCATATATATATAAAGAAAACTTTCTCGATGCATCGACCATTAACATACAAAAATAATGCAATTCACATATAGGAAAACCACTATCAAAGGGGGTTTAGCTTCCCTACATGGAATTGTTGTCCATTATGTAAGCTTCAAGCTTCCAAGAACTCGGTAAATCCGAGGTCACCATATAAGCTACCTCGTCCAACGAATCACTACAAAATAGAGTAGCTTAGCAACAAAGAAACAATAACAATCTAGTTGACCATAACATTCCTAGTTTGACCAGGAATGACCACATTGACCAAGTTGACCAACCAATTCCTTTTTAACTCTTTAACCTTTTTAGACTTGCTTTTCCGGTTATCGACTCTTTGCTTATTTACCGAAAGTCTAGCTTAATTTCCAAACTTTCCTTAATTATGTTTAGTTTGACGTTAGGGTGTCACATAATAATTCGTTGAATTACTATAGACACCCAATGCATCACATTGACCAAATCTTTAACCTTGAACTAATTTAACGATTTACGTGAATCACCCATTTTTACTTAAAACGGGCAACTTCACATTTCCAGAATTTTAATTATCATTTTCATATAACAATTCAACATTTAAACAAAATTTCGTCAAACTTCAAATCTTTACTAAACCATTTTTCCAAAAATAGAAACTTTCCATTTTACGACTTAACAAAGCTCTACAACTCCAAAACTTTTACTAACATCCGACAACAACCAATTCCTTATCAATGCATTCACTTAACTCCATATTTCACCAAATTTTCGATTACGACTTTTAACGGAAACTTTATGAAGTTAAGGTTATTAGGGAAAATCGAATTCTACCTCTTTGGCTCACGACCGGATTCACTGCCTCACCGGAGCAGTCACCGAATTTCGGTAACTTGCCAGAATCTTTTGCCGGATTCCGGTCAACTTGCAAGAATTTTGCCATAGTTTCCTCGTTTTCTCCGATTCACCAAGTTACGACATGCGCAATCCAAATAACGCGATTTCATCCACAACAACACCCATTCAATAAAAATGCAGAAACTACACAATAACCTCCAATACACCAACTCACCTCCGATCTGCTCCAAGATCGAATACAGTAGCTCCTCTGCCTTCCCCTTGCCTAACACTTGAACCCTGAACCTCCACTCTACCTAAACCCCTCAAGCAGAACCTCCTCTGCCTGTCACTGACCCGAATCTGATACCTCTGCCTCTGCTTAATCGATCACCAACACCATCAAACCTCTCTGGACTCAACTGTCATAGTCAGAAGCAATTAGGAGTCATCGAGAAGCTCCAAAACGTCGTCACTGGAGGAGATGCAGAAAACCTATAAAAACATGAAACTCGATTAGGGTTCGAATCGAAAGATTAGGGGCATGAAAAGGAAGAAGAAGAGAAGAGGAGAATCAATATACCGGTCTCACATCACCTCGTCGCCTGAACGGCGAGTTCTCGCCAGAAAACAGTTGAAGGTTTCGCCTCCTCCGATCTGCCTTTATGGTGAAAGCATGGTGGATTTTCAGGCTGGGCAAGGTACAGGAGAGGAAAAGGAAGAGAATGGGAGTGGTCCGCCGGAGTGTGGTGGTTGGAATTGCAGGCGTTAGGCGGAGGACGCCAGAGAGCAGAGAGAGCTCGAGTTGACCCGAAATGGGGTCTTTGACTTCGGTCAAAGGCCTCAAGCCTTTTTATAGGCAAATGGACGGCCAAGATTCAATCTGGAAAATATCCGACGATTTAGATTTAAAGAAAGTAAAAAGGTAAATAGTTAAATAGTAAAACTATTTTATCGAAATTGTAATTAAAAATTACCAGAAACTTCAGCAATTCACAGAAAATAGACGGAAGCTCCGAAAAATATTC
Source organism: Comarum palustre (assembly GCA_951800085.1). NCBI lineage: Eukaryota > Viridiplantae > Streptophyta > Magnoliopsida > Rosales > Rosaceae > Comarum > Comarum palustre. The sequence continues at coordinate 18,518,016 of OX637576.1, read as the reverse complement.
CGGACATACCGGAGGACTCGTATTAACATAATCTACCACCTCGGGACATTAATTCTATATTTCCTAAGAATTGAGAATATTTTGATATTAAACTCGAATATTATTTTAGGGAAGACTAACAGCGCGGTTACAACCCTCTGTAACCCGCTTGATCCCAATAACAAGGTAAATTTTGTGGCGAGGTGTTACATCATTTGACAGAGTACATACGATTTTCGCTTCTTGCCGTTGAGAAACAGCGCCTTCAGAGATTGAGTGTTCTTTGGTTAGAGCGGAGGACCACTGACCAGCCTATTGTCGCTTCTTGACCTTGTCTTATCGACTGCAAGTTGTCCTGATCCCCAGGTTTGTTTTCCGTTTTCTTTTATGTGGCGATGACTTTACGCTTCTTTATTTATCCTTACTATCGACTTGTTGTTTGTAGTTAGCGATGCTCAATTTGGTCGTACTGTGAAACCAGCGCTTCTAAAGGTTCTCCAACAGTTTCTCGTTGCCTAGAAGGTGCCAAACGCTGATGAGATGGCGTTTGATGAAGCGATGAAGGCAGTCGCCGAGCATGTAGCGCCTTCAGCTAGCTGTGGTAGTAGTGATGGAGAGCGGGGTTGTTGAGAAGTCTTCAGAGCCTGTGAAGCCGCCCCCTGTTCCCATTCATACCCATCAGAAGGGTCTTGATGGCCAGGATCTCCCTCATCACTCCCTAGTGGTTCATTCGATAGGTGATGATTCTACGGATGAAGAACTTGTTTACGAGGATGTTGAGCAGGTGAATCATGGTAAGCACAAGGCTCAAGATTTCACTGCTCCAGTGCGGGAGAAGAGGAAGCAGTAGAAAGACGCCACATTCAAGGCTGCCGATAAAGTTGGGGGTTCCACCACCGAAGTTACATTCACGTCTTCATCGTTACCCGAGTCCCTTGTGGCTGAAGATCCCGCTACTCCAATTATGGTAAAGAATTTTCCTGAGGGTTCTTCCTTCCTGGTGATCGATGCGCTTCCGCGGGCATCGCCATCTAAGTAACTACTTGTGCAATCATTCTGCCAATTTGTTGGGGTGGCAGGCCTGAAACCCCCTGGGTAGTGGGAACAAGCTTTTCTTGCCTCTGACAAGGATCAAGTGAACTTTGACCTATCAATGAGTCTTGCAGCGGAAGAACTTTCTCTCCAATTGTGCGTACAAGAGGTAGTCAGTTTAGACTTTGATGCACAACTTTTATAAGAGCAACAGCTCCATCTTGGTTTAAAGTCACTAATTGACTTCTTACAAGAAAAAATCTGTTGATATCTAAAAAATCATGCGGTTAACTAATGCCTCGTCACATGATAATCCATGTAATTTCGGGTGAAATCCTCGACTTAACACGCTAAACAAGCATATACATGCATTAATGTGGACCCAAGCCACAATCACACTTTTAGGGCTTGTAGAGGTGGGTATGGTGTGGAAGGTTACAGAAACGCATAATGCTTATTTGTTGATTTAACGTCGTTAATGATTTCGGTCTTGGGCCCGAAATCCAAGCCCAACGACTTAAATCGACGGTGAAATGGTGAAATACATGAGAATTAGACTACTCACTCTTTAAACCCAAAACAATACATTTAAATCCAAAACTCAAAAAACCAATTCCCCTTCAAACTCAAATCTCAACACTTCTTTTTCCTTTCTTGCCAAGCCTAAGGTATCATTTTATTTCCCTCAGCCCAAAACCTTTACAAAGCCCAAATCCCTCTTTATTATATTCATTCTTATCTACAATTCCACCCACATACCAGTTTCTTTCCAAATTCCCTTCCATCGCAGCTTTATCAACAAGAAACTTTCTTCATCTTTGGTCTGAAGAGGGAGGAGACTAGGGACCGAGTCTGAAAGCCAAGCCTTCACCCTTAAACGAAGAAGCTGTAGCATGCAAGTTGCCCAGACCGCTCCGTTCCAGGTTCTCCGTCCATGCAGCCGCCTCTACAGCACCCCTGTAGCAGTGAGTTGTCATCCATCAAGGGGAGTTCCATTACCTAGCAGCTCAAACATAGCAGCCTATCACAAAAATCCATCGATTGAGCCCCATAAAAGGAGAAGCTTAGAGCTGCAGAGGGAATCAAGCTACAACCCAGAAAATATCCTAGTAAACACTTAAGTCTTTCTTTCATGCCTTTAAGCAAGAGGTCTTCATTCCTCCAAGCAACAGACTCCAACAACCATGCTCATAATTCCTACCTCTCCACCTTTCAAGCTCTTTTAACCATTTTTCCAATTCATATCAGTTCTCCAATTTTTTTTCTTCAGAAAGCAGATTCCCCGTAGCTTAATTCTCCCATCATTTTTCAGAAACCAGATTCCTCGCAGCTCAATTCTCATTCACTGCAGCGTGTTTCTATCTCCCACACCATGTTTCATGCTACAATCTCGTTTTGTTGTTCGAATCACATACAAGGTTTCCCATTGATTGGATTATTGGGTTAATTTTGGCCTAGTCATGCTCAAATCAAAAATAACCCTCACAAAATCTTTAACGTTAAGATCACCAATTTGATACAACTCAATATATTAAATAAAAGAAAATCCTCCTCTTCCTTTTATATAAAATCTGTTATGCAAGGAAGTCTTATATAATTAGGACTTAACCATGTCTAAATACATTTGTATGTATATATATATATAATTGAAATCAATCACATAATATATTCGATGCACAAGAGATCCTAACCAAAATAGAACTTGATAAACCTCACAATTATAGCATGTTAAGTAAATGAACAAAACACTACAATTTGGTCATATTTAGTCTTGTGTAAGAGTGCCAACACAAATATATACTAAGAATCTTGTGAGTAATATAAATGTAGAATCACATACATTTTTTATATATATCCCTGTCGCCCTTTTATTGTAGTCATCCCATCTTTTTACTTCTATATGTAATCATTGATTTTATTAATAAAGCCTTACGTCATCTGATCAAAAAAATGAATTGAAGTTGAAGAGAGAAAATATGCTCTTTCCTTTCTAAAACTAAATTTCATTTTTGTTCAAAAAAATCTGAAAGGGTTTAGGGTTTTCTATTTTTTATTTATTATGTAATCTACAATTGTTTTAAATACTAGATTTTATTAAGTATGTGAAGAGAAATGAAAACCTCTAGAGGATAATTAAGGATGATAATAGACATTTTTGGATGAAATGGGCAATTAAGAAAGTTAATAGACCTTTTGGTTGAAATTAAGAAATATGAAGACTGATCAGTTGAAATTAAGAAATATGAGAATTAAACTGTCAAAATTTTTAAAACATGAGAAGGTATCAGTATTTTTTTCTAAAAAGTATATAAATTTTAAATCTATCAAGTTTGATTAATAGTCTTATCACTCATATGGGACTTCCCCCGTTCCCCTGCGCAATATTTCAAATTCGGCACGGTTCATTTCCCTTTTGACTGATTACAGTAACATAAGGTTTATGAAGAACCAACGACCACACCCATTAGCCAGTAAGCACTTGTCACAAGTGGCCAAACCACATCTAAACCCTAGAGGCCTAAACCATATTTGTTCGGTACATTATAGTTTAAGGTGCAATATGCAAATGGATACTTTAGATTAGGCAAAAAAAAAGTAATGGGTTCCTTCTTTCCTATACAAAACTTGAAATAATTAGCTGTTAATGAAAAGGACCATAATTAAAGGCCAGGGTACAATACATGGTTGCATCGAATATTCATTTTGCTCAAAGATTTACCCAATTACGGGCAACTGCACAAATTTAACCCACAATTTCGTATAGATTTTTACTGATGGTCACCATTTTCCATTTTTCCAGATTCAACTGAAACCATTTTCACAATGGAAAGAAACAAAGGAATAGGACATGAGGACCCATTTTACACTGTAACTCTGTAATGTTAAACCAAAAGCAAGGACAAAAGGCCAGAAAAGGGTTAGGCAAAATAAAATAAGAAAGTGTAGAATAGTTTGAGTTATATTCAAAGAGCATCTGAAACAAAAATCGTAAGGAAAAGAAAAGAGACAGAAGCTTTGGACCAACTCCCAAATTTGAGAAGACCAAGCAGAGAAGAAGCCCCTTTCTCAAGGAGAAGAAAATAAGCAAAGCCAGCAGCAACCGGCCACTCCCATTTCACCACCACCAGGTTCCCTTCTCCTTCTTATTCTTATTGCCTTCTCTTTTCTTTACTTTCAATTTCGACTTCTTTCGTCAATACCCAGAAGCCATCTTGGCCCAAATTATGACCAAATTGAAATAAAGGTCAGATCTTGGGTGTCTATTGGGGTAGAAATAGCTTTACTTCTATTGGGGGGATCAAACCCCAGTTTAAAACTGTGGAATTTTAAGGGTTTTCTGAAAGTTTTGAATTTTTGGGGATTCGGGAATCCCAATCCGGCTGTGAATGCTGGATCCGCGTTGAGGTATTTGGTTGTGTTTTACAGCTTGGGATTGAGAAGTTTTGTGCAAAAGCTGAAGGCTTTGTTCGTTTTAGGTTTTGCTTAGAAAATGTGGGAATGAAAATTGAAAAGAAAGTGAGGAAAGTTTTGAATTTTCTGAATATGGTTTTCCCCATTGTTCAGGACAATAGAAGACAAAATGCTGCTACTGGTTGAGATTAATGAAAGGTAATTCCTTGTGTTTTCGTGCCAAAAGGTTGTGTGTTAAGTTTAAATTTCTGAACATGGAAGAGTCTTGTATGGTTAGGGTATTAGGGCAAGCGGCAAGATTGTATATTTTTGGAATGAGGTTAAGGGTGTGTTTTTTATCCTGTTTGTAGGTTATAAGAGGCAGGAAATGGCAGAGTCGAACTCAGTTGATGCCATTCTTGACTTTCTGCGGAAGAATAGGTTTTCAAGAGCTGAGGCAGCTCTTCGCAGTGAGCTTGGTAATCGTCCTGATTTGAGTGGTTTCCTTCAGAAGCTTACTATTGAAGAGAAGGACTCTGGTAATTTGTTGGAAGCTGAAAAGGGGGACAAACTGGTTGTGGACAGTCAAGGGCTGGGATCAAGGAACGGTGGCGAGGAACTTATAGTGAAAGAGATAGAATGTGGAACTGGTAGAAATAGGTCTGAAATCAAATGGAAGAATGCTGCTTCTGTTGGGGAGCGAAATAAACCGGTTGAGGTGGCTGGGACTAATCACAAGAGCTTCGCATTCTCTAAAGGTTTGGAGGATACTGTGCTTGATTTATATTCATGGAAGATCAATCCAAGCAATGGTCCTGCTGAACCTTATCAAAATGATGGTGTTACTATTAAGTCTAACCACCGAGAGCCTCAGGTATTGCAACAATCAAGGAGTCATACAGTGGACATTCCTGATTCTGGTAAAAGCACTCTGAAATCTGGAGAAGAGATTAGCTTTTCTGGTCAGAAGAAAACTTCATGGCCTGGAAGTACTAGCAAAACCAATGTGGAAAGCAAGTACAATAGAACTCAAACAAGCGAACCTAAGGAACTTGACCAACAACTTAAGACCACGTCCTTCAAAGAAAACTTAGTGGATAATCCATGGTCAAGAGTTGAAGAACCGACCAGTTCATCATCAGAGTTGTGGAAAGATTGTTCTGTCAAGACTGTATTTCCTTTCCCCAAAGTGGATATACCAACAAGTTATGATAGTGCTTCTGGTTCTGATAAAAAAGAAGGAAAGAGAAAAGCGGAGCTGACTGATACTAGGGCAACAATAAAGGAGCAGGAGAATGAGGTGGCAAGAGCTTTATACTTGGGCAAGTCACAAGGGAGTTCTGAGCAAAAGACAATTAGTAGCTTGGTGTTTCCTATACTGTCTGAGAATCAGAAAGAAGAGTTTCCAAGGTTGCCACCAGTAAAGCTAAAGTCAGAGGACAAACCATTGACTGTTAACTGGGAGGAAAAGTTTGAGCGAGGCGGGCCTGGTGTAAAGCTCAGTGCTGCTGACAATGCTCATCTTATTGGGGCATATTTGGATGTCCCTTTTGGACAAGAAATAAGCTCTTCAGGTTAGTTATGATATTTTTGAAGTAGTTATATAATATATGATCACTTTTATCAATGATGCTGGTATTTTTTTGGGATTTCTTCACCTCTACTCATTGGCTCATTGCAGAGGCTTTTATCATATGAACCTTTTAGTTATTTTCCAGAATGTCAATTTTACTCATTCCTTTAGCATGTTGATGTTTCTGTTTTAAATCTATCTGTTACAAGCATGCATAATTTTGCCTGCTCTAATTTACAAGAGTACGTCTGGAACGGGCCTCAAAGTATGGATTTAGAAGTTCTCCGGGTCAATCTAGTCATCTCTTGGTCTTGTATGTTTCTGTATCTCTAGTCACTGATATTTTTTTTTACTTTTTTTTCTTTCCAAAATTAAGGTCCAGGTGGAAAAAGGAATGTAGGAGGAGGTAGTTGGCTGTCTATAAGTCAGGGAATTGCAGAAGATACATCTGATCTGGTTTCTGGTTTCGCTACTGTTGGTGATGGACTGAGTGAAGATTACCCAAACGAGTACTGGGATTCTGATGAATATGATGATGATGATGATGTGGGATATATGAGACAACCTATTGAAGATGAGGCCTGGTTCCTGGCTCACGAAATTGATTACCCAAGTGACAATGAAAAAGTAACAGGGCATGGGAGTGTTCCAGATCCGCAGGAAAGAAGCCCAACCAAAGATGAGGATGATGATCAATCTTTTGCTGAAGAGGATTCTTACTTTTCTGGTGAGCGCTACTTTCAAGGGAAAAATGGTGAACCAGTTACAGATGATCCTATGGGAATTACAGTGACTGAGTTGTATGGGAGGACTGTTGAGAATGATTTAATAGCTCAATATGATGGACAGTTGATGGATGAAGAGGAACTGAATTTGATGCGTGCAGAACCTGTCTGGCAGGGATTTGTCACTCAGACTAATGAACTCATTATGTTTGGGGATGGGAAAGTTATGAATGCGTGTGGAAGGCCATGTCTGGATGATGTTTATGTGGAGGATGACCAGCTTGGTTCGGTGAGATCAATTGGTGTGGGGATCAACAGTGATGTTGCTGAAATGGGCAGTGAAGTGCGAGAAAGTTTGGTTGGAGGTAGTAGTGAAGGAGATTTAGAGTACTTCCGTGACCATGATGAAGGAATTGGTGGATCTCGGAAGCCTCATCATGACTCGGACAAAAAACATATTGATAGATCTAACAGGGACAACAAGAAAAGTAGTAAACATGAGGCAAATAAATATATAGTTGTTGCCGATGACGGTAGTGCATCTAGACCCAAGAAAAGTCATACAGAGGGGGCATTTTCATTCCCCCCTCCACTGAGAGATGGAGAACAGTCAGTGCAGGCAAGCTCTAGTAAATCTTTATGGTCAAACAATTGCAATTTAATTGTCACTGATGAAACTGACGATTGTACAAATACTTTGCTGAGTAACGATGACATGCTTGCTTCCTGGAAGCGGAAAAGTACTGATACCTCACCTGATGAAAATAATGATGATGCTGTTAGAACTGGAAACTCTACGCCCTCGACACTCTCAAATTATGCTTATGCTGAAAGAGAGCATGGCAAGCAAGAAGAAGATGAAAAGATTGCCGCTCTTAGGGAACAAGATACAGGGGTATCACTTGAGGATGAAGAGGCAGCTGCTGTACAAGAGCAAGTAAGGCAAATAAGGGCTCAGGAGGAAGAGTTTGAGACTTTCAACCTCAAGATAGTGCACAGGAAAAACAGGCACGTCTTTATCTGTGCACTCATTCAAATATATGTGAATTGATCATGTTATCTCACACGCAAGTATTCTTTGATCAAATGAGATTTTCTCTTTATCCATGCTCTAATTCAAATATAAGTGAATTGATCATGTTATCTTACATGCAAATACTCTTTGATCAAATGAGATTTTCCAAACAACTTCTATTGATTGTAGCTTTCTTAACTTGCTGACCTGTAGAAACTGATTTGGATTTAGAACAAAATAGAGTTGACTGCTCTCTGTTTCAACATATTTCTCAGTGAATGCAACCCCCAGTCTTTTATTTAGATAGTATTTTTTGTATCTTGTCATTTGGATTACCAACGGATCATCATTTGAATCTGTTATATGTTCATGTTTATGTTAATGTTATAATGAACATACGAGAAGCATAAAGCTAAGATTTGATTAATGGCCTTATTTTTTTGAGAGACTTGCTGGGGTGTTTTTTGTGCATTAGTTTAACCTTATCACTCTAATGTTCCATTGCTGGGGTGATCGTCAGGTTTGCTGTCATTAGATGTTATTTATCTCACTTCTGATAGACTATTTGAACTCCTGTTTTTGGCTGTCCAGAACTGGCTTCGAGGAGGACAAAAATTTTCATGTTGTTCTGAATTCTGTGATAGCAGGGCGCTATCATGTCACTGAATATCTTGGATCTGCTGCATTCAGCAAAGCTATTCAAGCACATGATTTGCATACAGGAATGGATGTGTGTGTGAAAATTATAAAAAACAACAAAGATTTCTTTGATCAGAGCCTTGATGAGATTAAGCTTCTCAAGTATGTCAATAAGCATGATCCTGCTGACAAGTACCACCTTCTCCGATTGTACGATTACTTTTATTATCGAGTAAGTGCCCACAACATGACATTTTCTTGTTTGGTTTGAGTTATTAATAACATTTAGACAGATAAGTATAAATTTTAATATTAAGTTATTTTAATAGTCTCAATTGTGCGAGGTTTGCCTTGCTTGTTTTGCATTAACTTTTACAACTCCTTAGCAGTTATCATTTGGCTAGTAGTTTTGTCCAAACATTTAGTTAATAGTATGCTACTTTTTTTATTTGTAGGAGCATTTGTTAATAGTATGTGAACTTCTCAAAGCAAACTTGTACGAATTCCATAAATTCAATCGTGAGTCAGGAGGGGAGGTCTACTTCACTATGCCAAGACTGCAGGTTTGTTTGACTCAATTTTCTACTTGATGATCATTAGCCTTTTTTGCATGCTGGTGGATAACTTCTGAATTTATATGCAGTCCATTACCATTCAGTGTCTTGAGGCGCTGCAGTTCTTGCATGGCCTTGGCTTGATACATTGTGACTTGAAGCCTGAGAATATACTAGTTAAAAGCTACAGTAGATGTGAGGTAAAAGTCATTGATCTTGGGAGTAGTTGCTTTGAGACGGATCACCTCTGCTCGTATGTTCAGTCCAGGTCCTATCGCGCTCCTGAGGTTATCTTGGGACTTCCATATGACAAGAAGATAGATATATGGTCACTTGGGTGTATCTTAGCTGAACTTTGTACTGGCAATGTAAGTGATGTGTCCTGTGTATCCATAACTACATCCTTTAGCTTTATTCTGTTGTTAAATAAATGAGTGATAATGTTACATATGCTGGAGCTGATTTTAATACTGAATATTTATCTTCTTTATCCCTTGTTAAATAGCCACGGAAAGATAACTAGCAAGACTTTATTATAAGCAAAGAAAGTTGTTTCACCTGGTACTAGTGATCTGTTAAAAGTATGCTCCACCCTGACTATTACATGAAGTAATCTCACCTTCTATATTTCTGACATCTGTGGTTAAGATTTAGTGGGACCATTGTGGACTGGCTAATTGTAATTAGTCTACTATTGTCTCTGTTAAGTTTTGGCGGTTCAACCATACATCCAGTTTTGTGGATTTGGAGATAAAAATACAGTAAAAGTGCACATTAATTGATGAGATTGTGTTTTCATATATGTTTAGAAAGAGTATCTTATAGTGTTGCAGATTAGTCTGCTTGACAATTCCTGTCATCTTATGAACATTCTGGTACATGCAAAGTTAACAAAGAAAATTTAAAAATGGTACCGTGAAGTGATAACACATATCGCCATAGTCATCCTTTCTGTTGCAGTAGTATTCAAGTTTTAATATATACTAGTTTATAAATATACATTTAGTGCAATTGATTATTGATAGATGCTTTAGTGTCATGGAATTTGACCTCTCCCAGAAAGCATGTTATAATATTCATGATACTGTTGCTAAATATTCTTTAAACTTACTTTCTGTAGGTACTCTTCCAGAATGATTCACCTGCAACCTTGCTTGCTCGGGTGATGGGAATCATTTGCCCTATTGATCAAAGTATGCTTGCCAAAGGACGGGATACGTACAAATACTTCACAAAAAATCACATGCTTTATGAGCGAAATCAGGTAAGTCCATATGAGTTTTAATTATTTAAATCTTCATGTTTTTGCTGAGTGAAGATACGAGTATGCAGTAGTTTTATTCATGTGCGCATGTGTAGCAAATATCTGAATAGCAGACTACAAACTGAAATGGATTGCCTTGTTGTAAAATCAAGAGGGTCTTTTTGCTAAATGGCTGCTTCCAAGTTGATGTTTCTAGACTCTTGATATTCACTATGTTCCATATGATACCAAAGTTTTATCATTTCCTTTGCAGTTCACTTTGGATGTTGTTCCTTTAAAGATATGTGAGTAAAATTTATGTACAAGACCACCCAAAAAGCTGATATGTAACTCCCAACTTTCCCTATGGCAATGTTTTATATAGGCTTTGAAGTTGGAAAATAATATGAAATAATGACACATTTTTAGGCAGAAGGGAACCTATAGTTTCTTTTTCGACTTGAAAGATAATCTGAAATACTGAGAATGGAGGATAGTTTTAAAATTAGCTTAGTAACATGGTAATTTCCTATTATTTCCTTTGAGAAGCCAATTTTCATTACATTATAAACTAGATGATTATAATTCTTCATTGTTGCAATCAGCTTCCCTCAATTATCTGTATACACAGGGTGCTGCTGAGGTGTTATTTTTCTTGTGTGCATTATCTTCTTTTTTACCTGATTCTTCTTGTCTGATAAGCGGTTATGTTATAATTCTGCAGGAAACTAACAGACTGGAATACCTGATACCGAAAAAGACATCTTTAAGGCATCGACTACCAATGGGCGACCAAGGGTTCATTGATTTTGTTGCTCATTTGCTTGAGATAAACCCAAAGAAGCGACCTTCTGCAGCTGAAGCTCTGAAGCACCCATGGCTGTCATATCCTTATGAACCCATATCATCTTGACGACTTTGAACTGTCTGCGAATTATCTTGGTAAAGACAATATACTGCAGTTGCCCTTGCATTTTGGGTTTCAGGCATCTAAAGGGGAAGGGGCTAATTAACCGGATTGAATCAAAACCATTAACATATTTGAAGTTATCTTGGAAGATATATTTGCCCCCTCAGATTGCCGCGGGATGCATTGAAACTTCTGTTTGGTTTGTGTTGGTTCCTTGGCTCCTTCCACTTTTTTTACCTAGGTGTATTGCAATGAAATGTAATCAAGAATGTAATTTTTGCACCCATTGTATTCTTAGTTTCTTCTTTGTTTTGACCTAGTAGTGGAAGGAGAATCTTGAAGTCTTGTTGTATATGATTGTGTGATATTCTTTTAGGTAATTTGGCAATATGTTGTGAAATAGTTTATCCGATCTTGGCTGTTTTTTCCTGCAGTCATGGCCACAACTGCATTGTACAAGTTTTGATCCAAAATTTCCAATTGGCTTTCTTTTCAATTTGAAGATACAGAGGACAATATTTTGTGTCCCATTCAGCAATTCAATTCCACATTCGAATTCAATGGCTCTCTCGTTCTGAAGTTTTTTTCTTCTTTTATTTATTTCTGACGATAAATAATCCATGTGAATAACAGGTCAGAGGCTAGGAATTAGGGCTGCATATTTGGTTCGGATTCAAGTCGATCCAATCCGAATAAGACGGATTGGATCCTGATTATGAAAAAAGCAGCTTTGGATGGATCCGATCCGTTTAATAAAGTAACGGATCAGATCGAATCTTAAAAAAATAATGTAAAAATCTAAATAACTGTAGGATTAAACCACATCTATTTTAGACCGTTGAATTCTTAGTTTAAGGAAAGGTATAAAAGACAACACTTAGAGGCTGCAACCCTAAAGTCTTAAACATACACTCGCCTCTCTTTCTCACGAGTATCCTCCAGTCCTCCTCCACCCACAAATCAATTGAAATAGTCAATCCCACATATCAATCGAAATCATCAATCCCACAAATCAATCGGATACCCGTCGCCAAGTCACACAACCTTCGCCAAATTCGTTCTTCTCCCATCTCCAATCTCCAAGAGGTAAGTTTGGCAAGACTTTGACCTGGTTTAATTCGTATGCTATGAATTTAGTTTATTCGTATGTTATGGATTTATGTTCTTTGGATCTTCATGTTTTCAAGTTTAATTCGTGTGCTAGGTGGTTCTTGATTAACTAGCTAGCCAGAGTCTTGTTCTTTGTTTTACATTCTTAGTGAATTTTGTTTTTAACTTTTATAGTTTGTTCATCCATTTTTGTGAAATCTGACTTCCACACATCTATCCATGTAATTATAGAAGTAGATATAGAAGTAGTCTCTATGTTTTATGTATATATGTGTTGGGAGAAGCTGATAGTCACACTTTTGTAGATCTTAGAATCATGTTTTCATCAGTGGTGGTCTAGTTCTTGTCTTCTTGATTTTATAATAGACTGGTTAGTGATATGCTTAATCATTTTGTGGGACTTTGTTTCGATTATGATCATCTTCATCATTTACCATCAGCTAAGTACATAGACTTTATCATTTTACAGGAGACAGGTTGTTAATATTTCATCCTTTATCCGTGGAGGTGGTTGCCTCACAAGATGAGGAATGAGTACTGAAACGTCATGAAACTTGTTTTAAGCTTTTGCTATTTTTGATTTTCTTGCTAGTTAATTTCACAGGCTTGTATTTTTTTATTGTGGACTTGTAGTGAATGTTTTAATTCGCATTAGAACTCCATTTATTCCTTGAAGTTTGAACATTCTCATATGTTGCTTTGAAAAGTTAGAAACTTGGAAACATTACGGTGTTTTTCATGTAAAAATGTCTCATTCCAAGTTCCAGGCTTTACGGATCTGATCAAAAAACCGAGATCCGATCCGATTTTTTTGGATCCGAATCCATTTGGATCACGTATTTGAAAATGCAAATCCGATCCGAAATAATTAAACAGATCGGATCACGGATCTTATTTTTTAAAAAGGGTTCCGATCCGAATGCAGCCCTACTAGAAATCTTTGAAAATTTTCATAAAAATTACATTCAAACTGGTTTTGGATTGTTGGTTCTCAATTTGTTTACACTTAAAATTACACTTTAAACAAAATTGTAAATTTCCTGAGTGAATTCCCATTTTGTCCATAGGTGTATGAAATCCAATACGTGCATGGCAAGTTTGAGGAATTTGACTAATTACAAAGTCTTCTTCTTTATACAATTAAACACCTAAGGATGCATACGGTGGGTGAGGTTGTGTACTCAATTAATGAGTCTTTATCCTTGGATTGTGATTAGCTCCGCGGAGTACAGTTCACTGGCCTTATCTGACTAGCAAAATTATATTAAGAGACAACTACACTATTTGTCTACATTATCCAATGTTCAAAACTTATACAATTTTTTGACTTGATTAGGGCTAATACTTGTGTCCTTAAAATAAGTCTTCATATGCGACTGAAACTACATCAACCAGTTACGTAGTTGTCAAGTAAGACGAAACATTATGCAATCCAACCGACTATGCAGCAAATACCGTATCCTTATCTGCTATGTGAACTGTTATAAAAGAAAGACAGGTTCGAAGATCAGTCTACAGACAATCAATCAACACAACAAGTTTGACCTCGTTGATTAAAACCTGATGCTAAAGCCTTACGCCTTAGAAATAGCCAAACTGGTTCTCCGGAACCATCTTCGGTGCACAACTTACAGTCTCAAGTGGCGTTCTGCCCCCTTTCTAGTGAAAGCTCTACTCGTCTAACACGAGTATCGATAAAAAAGAGCAGCAGACTGCTCGTGAATTATTTTTCCAAGGTGACGTCGAGACCTACAGTCGTTTGAATTGAAGCCATGTGGTGTGCAACATTAATTCTCTCTTCCTACATCCACGCGGTGACACGCCCCACAACTTTTTTTAATTATTGTATAATTTACTTTCTTATATTTTAATTTTTACATTTGTAATAACTTACTTTTACGGCGAAGCTTGAGCCAAAACACTTATATGGGTCAAAGATTTAGAAAATCTAAATCTTCATAGCCAGCTAGCTGTAAGAAATGACATAAGCTGCAGTAGTACATTTATGGACATGCTTTTCTTGTGCTTTTGAAATATCAGAACTAAAGACTAGACCTGGTTTGAGTTGTCCTAGTTGTTATAGGTTTTAAATTGCGTACAGTTGAGTAAATGGGATTTGTGCTTTGCTATAGAACTTTGTTGTTTTGCAAGGTGAATATGATTTTGTTTCTTAAAATCCCATTGATTTCTTGTACAACTTAACACTTAATGGACCTTGGCAACTCTGGTACTATAGGATCAGAGGTTTAAATTTCTGTATTATAGTAACACAGCCTCACCTCTCTGTTGGCGGCTTGGCACAACGAATTGGCACAAATCACACCTCAAGTTTCAAATCTTGATACCAAACAAGAGTGAGCCAAGGAGGAATTTCAATTGTGCAACGGCCCAATATTTCTATATCCGTAACGTCTTATCATTTGGGCCTTGGGCCTCCATTTCATACAAATCGGGTTTTGAAATCACTGAACCGGCCCAATTACTACTAGAAATCACAGTAACTACTCATATCAAGGTCCTCTCGGATTTTCCGATTCCAATACCACAAAACATGGAGGACCCCTCGCCGGAAGTAGAAGCACCGCCGTCTATGTTCCCGGTCACACCCGCCTCCCAGCAAGTCTCAAACGTCCCTCAATGGCTCTCCAACACCAGCTTTACCGCCAACCTCTCCGTCATCAACGACGCTGTCACATTCAAACCTGCGCCGCTTCCTCTATCGCCGCCACCGGAGGAGGAGAAAGAGGAAGTACTTCCCCAGCCGAAGCCGTACGAGCTTCTGGAATCTTCTTCTTCCGGATCCGAAGCGAGCGATGATAGAGACCGGACGAGCAAGAAGAGGAGGGAGAAGGAGAAGGGGAAGAGGAGGAAGAAGCGGCGGAGGAGAGAGAGGTCCGCCGAGAGAAGCGGCGGTGCGTACGCCGGTTTCGGGTCGAGAAAGTCCAGTGTTCGGGCTTGGGCCGAATCCGAGACTAGACCGTCGGAAAATTATTACTTCGATTCTAAAGGCGACCTTGATAATCTGGCCTTTGGATGTCTCTATAGGTATCATCACTCTTCCACTTTGATTTTATTAGCCTTAAGTATTATTTGTCTTATATGCTAATTGAGCCCTATGTTTAAATGTGTAGAGGTTTAGTTTTAAGTTCAATAGATTCTTTTTCATGCTAGGTTGGTTTTTGATGTGATGAATATGAGGCTTTTGGATTGAATATGTGAGTTTTAATGTAATACAGGATGGACATTGCTCGGTACAAACCTTATGCTGCTGTTTCGGATAGCTCAGGAGATTTTCAAGCTTTGTATCAGGGGAATCGGAGAAGTTCGGCATTGGATAGAGATGCTGATGCTGATGCATTGGATGGGAAGGCAAAATCCGGGGGTCGCTATTGGTCTTCAAAGTACATGGCTTTGGAACGCCATAAGAGCTTGAAGCGGCTTCGTTTACTTGCCCCCAGAGACTCTAAGGATACAGTTGCGGGTGATTTCATTCCTTTGATGGATAATGAGACATCCGATGAAGGTGAAGGTGTTGCTGCTGATGAGTCACCCTCGAGGAATGCAGTAGTGGTCGAAGAGTCATGGGATGATGAGTTACTACGCAAGACTCGGGAGCTTAACAAATTGACGAGGGAGCGTCCTCATGATGAGAAAGTTTGGTTGGCTTTTGCTGAGTTCCAAGACAAGGTTGCTGAAATGCAGCCCCAGAAAGGTGCTCGGTTGCAGACCTTGGAAAAAAAGATTAGCATATTGGAGAAAGCTACAGAGCTAAACCCAGATAATGAACAACTGTTGCTTTGTCTTCTAAAGGCTTATAAAAGAAGAGACAATTCCGATGTATTAATTAGTAGATGGGAAAAGATACTCATACAACATTCAGGAAGTTACAACTTGTGGAGAGAGTTTCTGCATGTCATCCAAGGGGAGTTCTCCAGATTTAAGGTTTCAGACATGAGAAAAATGTACGCACATGCAATCCAGGCTATATCTGCTGCGTGCAGAATGCACAATAGGCAGGTTCTCAAATTTATTCAATTTTTATAATTTTTGTTCTATACGAGATTATATGTTTTTTAGCTTGTCAAAGCCTCAAAACAGTTTTAATATATTATCTGTTGGTTTTACAAGAAATATACTTTTATCATGCCGTTTTGATTTTAAGTGTTTAATGTTGAAGGCCAATGTATATGCTAGACCTTGCATGTGTTGGTCTGGTTTACCATATTAAGAAGTCAGTACATTTGGCATGAGAATGGTTTAGGTTTTTACAGAGGATGACTGGAAAAGAGAAATGCCACTCACATATCATGTCATTAAGGAACTAGAATGAAAACTGCAAACAAGTTTTGCATTTAGATTTTTGAAATGAGTTAGCTATTTCCATCTTTGGTTGAGCAGGATGTTCTCATTGAAGTTCTGGATGTTCAATCCAAAACTAGTTTTTGAAAAGGTGCTCTGGTATATATAACGTGCAACATCAGACTCGTTCTTGACAGGCAGCAATATTAGAGTGTTCTTGTTCAAAACTTGTAACGAGCCTTACCCCCTTCATACCTCATTTTGTTTCCAATTTTGGGTTGATAAGTTGTTGTGAATGATATCTCCAGAGTTTAGTGTGGTGATTGTTTCTTCTTACTTTAGTATTTACTTACATTTGCTTTCTATTGTAGCTTGAGACAAGATTTGGCAATTTTTCAACGTGAGGTTTGCTTATTTTGGTTTTAATATAGTGCGCACTTGATGCAGGGTTGTGAAGGAGATAAATCTCATCCAGATCTTGCTATTGTTCAGCTAGAACTTGGTCTAGTTGATATTTTTCTCAGTTACTGTAGATTTGAATGGCAGGTAGGCTACCAAGAGTTAGCCACTGCTCTATTCCAGGCTGAAATTGAATTCAGTTTGTTTTGTCCTTCTTTGCTCCTCACTGAGCAGAGTAAGCAGATATTATTTGAACACTTCTGGAACAGTGATGGTGCTAGAGTTGGAGAAGAGGGCGCTCTTGGTTGGTCCACATGGTTGGAGAAAGAGGAAGAAAATAGGCAAAGGGTTATCCGAGAGGAGGTAGCACATGATAATGAAGGTGGTTGGACGGGTTGGTCTGAACCACCATTAAAAAATAAGGAAAGTAGTACCAATACGGAAATGGAAGCTGAAAGTAATGCGGTACTTGCGGAATTTGAAGAAGAAACTGAGAATGAAGATATCAAGCAAGAGGAAGATACTGAAGCTTTGCTAAAGATGCTCGGTATTGATGTTGATGTTGGGGCTAGTGGTGAGGTTAAAGACATTTCAACCTGGATTAGATGGTCAGAAGAAGAAAAATCAAGGGATTTTGATCAATGGATGCCTGTTCGTGCAAAAGCTGAAGGTTCTCTGTTTCTGTGTTTATACCTGTGGATGCATATGGTCTTTCTAAGTTTCTTGCTGTGTTTTTTTTTCTTTTGTTGTGTTGTCTTCCTTGATTTTATGGCTTTGAAGCGTTTTCTTTTGTTCTCCTCCTTAAGAAGTTGATGTGTTGAAGGTATTATATACAAGGGATCCTGATATACACGCTCACTAATTATTCTATTGTCTTTGGCCATACAACAGCTGGTGCCTCTAATAATGGTGGGACACCTAATAGAGAAGCAGAAGAACACCTTTCGAGAGTCATAATGTATGAAGATGTTACTGAGTACCTCTTTTCTTTGAGTTCATTTGAGGCCCGTTTATCTCTAGTGTTACAGTTCGTTGATTTCTTTGGTGGGAAGACATCTCAGTGGTGAGGATTCTATGAGCATGATTTCTATTCAATCTTATTCCCTGCCCCATTTGATAAAGTTTTGTTTATACTTCAGTGACACAACAACAGAATCTGATATCCACACTGAAACTATTGAAATCACTTGCATAATATTTAGACTTCCTGGAGTTTCTTTCTTGTTTGATTTTGTTACTCTTTCTATTTATTTGTTTGTTTCCTTGTACTCATGAATGATATGCTTTTGCCCCTTCTCTGAACAGGATATCTACAAACAGTTCAACTTGGTCTGAGAAACTCCTTGGCCTCGAGGCATTTCCACAGTCAGTATTACTAACTCTGAGAAGGGTTCATGATGTCTTGAGCAAAAACCAAGACAGTTCAGGTAGTTTCAGCTTGGAATCTCTATTGAGGACCACCGATGACATCCATGAGAAGGCAGACATGATGAAGTATCTTCGTAATGCTACCTTGCTCTGTTTATCTGCTTTTCCACGTAATTATCTCCTAGTGGAAGCTGCTTTAGTTGCAGAAGAGCTATCTGTTGTGAATTTGAATCCATCCCGCAGTTCAGCTACCCCCTGCCGTGCTCTGGCAAAGTATCTTTTAAAGATTGATCGTCAGGTAGTTACTTTTTCTTATTTAATTCACGGTGGCCCAAAAGCCTTCCATATGAGGCACATGTTCCTTTATTTAGACTGTTCGAAGATGCCTAATAGAAGTTACAAAACTGAAAAGCTATGACTGTTTTGGGCTCATAAAGTCAATTATGGCATTATGTTGAGGTTGCTGAAACAAATGATATCATTCTTGGATGTTTTAAAGATGCAACTTATCCGTGATAATATGGAGTCTTGTATCCTTTATATATTTATAGAACACATTTCTATGGTTGTATCTCTGATCTTGACTATTTTATGTTCAATAGGATATATTGCTATGTGGTGTTTATGCTAGAAGAGAGGCTTTTTATGGGAATATTGATCATGCAAGAAGAGTATTTGACATGGCGTTGTCATCTATTGAAGGGCTTCCTTTGGTAAGGTTTTGATTTATATAAAAACTAACTGTCGTAGTATGTTATTGATATTCATTCATGCTAAAATCAACCGCTTTTCACTCCTAATTCGTTCAAGGGTTTTGTAACACAAGTTCTGGTAGTTCACTAGGATGTTAGTCATGCCTATGATGAGAGGCTCAAAGTTAAGAGATTATGAGTGTGAGGAAGTATAGTTATTTCAATGAGCACACGTTTATGTTGATTCTTGCAACAATATAAATTTTGTATCTGAAGCGTTGTATGGATTTTGTTTGCTGGTTTCACTGTATTTAATAAATTTTACACAAATTTGTTTGCTGGTTTCACTGTATTTAATAAATTTTACACAAATGAGCAGGAATTGAGGTCCAATGCTCCTCTTCTGTATTTGTGGTATGCTGAGGTGGAGCTAGCCAAGGATGATGGAAATCAGTCTGAATCATCATTGCGTGCAATGCATATTCTATCCTGCTTAGGAAGTGGTGGATCATATAGTCCATTTAAATGTCAGCCATCGAATTTGCAGTTGCTGAGAGCACGCCAAGGCTTCAAAGAAAGAATAAGAACAGTTCAAATGTCATGGGCACGTGGTGTTATAGATGATCAGTCCGCTGCTCTCTTATGTTGTGCAGCTTTATTAGAAGAGTTGACTTCTGGATGGGCTTTGGGAATGGAAACTCTAGATCAGGCTTTTGCAATGGTGCTTCCAGGTACTTTTTCCTGTGTATCTCCTTCTCTTCTTCATTTGTACTATTCGTCATGTTACTGCAATTATATGATGTTTCTAGTTTTTTACTTACTATTGTCATGTTACCTCTACCCTCAGTTCCTTTCAATACATGTGTTGTTTATCATTGTGAAGATAGTTTTGATTGCACAGCTATATATGATGGAATTTTGAGTTACATAAATGGTGGGGAAAGTTTGGAATGCAATCTCGTTTTTTTACATCTATCATACATTTGAGTCACCTAAAGTTTTAGTATATATCAATTATATTTGTATTGTAACAATGGTAGAATCCATTTGATCTTGTTTATTGGCATCTTTGTTTATGCTCATCTGTACTGCATGTGAACTGCAGAGAGAAAAAGCCGTAGCCATCAACTTGAATTTATGTTCAACTTTTACATGAAGATGTTGTGGAGACATCATGGTCAATCAAGTCTATCAAAATGCTGGAAGTCCATTTTACAGGGGCTTCAAATATATCCATTTAGCCCTGAGCTTTATAGTGATCTAATTGAGGTTGGCCATTTTTATACAACGTCCAATAAACTTCGGTGGGTGTTAGATGACTACTGTCAGAAGTAAGATCTTTATCCTTTTCCTCCTTTGTTAAGATATAGAGAGAGAGTGACCATATATACTCGTGTTAATCTCTGAGCTCAGTCCTAGAGACCGAAATGGTCTAACAATAAGTTCTTCTATGTCTTTTGTTCTCAACATGTGGTCCCCTTTTAAGTTGAGGTGTAAACTCTTTGTTCTTCCTGTATTTGGAATTTGACTTGGATTTATTTTTTCTAAATCTCATTTTTGAACTCGATATCACATAACCCATCACATAACCGAGTTGGTGTTCTGGAGAAAACTATTCATTTTACCCCTCATGTTTAGCAATAGAAGAATCCCTTTTGCATTCTGTAGGTGCTCTAGTGATTCAAATGTGTACTTGTGCTTCGTTGGCCCATACGTTTGCATCATATATTCAATAGATTGCAATATTGCATCTGCATCTTAAAGATCTAGTATTTTAGTTTATGACTTCGCATAACCATGTATTGCATGCACCATGACTGGCCATACGTTTGCATCATATATTCAATAGATTGCAATATTGCATCTGCATCTTAAATATCTAGTATTTTAGTTTATGACTTCGCATAACCATGTATTGCATGCACCATGACTGGGATTGCTAGTAGTATGTTCAATAGCATTATTATGGTGGATGCTTTAATTCATTTTGCTGGAATTATTCACAAGGAAACCATCTGTTGTCGTCTGGCTTTTTGCCTTGTCATTTGAGATAAGCAAAGGGGGCTCACAGCATAGGGTTCGTGGATTATTTGAAAGGGCTTTAGCAAATGATAAGTTTCATAATTCGGTTGTGCTTTGGCGTTGCTACATTGCATATGAAATGAACATAGCAATCAATCCTTCCATGGCCAGGCGAATTTTCTTCCGGGCTATCCATGCCTGCCCGTGGTAAGATTTTACTCAGGTCATAAATGTTTTCCTGTCCTGCTGAGTGCCAAAAACTATTTGTCTTGGTTTATTCATTGTGTAAACTTTTGTAGGTCAAAGAAGCTATGGCTCGATGGTTTTCTGAAATTGAACTCCACTCTATCTGCAAAGGAGCTGTCAGATCTCCAGGAAGTTATGCGGGATAAGGAACTGAATCTGAGAACAGACATTTATGAAATCCTTTTGCAAGATGAGCTTGCAGTCTGACAGTCGCTGTCTGCATGCTACAAATGATGCCAAGTTAGTGATGGTGGTGTTGCTCTAATACTCGATCAAACTTATAAATCTATTTTACAAAGGCTATTGGAGTTATGTATGCTCGTAGCGGTGGCTTGTAAGAAATGATGTCTATAAATACAGTTTATTTTCAATCTTCATTTCGTTTTCTGTAAAATTTGTCAGTTCCGGCATTCCTGTTGTGCTTTGCGTATAAAAGGATTTATAAAAAACACCTCAGTTAATCGCAGTACAACTGGTTTGTTCTCACAACTTTGATGAAAAAGGAAACAATGTGGCAACATTCGTTATTTGGTTAGAAGACTCCGCAAATGGTGGCCAGTAGCAGTATCATGTGTAGGCTGCAGTCATTGCCCATGCTTCCCAAAGAGGATGAGGGTGTAGCATCTGTAGAGGTGGAGTTTCATTTTGGTCGGGGCCGCTGATATTGAAACTTACATTAGATACAATGTGTTAATGTATCATAAAATCCACCCACACTGAGATTCCTGGAATATAGATACAATGTGTTATACTTGTTTATACTTGCGTAAATCCAACAAGACACAATTCAATAGAGATGGATGGATTGATCTAGCTGGCTGGAGAATGGAGATCTAGATCCTGAAGATGAATTGCTTACAGTGATGTTACTCGGGGAGTGGCATCAGTATTGCACTGAACCCATTCCCATGCATATGACAATGGAAGACAAGGATCCCCGCTCCATTTCTCTAACATGTCAAATCCCCTTCGGAGTGCTTCTAGCCCTTCCACTATACAAAACGAAACGCATGCAACCCTCAAGTTCAATCTCAGTTATATAACTATACATCAGTATACGTATAAACAGATCGAGGAAACTTATATTATGTACATGCACTGATATGCACGTACCATCATTGGTGTTGGTTCCTTGTGTTAGAGGTCCAGTGATGGAGTAAACCTCATAAGCATTGAGAGAAGGAATCGAGGAATCGGCAGCTGCCTGCACACTGAAACTAGTGTTGAAAGAGGCAGTCATGTTTGTGATGTACACTGTGGCGACGCTTCCAAAAGGTGGGACGAAGGGATCGGGAATAAGGATTGTCGTCTACGATGACTTGTAAGGGCCTTTTCACTGTTGAGTACACTAGAGAAGTCGGCAGTGATGTAGATGGATACGTTTCGATCTTGTGGAAGGTTGGTCGATCGTCGTCTCGAGTAGTATTACGAAAGAAGTGCCTTTGAGTACATCTGCATCTCGTAACACGGCTACTGGAGACTAGGATTATCTTCTGCGCTACTGGTATCATTGCTCGTAGCAGCACAGCACAGTCGTAGGGAAAGGGGGCCACCTCTCTCAATTTTATTTTTTATTTTTAAAAGGTAGAGAAAAAACATGAGAGTGATCGATATATAGGCGTCATTTTAATTTTTTATTTTTTTATTTAATAAACTGAAAATGTTAAGAAGTTATCCAATTACAAATTAACATGTGTTTTCAAAAAAAAAATTTATCATTTTTACAACACATTATTTCTTAATATGTAATATTGTTCAAATTCATGTTACAAATATTGTTAAAAAGTAAATTACTGTTTGGTGAACTACAATTACCACTTATGACAACATTTATTGTAGTTATTGTATTTAAGTGATCAAAGATGTAAATATGATATTTGGACAACTTTTATCAAATGGAAAACATTGATTATCCTCTTTCAAATAATTAGTTTTTAATATAGTTTTTGAATTAATAACTGCAAATTGCAGAAAAATTACAACATTTATATCAATAGTTGTGGGTTGTGGTAAAATGTATAGTCATTGTAGTAATCATTTCATTAATGGCAAAAACATAATAGTTTACCACATTGACAACACATTTGTTGTTGTCTTTGTTATATTGTCCATAAACTAGTTCTTTAGTTTATGATCAATAATTATTGCAAATTAAACAAAAGTTATTAATTTTTCATCATTTGTTGGAGGTTGTGGTAAAATATGTAGTCATAGTAGTAACTAGTTTGTTAATTAAAAAAATATAAAAATTTATCACTCTGACAACAAAGTTGTTGTCATATTTGTTAAAGTCGTTTATAATTTGTATATTAGAGTAACTGAGCTAATTACTAAAAATAGAACATAAGTTACCGCTTTTATTTTTGAATTGCGATAAAATAGGTGATTATTTTAATAATGAAATGACTAATGATAAAATATAAAGATTTACCACTCTGATAACAAATTTGTTGTCATACTTGTGAATTGTCCATATATTAGCACATAAGTTGTAGGTAGAGTAATTACTACAATTAGAACAAATATTATCTATTTTTTATACTAATTGTTGTGTTTGTCATAAAATGCATGTAAGAAGAATAATAATTGATTAAGAAAACTACAAACAATAAGATTAATTTGTATATAACTAAATAATTTCTCAAAAGCCTAGGTTAGAAATTTTTTAATTTTGATATGGAAATAATGAAATTGTTAAACATACATTGATAATTAATCATTAACCAGAGACATTAATTTGTGATTGACAAAATTAATTAGTAAGAAAATTTATATAACTAATAGTAATTAGGTGATCTATGATGATTTTTTTTTTCAAAAATTATCTTTAAAAGGAAATAATGTATTGATGAATTACCAATTGATAATCAAATATTAATTAGTTTTAATGATAATTAAACTAAAAGATGTGCTTAGATTAGAAGGTTATGATTTTGTCAACATATAATTGTCCATTGATAATTATGTTAAATATTTAGAACCATTAGATATATTATTAATCTAAAGGTGTAAAATATTAATTTATTAAAATAAAGGTATGGCAAACATTCAGATACTATAGAAAATTCCCAATATATATGTTTTGATAATTTTTTAATATTAAAATACATAAAACATAATATAATAGCATAATAACTCTCTTAATTAAGTTCTGCAAATGATAATAATGCTTTTTTGATCAATTAAACGTATAATATTGCCTTTTTATATTTATTTTCTAAATTTTATTAATTCAAAGGAATGACAAAATCATAGTTGATGTTCTCTATTTGATCAATATAATAAGATAGTTTATTATGACCGACTGATTTAATATATTAAAAAGAGTGTTTTGACTGGTTTGGACATCTCTCTAGAAGCCGCATACTTTAGTCCTTTGGTTTTGTTTTCGGTTTGATTGTTATTAAAGACATGTTTATGTTGAGTTTCTACCTCTCTCTAGTAGCATACTTAGTTCTATAGTTTTTTTCTGTCAGACCCTTCAGTAGGTAAACTATTGTATAACTTCCCCTCCTATTTCTTTTAATAGATTGATGCTAATTTATATATATATATATATATTGATTTTTTTCCTCAACTCAATAGCTATTAAGTTTTGACTCTGCTAAACGAAGTTTCAAGCTACGTCACTGAGCAGCAGTAATCACAATCTCACCAAGTATTCCTCTTTTATCCCAAACTCGATCGTATGTATCATTTGGATACCTAGTTCAAGAGTCATGACACAGGTATTACGTATTAACTAAAAAATGTATTATATAGCTACTTGGGTGTTAGTTTTTTATAGTAAGGACTCTGATATCACTGTTAGAAATTGTTTAATGCGGTAGCTGTTAGAGGTGATGGACTAGGACAAGTTAGAGGCTAGAAGATGAGAAAAGATGTTAGTAAGGACAAGTTGAGAATTCATTTAGAAGGGTAGAGGAGATGTTAATGACAAAAAAAAGCATGATTTGAATCAACATGTCTGTACATTTTGTTATCCAAGCTCCTTATTTCGAGTGCGGAAATGTGGGATATGGCCATCTTCAGTTTGAGAAAGACATATGCTAGTTGAAGAGGTGGCAAAAGGACCGGCCCAGCCCGGCTCGGACTGTTTAATCGGGTTTCGGGCCGTGTTTGGGCCGGCTCACGTCTTAACGGGCTCAGACCGGTCCATTTACTCAAATCTAAGGCCCATCCCATGGCCCAAGCCCATAACATATTGGACCGTGCTTGGGCCGGGCCCGTTTGTAGTTAAAAATAGAAATTAGTCTAAAATTGATATCATAGTATACCAAAACAAAAACAAAAAAAATAACTCATATTATCTATCGATCATTTGTTTTCTTTACCAACAATCTAAAGAAATATATGATATATGAATCATATAATCATTATTTATACTTGGTAATGTTTAAGCGAAACTTTTTATGGGTCTAAAAGAATCAAAATGAATAATTATTAGTATTTATAACACTTCAAAAAAATTTATACTATTTATAAATATATAATCTTCATATTATAAAGAAAAAATATATATTTTACAGCGGGCCGGGCCATGGATCTTAACTTATTGTGCTTGGGCCGGGCCCATGGGCTCATTTTTCTAGGCCCAACCCATTAAGATAATGTGTTTGGACCGTACAATGCCGGCAGCGTGTTCGTGCCGTGTCGGGTCACTTTTAAACGTGTCGTGCTTGTGCTTTACGACCCGTTTGCCACCTCTAGCTAGTTGTATTCTGCTTGGCAACATAAATTGCCTCATAAGAAAAAATACTCGGTTTGTTATCAAACTGCAGTTGCCCTGTAGCACCCCGGGAGGGTAAACTACAGTAGCCACAAATTTAAGCCAATAAGAAGCCAACACGTCCGAATGACGTGCCAACAACTTATTAACCTAAAGTCGTAGGCTTTTTAGTAAGTAAAATAAATTTTAAACTTTAATACTTTGAGTGACACCAAGTGAAATTCTTAAAACATTCATCAGAGTTTATCTAATTTCGGGGAATGTGGTCAAAATAAAGGGGTCAATTAAAAACTTTAGCGACAACAATAAAAATATACAACTTGGTTAACAAATCGGGATGACACCTTTACTGTTTTTGGAAAAAGGCTCTGGTATATAACTCGAAGGGTAAAACCGGAATAGGGAGTACACTTGGACCAACATCGAGTAAGGGATGAAGCTCCACACATACAGCTCTCTTTATCTTTCCCGTCACAGTACCTGCAAACAATCTGTTGTAGGGGTGAGCGACGTCCTCGCGTGCTCACGTATAGGCCCACCAATGATAGGTTTGAAAACCAAAAACCGTATATATACATATAGATTTGAGCTCTTAATAAAACCATTTAGAAAATCCTTGGCACACAAAAACATCATTTCTTATCCTTTAGGAAAACAGTGCAGTATGCTAAAACAGGGGTCCAGAGCGCTCAGTGAACAATACAGCATGCAGGACTTTACGAATCTCAGTGACTGAATCCCGGGTTTGTCTTCACAGCAAACCGGGGCCAACTACCTATGCACTTGAAAACGCGTAGTAGCGAGAGTGTCCATTTACTGCAGTGCCCATAAACAACACACCGCACTTACGACTCGCTTAACTCTGTGCGAGACGAGCGTAAGCGGGAAAATAAAATAAACAAGGCACCACTCTCCGGAGGTTCATGGTCATCGACACCGCGGAAATGCTATATACTAGGTCCCGTCACTCTCAGGTCACGCACCGGAAATCAGGACAACGGTGCTCTACACATCTCACATTATCGTATAAAAATCTTTTACGTCTAGCCTCGGGTTTTCTTGGCCCAATCATAAATCATTTAATATACAGAAAACTTTCCCGAGGCATCGACCATGAGCATACACAAAATCATGCACTTTCTCATACATATATAAAACCACTACCAAGGGGGTTCAGATTCCCTACCTGAAATTGCCGTTCCATACGTAAGCTCCAAGCTTCCAGGAGCTGCCTCGGTGAACCGAGGTCACCGCGTAAGCTACCTCGTCCAATAATCACTGCAGAATTTAAGTAGCTTAGCAACCAAGAAATAATAATAGTCAACAGACCTCAGCATTCCTAGTTTGACCAGGTATGACCACATTGACTAAGTTGACCAACCAATTTCCTTTTATGGCACTTTAACCTTTTGACTTGCCTTTTCCAGTTATCGATTCTTTACTCAATTTACCAGAAGTCCAACTTAGCTTCCGAACTTTCCTTAACCACTTTAACTGGACGTTAGGGTGTCACATAATAATTCGTTGAATTACTATGGACACCCAACGTGCCACAATAATCAATTTATTTACCAAGAGTCGATTTACTAATTTATGTGAAACACCAACTTTACTTAACATGGTCAACTTAACATTTTTCAGAATTTCAGTTATCATTTTCCGATAACAATTTAACACTTTACGAATTTAACCAAGTTGTGTCAAACTTCGTTGAACTTCAATTCTTTAACCATTTTTCTGAAAATGTAACTTTCCCTTAATGGAAACTTTCCCAAAATGGAAAGTTTCCCAACTTAGTAGGTTTCCAAACATAGAAGGTTTCCCAAATACGGTTAGTTTCCGTTTTTATACGTTTCCTTATACGTAATTTCCAATTACGACACTTAACCCGACTAAACGGAAACAACACACTTTGAAGGGATCGAAAGACTACCTCCTAGGCATTTTCTGCCATTTTAACTGCATCACCGGATTCAGGAAACTTGCCGGAATCTCTTGTCGGATTCCGGTCAACTTGCCAGAATTTCGCCAGAGTTTCCCCGTACATTGATCACCAAGTTCTCGACAACATATGCAGGAAAACAACATCAAATTATCACCAGATCAACAACAAAACAGCAACACTGGTTACACAGATGATCAAGAACACAGAAGCAATCAGACTCTCGATTTACCTTTGATCTGTTCCAAAACATGAACCCAGCAGCTCACCCACTCGACTTTCAGAGCTCTCTAAACCTTTCTGGACGCCCCTCCGGTCACCATCTGCATCCAGCTAGAACCACACCTCCACTGGGTCTCCTCCAAGTCACTGCTACAACTCCACTTCTCACCAACCCAACTCATCCACGTGCTCGTGCCGTCGTCAGAAGAGGGGGACACCGAGAAAGCCAAGAATCGGACTGCCGGAGGAGTTGCAGGGGAAAAACCTAGAAAAGTTAAAGGGAGAACAGTGAAGATGGGGAACTCGAATTAGGGTTCGATTTGGAGATTGAAGAGATGGAAAAGGAAGAAGAAGAGAAGGGAAGAAGAACCATACCATTCACGCGCCGAATCGACGCTTGGATCACCGGATTCCGGCCGTTGACCGTAGTGGCGCTCGATCTCCTTGCACAGTCGTTGTCTCGGTGAGCTAAGGGTATGGATGAGTAGAGGAAGAGAGGAGAAATCTGGAGGTGGTCCGCCGACCATTGGTGGCCGGACGGCGGTTGTCGCCGGAGTTGCAGAGAACTCGGGTGAGAGGAGAGAGGGTCGAGAGGGAGGAGTTGACCGAGGGGGGACGGTTTTGACCGAGTCAAAACTGATCCCCTATTTATATGGGATTGGACGGTTGAGATCTGATCTGGAAAAGATCCAACGGTCAAGATCAAAAGAAGGTGAAAAGTAAAAGGTAAATGGTAAAAACTCTTTACCGGATTGATAATTAAAAGTTACCGAAAACTTCAAAAATTCATAGAAAATAAACTGAGGCTCCGAAAAATAATCTGAAAATACCGGGAGACTCGTGTC
Source organism: Comarum palustre (assembly GCA_951800085.1). NCBI lineage: Eukaryota > Viridiplantae > Streptophyta > Magnoliopsida > Rosales > Rosaceae > Comarum > Comarum palustre. The sequence goes on along the minus strand of OX637576.1, from coordinate 18,489,082 downwards.
GACACGTACTATGACATCGAGTCATTAAATCAGGTATTTGGAGAACTTTGAAAAACTCAAAAATGAACGTGGTAGTTAACTCGCGAAGTTACCGAATGCGACTTAAACCTCAGTAACTCGCCATTAACCACGGTTAAAACTTGCGAGGTCCCACATGCCCGGTAGTTGCCATCAAACTGTAGCTCAAAGGTGGGAGAAGTCTTGTTATCCCAATAATAGAAACTTTCTCGAACCAAAATTCTTTGGCCAGCTTTATCAACTGGGATGGTGTAACAGTGTTTCTTCAAGGCTGATATTTGAGCCAAAATAATATTTCTTGGTGAATGTCTATGATTAGAGTTTATTGAACTGATTCATGCGGTTGAAATATATTTCTTTTTCTTTTTGAGGACATATGCGTGGCGTGATTTGCAGATTGCATGAATCTGTTTCATAATCTTTTTGGGTGATTTCTTTCCTAATTGATTTAGAGAATCTGTTTTACCTTGATCCGCAAGGAATGACGCACCCTAGTCTCTTATATAAAGGTCGATGGTGAATAGAGAAAACACATCAACTTACAAACAACCTTGCAAACACTGCAAAACAAATCTCCCTTGGAGCATCTCTACCAAAAAAGACTTCGAGGGTCTTTTATTCCAACAAAGCCTCACCACGAGCAATTCCCTCAGCTACCTCACCCAAGTTTCATCGCGAGTAAAAGTCCACCATAAGTTAATAAAGCCTCAACACGAGCACAAGTCCGAAAAAAAAAATCATTGTTAGAGGGTAAAACCTTTAGCAAATATTCTTGGTCAGAGAGTAATCTTTGACGAGTACATAGTCCTGATATTGTTTGACTCTACTCAACCACACCGGTCTGAGTAAGAATCCTTCATTCCATGTGGAGTGGAGGAAAATCCTAGCAGCTGTCTGTTAGGTCTGAAAAAGAACATGAGTGCCGGCTTGATCAACACCCGTACATCAGTCATTCTAAGAGAAAGTTAGAAGGCGAACAAGCTCAGAAGATAAGGTTACACCTAACTCAAAAGTACTGACACGACAAGAGCTGATTGTTAGAAGAAATTTCATTTTCACACTAAACAGCTGTAAAGATTCTCAAGTTGTTGCTCAGTCATCTTTGGTATTGGTATACTGGAGAGCTTGGGAGTCACGCTTATTGTTGATTTAAGCTTCGTCCCCAGTCCATACGATCGAGTTTTCGTCGTTGTAAGATGAACCGTTGAAGCCACAATCGATGCTCAAGAACATAGCGCCATGACCAGCAATTTCTATTAGCATATTAAAGTGCATACATGACCAGCAATTTCTCAAAGTACAAACATGACCAGCAATTTCTATGAGCATATAGAAACCTGTACCTTGAGCTATTGCCTTGTTTAGAGGAACATGCGTCATATGCTTTTCATTGGTTCCTTTAAATCAACTATTATAACTCTATATATACAATCACATAATCTCAACACGAACAATAAGACTAACTAAGTAAAAATCAGTAAATAGAACTTAGGGTTGGGCATGGGACGAGATGGGATGGGATTCGTTAAATCTCGTCCCGTCCTGAAAATATATTATCGGGACATGGTTGTATTTTTAGAAACGTATCTCGTACGGGACGATCCCATTCGGTATCGGAACAGGACCGGGATCACGCAACGATTGAAAAAATTTAAAAAAAAACATAGAAGGGATAAATTGATCCTAAATTCTAGAAGAAATTTTGCATCTATTTTTATAAAATCAATATAAACTCATCCATTATTGATAAGAGTTTTATTAATTGTGTATTAATTTCTCATATATATATTCTATGGTGTTACTTTTTTCATGGTATAATTACCCTAGTTCTAAACTTCTAACTCTATATAAGTACAAGACGAACAAAAATTGTAAAAATAAAAATGAATTCAATAACTAATTAATTAAATGCTTGTAGTTTGTATGTAACTAATTAATTAAGATCTCGAGAAAAATTTTAAATTTTAAAAATCAAAAAAGCTTCAATTATTAATTACGTGTATTTTTAAATCCGTAATTAATACTTAAATATTATGGATTAGCAAACCCTCATAGCAATTACTATATAATTAATCTATTTTTATTTGTCATGTAGAAAATAAGCGGAAATTGGTTTTTGAAAGAAAATAGTGCAACATTGGAAGATAGGGAGATTCCGGATAATGTGGATATATATAATTGCAAATGTGCTTGATGGTGGATTAAAAATTAGATTAATTAATCAACCATTTAATTAACTAACTATTCAGTTGGTTAATTAACTTGGTTTGATTAATCAATTAATGAAGCCAAGCATGATCACGTGTGCCATGAGATCTCGTCCTCTCTCACCCATTGCCCAATCAAACGACGCCACCTAGCAGTCAGACCAAGATTACTCCTTTCTCTCCACCTAAGGTGTACGTGCATACCCATGACAATTCTCCTAAACCAATTAGTGAGAGCCACCTCACCATCACCTTTACTAGTTTTTCATTGACAAGGATTCCCATTGACGACCGAGATATATAAAATAGAGACAACCCTACTCGAGAAAGGAGAAGAACGGAGACTGCATCCACACTTGGTTTGAGGGCAGCCTTCGGCTGCTCTCAACTCTCATCTCTCCTTCAATCCTTTTCTTTAGTTTACTTTAGTTTAACTTTCATTTGGACGTTTGATGGACTGTACTGGCGGAGCTAGAATTTAAAATATATTCAGGTATAATATATATATATATATAAACTTATCATTTATTATAATAATTATTATTTTATATACAATTTTGTATTTTAAAATTATTTAAAAATCGTATACTTATATAGTATGTATTAAAAATGAATATGAAATATATTTATAGGTCAAGTAATTACATAAATGAAAGAAATTAGTAAACAAAAACATGCCAAAAAAACTAAAAAAAATTGCATTCAAGGAGAATCGAACCCTTAAACTAAAAGAAAAAGATATTCAATTCCCTACCCACCAGTAGGACACACTTGTAGTTTGTGACCCATTGATAACAAAGAAACTATATGTAATAAAAATCAGTGGAGCAAGAGTCTCTGAGTGGCTCCGCCACTTCACTTAAGGCTTTAAGAATTCTACATCTACAAGGTTCAAGACTTGGGTAATTACAGGAGTTGTAAATCAAGATTAGTCATGCTTACTTTATAGTTATTTGTGACTATTCTTGCTTAAATTCTCATATTCCGTAAGTATTCAATCTTATATATTAACTAAATTGAAAAATTACAGATTTAGGGCAAAAGTAGTTTATAGTTGGTTGAAAAAAAAAATATTTTATTAACTTTCTATATAATTGTTCTTGACTTCTTGCCTTTTAACTATTGCAATCTTATTAAATAAGTTGTAGTCTTGTTGATCTTAAATTCTCAAAAGAATCAAAACTGGTTGTTTGGGATTCTTGCTCTGCTTAATGAGGTACTTTTTTATGCAGTAGCATCCTAGTATTGATATTTTTTGTAATAAACAAATTTAAAGTTTCAAGCATTTGTAGAGTTAGATTTAGTAAAAAGAGATAAGTTTTATATCTATATATTTTCTATTCATCTAGCTTCTTTTATGTTACATGTAGACATTTTTAAGAATCTTGTTTTGCATAAACTTAATTGTATGCGAGGGCTTACTACGTCCCTCGTGTTTAGGTGTATCAATATTTTTAATCTATAATATTTCTCTCACACCGTCGAGTTTTTATTTTTTATTTTTTTTTATGGTGGAAGTCAAGTCCTACCCTACTTCAATTTTTGGATCCGCCACTGTCTAGTAACTTACTATATCCTATGAATATTAATCATAAACCAGTTGTATGCATACACATGAGGATTGACTCATAAAACATAACATGTTGGTATAGCTAGGTACGATGTTTTCAATCGTGTACCACGGCAGAGATGGTATGGTAGCATGCATGCATATTGATTTGTCCAAAATTTGATAGGCCAAGGAAGATAAAGAAAAGAGATGTACCTATTCTATTCATGATTCTTTGCATATTTTTATTAATCGAACAAAAAAGGAAAATAAAGAAAAGAGAGAAAGCATTTTGGTCAGTTGCTTGGGGAGGAGGTTCTTCATGATCAAGTTCTCGTTGTTCATGTAGAAACCATTAACCCATGGAAGCTCATAAGAGTTTTCATCGTGTAATCAAGCCCAATAAAATTATGATCGATCTGCTGTAAGAGAACAGTAGAGTCCATCCATGGGTGGTGGTACGGAAACCCTAGCTAGCTATCTGCTTCCTGGCTCTACTCAGTGGAGGAACTTCAGATCAGATCTTGAATGGGCTAAAATTTCCGGATGGGTTATTATATACCAAATTGAACTAAATCTATAATTATATGCAATTAAACTATAATTATAGAAATTTTTTTAAAAACAGCCACAGGGCGAGGACCTTCTCCCCCCTCCTAACTACGTTCCACCACTGGCCCTACTGATTCTTTCATGTAGTCGCAACCATATCGATTTCTGTTGAACTGTTTATTCCTTTATGGTACTACATAAATTCCAGCAGCATCTGCATCCTGAACTACTACCATCACGTACCCAGCACGGAATTAAGCATGACGGCCAGCGAAGCTATATCTAAACAGAAATCCATTTAAGCATTATTCCAATATCATGCATCTCCAATGCACCAAAAATTAATATACAGGGAAAGAGACGTCTTGAAATAACTGTAGCATATACTGCAGGAGTACTCAGCAGGTAGTTCCTCATTTGGAAGTCGCAGATTAGGATCAATATGGCATATCCTCAAAGGCTCTTTAGGTCGAAGGATTAATCCTTGTCTGCTTAACAACAAATTAAAATGGTTATAGCCGTCCATTATCACTGAAATAATGAACAACGAATAGTAGCTGATATTATTCAAATTAATTTACATTGGTAGTATTGTCCCGATCGACGAGTTGTTCATGATGTGCTATATATCATGATGATTTTCCGTGATAGTATTCGGGCCGGAGTTCATGTATTATGTTCACCAAGCTCTAAAGTTTGAGATGATGAATATGAAAGGCTAGCTCCCATTTAAAAAAATATCTGATACTATGTTTGTCTTTATGTTAATTTTATTTCAGTTAAATATCTGATACAATAATGTGCGTGTTTGTCTTTATGCTAATTTTATTTCAGTTATGCGTATTAAGCTGGACATTTTATCTATATGATCTATACATCATATGTTTTTGTTTTTCAATATGAACAAAGTTTAGGTGAGAACTTGATTACGCTACACCATCATCGTCAGGACATACCTGCAACCTCAACTCTGAAGGACTGACAGTAGACACGTGTCTGTCACACCAGCCTCCAGGTATGGATTTCCACAGGAATTTACAGATCACGAATCAAACGAGACATGTTGGTAGCGAAAATCGAACTCGGATGGGGTCTCCACCACAAGCCCGTCCTTACCAACTGAGCCAAACCTCGTTGGCATCTATACATCATATGTTGAAACGTAATACAAGACGTGTCTACAAACAAATTATGTGCTCTAATCTCTGTGTGTAAACTTGAGTTATTTTACCATACTCGATCAATCCTACATATGAAATATCAGAATAAATATAATCTCTGACCTCTATAGCTGTAAACTATCAATTATTCCAGATAACTTACAGAAAACAGCTCGATCTCAGTATTCAAGTTTTAAACATTAACAGAATTTTTTCCATTCCTTGCTGGTAACTACGTAAACTTCCGCAAGCATGCCCTAGATGCAACAGAGCTCTCCTTAAATATGATTTCTGTGCATTGATGCATTGATCAGTTACGTACATACATCTAGTAAGTGACAGTTTTACACGTACTGATCGATGGAGATGTTGTTGATCATCTTCATCATGATCAAGATCCAGGTACTTACGTGCCCATATTACTTTTAGCTAGTAACACTTCCACCAGAGAAGAAATCTATGAAAGGAGCACCGGCAGCCTTGGTTTGTTCCTGTCTGATAGCTTCCAGCTGATCAACCTCCTCTTCATCCTTTCTTGAATTGATGTCTATCACTTCACTTCTATTAGACTCGGTATTTACTTGGAGAAAATCATAAAACTCAATTGGCTCATGATTTTTATCTGCAGCATATCAAATTAGAAAAACCAGCATTAAAATATGGTTAACTAATCAACCTACTAAGCTTGAAATCTGTACGGAATTCTACTCTATAAATAGCGCCATTATATAAAGAGTAGTAAATTACCTTGGTGCATCGTATTGGGATAAAATTGATGATCTTTGTTTGGAATTACAGGACCTAGAGTAGTATTATGAGTAAATGCAGCAGGATAATAATGAAACTTTTTTTCAGTAGCGCTGCAGTAATTTCCAATGTAAGAATTGTCATTCATCGCCTTGTGTCGACAACTGAGGATCATCTGCAAGTCTTGTTTATAATTTAAAGAGGTTTTTGCTAATTCGTTATGATTTATGGCTTGATGATGAGTAGCATTAGTAGTAGTCCTGGTCATCGTTTTTGCATGAAGATGACGGTGATGCCTAGACCTCTCTCTGCATCTGCGAGCCATAATGACATGCCAATGGTTCTTGACTGCATTGTCGGTGCGTCCGGGAAAAAGCCTTGCAATAACAGCCCATCTATTTCCATGGATGCGATGAGAAGCTAGCAGCCGCTCTTCTTCCTCTTCGCTAAACGGGTTTCTATTAATTCTGGGGTCTAACTGATTGAACCACCTTAACCTACAGCTCTTCCCTGCATCACAGAGTCATTCAGTATTAATTTTCAGTTTTTTCAGAAATTAAAAATTTAATCCATGCATGTACCCAAGTACTACTTAATACTCTCTTTCTCTCTCTCTACCTATATATATATATATATATATATATATATATATATATATATATATATATGTATAATCACACGTTTATAATTAGTAATTGGTCAAATGAGTATATTTATGCAGCTTTATACATACAGGCTTTTTCATTGCAATATTAATTGCAGATTAGCAACGGTAGCTTGTTGATTTGTCGACCATATATGTTTAACAAACCCTAGCTAGCTAGGTAGCAATTTCTGATATTTACTTATAATTGCAGGTGCAGGAATGATCAGAGACAATCATAAATATATACTTTCTATAAATTAAAAAGAAATATTTATGTAGGTCAAGATCGAAGATCAAGCTAGTTGCTTCGTGATGATGATCATGGATGGAGTTTATCGAGTAGGTAGTTATATATGTATACCTGATCTTCCTTGGAGCTTTTCTGCAATTGCGTTCCAGTTATGAGGTCCATATCGTTCCACCAACTCCCTAAGCTTCTCGTCTTCAGCTGGCCTCCAATGCCCTCTTGTACTGTTGCACATCTTGTATATCGAATGAGATTCTCAATCGATTGCACTATCTGTAAACTAACCACCACAAACTAAGAATCCAAGATCGATTGACCGAACAAATCACTGAGAGACAGAGATCCACAGCTGTAGATCAAGCTCCCTAGCTAGCTGTAGCCGATCAATTCGCTACAGCTCGTATCCGCTATCCTCAACCTCTTTCAACTTCTACTTCGATCAATTAATGGAACGAAGAAGATGATCGAGAATCAAGAGCAAGAGAAGGGAAGCAAGCAATCACAAGATCAGATATAGGTTGCTCGCTGTATAATATAAGGAAGGATTCTGATGAGATAGAGAGAGATGAAAAGTATTTTCCATTAGAGATGGAGTAGGAGGGTTTGGACAGACCTCACACACCTTCGATTGATGCAAACGTCTTGGCTAACAGCCTTATATCCTCAATGTTAAGTAATATTGTATACCTTTATATTATTTGTATAATTACATATTTGTGGCATTGTGTGTGTGTGTGTGAGAGATAGAGATAGAGATAGAGAAAGAGAGAGAGATGACCAGGTTGCTTGGTACGTGGGGGGGGAATATGGTTCTGCTTTCAACGTCCTTCCAAATTTCTAACCTACAACGTCTACTTATAACCCACCTAGCTTTGTGGCCATCTTATTTACTACTCGATCTTAATTTCCTCTTAATTATTATCTTAATTTAACTGACTAAAACTCCTTGCATTGGTATAATATCACAAAACCATATATTATCCAAATCGTTCTGCAATATTCACACAAAAATACAGTTGGGTTGTTTGGTATGTGATTTGTGGTGGTGTAAGCATGGGAGTGCTATAGTTTAGGTTTTGACCACCTTTCAGACATAATTAACTAACAGTTGGATGGAAATTAGCTTCGAAACCTCACACAATAGTCGCAACTGCACGTGGAGAATCGGACATCCATCTCCTTAAATATTCCTTTGTTAGATCAATGCTGAATCAACTAACTACTCTTTTAGTCAAGCCCTCAAAACATATTACTAGCTAATAATCTTTTGCATTACTGTAGTTTCTGATCGATACCATACGCCAAAACCATGAAGCCCTTAACATTTAAGTAGTCTTAGCTCATCCTTTCTCTTGTTCATCATCTTCCAAGCAAACATACATTTCAGAAGACACAATACTATGAGTTGGACAATACACCATTTTCAATTTAATTTAAATCCGTCTAGGATATAAAATAACCATCAGGATGTAAAATCTCTCTCACTCTATCTCTCTTTTATTATTTTTTATTATTTAACATTGAAGAAAATAGATGCCAATCACTGGAAGAGTTTTAATTTATCGTTGAATCAGATTTATTGGTTAGAATTAGTTTCTTCTCGCTAAATCAAGAGGGTTTTGCACCTCATCAGGCTAGGGCAATAAATTGTGAGGATATATATTGTAGTCGATGAACGTAGTGATCAAACATATATGGCCGCGATTAAATCTATCGACACTACTAGAATAAGTATCATAGCCGACGAAAAAAAAATTAACAGGCCGATGAAATTTTAAGTTTTAATTAGAGTTGATTATATTGTATTGTTAGTGTGATTGAGTTGATCGATTTGGGTTTGATAATATATATGAAGTTGTTGTTATATATATGTATATATATATATATATATATTAATTAGTAATTATTATATATATGCATGTATATGTATATATATATATATATATTAATTAATTGTACGTTAACTACAGATATAATATATAAAATGACCCGTTTGTTTTTGCGACATCAGTGAAACAAGTGTTTTATCTTGATGACCTTGTTAAGGGTGACGCGTGGAAAGTCGTCAATCTTGTGCACCCTCGAAACATTTACCGGGCGGCTACACTTGGAGAGGCTGAAGACGAGGAAGAAGATGTTGCGTATCAAGAACACAGTGCAATAAGTATTCCTGACTCCTCTACAATTCGCCTTAATAATTTTAAAGCGGGTCATTCGGTTCGAATTCGTGATTTAGACGCTCGGCTTATTGATGTGGATCCAAATCAAGAAACAGACGACGACTCTTGTGATGTAGAAATGCATAGATTGCCAGAAATTAATTCTGACACCGAAGAAGACTCATCGGATGATTCCGATTACGAGCCTTCTTAGTATGAATTTGTAATACAAATTCATGTGTGTTTTATATAGTACAAGCCGTTGAATTCATAATTTATCTTAATGTTGGTTATATAAGCAGGAAATTGGTATGCCTACGGTTAAACCACCTGTTTTTTTATCTATTTGACAGTTTTAGCCGACGAAATACAACATGTTTCGTCGGCTAAGATGGTTTTAGCCGATGAAATACAACATATTTCGTCGGCTACAAGTATCTTAGCCGACGAAATATGTTGTATTTCGTCGGCTAAAACCATCTTAGCCGACGAATACCCTAATTGGCCGTCGGCTTAACTGTAAACCCTAACCCCTGAACCCTATAATATAGCCGACGAATACCCTAATTATTCATCGGCTAAAGTTAAATGAATAAAATAATAATTTATACCTTGATATGAAACTATTTGTAGTTGAAGGTCCGGACAGAATACGTCATTTAGGCGGTCATTTAGGGTTTGACTAACGGGATTGACCGTGTGGATCGCGCCCTTAAGTTTGTCCGATGATGCTGAAAATTTACCCCCACACATGTTTCAACATAATGATGATATCTGACGGTCGGTTTTTCGTTTCACAAGATAAAACATATAAATTGTACATGAACTTACTAAATAATTATAAAATGTACTTTAGCTGACGAAATTACTAAACATTCGTAGTAATTTCGCCGGCTAAAAGTGGGACTATAGCCGATGAAATTTTTTAGTAATTTCGTCGGCTATAGTACCACTTTAGCCGACGAATTTAGGGTTTTTTCGTCGGCTAAAGTTGGACTATAGCCGACAAATTTTTTATTTCGTCGGCTATACTTCTTCCTATATATTCGGACCCAGTCGACAGAACCCTATTTTCTCCTCATTTTCCTTCTCGGCCGCACGGTTTCTCCCTCTCCTCTCGATTTTCTTTCACTTTTTTCGACGAATTCCGACCTCCACTCCGCCTCCCCCATCTCCCAAACAAATAAGGTATGTAATTTCATGTTTATATCGTATTATATAACTATTTTCAATTTTTTTCAATATATTGAATTATATGATAATTAGGGTTTGTGATAATGTTGTTTGTGATAATATTGTTGGTAATAATGTTGAATTATATTGAATTATTTCAATTAATTGGTATAATTTAATATATTTGGGTATATTAAGTAAATTAGTGATTTTTAATATATTTGGGTGTATTTACTGAATTTGGTATATTTAGTAAATTGGGTGTATTTGGTATATTTAGTAAATTGGGTGTATTAAGTAAATTGGTAATTTTTAATATATTTGGGTATATTTAGTGAATTTGGTATATTTATAGTATATTTAGTAAATTGGGTATATTAAAATATTAATTGGTATATTAAATTAATTTGTGATAATGTTGTTCATTTTTTTATAATGCTATATATTTAACAAAATATTAATTATATTATTTAGTAAATCAAAGAGTTCGAAGGACCAAAGGGGTGAATCGACTGAGGGAACGTCTAGCAACCCTCGGGGTTCGTTTCAGGGCCCAATGACGGCCCGACGGGCGTCTCTTCTAGAGCCGACACAGCGACAGCTGGGGGCCACACATTCCTCCAGGCAGCCGGATGCCGCTCCCTCCTCCAGGCAGCCAGTCGCCCCTCGCTCCTCCAGCCAGCCGGACGCCCCTCGCTCCTCTAGGCAGCCTAGCGTCCCTCACTCTTCGAGGCAGCTGTGGCCTCTGACTCAGGCGGAGGTGTCTGCACCACGTATGCCTGAGATACACAGGGCACCGGCTCTGGGCCCTACTGTTTCGGAGGGTGGGTCTTCCGAGGTACAGGATGACTCAGGGGCGCCGATTTATCCACTACCCCTGCAGGTGACCCCTTCATCGGTGTACCTGTTCGTGCCATTTGATACAGATTTAATTTCTGCGAGGGTATCATCATCAGCGACAGAGTCGGAGTCCGTCGCATCCGCCCCAACGCCCTCAGGTAATGATTATATAAATAATTTGTTATATTATAATGTTATAATAAAAATAATTAATTAATAATCAATTTATGATAAGCACCGTCGGAGCCAAGCCGACAAGAAAGAAGAGAGGTCCCGTCACATGGAAGGCTCTTGAGAAGACAGTGAGTACCTCGGGAAGGATCGTCATTGATACTGACGGGGATGAGAACGTAGTATCGGGCGGCAAGACGAGGATGTACTCTGGCCACGTGGGAGCGCTTATTAGGGATAGAGTCCCTATGTTGTGGTCAGACTGGGGCGAGGTCCCACAGGAGGTTAAGGACATGGTCCACAACGCAATGTCGGTAAGTATAACAAAATTCACATATAACATTATTTATTACATTGTACATTTATGAACGCCTAAACTAATAAATGTTTTAATGCAAGTGTGGTTTGACGTTCCTCAGTACCTGAGGAACACCTGGGCGGACGTTGTGCATGGGGGAAGGTACGTTGCAAAGTTAATGACAAAAGAAAATTATGTATAATTAATAATATTTATAATTTTTTGCGTATTACAGGTACAAGGAGTGGAAGAACGAGTTACGGACCCACTGGACTACGCATGGGAACGAACGTTCTGGCACCCCCCTTGAGTTCTAGTTCAGGGAACATCCAGAGGTCAACCGGTACGTCTATACGTACGAGAAGGCATATCCTGACTCCCAGGAGGATATTGTAAGTCGTTTTACGTTTTAAAATTTAGTAAATTATATTTATATATATTTTTTAAAATGTTAATTAATTATTTTTTTCTATCAAATTAGGCGAGGGTGAGGCAGGCTAGTGACGAGGTGATGGCTGCTATAGTCAGGGAGACATGGCCTAACATGCAAGAGGAAGACATGTCTGATGCCATGTCCCGGATCGACACTTTTGATCTCAGCGTTGGGGCGAGGATCATGGGCACAGCATTCCCACCACGAGGAAATAACTTCTATTGTCGGGGTCTAGGAAAGAAGGGCGAGGGGGTACTGAAGACCACTCCCGGATTTCAGAAAAAAGGAGCCTCGACCAGCAGCAGAACGACTCAGCTTGAGGCGGAAGTTCAGATGTTACGGGAACAGCAAGCCGCCCAGACAGAATATAATGCAGCAGTATATGCCGCCCAACAGGCACAGCAGCAGCAGATGTTCCAGTTCATGCAAGATTTTTCAGCTGCACAGCTTCAGGGACTTCCGCTTCCGCCTATGCCCATGCCTATTCCCTTACCTCAACCGCCGCAACCTCCCCAACAACCTCATCCTGGCGCAGATATTAATTTAGACGATATCGACTTTATTTAGTTTTTTAGGTTTATGAACAATTATTTATTTAGTTTTTTAGGTTTATGAACAATTATTTATTTACTTTTTTAGGTTTATGAACAATTTATAAATTCAAAATTTAATGCAAAATGTTTATGCTACTTTTGATGGTGTTTGTTGTTGGTTATGAAATTGTTTGTGTAATTTACAGCTTGCTTAGATGGTAATTTAGAAATTTTGTAATTTTTTTAGTATAAAAAGTACTATAGCCGACGAAATTTACCATAATTCGTCGGCAATAGTAGTTTTTTTTGCCCCAACGTTTAGCCGACGAAATATGGTAAAGTTCGTCGGCCAAAGTTGGACTATAGCCGACGAAATATACAATATTTCATCGACTTTTCTCTATTTAATTTTTAAAAATTAAATGGCCGACGAAATATAGTAAATTCGTCGGCTAAAGTATTTTAAGTTAGCCGACAAAATATTAATATTTCGTCGGCCAAAGTCTTATGTATAAACCGACGAAATATTGATATTTCGTCGGCTAAATTAAGACTTTGGCTGACGAATTTTTTTATATGTTGTCGTCGGCTAAGTGTTAAACTTAGCCGACGACGGATTTTATTTCGTCGGCTATAACCTTAACCGACGAGGTATAGCCGACGACTTCTTAGCCGACGACGTGTCGTCGGCTATGACCTTAGCCGACGAGTCTGATGAACAGGCCGACGAAAATATTTCGTCGGCTAAAGTGCTTATCCTGGTAGTGCGATCGACTTATAAAGAAGTCTTGTCTAATTTGCATCATTTGCATAATATCATTCAGGCACGGAACTAGAGGTGGGTTAGGGTTTGCTACAACCCACCTCGTTTTTTGGGGAGAAAAAAATTGAGTACATGTATGTATACCGTAAAAAAAGTATTGATGTATAGCGACAAGTCGGTGAAGGCAAAGAGAAAGAAGTCGTTCTCTCGGTGCCTCTTCCATGTGTTGTTCACAGGTTCAGTGATTGCGATGAACAGAGACTGAGCTCTCTACTGAGTCTCAGAGAGTCAGAGTCTGCTCCATATTTGTTTCTTTCTCAATATCTCATCTTTATATGTTCTGCACTCAAGCAAACAATCAAACACTTCTCATATTGAAGTTCCCAAGCCTTAATCTATTGATTAAGTTATCCCAGGTATCATTTCTATTTATCATAATAGAAAATTTATGGATGAATTGGGATTGTGAAATAGGTTTTGTTATTGGGGATTTAAGATTTGTTAATTCCATTGTGTAGTAAGGATTGTCGTTTTTGATTGAAATTGGGCATAAACGAATTGGGGTATAGATAGGATAAATATTAGACCAATGATTCAGGACTTGAGAGTCCAGTTTGTGTCTTTTTGTGTGTTTGTATTGTCTTCTTCCTGTACTGTTGTATACTATGCAACCTGCGCAGTGCGCACAGATATGCTGGTGGAGTGGTGGTTTTGTTTTATTGTCATACATTTATTGCTTTATATTATATAAGTAAAGTTCCATGTCTTTTTCAGTCTAGAAGAAGCTAATAGGATTAATGTATACAAACGGATTGCATATGATTCATGATTGTTGTTTTTGCTTTTGTTTCTGTTGAGTTGGTTTGTAGAAATAAATAGGGTCTCTGTTTATGTTTTACTTGTTCTTATTCTTAGGTAAAATGACTGATCGATCTCAAAATCCTAAGCCACGAAAAGTTCAAATGAAAGTAAATTCATACTTTCAGAAAAATGATGCTCTTATGTATGATATTCTAAGTTTAGATGAGCAAAACCTTTTGTTTCTCCAAGAGTTGAGGCTCCACCAATTGATGCTAATTACATTGAACGTGATCCTGAAAAACGCCCTGCAATCTCTTTATATCCTATTAATGAGCAAGATGAGGTCCGTAGAAAATATATCTTTTATGGTCCTTATTAACCAAAATTAAAGAGTATCCATCACATCTTTGTGGAGATCAAGATCGTAGATTTAATGGGAAGTGGTTTGAAAAATACCCTTGGCTTGACTACTCGGACAATGATAAGGCATATTGTTTTCCATGCTTTGTTTTTGATAAAAATCTTCCAAGGCAAAGTTTGTTCACTTCTTTTAGATTTGATAATTGGAGAAGGGTTGGTGGAGTTCAATGTGTCTTTAAGAAGCATGTAGGGAAGACCGGTTCACCACATCATAAATCTATGCAAGATTGGCTAAGCTTGAAACATGTGTGTGGGCATATTGATAAAGTCATAAATCCACAACCACCAGAATTGGTACAACAAAATCGATTGCGGCTCAAGGCTACTATAGAGGCTGTGAGATTGCTAGCAAAGCAAGCACTTACTTTTAGAGGTGATGATGAATCTGTTGAGTCCTCTAATCGTGGAAATATTATTGAACTGTGGATTCATATGGGAGAATGAATGAGGAAGTTGCAAAAGTTACCTTAGAAAATGCCCCTGGAAATGCTAGTTATATTTCTCCAAAGATCCAAAAAGAAATTCCAAGTATTCTTGCCAATAGAGTTAGAAGAAAGATTCGTGAGGAGATTGGGGATGCCAAATTTTGTATACTTGTGGATGAAGCACTAGATGAGGGCAAAAAGGAGCAAATGGCTATCATCTTGAGATTTGTTGATTCTTAAGGGTTTGTTCGTGAACAATTTTTTCACTTTGTAAGTGTTAGTGATACTTGTGCGGCAACTCTTAAGAGCAAGATAGACAATGTTTTTACCGAATATGATCTTCAACATGAAAATTTGGAAGGCCAAGGATATGATGGCGTTAGCAACATGTGTGGTGAGTGGAATGGACTACAAGCATTATTTTTGAAGAAGTGCCCGTATGCATACTATGTACATTGTTTTGCTCATCGCATACAACTAGCTTTGAATGTAGCAGCTAAAGATGTGAGTGTTGTCACTACCAGAACAACCACTTTAGCCGACAAAAATTTTTCATCGGCTAAACCCTAAATTTCGTCGGCTAAGAAGTCGTCGGGCAAAATCCGTCGGCCAACACTATAGCCGACGAAATTACTGTTCATCATCGGTTAAAGTCATTTATTTAGCCGACGAATAAATTTTTCGTCCCTTAATTTCTGGACTTTAGCCGACGATTTTTTGGACCTTAGCCGACGAAATTTTATTAAATTTCATCGGCTATAGCTATTATTTTTATTTATTTATTTAACTTTAGCCGACGAATTTTAGGGCAATTCGTCGGCTATAGTTATTATTATTTTTTTTAATTTTAGCCGATGAATTTTATTAAATTTCGTCGGCTATAGCTATTATTTTTATTTATTTATTTAACTTTAGCCGACAAATTTTATTAAATTTTGTCTGCTATAGCTATTATTTTTATTTATTTAACTTTAGCCGACGAATTTTAGGGTAATTCGTCGGCTATAGTTATTTTTCTTTTTCTTTTTTTTATTGTAGCCGACGAATTTTATTAAAATTTCGTCGGCTATAGCTATTTTAATTTTTTCATATTTTTTTCGTTTTTAATTTCTTGTATTTTTGATTCAAATTTTTACTTCTTTTTCGTTTTTACACCGGTAGTGGAGAAGAACAAGAGGAGGAGGAGAAGGTTAGCAGAGGGAGCGGAGGAGGAGAAGGTTAGGAGGAAGGAGGAGGAGGAGAGGAGGAGAAGGTTAGGAGAGGGAGAGGAGGAGGAGGAGGGAAGATGAAGAGGAGGAGGAGAAAAATGAAAGATATAGAACATTTTGAACTTTAGTCGAAAAATTTCAAAATTTTAAAAATCCCAGCCAAAAAATTTGAATTTTTAATTAACTTTAGCCGACGAAATTAGGGTAATTCGTCGGCTATAATTATTTATTTTATTTTTTTTATTTAACCTTTGCCGACGAAATACCCTAATTTCGTCGGCTATAGTTATTTATTTTATTTATTTATTTAACTTTAGCCGACGAATTACCCTATACTTAGAAGCTTCAAACGAAAAAAAAGTCGTGAAATAAGATATGACCGGAATGGTGAAATACGTCTATGGTTGAAAAATCACGTAATTCCGGTAAAGTCTCGGTACCGATAATTGCGGTTAACTCAATTTTCTATTCTTTCTTCTTAGAGGTAGCCCTATCTCCGGTAGTTATTTTTCATAAAATTTTTATACCACTGGTTGCGTCTCATCAATTTGAAACTATTTTCAGTTGAAGGTCCGGGAAAATACGTAATTTAGACGGTCAAATGACCGTTTCCGTGCGTTAAGGGGTTTGACTTACGGGATTGACCGTAAGGATCGAGCCCTTAACGTTATCAGATTAAGTTGAATTTTTTCCGATAGACATATTTTAACATAATGATCATATCAGACGGTCGGAATTTTGTTTCTCAACTTTGATCATCGGAATCACAACATGCGTACGAATGTTGTATAACTTGTTTACTAAGCTTTAAGTAAATGTTTAATTTCTAAAACAAACTCTACGTAGAAACTTCAAACGCAAAAAAATCATGAAATAAGATATGACCGGAATGGTGAAATACGTCCACGGTTGAAAAATCACGTAATTCCGGTAAAGTCTCGGTGCCGATAGTTGCAGTCAATACAATTTAGGGGTTTGACTTACGAGATTGACCGTCTAGATGAAGTCCTTAAATTTATCGGATAAAGTTGAATTTTTTACCAGAGATATATTTCAACACAATGATGATATCTGACGGTCGTATTTTTTTTTGTGAATTTTGATGACCGGAATCACAACATGGTTACTATTTACCATTATTTATCTATATAGGGAGTCCTATCATCGAGGGGTAAATGTCTCAAAATTTTTTGATAGACAGTTGCATGTCATTATGGTGAGTGTTTATTGTGTTGAAGGTTCGGCTAAAATACCTCATATAGGTGTAGATATGGACATTTTCGTGTGTTAAGCGTTTAGAAAAACTTCATTTTGAAGCCTTAAACAAACTCGGATGGCCAAAAAAGCCTGTATTTCATGGCATTTGCCATGAGTTTTACTCGTACAGTCGTTCTGCTTCTAGATTTGTATCACAATAGTCAATCGGAGACCGAAATATCTTTAGTATAATTTTGTAACTAAAAGTTACTTTAGCCGACGAAATACCATAATTTCGTCGGCTAAACTTTTCATATTTCGTCAACTAAAGTTCACATACTATAGCCAACAAAACAATCACTTTAGCCGATGAAAATTTTTTTTGTCGGCTAAAATTTAACTATAGCCGACGAAAACATTAGTTTAGCCGACGAAAATTTAACTTAGCCGACGAAATTATTTTTCGTAAAAAAAATTTCGTCGGCCTGTTTTTAGATATTTCATCGGCTAAAGGCTTTTTTCTGGTAGTGTGTCTACCTTTTCTTTGAAATGCTGACTAGTATCATTAATGTTGTGGACTCATCTGCTAAGCGTGTTTCTAAGTTAAAATGTATCCAAGAAGTTGAAGTTGTGGAACGGATTGCTGCTGGTGAACTTGAAACTGGCAAGGGAGCTAATCTGACATGTAATCTTCAAAGAGCGGGAACTACTCGTTGGAGTTCACGATACTATTCTATCAAGAACTTGATAAAATTGTTTAATTCAACTAGTTCTGTTTTGAAAAACATGAGAGATAATGGTCTTACTGGAAAAATGTGTGGACAAGCTTTGGGTGCTTATAGAGCTATAAGATCATTTAATTTTGTGTTTTGTTTGTTATTGTTGGAGAAAACTATGGCAATCACAAATGTTCTTTGCAAGTCACTACAAGAACAATCTCAAGAAATCGTAAATGCCATGAATCTAGTTTTTAGTACAAAAGATCGTCTTGAAAAGTTGAGAGAAGATGGTTGGGTTGATTTCTTTGCGAGTGTTGTATCATTTTGTGCTACATATACAATTGTTGCTCCAGATTTTATTGCTCCCCATTGAAAGGTACGGGTCGTCTTTCTCAACAACAAAATTGTGTTACTATTGAGCATTATTATCGGGTTGAAATATTCAATGTCGTAATTGATTTTCAATTGATGAGCTAAATACTAGATTCAATGAGGAAACAAGGGAGTTTTTGATTCTTAGTTCTGCATTGGATCCTCAGTTTAATTTCAAATCATTTGACATTGACAACATTTGTAGTTTGGCAAAGAAATTCTATCCTCATGATGTGCCTGATTTGGATGATCTTAGAAACCAACTAGAGCATTTTGAGTATCAATTCTCTGAACTTGAAGAATTTCAGGATCTATGCACCCTATCTGAGTTGTGTCAAGAATTTGTCAACACAAGGACACCATTCGTGTTGATTGAGAGACTAGTCCGTTTAGTGATGACTCTTCCTGTTTCTACGGCTACAACAGAGAGAGCTTTTTCAGTCATGAAGCTCATTAAGAACCGACTTCGAACTAAGATGAATGATGATTTTCTTGCAGATTTAATGACAGTGCACATTGAGAGAGACATTGTTGATACCATTGATTCAAATTCGGTTATCGATGAGTTTTATGCTTCAGGTAACCGAAGAGAACAACTTAAGTAATTTAATTTGTATTTGTCTTGACTATTTAACTTTGAATTGTTTCAATTTATATTGTTAGATTGAAGTAATAGCTTTTGTGGATGGTATTTTTAAGGATGTAAAGATGAATATTAAAGTGTTCTGACGTATGTTATGCAGGTGAGAAATTTTTTGAAAACAAAACAGACTATGTCATTTTTTTATAAATAAATTTTGTTCCCAACGTAACATACCCCAGTTTTCATTTCTGGTTTCCTGATATCATTTGCATGATTTGCATCACAGGTAGGTAGCAGGGTAACTGGTAGTAGCATATATTAAGTATATATATAAGTACTACTACTCGATGTCTCGATCCCAGTTCGATTCTCATTGTCTATCTCCTCCATCTCTATACATGCTTACAGATTAGACAAATTCTTATTAAGGTCGCTAATTGGTGTCATTTTTTGAATGGAGGATAGGAAGTCCTGATTTCGACACTCACCTAATCGATCAATCATATATCTATTTATTGGGAGTTAGGGATCGATCGACAAAAGGTTTCGGGGTCCATAACATAAACTTCCCAACTGCAAAACTGCCAACTTATATTAGCTTAACTAGCTAGCTAGGAACCATTCATTGCAATCTTAAGGGATTATTTCTCACGGAGATTGTTATTCTCCAAATGTTTATTGCAATGGTACGTACACCGGCCTACCTACCAAACAACATATATAACATCTTTTAACTACATAATTAATTTAGATAGCTACAGAATAGCTTGTGAGGAATGAATCATCTGACCAATTAAATTTCATACTATGTGAATATATGATGAATATATTCCCTTTCTAGTACACATATTAGAGGTATCCTTGAGTGCAACTCACATTTTTTGGTTTGAGTTAGCTAGAGATCGATCAGAGTATTAGGTACAAGACAGAGATGTAAGGCGAGCTAGGGTACATTCCTTGAAGTGGATCTTTATCATATGTAGGAATATATAATATATTGAAATATATTAACCTAGCTAGTTATTAGCCGTTGATGTTATATAACACCTTTACATACATTTAGTGATTGAAAC
Organism: Comarum palustre; assembly: GCA_951800085.1. NCBI lineage: Eukaryota > Viridiplantae > Streptophyta > Magnoliopsida > Rosales > Rosaceae > Comarum > Comarum palustre. Next base: position 18,468,788 of record OX637576.1, on the reverse strand, counting down.
TACTAATTGGCATGCTTGATGTAGCTACATCAATTCCATTAATGTTTGTTGTACAAGGAACATATGTCTCAAGTTTCTCATACGATTAACTAACTCATGATCCCCGTCAACTTAATTACATATATATTTCTATATATGGAGCTTCCACTTGTGTAAAAGACGTGCTGTTGAAGGAAACTAGCTACAGGTAAATATGTAAGTAGGAAAAGTACATATATATGGATCAATGGGACAATGAACAAAGGCACCCGATTACCATTTCTTTCGGCTGAAGTAGTGTAGAGTGACGCAATAAGACCTAGCTACAAGATGTTATATTGTAGCACTTTTTCTTCTTCAACTTTGACTATTATTGCAAAGCTACTTGATTTTGAGCTATGAAGAGACCAAAGGGTGGCATGGCACCCCAATTGTTTGCTAACACCCTTCAAATCACTACCATTTATGATTAACTTTGTTGAAAATAATAGAAATTATAATATCCAGGGCTAGTCCTAAGTAATAAGAGACCCTGTGCGAATTAAAATAATGTGGCCCTTTGTGTGTGTGTTTAGTTATATAGATAATATAGATAGTTTGTTACGATTATATTATATAAGAACATACGGTCCATATAAAAGAAAAATTGCTAGAAAACTTTACATTTCACAAACTATAATATCATCTTACAAATTCAATATCGTTGAAACAAGCAAGTAAAAAGAATTGTATTTAAGTTTGAAGGAACCTGAAAACTTGTAAGCTTCCTACACCTTGTACAAACCAAAATCAAATGAACCGAGACAGTCTTCCATCTGCAACAAGAGATGTTCATTAGGTCATACTTGTAAACATATCCAAACAATATATACCGAAACAAACAAGCTTGCTAACAACAAAATCGTACATACCTAAAAAGTACCAAGCTTTTTCATTCGATCATTAATAATAAATTGCAACTATTACTAGTCTTTTACCAAAAGAAACAAAATTAACAACTAGTGCAAGCATGACTAGAGAACATTGCAGTGAAAATTCGTCAAGCTATTAGTGCCTGCAAATCCGTTCGTCATAGTCACAAACACATGATGCAGATTCTCGATCATTCTGACCTCTCGATACTAAAATTGTCATAACTCCTTCCTCGAATGTCGAAATCACAAACCGTAAATTGCGTTAAAAACTAGACATCCATACATTTACACAAATATGAAGCCTGCTTGCTTATTTATTCGGGATCTTCCTAGGTATATCTGCAAAGTTACTACATAGAAGTTGTCACTGAAATTGGTTGAACTGCAACTGTTCAGTCTTGATGTTCATAATTAGGTAAAGGAGGATAGCGAATCTTGAGTATCAAGCTCTCTAAACATATAAGAACATGTATAGAAGGCCGAAGTACACATTCGCCAGCCAAACAAGACCTTCAATGCCCATTCGCCATGCATATATGCATGCTGTCAATTTTGCGTTCATCATGACCTTCCTGTCTTCAAACTGTAATAACATTTTACTGGAATGTCAGAATCACAAGCCGTAAACTCCGTTAGAAACTAGACATCCAGGGCTTTCCACACATATGCAGTTCGCGGACTAGTTCTTAGTAGATTATCACCAGGGATCAAGGTTCTAAAAGTCGCTAGTCGCTAGTCGGTCGGCTGACTAGGGACTAGCGAGTAGAGGAGTAGTCGGGGAAGTAGTCGGGGAGTGCTCGGTTTTTAATTTTTAGATTTATTTTTATTTTTAAAACATAAAATTAAATATAATTTTTTTAAAGGTAATATAATGTCCGAAATAATAAAAAATAGTCAATAAAATACCTAGTTTGGTCGATTTTTTCCGAGTTAGGCCGATTTTTTCCGAGTTGGACCAATTTTTTTACCGAGTTGGGCCGATTTTTTACCGAGTTGAGCCGTTTTTTTCCGAGTTGGGCCGACTACTCGGCCGATTTTCTTCCGGCCGACTTTGTACTCCGATTTTTTTAAAATCGTCTCGGGAGAACGCCGACTAGCGAGTACTCGGCCGACTAGGCCGAGTTTTAGAACACTGCCAGGGATTCAGTAAAGTTGCTACTCAGTAGTATAGGCTGCTGAAAACATGCCTTCTGACCTGTCGGGATTCAAGCTGCCATAACTCTCTCCTAGAATCATGGAATCACAAACCGTAAAATTTTCTAGACAGTAGACATCTAGATCTCTCCGTGCATATGTGGCTTGCTTACTAGTTCATTCTGAATCGTCCCCAGAAACTCCACAAAGTTTCTATACATAAGTTGTAACTGTAACTTACTGATTCACAAACCCTCCAAGTTTAATATCAATAGTTAGGAGAATGGGGGTAGAGAAACTTCACACCAAGCTTCCCAAGCATCTAAGGACATACATAAACTACATAGGTGTGCATTTGTCAGATTAAAGGGGCTCATAACATCTATTCGCGCATCCACCATTGCATAATGCATATTGTTATGCCTCTGTATCAACTAGGACTCCAATAGCCATAACTCCTTCTTGGACCGTTGAAATTGCAAGCCGTAAATTGCGTTGGAAAGTAGACATCCAAGGATTTTTGTGCATATGAAGTTTGCCTTTTAATTCTTCCTGGATCTTTCCAAATTATTTCGTGAAGTTGCAACACAAAAACGGCTGCTGCAAATTTGCTGAACTACACTCTTGCTTTGAATCTTCTTTACTCTGCTAGTAGAATGGCCTTTGTAAGTTACGGGGGTGGCCACCAATGTTTCACTCCAAGCTTTGACATCTTGATGTTTGCAGCACGGTGTTCTCTCTTACGAACATTCTCGAACATTGAGCAGAGATGCTTCTTGTCACCAACTTGAAAATTCAGAAAGGTCTGCTCAAAAGGTATGTTGTGTAGCCCCTCATACATCTTTGTTGCAGCTTGACATAGCATGATCATCAATTGCACCTTTGCAGCTGGCTCGGTGTGAAAATCTGCCTTGTCGCCGACTACTATGTCGTGGTGCATGTTATGTACAGTTGCAGCCATCAACTGGCTTTCATAATAAACCACTTGATGGTTTATATCTTTAACACCAAGAGACTCCAAGTAATTGAACTCCTGTGCTTTAGACTTGCTGATTTTGGAGCCAAGAGTCAACATGTAGTCATTATCATATTCGTCGTAGGTTGACTCCATGTTAATATCAAAATAACAATCACCACATATTGGTCATTTAACTTCTGCCTCAGACATAGGCATATTCCTGCTATAAACATCATTGAGGACCATTTGTTCAGCTTGACATGTGTCCATATATATAGTATCATGCGCGAACGGAATGACTTCGCCTTTGAAGCAGCTTTGTTGGTTGTCGACTTCATTGCTGTGCTCCTCATGAGATTCACCACAAATTGGCAAATCAATTTTTTCTGACATGACTAGAGAAAAGATCTCACCACTAGATTGATCAAAAACGATTCGAGCTCTTTGGCGAGAATACCTTCGTCAGCTTTAGGTTTTACTTATTGGGATTGTAAAACCTCTTGGTTAGTATTGTAAACAACATGATTTGCTTCATCTTGCAGCTTTGTTGTCTTCTCATTGGCTGCTTTAATTTCTTGGTTATGCTGATCTATGGAAGCATTTATCTTATTCGTGGTTGTACCTTGACTCCTTTATATAGTGAACACTAAGATTTGTTCTTACTTGCGGATCAAGGCATATCAAATCTTATTTGGACCATTGGATGAATCCTTAAGCAACTTGCAAATCTTCGCTAAGCATAACCTCAAATGAAAAGAAAATATTTACAATTACTTAGATAGTAAGAATCGGTCTAATGAGCTTAAAGAGTCAGCATTTACTAAAAAATATTATTTTAACTCAAACAAATATACGTGGCGGCCATCATAAAACAGAAAACGCACTAGCTAAGGAGTAATGTATAGTTATATACTTGAAGTAGGAATCTTCAAAAACTTGAATACTACGCAAACTAGCTAGATATTTTCCATATAACAGACGCAGCTGCATTCACTGAATTGGAATTTGGTGTTTGAAATGTTGAACCCCGCCGTCCGCCGAGGTGTACTTCCACAGCTTATTTACATGCGTTGTTTATAATAATTCCTGCGTGTGGACTAAGGAATATATACATATCGATCACTGTCATGTGGTGTGTCCTAAATATCTGAGTCTGATGTTTCAGTCAAATACAATCAAGTGCTGCTTCCACTAAAACTAGATTAGAAGCTTCTTACTTTTGATTACCCAAAGTTGCACATTTCGTTAGTATAATCACATGATTAGTGAAATCCCCTTCATTCTCTATATATCTTAGCTTTCTATATATATATATATATATAAATCCCCTTCATTCTCTATATATCTTAGCTTTCTATATATATATATATATATATATATATATATATAGAAAGCTAAGATATATAGAGAATGAAGGGGATTTCACTAATCATGTGATTATACTAACGAAATGTGCAACTTTGGGTAATCAAATATATATATATATATATATATATATATATCAATTAATGATTTTGGCTTGTGATAGTTTTTATCAAATAATGTATTTTAGGGTTTAGCTGAGGTTTCATCACCATACATCCTTTAAAAGATTTAAAATATAAATCAATTCAGTTGTTAAACAAATTAGAACTTTTTTAACTAATAAGATTTTTTCTACTTATTATGTGCATAATTTAATTTATCAAACTCACCTTATAAATAATAAATCAAATTAAAACCGATTGTTTAGCTTCTCCTGCACTTGTTGGAATACAGTTGCTACTACAATACTTTTAATAAATGTATTAACAGATTTTTAGTAGTTTGGCGAATGTAGTAGCAGTTTCAATAATTGCAATAGCAAGTGTTTAGTGACTCAGTTAATATAATAACATGTTTTACTGGAAAATTAGTGGCTAAGAGCAAGTTTATCAGACTTTATATTTTAGCTTTTAGCTATTTTTTAGAGCGTGTTTAGCATTTTTTGATGTTTTTGAAGCTCCAACAAATTAGCCAAACATAAACTATTTTAACTTTGAGCTATCTCGCTAGCTATATTTAGCTAGCAAGATAACTCATATGAGACTAGCTATAATTTAATACATTCCTTTTAAGATATTTGAGATGATATATAAATACATTTAAAATATCTAATATTTGTTTAAAGAATAAATTTGATGTGATGCTAGCTAAAATAGAGAACATTGATGCAAACACATTTCTAATGTGACTAACCAAAATAACTTTCTAGCTATTTTAGTTTAAATTTAATTTAAATCTAGTTAACATTGTTAAAGTTGCTCTAATACACTTTCAAAAAATGTAATAACAAGATTTGAGCGGTTCAGCTAATATAATAACAGCTTAATAAATATAGTAGCAACTATTTTCAGGAGATGTTAGCCCTGTCTCTGCCCCTGCCCCTACTTATCTCGTTATTATTGGCGACTGCTACTACTCACTCATTCCTCTGCCACTACCGACTACTACTCATTCCTCTGCTACTACCGACTAGTGCTACAACGCCACAAGCTCAAAAAAGCCGATGTAGTTGTCATTTATATCGTTGTTGCTGCTACTGTTCATATTCAGATACCGTAATTACATATATCATTGCTACTAAACAGTAAATTGAATCAACTACTTCTATATACTTAATTCCCATACAATCAACAACGCCCACAACACCAAATTTACTCCAGCCAATAGTAGCAGTATGTGCTTATTCAAATATTAAACAAAAGCACGAACAGAATAACAAAGCCTTGCCTTAGATGCTATGCCCAGAATTAAATTTGCATAATTGAAAATCAAACAAAATTATCGTCAACCAACCAAATCTCATGAGGTAATTGTATACAAAAAGCCATATTAAATCTCTACCACACAATGGTATAAAGACTTGTAATTGATTTGATCATATCCACGATGAGAGGTCAAGAAACAACCTAGATCAAGCCAACCTCTCCATTCCATATCCTCTCCACCTGAGTTTCACTCCTGCTTCAACTCCACCAAGTTGTACGATCGAAATAATGGCACCTTCCTCCCCTAGTGCACGGAGATCGAGGCAAACCTAAGACGAACAAGGCGACTGGCATTGCGAAGAAGCAGACGGTGTTGGTCGGGAAGTTGCTATTGGAGATGAAGTGCCGAAACTTGGGATCATAGACTAGCTCCGACCACGGCCAATGTTGACAACTTCGAATTGATTTGTGCTCGAACGAGAGAGGGAGAAAAGATCAAATCAACTTTTTTTTTGAAATAAAGCGAGGCACCGATTTTAGCCAAATTCATCATTCATGCGTCGAGTTGTATTATTGAAAATAGAATACATAAAGAGAGATAGAGCATGTACCTCTTGAAACATTAGACATATCCTTACAGAGAACATCTCGACGCATGAGTCTCTCCTACCCAAAGTTCATCCAACCCACTTAAACTATGATAGGAATCTAAGGATTTATTGAAAATGAAAGTGCAGAGCAGAAAACTAAAAGAAACAAGAGAGAATTTGAGACCATCGTGTATTTTCCTTAATGTCAACAGTGTACATCATGGACTATAGATATGGTGAAGGGATTATAGAGTAAATACTCAAATACACGTCCGCACTTAACACTACCCCTCCCCCTCAACCATATGCTTGGTAGCAGGCATAACAGTTGCACAAACTTAGTACACAATCAAATACAGGAAAAATTACATGATGTACACTGAAACAAAACCCAATAGCCTAGACAAAATATGAGAGCATATCAAACTTGGTTGCGACAACTTGAGGCAGCAGAGACGAGAAGCAGATCAGCTTTGCAGAAAACAATCCACAATAATGAAGATGAACTCACAATTCTGAAATTTGAATATTTTTGTAACAGAAAAATGCATATTTGCTGAAACTGAAACTTTCATCTGCTAAAAACTGAATCTTTGTATATCTGAATAATGACTGAAGATGCTCTCAAGCCGACTACATAATCCTGTAATAAACTTTGAATCCATACACATTTCCAGAAAGATATCACAGCCTAAAGGATCATCAACTCCACCCCCATAGCTAGCAATCAAATTTGACCAGTATACATGCACTTTGCCCATTCTTGAATACCAGAACAGATCAACTAATTGTAACAACTCTCAAATAGACACCAATACACACCAGGATCACAAAATCATTCTTCAATCCATCTTGTCAAGCCAAATCCACCAGTCCAAAAGAAGATGTAAAAATTCTTCATCAACTTAAACTTCAATTTTAAACTTCAAAATAACACGGAAACAGACAAATGATGAATCTGTGCAGAACAACCAAGACCAAAGAAAGAGTTCACAACTCAAGTGAGATAAATGCTATGGAAAGGAATACCAAATTTTGTATCTTCACAAACATTCTGGAGAAATTCCTCTTAGTTAAGCAAAGGCTGGATCTGAGATATTGATAGAGATGCTAGCTGGTTGCGAGAACACAGGCATGTCCATAACACTATCTAATGAAAGATATAAATGCTGGAAACCACACCCAAATGCTCTTATTCTATCTCAAGCAGTGGCGGAGCTACCTTCATGGATGAAGGGGTCCGGACCCCCCCCATATTTTTTATATATTTCTGTAATCACCTAATATAATTGATAAAAATAATGTATGTTTGTGTTAATTTAAGCAATTAACTTTCTTAATTAATGAGAAATACAAGTAAGAAACAATTATGGAGAACAATTTAGGACTAACGGTACCTATTGTATACTAAACGAGGCCTAATTTAACATAATATATAGAATAAATAAGCAAATGTTGTTTAGATTTAAAATTTTTGGCAACTAATTACCATTAATGTTTAATTATTTTATTTAATAAGGTTCGTAAGACTTGTTAAATATAACATTATTTTCATCTATACTTTTTCATAGCCGACCCCCCCAACATTCAAATCCTGGTTCCGCCACTGATCTCAAGTATGTAGAGAAACAACAATCATAATCTCCTTGCATCCATACGCATAAGAGAAGGAAGATAGTAATCAACTCAATTCCATAACAAGTAAGCAAATCATACCAGTAAGCAGTATGCTCCAAGTATAACCAGACAATTTCTTCATGACCATAAACAATAAAACAACTGGAATTTCGACACCATCTCTCGAATAGGCAAACAAGCACACAGACCCATACACTCAATCCATAATTCAACTAGTTAGGCTGATTCATCACTCCGAAAAACAAGATTATAAACTGCTTCGTCACTTTCACTTTTGGTTGACGACAGACACAAACTTTTGATAAAAAAATGGAAAACTGATGATCTCGAGCATAATAGCCAAATCAGAGAAAGTATCCAAGAATCTAAGTGATAAAATTACTAAATCTGAGAGATATTATCCAAAATCTTGTTCATCAAACTATACAGTATGAAGATATTTTCAAGAGGAGCAGAGATAGGAGTAGATTACAGAAGTCGAGATAGAATGAGTGTCGCATCCCAAAACCTTTACCGGCCCGAAATACGGCAGTAACCGCCGTTATCCCGGTTTATGTGCAATCAATACGTCGATCTGGCGTATTGACTACCCACTAGGCCGAAATTACAAGGCCAGGGGAAGTAAAACTAAAGTCTACCATATTTTCATTTTCACAGGGTAAAAACAGAATTTACAGCAAAAGTGAGGAAAATAATGATAAAACATGAGCCAACTTTAAAAACACGCGACAACACATAAAACATTCCACACTTAAGGAAATCATGAAATGAACCAACCGAGTGAAGAAAAACATCATACTGAGAGTGAACACTCGAATAAACATGAAGACAAAATGAATAGAACATGCCCTCAAATCTCCATTTTTACTAAATTTAACCGGTTAGCCCTTATTGCCTTTTCTTTTATCGGTCACCTTTCCAAGATTTGAAAAGTTTCCTAAATGGAAACTTCCTACTTCCGGTTTTTTCGTAGTTCTAATATTTAAAAGCTCTACGGCTCCAAAATAAACGAGGAAAACAGATTTCTACCTCTTCGGCATTTTGCCGGAACCTTCTGCTGATTCGTTCGACGACTTTTCAAGAAAACGGCCATAGTCACCCCGCTTTCTTTGATTCCAAGTTATCGACATGACAGATCAAAACAACAACAGATCAACATCTAATCATCACCAATTTATTTATTGACAACTAAAATTCCAAATCGGATCATGTCTTGACCTTCTGCCAATTCAACAAGGACACCGGGGCGAAAATGCGATCACGGCAGGAGGGCTTCTCCCTCTTCATCCGAGCCTCCAAAACCGTAGCCAAACTCCCGAGCTCCACCATGCTGCCCTGCCTCCTCCTCCATCGACCAAAACGCAACAATCATCATTTTGTCACCAAATACATAAAACCAGAAACCGTAAGGCCAACAACCATCTCACCTTAAATGATCGAAGTCTCTCTCCTTCTCCTTCTCCTTATTCACTGAGACCCAGTCTCGGGTCTGCCCTGCTGCTACAAGTCTGAGCCATTGCTCTGGCTTCCTCCTCCCTGCCACGGCAGCTATGCTGGACTCTGAGTTCGACAGAGACACCGAGAAAAGAGGCGGCGACGGGATAGAAACCAGAAAACAAGGATTATATCCCGAACTGAGGAGCAAAGGTTAAGGGGGATTCAAAGTTGAGAGAAAAGAGATGGAATTACCTTCGAGAATAGCTGATCGGAGAGTGAGGGATTCGACGAAGAACAGATTTGGGGGTTTAGGGTTCTTGATTTCGATCTCCCAAAGAAGTGGGTTTCGCTTGAAATTGTTGGTAGGAATAGAGAGAGGAGAGAGTGGAGAGTGAGGCGAGCCTATTGGTGGCCTTGGATCGGCAGCGGTGGCCGGAGGAGGGTGGCGCGACGGCTGGGTGAGAGACAGCGACGAGAGTGGAGAGTGAGGCGAGCCTATTGGTGGCCTTGGATCGGCAGCGGTGGCCGGAGGAGGGTGGCGCGACGGCTGGGTGAGAGACAGCGTCGCTGTCTCTCGAGTTCTCACTCTGACTCTCTTCTGTTTCAACAGATAGGAGGAAGGAGATAGGTTTTTTGGTTTTATACTCTAATCTAATGGTGAGGATTGGAAGGTGAAAAATGGATGGATAGGATTTTAAAAAGGTAGAAGAGTAAAATCTAAAAATGGTAAATGGTGGAAATAAAAATGGAGAATGGTAATTTATAAAATTACCCAAAGCTTTGGAAATGCATAGAAAATATACGAAGTGTCCGAAAAATATTCCGAAAATACTGAGAGACTCGTGTCGATAAGTACTATGACATCGAGTCCTTAAATAAGGAATTTGAAGAGTTTAGAAAAACAAACTCGAAAATAAACGGGTAGTTCACTCGTGAAGTTACCAACGCGACTTAAACATCAGTAACTCGTTGTTAACCACGATAAAAACATACGAGGTCTCACACTGAGACTGGAACTATTCAAGGTGGCGGTCACTAATCCTATCCCATAGAGCTATCAAGGTCGCACAGGACTCCGATCGAAGTCAAGCACAAGACTCCGATCGAAGTCAAGCAAGCTCAAATTTGATAAGATTGGATATGAACACTTGACATCTAGAGATTATGGTTGTTGATTTGAGGGGAAAATGAAACTAAAATCGAAATCGCAGCTATCGAAAACTAAATCGTGGAAGCAAAGATTCAGAAGAACATAGCCACAAAAAATGTGACCATTGCTCTAATACCATGATAGGAATCCATGGATTTATTGAAAATGAAAGTGCAGAGCAGAAAACTAAAAGAAATGAGAGAGAATTTGAGACTACATCGTGTATTTTCCTTAATGTCAACAGTGCACATCATGGACTATATATATGGTGAAGGGATTATCGAGTAACCCAAATACAGTTTCACACTTAACAAACTAGCAAGGTGTGCAAGCCTATTAGCTACACCATTTACTTTTCAAAATATGTGTCGTACGCTCACATACCTTTTACAATCTTCCACAATACGACCCATATCAGAAAGATCATCACCGCCCCTCGTAAGGGCATAAACCGCTACAGTCCGACTCCACCTCAATATTGTCCCAACCTTCGTGAATAGCAACTAGCAAACCAGCCCGTAGAGCTTCGGCTTCGGCATGCATAGCGAAACTCACAAAGGTAAGAGGTTTAGCCAAGGCAACCAAAAAGGTACCATTCTCATCGCGTATAATGAAAAGGGAGTTGAGAAAAGTATATTTCATGTATTGTATATAGGTGAATAAAGTAGAATTGAGAAAATAGTATTTTGAGTACTGTAAATGGATGAACAAAGTAGATTTACAAATAAAAATACATAAATGAGGTGTAAAGAGAAAATGATGTGAACAAAATGGTTTGTGAGGTGACCATAGATACACCCTTGAGCAATTAGGTTTCATATAACCTGAATTTAAAGCATGAGACAATTTTGTTGGAAAGATGATGGCTTTCAGGGTTCATAAACGTCATTATAGGACAGTCTCAGCTATTGAAATTCCGGTTGAATAGTATCAATTTTAGGAGACATACCATGCATTCCGAATTGAAGATTTTTTCCCCAATTTTTAAACATATATAAACTAAAATACAAAGCATAAGATACACTAACGGGGCCAACTAAACAAACCCAGATCATCTCTATGACTAACACAGGAGCAATAAACATTTCTTGTGGTCATACTGTCTTATAAATCGCTCTTCGAGTCTTCATGTTTCTTTGTTTTGGTAACTTAAAAGATTCCACATCATCTTGAAAAGCGCAAACACACCTCTTATAGTGAGACGAGTTTTGAGCTTGGAACCAAGAACAAAATTGTGAGCGCAGGTCCTGAAAAAGAGAATATCTAGAGTGAATATCAGTCGCTCCACGGCTCAAAATGTGCCGATGAGGACGTGAATTCCTTTAAGGATGGACTGTAAGTTCCCACATGGCTCGATAGAGAACACCTCTCATGTAGAAATGGTATTGAAGTGGAACCTCAAAAACTAAACCGTGATAGCATTTGGACCCAAAACGAACAGTATATTGCTATGCATTCTAGACTGTTACCAGGAATGCATATTGTAATCTAGAGTGAATTTTATGATCATTAGAAGGCACTCAAGTCAAACATATACTGCTGACTAACCAGAAATGATTCAAGTCATGAAGGATTGCTCTTTCAATCTAAACAACTTTCTTCAATAGAGAAATGAAGGCAAGGGAACATAGTTTCAAATTAGTTTTATATAACATAGGTTCCAATTACAAATTTATCTCCCCTATTTCAAAAGAATGGAAACACTTTCAATCAATAACAAAATTCCTAGCTGTTACAAAAGATAGTAACAAATATTCCTAGTACTCTGTACGGAAGTGTTAACCTTCTAGTAATTGGGCTTCAACAAATATATTTGTTTCGAGAACTAAGTTCACTACAGGTTAACTCTGCAAATAGAGAATAGGTGTCCAGCCGAGCTGATTTGAAAACTTACTGTTACTACATCGAATCAGAATCGTCCAAGGCTGACAATTCAACTTCCTGGGTACAAGGATAATATGCCACAAATGTGCCCTCTCTTGAAAAGGAACCAGGATTAAAACAAGTGATTCCTGTGTATTTGAAAGCCTTCTGCTCACTTCTGTCACCCAAAACTATCTGCACAAGAACATTGGACAAAAGATTTTAGACCATTTCTGTTGGACCTTTTCTTTGGAGTTCTGGTTAAATCAGCAATCAAGTATTAGTGTCTTCATAAGCCCAAATTTTTCAAAATAGGAGCCAATTTACAGTTAAAAGTTAAATCTCAACTCTCTCAAAAACTTGGCTGCCAAATGAAAAATGAAAGCAGAAACTCATCGAAAAAGAGAGAAAAAAAAGCATCAAAAGAAAACAAGAACAACAGTTAAAAGTTAAATCTCAACTCTCTCAAAAACTTGGCTCCAAATGAAAAATGAAAGCAGAAACTCATCGAAAAAGAGAGAAAAAAAGCATCAAAAGAAATCAAGAACAACAGCTTGTACATAACATACAAGTATGGAGAGCTCCAAGATAAAGTGAAATAAAAGGCAAGTTCCCAATGTAGAAGTATACAATATTCACATACGGATAATAGTATCATACTACCTACCGTATGTGGAGTTGGATAGAGATAGAGTGAGTGATCATAATTCCATATAATGGGTTGTACAATAAGGGGGAGTGGGCATAGATGACTTTGATGCGTTATCGTAGCAACAAGCTGTCAAAAAAGGAAAGAGAGAACTAGTTAGTTTTAAATGGAGAGAGATTGTAGACAGAGGGAGACAATGCTAAAGAGAGAAATTACATGCTCAAACGGATCATCAGTTTCTTCTGTAGAAGGGGGGATCAGGCATGAACGACGCATTCTGTACAGTAAATCCTGACGAAAAAATACAAGCTCTTGGGTATAGAACTTTATTCTGCATTGATATATGGAATTCATTGATCAGCAAGAAAACAGGAAAAAAAACTGCCAAAGGACACAACTTAATAAAGAGAAACAATCTTCTTTCTACAGCAAGTGACTGAAGACGCAGAGGGATACGCAGATGAGTTTTCATCTAAAATGTAATAAATTGAAACTATCCTCCTTATTGTTACAACCGATCCTTGATCAAAGTAAACAACCATACCTGCAAGGATTACTTGAAAACATGGCATTTGGTATGTGTTTCTGAAGCTCTTCTGTTACATATTTTGGTAAAGCACATCTGGGTAGAACTGTTGAAGGACCTGAAAATATCAAAAAGACAGATTTCTTACGGTATGCACAAAAGAACAATTTAATTTTTGGAGAATCTTGACAGAGAAACTGTGATATACCTGGGTCACCAGGACCTGGGATAAACAGAAAACGGCTATGCTTTGTTAGCTGTTGATGGGCTGCAATTATTTGTCCTAGCTTGCCAAACTGTAACCTGCACATCTAGTTTGCTCAGTAATGCTTCTGTTCATGTGAGAACATATTGTGTTCGAATCAAAATAAATCTCATCAAAATTACTCACCTGAGACTAGAGGAGCGGAAGGAAAGGTTGCAAGGATGAGAGCTAAAATTCCCCATAAACACAAATAAGGAAGGTACCACTTCCTGGTTCTCATAACCATCAAGGATCCTCTCTAGCTTGCTCATAACCTTCTCAAACAAGGAAAGAACAAGAACATATGTCAAGCCACTCTGAGGGAGAACTTAATAAGCATTTTTTCTCAAACAAGGAAAGAAAAATGTTATCTACCCCTTCATTGTCCAGCCAAATATCAGAGAGTATGACAAACATGTCATTAACTGCTCTTTTTTCCAACTCTGTAAGTCTGAGCTGTTTGAAGTGTATGGGAAACTACTTCATATTCATAATAGTTTTTGGCTAGTGTCTAAAGCTCAATAATTGTGGCAATGCTTTCAATATTTAAATTATATAAATGGACTAAGAAATTTTAGGATACGGTCTCTTCTTTAGTTAGTAAACCACCACCAAAGAAGTCATGTCCTGTAAGCAATTTGACTGACTTCTCTCTGTCCTCTAATGGAGGAAATCCACAAGTAATAACCTTCACCACAAAATAAATGTTATTAAGCCTTGAAAGATATATTTTGGTATGAATTTCTTCAAACATGAACCCAGTAAAGCAATTACTTCTCTTAAATATATCTTATTACTTTGTCACTTCAAAACAACGAGCAGTATGATGCCTAATAGTCTTAAATGGAACCACATATTTCTGATTAGCCAAATTGAAAGCAAGTAACACTGACAACTGAAGCAAATCCCTTCCATGATAATCAGAAGTCAGCAATAGTGATATTTCCGAACTTGATTCTGGTATAAGCATGTGCAATGTTTCAAGATTCAAAACAATGTTTGCTGACCTGAAAAACACCACCTAAAAGCATCTCGCCTTCTGCAAGAACTATTGTATTCTCTGTAAAGAAACCTGTAGTTATCTTGTATGTAACTGTCAAGAAAAATGATCATTGGTTTTGGTTTAACTGAGCCTCAAGTCTTCATTATTATAAAAGTTCATGCAAATATATAAACCTACGAAACCACTATCATGACGACAAAGAATCAATCCAGATCGGCAGTAGTGAACTATCCAAATACATGCAGTGATGAAGAGAGTCAGTAAAGGATATTGCATTGGATAGGTTGATTTCCACAGACGCAGTAAGGTCTTCCAAGTAAAAATGACCGTCCTCCAACTGTGATATCAAACCCATCACCCATCTTCTGCCGGTTTGTCCAACCAGAGCCTGAATTTGAGATATCTGCCACCATATAATACAAAAATCAAATTTGGGGCACAAGAATCAAATCAGTTCGAATACACGAAAAATCAGAGTACCTCACAGCTGCCGAATTCTGACATTTCAGAATCAAAGGCTCGTTTGGCAAAATGCTGATGGCGAGAGAGCCTCTGGGAGATCAAGAGAAACCTATCCTTATAAAGAGCCGCTTTTGCCGACGCGTTACCATGTATTGGCGGCTGCATCTCACTAGGCCTAACAGTCACAAAACCAAAACAGATAAGCTCAACAAATTCACATCTCAAAATCAAACAATTCCAAGAAAAACGAAACGTACTTGTAGAAAATCTTCTTGATGAGATCGTATCGGAACTTCGGGACCGAGAAGGCATCACACACGCCCAAACAGCCTAGGGTTTCATCGCCGACAGCGGCGTCAGCCTGTAGTAAAATGCTGACGACGCTCTGGACAATCTGCTTGTCAATAATGGAAGACTTGACTGCCATATCCGAACACACAGATACAGTTAGAAACGACAAGATTGAATAGATCGGAAGCTGAAGAAGGAGAAATTACGGGGCTGGAGCTGAAGCTGCTCGAGGACGACGTCGATGGCGCCGTCGTGGTCGGCATCGTCAAATTGGGAGACGAAGGATAGGATCTCGTCGAGGGCGTCGACTTTAAGAGTGAAGCCTCTGATCTTGCACTTCTTCTGGATCTTCTTCCTCGTCGTCATCTCTATCTCTTTCGCTCTCTCTGGTCCAGTTCAATCCAATCCAATTGCAAAAGGTGAGGGCATTTAGGGTTTTGGCGGGAAAATTCCTTGCTAAAGAGCGGGAAAACGGAATAGAATATTTCCAATAATTTTGTGTAATATTGCTAACATTGACTACATGGTGATTTATTTTCTTTTCGCTTTGGGTCTGACATGCCCTCTGGTCGCTTCACAAGTATTGATTAGGTCAACCAATTTATCAAAATTAACTTTCGTTGAAAATATTTATCAAAATCAACCGTTCATCACAATTCTCAAACAATTCTGCCACAGTGAATCAAAATTTATCATCTGAGCAGTAAAGAACTAAAGATGAGTAGATTACTAAGATTTGTCTCTCTTCTTATGAATTCTGCTATGTGGTTTCTCAATCATCACTGTAACTAAAGTCGAATCACCATGATCTCGGATCGCTGATTTCTGCTCACCAAAATTTGGTTTGTGTGTCACACTTGCATAGAATTCCCCATTTGTTCTAAGTGAGAAAAAGTTTAGGTGAGAGCTTGGTTACGCTACACCACCATCGTCAGGGCAAACTTGCAACCTTAATCCTGAAGAACTTACAATGGACACGTACCTGTCACACTAGCCTACAGGTATGTATTTTCACAGGAGAATTTATAGATCGCGAACCAACAAGACATGTTGGTAACGGGAATCGAACTCGGATGGGGTCTCCATCACAAACCCGTCCTTGCCAACTTGTTAGCAGCAGTACAAAGCCTGCTTCCATATTTCCCTGACTTTTGCAGTAGGAGAAGAAATTGTGGAGCCTTTTGTTCGCATGAACTCAAAAAGTTCAGCTGCCTCAGTAACCATCCCTGCTTTGCAAAAAGCATCGATGGCAGTAGTGTAAGTGAAATTATCAGGCGTATGACCCACTTCAATCATCTCTTCCAGTAACTTCATCCCTCTACTCGGATTCCTAACTCTACTTTTCTATGTATCGTATGTATTTGCATCAGGCTTGATACCTCACCCTCTTCAACATCCTGTACAAGACTGCATTTGCATAGCGCATCCAATAGAAAGTTCAAAGCATTGATCTCCGGCTGCGTCCTCACCCTTATCTTCTTCTTCTTGGCAAATTTCTGCAGATACGTCAGATGCTTTGCCGTGTACTGCCTCAAAATCGTTACAAGTACCTCAACAGGAACCTTACTCTTGTTATGCCTCTTCATATAATCCAATAAATCACAAACAATCCGAAACTGCTTGACCTTATACTTGGTACTCGACAGTATATCAATCATATCACTATACGCCCGAGCTTCATGATCATAGTTGTCACATGAAAAAACTAAAAGCTATTTTCTCCTCGAAACGAAACCTACGAAGCACCTCAACAACCAAATCAGTAGTCAGTGGGACACCAACTCGGTCAAGAGCTTTCTCCATATCACAATGTGGCTGAGCATTATCCATAATAATCTCGAAAAGCTTATCAGCATTAGCTTCAACACCATTATTAACAGAACCAAAACA
Organism: Comarum palustre; assembly: GCA_951800085.1. Lineage (NCBI taxonomy): Eukaryota > Viridiplantae > Streptophyta > Magnoliopsida > Rosales > Rosaceae > Comarum > Comarum palustre. Next base: position 18,451,331 of record OX637576.1, on the reverse strand, counting down.
CACTGTGACACTCTCCGAACAACAAGGACGCCTAGGGGGTTGAGCTAAATGGAACAAATTGGAACAAGGGGTTGCTAAGAGAGAGATTAGGTTGGTATTTGGAAGATGCAAGATGGGTTCAATTGGAGACCTAACATATCCATATGTATGAAAATTTGAAGGCATGGGGCTCTCGTGGAAGCATAGGCTTCTCAAGGAAGCACTAGAAGCTGTGAGATATCGATAGCGCATATTGTTTTAATCTGAGAAAAAGGAAAGGGGGAGAAGAAGGATTTACCAGGGATTGGGTTGAGCCTGCTACTTTGAGTCGGTTAAGGCTAAAACAGTTGAAAATGAGGTACACAAGGACCCAGCCAGTTTGAGAGGGGAAGAATTGCAGATATATTCAGCTAGAAAAACGGGTCGGGCGGGTCCGCTCTTCTCTCCAGTGGGCCTATACAAACCCATAGGCAAACGTTATTCAAAGGGCCCAATGGTTATTTTTAGATAGCTCCAGGCCCCAGCAAATGCAGCATAAACAAACAAAGAAAAAAAAATAGTCTCAAATTTCACAAAATATGCACTTTGGTGTCTCGCATTCTAAAAACATCACAATGGTATCTGAAGTTCGACTTTTGATACAACATCAGTACATAACCACGTTATTGTTGTAATGGAGTCGACACGTGATAAAAACCTGAAGGATATTTTGGTCGTTTCAAGTTTTTCATAACCCTAAATCGATTTTCCCAAAATTTGAAGGGATTCGACTACTTCGGTCTCTCTCCATTATATTCTCTCGCTCTCTCTCTCTAATGCACGACCAAAAAACCCTACTCCACAGTCACCACGACGTCCATAAAGTTGGCTTCTTCGAACCTTGCAGATTATTCGTTCTAGGTTAACGATGCTATAAGACTGTGGGTTTGTTCAGTCATGCTAAGTTTTTGTTAAAGTTTGGTAAATAAAAAAGGAAAACACAATTAGAATTCAAACATGGAGTGCCTTGAAAGATTAGCAGGTTAGCGCCTACGAGCCTTGGCTTTGAACCAACATTTGTTGAGCGAGCTTTGTTGATGTTGAACTCAGTAAATTCAGACTATTCAGTTACTGTGTTTGAAGATGAGGTAAATTCCAGCTCTAAGCTTGCTTAAAGTGCTCGCGTCCAGAGAGAGGGACAGTCTGAGTTAGTGATTTTTCCGAAGTGCTCGCGTTTAGAGATAGACGACCAAAGAAGAAGGCTAGTGTATCCAAAGACAATCGTTAGGTTCAGAAGTGATTAAACTTTTTTATGTTGCTTCCATGTTTGGCCAGATCTAAACCGTGTATTTCATTTCTTGGGTGGAAAATGAGCTAACATATATATGGCGGTGGTCATGTAGAGATGATAAGTTGAACAACCATACACAAAACAAAATCATACATGATATGGAAAGAGAGAAGAAAATGATGAAAAGAACTGAAAGAAAAATCCGGTTTGGAGAAGCAACAAATTAATTAAATACAGATAGACGAATACACCCTTGAAGTTTTTATCTTCGTTACAAAACTAAGTCAATTAACAGAGGTACTGATGTTGGATCAAGAGTTAAACTTTAGACGCTATTCTGATGTTTTTAGAACGTGAAACACCAAAGTGTATATTTTGTGAAACTTGAGACACTGCATTTTTTTCCCTAAAAAACTATTCCTGAGCTGCTTTTGGGGTTGCTTATGCTAGCTTTTGGGCAAAAGAGATGGTGTTTGATGACCTCTCTGAAGCTGTTTTTGGGAAAAAATAGATTCTTGAGAAAACTGATTTAGTAAGCTACGAATTGGTAGCTTTTGAAGTTGGTTTTAGGAAATACACAAGGCAAAAAATCACCAATGATCACCGACTTTTGACACTTTACTCACTGATATTTCGAAAAACTAACTTTACTCACTCATTTCTGTCACTTAACTCATTCCGTTTATTTAAGGTTAGGTTTTTGTTATCAAAATTGATGTTAGGCTTCATACATGATTGATGATTGATTAAGCCTATAACATGTATGTATTTCATCTATTATCTTCGTTAACTTTTAAGCTTTAACAAAAAAATGGGTTTATATGACAGTTATTATCATGTAGTTTGTGATCACTTGTTTGTCTACTTGTTGCCAACATCTTTTATTGTCATATATAGATTATAACTTCATGATAATAGCACATATATGGAGGGAAAACTTAATTAGCTGGGAAAATTTCACTCGTTTTAGAGACAAAATTTGATTCATTTTGGAGAGAATTCTGTAAAATATTGAGCAAGAGTGAAGTTGGACATTTATACCCCTCTAATAACTGCACGTGATAGGTCATGTGACAATTTCTAACAGTTTAAATAAACGGAGTGAGTTAAGTGACAAATGATGTATAAAGTGAGTGAGTAAAGTTGGTTTTTCTAAATGTCAGTGAGTAAAGTATCGAATGTGTTAAAAGTCAATGACAATTTTTTACCAATGATATAGAGAGGACAATGAACACGAAGGATATGGCACAGGAAGACAAGAATGAAGGTGTAAAGAGATACGGCTGCACAAAGTGGGGAATCTACAAGAAATGGAGGTGTTACGTTGAATCTTGAACTAGCAAAACAGAACAAAAACAAAAACAGGACAGAACTTTTATACAATGCTGCGGATAGAAACATTTGTCCGTGCCATCTAATAGACAACCATAAATTGTTTTTGTTTCAGATTTTATGCTCATAATACAAAGTTCTTTCTGGGTCTGAGATATACATAGAGCCAGGGAAGCAGATACTATTTACTATAAATAAGAGGGAGAAAAATAAATAGCAAAAATACAAGAACAAAACCCTCTGAGAAATATGGCTATTCATTCAGTCCTTATTACAGACGGCACTCATATTACAATGAAGCGAGCACACAGATTACCATTGGAAGCCTAGCATACACCTGTTCTCTTTCTTTCCACAAGGTTCTTCCAATATGTGGCCACCTCTTTCTGAATCTCCTCTATACTTTTCTTAGCAGGCTTTACCATCCCTTCACTGGCATTGACTACTTCGTCGACCATAGCTGAGACATGTGCAGCTTTCATAGACACGCGGCTTGGTAGTGTGTCAATTTCTTTCAAAACCTTGTCAATGTCTGAGAGCAGTCTCTCCGTCAAGCTTCGGCTGAAATCCTCCCTAACAACCACGCGAAGAACAGCAATATGTTCTGCATTGGCTGGCATAGAGTAGGCTGGAACTATCCATCCATATTTTCTCAAAGTATCAGCTATCTCAAACACAGTGTGCTTGCTGCTGTCTTTCAAAGTAAAAGCCACAAGGGGAACTCCTATGTCTTTCGAGACAATTGCAAACCGCCCTGTACTCAATAGTCCTTCTTTCAGTGCTCTTGCATTCTCCATGCAGTTTTCCATCACATTTTTGTAACCCTAAAATAATAGGGAAGAAAAAGTTAATTGCAAAATAGAACAATCTTGCTTAAGTTTCTGCGTACAGAAAATGATAGAAAAAATTACCTCAAATCCCAGACGTATAAACTGATAGTACTGAGCAATTATCTGGCTAGACCCTGCCACATGACAGAAGTTGAAGATTTGTTCACAAGGCATGCTTGCAAATGAACAAAAAAGAAGTCATATCCAAAGTAGTTTATTAATTAGTGAATTTTACAGCGTTTCAGTAGGCAAGCAATACCTTTGGAAAAGTTGAGGGTGAAAGTTGGTTGATCAGATCCAAGATAATTGATGTGAAACACAAGATCATCAGGCAAGTCCTCTTTACTCCTCCACACAACCCATCCAACACCAGCATATACAAGGCCATACTTGTGGCCACTTACGTTGATACTCTTGACTAAAGGCAAACGGAAGTCCCACTCAATATCAGGATAAAGGAATGGAGCTATAAAGCCCCCACTGGCAGCATCAACATGAATGGGAGTTTCCCATCCTGTCTCTTTATTTTTCTTAACAAGAAGGTCATTGAGGAGCTTCACATCCTCAAACTCTCCCGTGAGGGTTGAACCTAGAATAGCTGCAACACAGATAGTGTTCTCATCAACCATCTCAACTGCTTTGACAGGGTCCATCACATAGTATCCCTCTGATAGCTTCACCTCCTTCAGTTCAACCTCAAAATACCTAGCAAACTTTTCCCAGCAAACCTGTAGATTTTGAAGAGACATTTTACATGCATAAAATAGGCACACACAAATATTACAATTAAGCCATTATCTTCAAGCAAACCAAGTATGATTTGGCAATGCCAACAGGTTCACTAGCTAGTGTTAAATTCAAATTAGACTGGTCATGATATTTCATGATGAGAAAGAAGCATTAATCACGAGAGAAATTACGAAATCAGACCTGCACATTAGCTCCAGTGACAATGTTGGGCTTGTCATAGGGTTTTCCTTCTGCTTTCCTCCTGTGCTGCCACCTTCTTTTAAAAGCCAGGCCTGCTAGCATAATTGCCTCTGAAGATCCTACCGTTCCAACACCAACAGCAGTTTCAGCTTCTCCGATGGGAGCATTGAAAAGGTTGGCAATCATATTCACACAGCGATTCTACAAGGAGGAAGACAAGATTGTTTCAACAAAGAAACAAGCTATATATCATAATCAATAGTTGAATACAAAATCAAATTTCATCAAATCCAACCGGAAGTTGTTTGCATGAGTAGTGGACCTTAATCATGTTCAAGGCTCGAAACTCTTCTGCTTTTCTTTGACTTTTGGGTTACAAATTACATCATGAGGGTTAATCAGAATATGATCACCTACAATTTGGATATCCAACTAAAATAATACGGTGACAATATAAAGCATCCATCATGAACTAAGTTAACTTTTTACTCCTTCCCCATTAATCTTTGTAAAACTTCCTTGATTTTACCTATAATTTTCACAAGATACATTTATTTACAATTTGCTTTGTATCTATGTACTTGCATGCATCTAGATTCATGCCTGTAATTTATGTCCCCTGCTAATTTGCAATGTGGCACATGCAACTATTCACCTTCCCGATTCATTTCTTACTATTGGTTTTATTTTTGAGCATCTGGGAATTACGTAATCTGCTTCCTGGGTGGATCTGTGAATGCTATATCTTAGGCCACGTCTCCCGAGGTCCACAAAATTAAAAACCATTTGATCCTATAGTTCAAATTCACGTACGTGGAAGATTTCACGAGTAATACTAACATAAATGTCATCCCTCCTTTCAATATCAATAAATATTCTCAATCATCTTGAATTCTGAATCATCCCCCTCCTCAGATCTTGAATCCAGATCATGCAGTAACATACGTATCGATGAGTAACAGGGCATGGAGATGATGATGAGTAGTACCTGGAGTTCAGTGGTAACAGGGTACTCATCCATGTCGACATAGTTCTTGTTCATGGAGGCCATCATGATTTTTTCGCATTCCGGCTCCATCCAGGTGGTCACAAACGATGCCAAGTTGAGCCTCGGAGCCCCATCCAGCATAAGCTCGTCGTTTATTATCTGATACGCTGCTTCTTTGGGCTGTGAACTCTCCGGCATCCTGAACCTGCATTCATTCATTTGGTAAGGTTTCGAGAATCAAGCTAAACGTAAATAAGTCTCAGAACTTACTTGGGGACGGGATTGCGCACATATCTGGAAGCAAAAGTACAGTCCAGAAAGTGATCTGCACGCTCACCGGAGGTCGTAGAGATCACCATTTCTTTGTTTCTCAAATGAGAGATTTTGGTCAAGAGAAGAATAGGCAGCAGGTAGTAACTGGGTGAGAGCGTCCGATGCTGTTGCTTTCTTTTTAAGCCTTATTATGTATATCTCAAACTAAGGGATAAGGGAATATTAATGGTCGATTGATTACAGTGGGTGGCTCAAGCAAAGTGGCCCCCATTACCCATGCATTTTTCTTGGGCCTACGCTGCCGACTATTCTTTGATGGGCTTTCAGGGCCCTTTAACACGGCTCATTCATTACGTTAATTTGATCTAATGAATCAGTGAGGGACCCATGAGAAGAGCCATTAATTAAAATTGATAACCTTGCCGACTGAAGAATAGTAATGATCTAGCTGTTAAAAATATTAGAGAACCCAAAATTATTGAGGACTCTAAGCAGAAAATCCTAACGCAACGTATCAAATGCTTTAGCAATATCCACTTTGATACCCACATTTCCACCGTAAGCCTTGCGATCAAGGAAATTAAAGCATTCAGACACAGTACCAATGCAACTAGAAATTTGCCGACCAAGAAGGAAAGCATCTTGTTCTGGAGATATTATACGAGCAGCAAATTGGAAGTATGTTTAGTTCTCACTCCCTAATAGTCAATTCAATTTACCTACATCTTTTCCTTTTTTCTAGTATGTACATATACTTATTTGAGGTATTTGCTTTGATGGTGTGATTGTTTCATGGTAGTGCACTCGAATATCCACTTAAGATCATCGTCATAAGAGTTATAATCAAGAGATTTACCTTGTAATTGTGTAAATAGCACAAGAATTGTGAATTTATACGTGAAACAGATTAGGATTAGTTCATAGTATACTGTCTCGCACACCATACTTTCTTATCTCCGAATATTGGAACCAGTATAATTTCAAAATTTCAACCCTTAAGGGGTCGTCAAAAAGTCAGGCTGGGCCGGGCTTGTCTCATTATATAATATATCAAATAAAATTTCATCAAAATAAAACAAAAGAATATGAAAAAAAATTAAGATTTGTGAATGAATGAACTAAAGTAATAAAATTCTAAGAAATATATGACTTAATGTCTTAATTAGTTCACATATTTAACTAATAACTTCATTGAAAATATTAATAAAACAATTGAAATGGCTTTTGACGGGCTTTTTAGGATCGGGTCGGACGAGCTTAGACGGGTTTAGACGGGCATGTAACGGACCGGGTCAATGCTATAAAACCTCCACCCTAGCCCGGCCTCATGCCCTATAGGCCGAGCCAAAGATAAACTTTTCTACGGGTCAGGTCTGGCTTTGGCCCTTTGGGCCGACGGGCGACCCACGGGCCAAATGATGACCCACATCCTAGGTTTGAAGTATGATCATGAAGATGATTTCTAGTGTTGTTTTTTATTTTTTTTACTGAGAAGAAATATTTACAATGAGAAATCTCAATTACAATCTGATCCTAACAAATCAAACTGGAACGCATGCAGCACTTGAGAGGGAATCTGATACAACCAAGATCGAGTATCTTGTACATCATGGCCTAAACCCTCTGTTCTTACATTAGACAAAACTTAATATCGTATAGTGAATCAATTATTTAATAAAATCTCGTTTGGTTGACAGAAAAGAAAGTAATTCATTTGTCTTTAATAAATGAAATTTCCTACGATGTTTGGTAATGTAAAGAAAATCATCTAGGATATTATTAATTAATGTAATAAAATAATGTATTATGTGTATAAATACAAATGATCAGGGGAAAATGATTCCTTTCAAGATTGAAAACTTTCCTCCATATATACTATTTCCCCTCATTCAAGAAAATATTTGATTGAAGATCTATTTCACCATATTTCTCACAATAATCATATGTGATGCATTAAAAAAACTTCGGCACCCAACCCTTTCGGAGCGGAGGAGTTTATGGTTTCGCGCGGCGGCCTTCCTTTAATTTCGAGGGTAGCCCGATCGCGGTTTCAAGGGCGGCGACAACGATCTGATGACTCCTTGCCACTTGGTCGAGTAACAAAGGTTTGCGTTTAATCGAGATGGCGGCGACATGGGTTTTGGGGTCCTCAATTCGGGGATTTCCTTTCATCTAGTCAAGTGACAGAGGCCCTTGCTGGATCACGAAGGCAGCGTTAAGCGACTTCGAAGCTTATCTTGGATAATGTAGCTCTTGGGTGGTGTTTTTTGAAGGAAGAGATGAGAGGTTGCTTTCTTGACCATGGAGAGGGTGATGTTGTGGTTTTCTTTGGTGGCGGGTTCAACTCTGCTCTAAATCTTTGTTTTTGGTTTCTAAATATTTAAGGACCCGTCTTTGTTGGTGTGACAAAGGTTGTAGTGATCGAGTGGTAGCCGTTTGGTTTGAGCCGGTTGTGTTTTATCAAGGTTAAAGGAGGCGGGGTTGTTTCTACTTTGTTGGGTTAGAGAGCGGCAAAGATAGAAGGTTTAAGTTCTATGACAGAGGAGCGGTGGAGACCACCAGACTTAGGCCTCCGACAAGCCTGATGTCAACAAATCCAGAAGAGAGGGGGAGCGTTGTGGGTCTTGAGGCTTTATTTTCCTTGGCTTGGGCTTGAGGGCTGGCTCTTATAACCTAACCTCTCCTTTTTTTTCTTTTGGATGAGTTTATGTTGGATCAAAGAAGAAATAACAATTTCTAGTTTGTGTTACTGGTTAGAGCGGAGTTGCTATGCTAGTATATCAAGTGGAAACATACACCATTAAGTTTTAGACGTCAAACTCATTAAGATGATGACTCTATTTTGACAATTGTATAGGTCTAGAAATTGTTTTATTTGTTTTTAGTTACATAATGTCTATCTTTTTAGACTATAATTTTGAGGTTATTATTTGAATTCTTAATTGTTATATACTTTTTATAATTTCAAACTATATATGTTTAACCGTTATATTCATTTTAATCTTTAATTGATCAATAAAATTTTCCTATCTTCAAAAAAAAAATTATTTTCTTCATCATTGCCAAACGCAGGAAATCCTCAACTTTAATTTACTTTACACACGAACCAAGTGAGGCCTAATAATGTGGATTAAGGTCGGAAAGTGTCAAAACCTTCTTTCCTATCTGCTCCACAACTTTTTGTTTTGTTAAGAAAATCATCTTGAAGTTGGATCCAATAATGGAATGAAAGAAACTTCGTCATGTAATAATATTTTTTTGGCGAAAGTCCTGTAATAATACATTAGCCCCCGTATAGGATTGCACCTTACAAGCAACTGTACACAAGCAAAAGGGGTCGCAATTGAATCAAGTGACATTGCTAATAGGTTTAGTGAAAGCCAAGCAAGAAACTAAGTGAATTATTGAAGCATCGATGAACAGAGTACTGAAGTTGACTGGTGGATGATGTTACAAAAAGATGACTTGTTGACCCACAGATACAGGATCGTGCAGTGAGAGCTTGCTGTTGCAGACACTACTAGTTTTGGTTGATAGTGAGGTCTAATCAGTCACTCGGTTTGCAATTGCGAAGAGCATGATGATCACTACAACCACCGAATAATGAGAAAAGGACTGAAACGTGAGCAATAAAAGAAGCCGATAATGACGATAGAGTGAGGTAGCCAAAAGGATAGGGCAAACTAGGCAACTGCACTAGAGGTATCATGATAAATGTTAAGCTTAAAACTGGACAAGTAATTTGAAGGCTAAGTGAGAGATGGGGAAAATAGGCAACTGCATCAGGGGTATCATGCTAATTTATGATATGGCTCAAACTGGATAGGCGAGTAGGATTCAATAGTACAAGTAGATGAAGTTTGCAGTTGCAATCTCAATATTTACTTGCTCACTTTGCCACTTTGGAGACATTGGAAGTTTACAATAAAAGCATGTCCATCCTTCAATTGTTTTCGGATCGGTATATGAATATGTCAAACTGGGCAAACAAGAGAAATGTAACTTGTAAGAAACATTCTAATTGTAACGTATTGACAGGAAACAAAAGATAGATAGATGCAGACTCACTGACGTTTATGTAGACTTCTCCACCAGTTTATGATGAAAACTCTTGCTTTCTCTTTCTAGAAGCAGTATGTGATTTCATCTAAAATGAAAAGTAAAAAGAAACAGTAATGTGAGCACAACTCGAAGCCCACAGAAACACAATTAAAATGCAATTAAATTGATAGAAATAAATCCAGATAATAGGAAAAGGCGGTTAAAAATGCAAATCACATCATCAATTTACATCAACAAAATTATGTAAATCAAACCAATCAAGCTATTGTTTTACGATGTACTGCCTGCATGCTCATAATATCAGGTTAGTGAACTTTGCAGTGCAGTCTGAGAAAATACTTGCAAGATTATTATCTAACACAGATGCAACAGCTGAAACTTAGGAACCAAATAATCCATAACACAGATGCAGCCAAGAAATACATATACTGCACAATTCACAATTCAGTTACCATTCAAAAATATTTTAACATTTTGTGCACTAACACAAGAACAAGCATAAATCTATAAGCTGCGCTTTATGTCATCATCAGTCATTCTTACCGTCCATAGTTGGGTTCAACTATGCATACTTGTACAAGGAACTTATGTAAGAAGCAAGGAACACATGGCTACTCTATTCTAGTTTGAGCTGTATAATCCCCAAGTCCTATTACATTTATGTGCAATATGTTTACTATGTGCAATTATTGGAGTGACAAGAAATAAAACAGGATTTTCAGATCCAAAGTATTTGCAGTTTTACAAGAAAAATATCAAATAAATTGATAGTTCTCTAAAATGTAAATATAAACATTCAGTTTATGTTTGAGAGACTCGAAGTACTCTAACATGCTGAGAATGGATCTATTGAAAACTTTCTTGTTAAGAATTAGTTAAAGACTTTTTTGTTAATAGTTTATTGCATCCACTTTTCAATCACATTTTTCTATATTAACCATTCAATTTATAGGTCTATATAAATAAATCACTTCTATAAAATTTTAGTCAAATTGATAATCATTAAAGCATCAAAATAGATCAAAGCAATAAATGGTCCAAATATGTCAAACATAAACCGTTTAAATTTATAATCGGTGAATCACATTTATGAATACCTTAACGATTTTTAATTTGTATGAAAATTTGTAAAAATGATCTACTCATATATATCTATAAACTAAACGGTCGAGATGTAAATATGTGATCAAAAATAGAATGAAATAAAAAAGTCTTCAACTAATACTCAAAAGTCACAGTTTATGGTGTTACAATAAAAGAATGAAGCAATCCCTTAAAGATTATTACCTGAGGATCGGCGTCATCAGAACGATCCCCGTTATCAGTTTTGACTTCATTCAGCGGAGCCCTGCAACATTAAAAAAGACACAGTGAAGAGAAAGTTGAAATAGAAACATGAGACGAACAGAAAATCTCAACGCACCAGTCAGGAACTTGGGCTTGAAATGTTTCACCAATTCGAACCTTGGATTTAAATGGCTCCGGGTACTTCATCATAGCTGCTATAGGACTCAATACCGGACCAAACTCAAATTGACACGGACCGATCCCCTGACCAATACTACGTGATATCGTGAACGAACTAAGCTCGGACATTTTAGAACAGGAGTGACAAAACCACTCGTCAATTGGTAAAACCACTCTGGGATTGCAGCAAGAAACATGAAATGCTTCCTCACAACGATCACAGAGTAACAGATTCAATACGCTTTCGGATTGACCACAAAGCTTACAGGGCTGAATAGAATCATCAACAACACAACTTTTATGGAGGGAAACCTTTTGTAGCTTATATCTTCTAAGTATGGAAACGGAAACATCATGGTTGGCTACTTCAACTGAACTCGGAACACAGCTCTGAAGTAGCATACTTTTTTTTTCTGCAGAATTAAACACTAACGAATTCAAATGAAAAGCCAAGGAAGAAGAAGATGTGCAGAACTCAAAAGGAAGGCTGGGAATTGTAAATTTGTAATTAAGAAGAGAGATTACCAGATCTGAGTCGGTGTAACGCGTCTTGTGTCTTGGACAGGTGTGGACACCGCGAAACAGTTTTAAAAGAGGGGAACGACCCACTACGATGTTTGCATCATTTGGCTCCAAAATCTAGCGGCAAATTTGATTGGGAATTTGAAAATTTTCGAATTCACGCCAATATTATGATTGAAAATTTTCATTTTGAAAAAATTTAAATTGGTTTTCCAAAAAACCTAAATTGAAATTCACCGACTTTCTAATTTCAATCATCATTCTCATAAGAAAAAATAAAGTACAAAATTTAAGTTACCAAGCCTAGAACAATTTGGTCTAACGTTAGTAAATGAGACGTTGTGAGTTCAACTCACAAGTTTGTATTAGTTGATCCAAAAAAAGAATTTACGTTATCAAAAATAAAAAGTGAAAGTGTAAATTTCAACTTGAGGATTTTGGATTTCACTTCTCCTAATTAATTACAGATAAAACAAGTGGCTGATTCAATATTATCTTACGAGTTAAGAAGTTATATTTTTAAAATTTGTTAAGTTTTAAGATAAATAGAAGCTGCAGCAGAATAACTATGTTGAGCAAAAAATGGTGAAATAATGTACCAAATGTTATAGGATATTTGATATATATGTGTGTCTTGGTCCATGTCTTGTATACGGGCTTTATATAGTAAATCATGTTGTAATAGGGTTTTACACATACCCATGTAATAGAACCATTGGCCCATGTAATAACCCAAGAGGCCCATGTATTTCCCTATATAAAGAGGCTGCATTCTATCAATAAGATATGGAGAATTCATTCCCTCAATATTATTCTACAATACCAAACATAATTTCGTTCTATCTCATTGAGGGAGATAGAACTTTTTATTATGTTAAGTTCAAACCATCCGAGATAAAATATCTGTTAATTACAACCATTTATTTAAAGAGGGAAACTCTTTGATTCTGATGGAGATACCAACTAGAGGGGTGTGTATATTTGTTTGTTTTTGTGGCTGCACCCAAAATTTTGAATGGGTTACCTACGCACCCTCGGAGAAGGGATCAAGCCATTCGTAGTTCAAGATCCCCGACAAGTGAATGACTCGTTAGAGGTTAGGGCTTTGATTTTGGAATGAGAGTAGTGTTTGAATTTGTATCTGAAGGCTTATGAGCTATGGAGCGAGACTTCAGAAGATCTGAGAATTTATTTGGAGTTATGGTTGCATTCAGATTTAAATCTAGACTGTCTACATATCCTATGAAGGGATCAAACCGATATAGTTTGAACATTTGATTTTTCTAGTTATTTGAGAATTTGACTGAAGTCATTTGGATTGGCAGATTTTGACTGGTGGTCAGAGATTCTGTTTGGAATGGTGGTTGTATCTAGTGGGTCACTAGATTGCCTACGTACCCCTTTTGAGAGGATCAAACCGACCGTAGTTCATTAATTTGGTTTTAAGGTTTCGACTAAGTAGATGACCCACCGAAAGGTTTGATATTGGTTTGAAATGAACCAGGATTTGGTTTTAGCCATGGTTGTATTTAGATTTAAATCCAGACTGCCTAAATACCCTATGAGAGGATCAAACAAATGTAGCTCGTAGTCTGGATTTGCGGTTTTGAACCGACTTTTGAGATTCGACAGATGTACACATATTTTTGAATTCATCAACTGCATTTCTTATCGACACCTAATTTATTAGTGACTGCTGATTTGATTTGGTCACCTGTCGTGTTGAGCTTTTCAGTTGGGCTTTGAGACTTCAGTGGCTTTTACATTTGGCTTGTAGTCGACAAGTGGTTTGTTAAAGCACGAAATTTGCATCGAAGACAATTAATTTATAGAGTTGGCTTATTTCCGTTTCATTTATAACAGGCCCAATGTTTAATCTTATTAGTAAAACACCATATGTCATCGATGTCCATCTGTTTTCTTTCTCTCCCTTTCTTTAATCTTCACTCCCTCATCATCTTCTTTTGTTGCCCCAATTCTGAACCAGCAAGGGGACACCAGCTCGGCGCTTCTATCGAATTGAGAAGAGATTCTGGAGATAAATGTGGACTTGGAGATTGGAGCTCCCATGGGTCTTCCGAATTTCTCAACCATTGAAAGTGGGAACGAGATTAAACTGTCAACGAGATTTTCGAAGCCTGCAATTTGGTGCTTCGCACAAATTGGGTGAGGATCGCAATTTCTCTCCTTTATTTGGTTTGTGGACGAAACGACTGAAAGCTTTATTGGCGATTCAAGGTCGAAACTTTGGTACTGCATTTGGCACCTCTGGTTCGAGTCTGACTGCTATTTAAAATTTGTGGCCAGCAATTGTCATAACTCGCATATGTTTAATTGCTTCTCCCTCTTTGTTGCTGTCGATCTCTTCCTTTTGCTCCTCTTTGCTTGCCTCTGCCTTCTTCAGTTGCTCTCCTTCGTTGCCTTGCTCTCCTCTTGCTTCTCTTCCTTTGCCTCTACCTATCTTCCGGCTTCTTCCTCTCCACATTGCTTGCCTCCAACTGTTCTGCCCCTGCACCTCTCCGTTCGTCTCTACCTGCTCTCCCCTCTTTTTTGTATCAGAGCACTTGCCTTTTTATAGGCGCTGCAGATGAGTTTGGTGAAGATAGCTATCAATTCAAATTCAAACTAAGGTTCTGAACCCATATCCATTTGAATGGGAATGATAATAGCAACATTTCTATCTTCTTCTTTGACTTCCTGAAGCTTTTTTTTAATTTCAAACTTGGTCTTCCACATATGAAGAGTACCAAGAATGTTATCTTTAGAAACGAATGAATTTGGATTTTGAACCGGGATTTTTATCTTCAACTGCATGCCAAATTCAAATCGTTTTTAGAATATTTCAAAGTTAAACTGTAAATGAGGAGTATATCTTCTTTGTTTTCTGTTTGAACTCTCAAAACAGCTGACAACATCTTTTCCATTTATTTTTGAATAGCCATAAATCGATCACCAAATAAATTTGAATTTGAGATTTTTTTGGTTTTAACAGACTAAAACATTGTTAAACCTTAAAGTTGTTAAATGAAATTGATAAATTTATTAAGTCAATGAAGAATTGCTAATGAGAGATCTATATGTTCCGTATTTTTTTAAATTCACAAGTTAGTTTATGATTCTTTAAAAATATAACTAGCTTACATTTAACAATAACTGTTGAATCATATTTATATCAATTGCTAAATCTTTTAACTATTTCTACACTTAACAATTGCTAAATCTTTTAACTATTTCTACACTTAACAATTATTTGAGTGAGATGCTTTTAGACTATAAGTGAGACGGAGGCTAATAATAGTATGAAGTCCTTGGTTCCAACCCACCTTGTGAAAACATTTCTTGAGAAAGGGGCGAGGGACTAGAGGCCATACCAAAAATCTAAAATTGCTTATGACCCCGGACTGGTATAACCAAACAGCGGTACAACCAAAAGTTGCTAATTTAATACGAGAATAGGCTAGCCTAATATAGAGATAGACGAGCTTTAAATCAAATAAATCTAATCTATTTTTATTATTTTTGCCTAGAGCAAGTTTACCTCTATGACATCGGCAAACAATACATTAGAAGCTCTCCCCATATTCCTCTTATTTATTAACATGACAATCAATTTCTTAATCATCGTTTTCACTTTTTCAGCAAGTGGAAAAGCAACGTTTGATTGGTAAATTAATCCAATCTCCATAACTCAATCATCTAGAGAGAAAAGACTAGAACATTTTGCCGATACCATCCTTCCGTGGAACAGATTCGCAGACATCCATCCGACTGTATTTTCCCAATGATGGAGCAATCTGCTCAACCTTATCAAACAACCCAAGCAGCCCACCTGTGTATGAAGAGGATCTTTCTTCCTTCCCACTTCTTTGGATTCTCGGCAATGTCCTTCAGCAACCCATAAGCAGCTTTGCCACTGAAAACAGATCACATAAAATAGACTATCGACCATCTTCTCATTCAGCAAATAGGAAGTAGGAACTAATCGTTTAGACTCATTTACATCTTGTATTCAGGAAATGCAGAACATATCCAAGATAATGAGAATTACAAAAACAGGGTTGCATATATAAAAAGATGTATTAAGTATAAAATATGAAGTATAAAAAAATGTGAAATCAAATGCACATAATGGTTTCTGAAGCAACAGACTGGAAAACTTCACTTTCATACCTGTAAACTGGATCCAAAATAACCCCAGTGGTTGCAGAGATCTCCTTCACAAAAGTAAGCTCCTCAGCAGTGTTGATAGCATAGCCTAGACCCTTGGCCTGCCAGACCACATAAATACCATGACTTTTCAAAACATGATTCCATTTCATCTATAATAATCATATTCCCCACTTATTATAGAAGATTTCAAGTTCTAGCATTCAAAATTGTAATCAATCATGAGGAATTCCTCAAAACATAACAAGACCATAAAAGGTCAAAGTACCCATGAATGTAAGCCAAACTATTCGCGCCATATCCTAGTTTCACAAGTTAAATAAGACAAGAAATAAGGAAGATCTAATGTGATCTGCTCTGACACTCACATTTTGGATGTTAATAATATGACGTGAATCAACACCTGCTTCAAGTCCATCCAGTAGGCCTTGAACAAAGTCATAGAAGTAATCAGGGTCATCGCAGACAGAGAATGCATGAACCTGCAGAGCAAAATGAACAAATGATTTCATGACATGACAGGAACAGCATATTGACAATCTAGTAATGACTGAGGGGATTCCTACTTTTGCCTTCAACGAACTCAGCCAAGACCCCAATGACAAACCAGCAATTGTACCCCCACTAGAATCAACAACAGAAAAATTATTAAACAAGGAAGTATTACTGGTCAACAACAGAAGATGGAAATAATGCCGCTGATGATCATGATCAACTTGAATTTCTCATATATATACTCCCGTCATAGAAAATATGAAAGGAGATAACATAGAGCCAAACCTTCCACATGCTACAACAATATCATCAAACTTTAGTTTGCCAGTACCACTGTGAAGCTGCTGCTCAATCTCTCGAATTGCTTCAATATATCCCCTAAATACAATCAACCGCCATGTGATAATGTCAAAGAAAAGGAATCCAGTACTGTCAACTTTGAACAAGAATATCGGATTTCTATGATTAGCAAGCAAGAAAGAACATAAACCATAAAATCACCAAGCAAGACTGAGACCTGACAACAGTTGCCTTCTCCATTCTCAATTGGAAAACAAAACAAAAAATGACATCCATTACTGTTTAAATTACCAGGTTCCCAGGGAGTCTGATCCACCAACAGGAATAACATATGGTCTTCTTCCTTCTTTTATCAGTCTTTCCCTTAAGGTATTAGTAAGAGCCTGAGACCAAATTTAACACATTACTATAGTATTAGCAGTGAGAGAAAATAAAGCTTCTTAAAATCTGCATATTGCTACTTAACTAAGATCACTATTGTTAAATCATGCAATATGCAGTTCATAATAATTAGGGCAGTGTTTCAACATCAGACTTTAACCATACACTAAAAGAACCTAAAGAATATCTGATAAGCTATCAGAAAATGCATGCCTAACCTGACTCCATGTAACTCCATATGCAATATAAAAGACAATGCTGACAAGAAACATACCACACTCCCAATTTTTGCATACTCTTCTTTTGAAATCAATTCAATATTCGCTCCAACTAAACGCTCAACCAGAAGGTTCCCGGTAAGTCCAGGATCTTGGTCCACAAGAACCTGTAGGACATTTACAAGCATAAAGCAAAGACAGCAAATACTTAACTGATTTAACAAAGGCAAATAAACTTGATGAAAATGAAATTGACCTTAGAGGTACGTAAAATGAGATAGGAGTCAAGATTGAGATACTTGGCAGCCACAGCAGTTGCACGGCAGTGGTTGCTTTGGATTCCCCCTATGGTTATAATACAATCAGCACCCTTTTCGACAGCATCGGCCATCAGAAACTCCAATTTGCGGACTTTGTTGCCGCTGAGCTGCATCCCAGAAAGATCATCTCGCTGACATATTTGACAAACATTTCTGTCGGTGAAAACATGAACCCACAAAATCCAAACACTTTTCAAGTGCATATGTGACTTACCTTCAGCCAGACCTCAGTGTTGTTGGGCAAATTGGGAAGATTCCATTTGTGGATTGGAGTGGGAAGCTGAGAGAAACGTTGGAGTCAGTACAGAAAGTGATGGTGTGAGTAAAGAGTGAGGAGAATGGATATGGGGAATTACGTGACCGAGAGAGAAGGTGTGAGAGGGGATGGGGTTGATGTGGGATGCCCAAGAAGGAGGGGTATATGGCTTCTTTGAGAGGAAGTTCAATCCTAACCCCAGTCCTGTCTTTGCTTCTGAAGAAGTGCTGAGTTCCATTTGTGAGTGAATCGGAAAGGGTTTGTGTTTGAGTTTGTGTTTGGGTTGGGTGAGAGTGAGGGGACCCGAGTAACAGAGAATGAGGAGGGGTTTGTTTTTGGTGAGCTGAGTTGTGAAGCTGATGCCACTACACAACATTTCGATTATCCCATCGGACCACTCTCTGTTCTACTTTTTACGGTAGCACAGAAGGTTAGAACAGGTTAACGTCATATTCATTTTTTGTTGAGTGTTTTTCAGTTAACAAGGGATTGAACTAGTGAGCTCTCATATCGAGAGTGTCACTGTGCACATTCGCCTTCCTAAATATGCCTATTACACTCTCTGCTCTACTTCCGCATGTCGTTTTCTATGTTTATTTCATTTTTATTTTTATTTTTATTTTTTAAAAAGGATATACATTTTTTTAGAGAAAATTGCACAAACAGTACACCAACCTTGCTCCACTCATAATTAAGGTGTCTGGACTTTATTAAATAACACATTATTACATGAACTAACAAGTTAGGCTTAATTTTCGTACATGTCATCATAACACCGTTAAAAGTTAATGTTTTTTTCTGAGATCTCTTTTTTTTCTAATATTTTTTTTCTTTTAAAGATGATTTTTTTCTTCTAGGTGTCAAATCTACATATTAATTTTTCTTTCTTTTAAAGAGGGTCTTTTTTATAATTAAGGTATTAACGATCAAATAGGTTAACTGATTTGACACCTAGTAGAAAAATTATTTTAATTACAATTTAACCTTCGTTTTGTAGATTGCTACTTGCTGGTATATGAAGGAGAAAGAATTCTGGATAGTTGTTTGGTGATAAGAGAGCAAGAGAGGTTAATTAGAGAATTAATAAGAGAGAGATCGATCTCAAACGCATTCACTATCTATTGATAAAATCATGAGTTTGAGTTATCATGGAGATATGAGTGAAATTTTTTGATCATCTTTAAAAGAAAGAAAAAAGATCTAAAAAAGAGATCTCAGAGGAAAAAAGTAATAGTAACTTTTAACGGTGTTATAACGACATGTACAGAAATTAGACTTCACTTGTTAGTTCATGTACTAATGTGTTATTTAATAAAATCCAAACACTTTAATTATAAGTGGAACAAAATTAATATACTTTTTGTATAATTTTTTCTTTTTCTGTTTTCTTTTTAGGAAGGTCTCATCCACAAAACACACGTCTGGTCAGGCCACCAAAAATGATCCAAATGCCACCTTCCATTTCACACGCACGTTTGTAAGTTAAGCCCCAAAATTACGTAAATGTGACCAGGCCAACATCTGGAAGCATACTTGCTTGGCTCGTTAATAAAACCGAAAGATGAGGTTTAACGTCAAACCTGATAAAGACGTAGAATTCTTCTATAAAGGTGGGGGCCGCTGTTGCTCTAGGGTTTTCTCTCGACCTCTATGTACTCGATGCACGTCTTCCTTTTGGTACTAGTTTGATAATTTGTTGATATTTAAAAGGCAGAGAGAGGGTCAATTAGCTTGGCTCTCAAGACTTGGTACAGAATCCAAGTCTTTACCTACTTCTGATGAATACCAAGGACGGCAAGGAGTACGTAGGTTATTTATTCCAAGTTACTACCTGCTTCCAAAGACATGGCAATCCAAGACCATTTCAGATGTATTTCTCTCCATCTATTCCATCTATAAATAGGCATTTGCTTCTTACAAGATTTTCATCCACCTCTAATTCTCTCATATATACAAAACACTAACACTGAGTATTACGATTACGATGATGAAAGTTGCTCATTTCCCTACAGCTGCTGCTGCTTTTGCCCTATTGGCATTGGCAACCTTCCACCTTGTCTCTGCCTCTGATCCTAGTTCTCTCCAGGATTTCTGTGTAGCTCTTAAGTCCACCCAAACTGATTCTGCTGGTACATAACTATATAGTAGTCACTCGTGTGTGTGTATATTGCTTCCAATATATGTTTTATATAGGATTAAGTTTTGTATTTGCATGAATGAATTATGCATGTTCTGATACGGTATACGTTCCATGCATACTGTAGTGTTTGTGAATGGGAAGTTCTGCAAGGATCCAAAGCTTGTAACAGAAGACGACTTCTTCTTTTCCGGGCTCCGGATGCCCGGAAACACATCAAATGCGGTTGGTTCCAAGGTCACCCCGGCAAATGTGGAGCAAATAGCAGGCCTGAACACTCTTGGGATATCCCTAGCTCGCATAGACTACGCACCAAATGGCGGACTAAACCCCCCTCACACCCACCCTCGGGCCTCGGAGTTCCTTATGGTCATGGAAGGCACTCTCTACGTTGGCTTCGTCACATCCAACACTGACAAAGGTAACAAGCTCTTCACCAAAGTGTTGTACCCTGGAGATGTGTTTGTCTTCCCGGTTGGTCTTATTCACTTCCAGTTCAACATCGGAAAGGACAAAGCCGTGGCTATTGCCGGTCTTAGTAGCCAGAACCCGGGTGTCATCACCATAGCCAATGCAGTTTTCGGCTCCAAACCTCCGATCAAGCTTGATGTTCTCACCAAGGCCTTCCAAGTTGACAACAATGTCGTTCAGTCTCTCCAAAACCAGTTTTGGTATGACAACAACTAAGACATGCTAACAAATGTATCACGATGACAATGGCCTCACATATATACAACACATAATCTCCGCTTTTGAAAAATAAGATGATTGTTGCTCGTGTAATGTACCTCTCCTTCATGAGTGGATTACTGAAATTTGATAATTAATAAATACTTACATTTTGCGAAACGTTCTATCTCTTCCAGTTTTAAGAATTCATCTCTTACAATTTGGATTATTGAAATTTGATTATTAATAAATACTTACATCGTACGTACGAAGCGTTTTATCTCTAAATCTAGTACAGTTTCAACAATTCATCACGAAGAGTTAGCTTTAAATAATATGTGGTTAAAAAACTTAGCTATCAAAATAATCAGCGATGTAAAAACCCAATAAGTGTTTGGTAATCTCTACTTTAAATAATTGCTATCTAAACATATAAATGAGGTAATGCTTATTTGCACAAAAAAATAAAAGTCAAACCTCATTCCAATGAAAATAAAATTTTGAAACCCAATTGAATGAAAGATACATTTATTTGTGTCCAAACACACAAATCTTTATTAAAATTATATTAAAATAATTATTTTCAAGACATTTTTACCGTTGTCTCTTACTAAAAAGATAAGATTTTGCCTGAGCACCGTCGGACTTTGGCCACCGGTTACCGATGACGGACTCCGGTGATCAGATTTCTTCGGTCGCCTGATTTCAGTCACCGGTTAATCGGCTAATGACACACAGTAACTCGGATATTTCAGTTACTGCCAGTAACTGAGTTCCAGACCCCAACAATCACAACTAAATCGGTTACTGACACATAATAACTCAAATATTCCAATTACTGACCCCCAGAAACTTAGTTCATGACCTCTAATAACCACCAATAAATCGGTTACTAACACCTAGTAACTCGAATATTCTAGTTGTTGACCCTCAGTAAATAAGTTCATGACCCCCCAATAACCATCAATAACTTAATTACTGACACTCAATAACTCGGATATTCTAGTTACTGACCCCCCAGTAACTGAGTTCCTAACCCTAATAACCGGTCAATACCACCCAAGTGTTTTTATTAATTAATTAAACAAGTATTTTGGATACAACAGTGATCAGTTTCAAATAGAACTAACAAATCGGATTCACTTCACCCTGATGTCAACATCATTCATGCATATCATTACAATGGTCACTAAATTATGCAACCACCAGCCTAAACCGTACTTATTACCTCCTAATAATAGATTAATTACTCCAATAATCAAGATACTTTTTATTGACTAATAAATTACAGCTAATTACCATATATTGCAAAAATAATTAAAAAGGCAACAAAGAAAAAGAAAGGGAAGAAGAAATATTCCAAAAAAGAACAATAAACCGTGGTTGAAGACAAAACAATAACGTCTCTGATATGTTTTTGGACAGAATTCAAGCACCGGCGACGACAACCATAAGTTCAATCTCCATGGCGGCGGCAACCATAGGTTTAATCTCCATGGTAGCGGCGGCGGGGGAGCTCCTCCTCAGGATGAGTTTGGTCCTCATATATGTCCGATCTGGAGAGAGAGAGAGAGAGAGAGAGAGGGAGAGGGAGAGGAGAGAGATCTTGCATGGTGTGAAGGCCTCTTCATGTAGCCTGAGATGGTGGAGGCAAGGACGAGGTCCGTCGGAGATGGTAGAGGTGAGGTCGCCGGTGACAGATTAGTGAGAAGAGAGCAGGTGAGAGAGAGAGAAAGAGAGAGAGAGAGAGAATGAGATGAGAGAGTGATAAGAGGGAATGAATGGTGGAGGGGAGAGGAGATAAATAAGATAGGTTAAAGACAAAATAATAATTTTGTTACTTTTAATTAAAATGGACATAGAAAAAAGGACATTGCCTATTTACACAAAAATAACAAAATTAAGGCCACTTTAATGAAAATATTATGCATAAGCCCATTTGAATGAATCTAAAAAAAGACAAATTTACCATTGACTCAATACAACTAACAGTGATCTCTCTTCATTCTGATCCAGAGTCTGTCTCCATTTCTCTCTCTCTACCGATCAAAACCATTGTACTGCACCGTAGTCGCCGCCATACTCGACAGTTATTGAGACGACTACAACCACTCTCAGCCATAGCTTCGCCGTCACCTTGAAATTCTCCATTGTCGAAACACCGGTGACCTGAAGCACTGGGGAAAGCACTGCACCGGGGACGAGGCCTCAACGCCAACGAGGCTAGATCCCTCACGCCGGTCATCATCACGCCCGTTCATACCGCCACATCACCGACCAGATCTCGTCCTCACTCTCTCCTCCGATCTGGAAAACACACACACTCTCTCCCTCAAGGCTGCCTCGACGTTAACGCCGATGATGCCTCAAGAGGACGATGCACCGACGAGGAGCCAAACTAGAATCATGGGAGACCACCTCCTGCATCTCGAGCTACTAGAGGAGATTTGAAGCCCCGGCTCGAGATTTGAAAGTAGGATTGATCCTTCTTTGATATAGTTGGTAAATTGTGGTTGTTGCTGTTGTTGGTGTGAAGGTTAAAATGATGATGTGGTTGGAGAAGGAGAGAAGGGGGAGATGAAAGTCTTGCTGCCATGATTTCATTTTGGATGTAGAGAGTCCGAGCCTAAAGTTAGGTGCAAGGAACCCACCTCTTTCTTTCTTTTTAATTGTCCGTCGTGGTTGCTCCTTTGCCTCTGGCTTCCACCTCTGCTAAGCCCTTGGTCGAGATCGCCGACTGCTCCTCCTCCGTGCACCACATCTCCGGTCTCTGTGCACGATGTGGAAGCCACAACCTCCCGCTGCTTCCGTGCACGATCTGGAGGCAGTCCAGATCTACTCTCTCTTTTTTGCTACTTTCTCTCTCTCTCTCTCTCTCATTTAGAAATTTATTAGAGGGTAGTAAAGTTGGTTGTGATAATATAAATGTGGTTTAGGGGTTCAGTAAGAGTTTATTAAGAGGTAGTAAAGCTGGATGTGGTGTTATGAATGCGGTTTAGAGGTTCAGTGTGAGTTTATTAGGAGGTAGTGAAGTTGGTTGTGCATTTAGGAGTTTAGTGAGAGTTTATTAGGGGGTAGTAAAGCTGGATGCAGCGATAGGAATGCGGTTTAGGGGTTTAATGTGAGTTTATTAGGAGGTAGTAAAGTTGGTTGTGCAATAGGAATGCAGTTTAGAAGTTCAGTGAGAGTTTATTAGGGGGTAGTAAAGTTGGTTGTGCAATATGAATGCGGTTTAGGGGTTCAATGAGAGTTTATTAATGTGTAATAAAGTTGGCTATGACGATAAGAATAGAGTTTATGAGTTTAGTAAGAGTTTATTAAGGGGTAGTAAAGTTGGTTGTGACGATAGAAATATGGTTTATGGTTCAGTGAGAGTTTATTAGGGGTTAGTAAACTTGATTCTAGATTCTGGTGAGATTTTGGTGACCGGTGACCGGAGTTTGGCGACCGGTGACCATGTCTCTTCTCTTTTCTATTTTCTCTCTCTAAGTATGTTTTAATAGGTGAGGGTAACATGAGTATTGAAAAATTTTAGGTTGTTTAGAGTTGTTATGAGTTTTGTTGGACTAGTCACATTTTTTTTTTAAAAAGTTGAAATGGTCGATGTTTTTAAAAAATTGTTAGAATGAGAAATAAAGTCTAAAAATTTGTAGTAAATTGATATTTTTTAATAGAAAATATAAGATTTCCGGGCGGTAAGTTTATATATGGGAAATACAGAGTAATTTTAGCTGTGCCAAGTAATTTTTTTTGGCAAGGTAAGCGAAGTAATTTTAGCTGTTGCTATATTTTCTTGTCATCTTAGACCCCACAGCTAAATTTGGGGAGCTTTCTCTGCAAACTTTTCAAAATTTGTAGGTAGTTTTTTTGGTGGTTTTGGTTTCTGGGTTATAGTCAAATTTAGCACTAGATTCATGATCAAAGGTTCAGGTTAGCACATTCCATTTCTTGAATCAGCTCTGTTTCTTGTAGTCCATTACTGAACCTATGCAGGCTCTTTTCCTTTTTATGTAGATAAATTTAGCTGTATTTTCTGTCTAATTTTAATTTTAATTGTTTTTTTTTCCGGTGGAATTCAATCTCTTACTGTTTTGGATTGTGGGCAAGCCATTTTGGGTTCATCTTGCTTTTATGGATCTCTGTATTTGTGCTTCCAAATTCAATCCTTTTGTCAAGCCATTCCTTCTCTGAAGCAGTGATAAATGTCTTTGACTCATTCTTCTCACTTGCAGATCTTCATCTTCAACGGCTTTAGGTACTTGGCTTAGTTCTGAGTGATCATGAACATCTGGGTTATTGTTCTTCACTTTCTTAATTAACAATTGATGCGTTAGTAGATAAAGGTTTGCCCTTTATGTGATCAATCAACCCAACATAGATAAAGGTTTGCCCTTTATAGATTAGATTTTGCAGATTCAATGTTGTCATTGATTGAGTTAAGGCAATGTAGTTATATTTTGTTTTAGCTGTGATTATACTGTGTCAATTATGTGGACAGGCACAGCAAAAGATGCATTGTGCCCTTCGAAGAGCTAATAGCGATTTCCAGAAGGGTGCAGACAGAGGAAGAGCTTCCTTATCAAGTTAAGAACAAAGTAGTCTCAGGACATCTTTAGAGGTAATGCATGTTTGTTTTGCAGATTAATTTGGATGTATTTCATTTTCGGCTATGGAAAGCATGTTGTTATTTCTAGACTGGTACCTTTTGCAGGAATGTCAGGTGCCTTCTGTCACATGGAGGAACTACGATAGAAGGTAAAGCCGTTTTAATTGCCACTGCTCAATTGCTTGTTTCTCACTTCTATGTGGTAAAACTAATCCAATTGAATTAGTTCACATGTTTTCCGTCTGGTGAAGTTGATTGTTGAGCTATGAATGACCGTGTCTCTTTTCTCTGATGGTTTTGCATATTTCTTAGTTTTCCAATGCTATACATCCTGCTTGTTTGCATGACATAAAGGCATAAATGCAGAATCTCCTAGCTTTTCCTTTTCGCAATTTCACTAGGATTTGAGAAACTTGCAGTGAAACCGTCATAGTGGCCCAGCAAAACTAGGCAGATCTAAAATTACCGATCTTAGAATAGGTTAGTGTAAACAGAAAGAAGTACTCTAGAAACCATTGATTATTGAAACTCTTGGAGTGTTCCTCATTTCTGTGAAGTATCTGAGCATTGGATTGGCTGTGCATCAAAACATACATTGAAACAAATTAGTGTTTGATTGCCATTGCTAAGATCATCGGTTTCTGTTTAATTTTTCATCTCCTGCTTCCTGTATTATGCCTAGGGGATGACAATTATTGTATCTCCTATTTTTATTTCTTAGGTGTGCTATCTTTAAATTCCTTTCCCTTGAACCTGACGGAAGTTGGAGAATTGTGGCACTACCATTGCAATGTACTGATAATATAATAATCTGGTATCGGATGCTCTGGTGAATATGGAAAGTCTTCATGTTGCTTACTTGCCACCAATTAGTCCTTTCAAGTTTAATCGACCGAAGGTGCAGAAGGGTCCTCCTCTTGATGTTTATTCAGTCAAGTCATTTACAAATAGAAGATTTACTGATTCAACTAAGAGACACCAATCTCGAAATAAGACCTTGGTAAATAAAGCCACCAGATGGAATGTTTCAAGGAAATTTCAGAAGTCATTAACTTCCGGTGATTCCTCAGCTATCATCCCAAATGATTCTAATGCAATTAAATTGTCAGATATGGTTAGCAATAGAAAAAAAGACAGCACTGTGAAGAGAAGTTCAAGAAAGAAGGGAAAACAGTGCAAGAAAGTTTTAAGCAATGTTCGCTCTACTGATCCCGAAGTGATTTCTGAGGAATATGGCAATGTAAGTTCAGTTTCTGAAACCTGTGGTAACAATGAAGGGGATGGACCAGCATTGTCTTCAACTGCACCAGAATTTTTATTGCTAGATGCTAAGAATCCCGAGACACCAAGGACATGTACCTCTTCTGGTGATGAGTTAGGCACTGTGAGTAATCTTGAAAATCAAATTCTGCTAAAAGACTCTGCATTTCCCATCTTAGATGGGGTGGAGGGTATCCACCACACCAAGGCGAGCGGTTGCAATGATCTCTATACCAAAGGTTACTCTGAGATGCATGACTCCATCATTTTGGATTCGATCTCAATTGGCTCAAACAGTGATGGTAGTATTAATCTCAGTCTTGTTGAAAAACATGCTGGCAAGGAAATTTACAACACAGATATATCTGAACCACCACATATGAGTTCGACAAAGGTACATTTCACTCTTCAAAGCTCACTGAAAGATTTTGTAAACACCTGTAATCACACTGAGGGAGCCAGGCAGGGTACTCATGGATGTAGCAGTAGTACTGACATGAAATATGTTGTGCCTAACAAGAGAAGTAGGCAAAACAAAGTAGGACAACGAAGTGCAAATGTTCCAAAGTCTGGTAGTGTTGGAAATATGCGTACAGGGAAGGAAAATATTCATTCCATCTGGAAAAAGGTCCAGAAGAATGATGCCAATGATTGCACTGGTGAATTGAAGAAAGCAAGTTCTGTTTACTCAAGGCTTGATCATCCTTTGAGAGAGGCTCCCATGATTAATAGAACCTGTAATGCTGTTGATGTAGATGCCTTTTAAAGAGTGAGAACAGGAAACAGCAAAAAGATAAGGTCTCAAAAAGTTGAAAAGAAAAAATGCTCCAGCTTTGAAACGAGAATACAATTATTCCAGGAAAGGATCTCATGCTAGCTTGGCTGGCTCAGATAGTTCTGTGAAGCCTCGGATAGATGAGAGTGACATATCGGATATCTTGACTCAGGCGAAGGACAAGAAAGGGTTAAGTCTTGTTTCGACATCTTGTTCTCAGCCTAGTTGTCCAACGGCTGGATTCCACACCAGCAAAGTAGAATACATGAACTCTGAATCAGTTCAAAGCATGCAACTCTGTCCAAATGAGATTGGTCATCTCAAAAATGTCTGTAGAACTGTCTCAGGCATGAAGGATCAAAATGTAGGAAATGAGGATGGCTCAATGCAAAAGACATGTGATTCCTGGAAGGAACCAAATCTGCTTCAGATGCAATCTCCAGTATACCTTCCCCATCTACTTTATGATGCTGCAAGTCAAGAAGTACAGAGACAAATCTCTCTTGCAGAGAGCAGCAAGCAAAACCGTAGTAGTTCTGGATCTCTTACGCGAAGTGGATGCCAATTGGGTTGAAGGATTCTGAGATGGCAAACTCTACTAGAACTGAAAGTTCATCTCTTGAACATTCTGATGAGGGAGCTTCTAAGAAATGGACTATTAAAGACACTATTAATGGAAATGTGGTTTCCAATGCAGCAGTGGAGTCCATCACTCAGGTTTCTATAGACGTAACACGTTCTTCTGATGACACCGAGGAAAGGCTTCGTATATCAAATGCAGATAAAGAGATGACCGACAACAAGCTTGATGCAGCTAACTACATGAATAGTTCTGATGTATCCAAAGGGCTAAATGCAATAGAAGCTTATTCAAACAGAGTATTAGAATCAGTAAATGATGCTTGTAGGGCACAGCTGGCATCTGAAACTGTTCAAATGATCACTGGTCATCCAAGTGCTGAATTTGAAAGACTTCTTTATTATTCATCTCCTGTATTCCATCAATCACCTAGCTACATTAGTTGCCACACTTGCTGCTCACGGAACCTGTTTGACCAGGTTGGTTGTGTGTCATTGTGCAGACATGAGACACCCAATGTCACTTTAGGATGCCTATGGGAGTGGTATGAGAGATGGGAGCAATGGGCTGGAAATAAGGGGAGAGGAACTTGGGAATTCAAAGAGATTGGGTGCTGATCGTTTTGCATTTCGTGCTTATTTTGTCCCTTATTTGTCAGGAATTCAGCTTTTTAGGAATGGTAGGAGTACTGGTGCTGGAGATATTAACAATGGACTTCACAGTGATGAAGTGTTAGACGCATGCTGGAGTGGTACGATATCCAGAAAAACCTCTAATATTGAGAGTCTTCCAATATATTCACAACTTTTTTCTCAGCCTGATTGTAATGAAGATCCAATCACCCCACCACTTGTAAATGAATTGGCTATTCCAGAAGCTTTTGTTGAAGATGTACCTGTTCAATCAGCTGATACAAAAGATTTCAGTGATTTAGAGCTGCTTTTAGAATATTTTGAATATGAACAACCTCAACAGAGATGACCTCTATATGACAAGTATTCTTACACTCTTGTCTGAAAGTTGTGATCATTGAATAACATGCTTTAGCTGTATCACATCGGTAATTAAAACAGCCTTTGAAGAGACATAAACATGGGGTTGTAAATCAATGAATTTTTCATGTTACTCAAAGAGTAGTTGATCCAGAACAGATTATATACGTACATACCTACTGTCTCCAATTTCATTCTACTGGGAAACTCAATTATATAGAGCATTTCCAGTAAGCAGACACCCATAAATTATAGAATTTCTTGCTTCAAATTGTTATAATAGTATGTTTAACTTTGTATTCTATGGATATCATGTTGTTTGACATTTTTTGATATGAGCATATAGTGCATAGCAAATGGGCATTTTATAAATACCATATACTCTAAGATCTAAAAGTTTTTATATCCAGAGTTTTACTTTACGGTTAATTCTCTCATTATATCTTTGAATGTTTTTCTATCTGCTGGAAATGCTTTTAAGATAGTGTGCACAAATCAAAGATTTATTTTGTGTTGCTTAACAAATCATATATGAGATTTAAGTATCTATTTTTTGGATCTGTGGTGATTCTAACTAACTTTACTTTGAACGGTACTTTCAGATGTTCTTATTATGTTCCTTCCATTTCAGGATAAAGGAGCTGGTTAGAGGTGATGGAAACTCACATTCAAAAGTGCATGGCGATCCAACTAAACTAGACTCTATAAATCTAAATGATCTACATCCCAGATCTTGGTTATTAATACAAACAGATTCAGACCTTTCCATTTTAAATTATTCATGTTGTTTGTAATCAACCCTTTTAGTTTTATAGCTAAAATGAATTTAATCAGTATTTAAAGAGTTTCAGAGGAAATGCATTTGACACAAGAGTGAAGAGGACAAAAAAGAGCTTTCCAGAGGTCCTTGAATTTCTAAATAGCATGTAACTTTCAAGTGCAATCTGATTTTCAGGTATTCAGTGGCAGGGTATCCTATTTACAGGATACCTGATGGTAACTTCCATGCAGCTTTTGACTTACCATTCACTTGGTTGTTTGGTTCGTAGAAGTGCCAGCTTGGTGTCTCCTAGTATGGATTACAGTATCGTATCTCCAGTTGTGGGTCTACAGAGTTACAATGCTCAGGTAGTCAATAGTACAGAGATTGCTGAAATATTTTGTAGTGTACTTTAATATGTAATTCAAACATACTGTAAGATCTGTGCAGCTTATTTGAATTATACTTTATGTCAACAAACAGAGTGAATGCTGGTTTCAGCTAAGGCCCTCGGCACCAGCACAGACAATAGTAACAAACTTAAACCCTTAGGGAATACTGGAAGAGCGTTTGAGGACACTTGAGGAGACAGCATCTCTTATGGCAAGAGCTGTAGTGAGCAAAGTGTGACATCTGTAAACAGGCATCCAGACTATGAGTTCTTTCTCTCTAGGCGGCGCTATTGAAATCTTCTTTAACTCATTTTAACAACTCGTAATTATACTAGTCTACAGTTCCCCATTAAGCTTATCTACATTCAAGGTAAACATCTAACCTGAGATAGGGAGAAAGAGTGATCAACCTTCAGGGTCTCTTTACCTTTGTTTTTTTTGTTGCACATACATGTATGTATATAGCCTTTCCTCCTAGGATGCATTTGAGTGCCTTAGAATATAATGCAACTCTTTCAGGGATTTGGAAGGTACTGTAGTGTTACTGAAGAAAGGTAGTTTAGTGTCAGTTTAGCAGCCTCCTGATAATATTGTAAATATTTTACAGAATACATGATCTGTAAAAACCGTTCTCAGTTTGGAGATTTTATTTATCTCATTCAATGAGAATTCTCATAAAAAGCCTTTCATTTGATATTTTGATTCTCTTTGATAGAAGTACTGTGTTTTTTTGTAGAATGAATTCTAAACTTAAAGCCCACTCTTCGTGTTGAATTGTTTGAACTACAAGTGGCTTAGAGACAGAGCACAGACGTTTTATTGGGCAGGTGCGGGAGCCGTTTGCGGAACGAAACAGAGACAACTATCCGATTTTTAACGAATTGATCATGTCCGTTTAAGTCTGTTTAATCCTGTCAGTTTGATCAATTTATTAAAGATCGAACTACTGTCGTCGTTTCGTCCAGCACGCGGCTCTCGCGTCTGAGCAGCCCTAGACCTTTTATGTGATGTATGTATTTATTAATAATCAACTTCCAATAAGCCATTGATCACGGAAGAGGTATATTACATAATCAACTACCATCTTATGTTTACAAAAGATGAGATTATGTGTGTATAATATGGGATTATATGGCCATCCATTTCTTAGCATATTCTTAATTGTTATCTGGTACCATCTTATGTTTACAAAAGATGAGATTATGTGTTGTATAATATGGGATCATATGGCCATCCATTTCTTAGCATATTCTTAATTGTTATCATACCAGAACTGGTTCTGGAGATACTGAACGACATTGTCGTCAACTTGGAAGCCTTGGCGAGAACATGAGGGTTGATTCATTACTTTCATTATAATCTTCTGGTGCTCATCCTGACAAGAACCAGAGTTTTTTTGTCACTTATGATCTCCAATATTATGATCCCAAAGCTAAAGACATCCGATTTTGTTGAATATCTTCCAAAAACTGCATATTTTATATCCATTGCACATAACAATATAAATTCACATTAGAGCCAAGAATAGTAAAATGAACATTAAATAGGTGATATCGTGATGTTAATTATGTTGGATGCATGTTTGTCTGCAACTCTAAAGGTGAGATTCTCACTATGTTCCAGCAATTCTGGCTGTCTTATCCGGCAATTGGTCCCCATAAAATTGCCATGCTCAAGTCTGAGATTTTAGGGTGTATATCAAAATGTAGAAGAACCAGTGTTCTAAAAATCGGCCACTCAGCCCGCTTAGGTGTTCTGCGTCAGTAGACCTTGGATCCTTTAGACGTCCTCTGAGCAGATCTAGGCAGTCTATAGGAGACCTCTGGGCAGGTCTAGCGGCTTCTAGACAGGTCTAGTGGTCTCTAGGCAGCCTCTACATGGTTTAGGCGGTCTCTTGAGTCTAGAGGTCTCTAGGCGGCTTCTAGGAGGGTCTAGCAGTCCTTAGTCGGGTATAAGCTGGTCTAGGCGGGTTTAGAGCATCTCCAGCAGCTTCCCCATTTTCTTGAAATTCTCAATTTTAGAAAATTTTGATATGTTTTATGGTCAAACAACTTCTCCATCTCATTTCCCGATGAAGAAGAAAAAGAAGCATTCATTCCCTAAATTTGTAGCAAAATCATTTTTTTCCAAAATTTAATTTTTCACATGTTCCAATGAGAAATAAATATAGTTAGAATATTTTATTAGATGTTTTATGGATATAATAAAACATAAAATATTTTTTTGTTATAATTAATATTAAAATAACATATTGTGTTGTTCTATTAAATGCTGTAATCTCTAAAATGAAGAAGTTGTTGGAGTTAGACCAAATTTATTTTAAAGATTTTGGCTTTTGCTTCCCCATTGTAAAAATTTTTGGAAACTGTTGAAAATGCTCTTAGACAGTCTAGAGTCTAGACGGCCTTTAGGCGTGTCTAGGTTGTGTATAACGGGTTTGGGAGCTCTCTAGACGGGTCAAGCGGTCCTTAGACGACCTCTGGACAAGTCAACAATGTTCGGGGGAAAGGGTTGTTTTCTTTTGCTTTTTGCTCTCTAAGAGCATCTCCAGCATCTTCCCCAAAATTTCTTCAAAATGGAAAAGCAAAAACCAAATTCTTCAAAAATATTATGCTCCAATTCCAACAGCTTCTCTATTTTAAAGATTTGACATTGATTAGAACAACAAAATATGGTACATCATAATTAATTATGACCAAAGAATATTATATATTTTATTGTAACAAAAAATAATTAATAAAATATTCTATTTTTTGTAAAAATTTTGTTGCAGCCCATGAAGAATTAAATTTTAGGGAATGAAAGCTTTGCTGCAAATTTGGGGAAGCAATGCTCATTTTTCTTCTCCATCTCCATTTTAGAGAATGAGATGGGAAAACTGTTGGACCTAAAAACCACTCAATATTATCCAAATTTGACAAAATCGAAAAAATAGGAAAGCTGCTGGAGATGCTCTAATGACTTCATATTCATATATTATTGTAATCTCAAATATCTGTGACTAAAAATCTGTGGATTTTCATGTGAACTCAATAAATGATTTGTCATAGATTCAACAATGTCTTACCTAAAATGTCGTGAAACTCAAGCTGTGTGTGTGCCATAAGCCTTTTTTTAAATTTCAAATTGTAATCCGGTTTTATCGCCCAAAGTTTTATAAATTAGGATATCACAAATACCTTCCTGAAAATTATTTGAAATACAGATAAACTTACTTATGTTATTATTAAACAAATAAAGACTGTTTTAACAAGTAAGGACTGTTTTTTCTGAGCATGTCATGTGTCACACAGCGAGTTTACTAAATTACCCTTTCTTAAGCAATGAACTAAGCCCAATCGTATATATACAAAGCAGACCCTCCTCTCTGTTCTTCACTCCTTCGTCTCCAAGCTTTGGCGATTCATATTGTTTCGTCTCCAGATCTGGATTTTCAGGTGAGCCTTCATGCTTCTTCTTCTCAATTGCTTCAATTTTCATGCTTATGAATTGATTTCAAGCTATTATTAAGCTAGTTGTATAATCGAGTTACTTTGAATTTGATCCGATTCAGTTTTAGGTTTACTTCGTTTTTTCTTAGTTTGATGCTATTAAGGTTCAATTTGTAGGTTGATTCTTTATTCTTACGGTGTTTTCATCTCTTTTGAATTTTGAATTGAAATTTCATATTATTTTTGTGTTGATATTGTTTCGATTGCTATTATAAATTTCATCCGAATCTCAATTTACAGGTATTTGTTCAAGTTTTGATTTATGTTTCAAGCTATTGTAGTAGCAGCTCTCTAGCTCGTGCTTGATTTAGATTATTTTTTCTGATTCAACATTTCAGCTAATGTAGTAGCATGTGTTTGCAGTCGCTTTTGTATGTTATATGCAATATCAGGTAGTTATAGTAATTTACATGTTTAGATCAATGTTTCAGCTATTACAGCTTATATGCAGTAGCATGTGTTTGTTTTAGTTTAATTCGATGTTTCCGCTATTGTATTAGCAGCTTCCTAGCTCATCTAGTGAAGTACTTTGTATAGGTTTATAGTTTTTGTTTTGATAGTGTGTGTGAAAATTTTTACAGGATGTCTGATTCTATTTTTGAAAGGTTTTCATATGGTGGAGATACTTTCGTTATGTGCTTGTCATCAAGCACTAAGTATTATGATATGTGTGCGAAGCTTTGTTTGAAGTTTCAGCATCTTAAGACTGGTCAGTATGTCTTGAAATACTCGCTTTCTGATCTTCCTAATTGTCATCTTGATTCTGATGAGGATTTTACCATAATGATGGAGATTTTTCGAGTATTGAACTCTCGTTTCATAGATATAAAAGTATTTGATAGTGCTACTGTTAACAAGTGAAGTTCATGCTACTGTTAGTATTCAAGCACCCTTTCATGATATTTCTGCTACTGTTAAGCCTGCTACTATTAGTATGCAAGCATCCTTTCATGATGACAATCTTAGCACTTACGATTCTAATTGTGAAGATGATTCTAACATGATCATATAGAACTTTGTAAGTGACAAAATGAAAAGGAAATATATGTCAAGGGATTGGAATGATTATATTTTAAAGGAAGGTCAGTTTTTTATTGATGGTGTTGTTGAGTTCCGGGATAAGTTGTGTAAATATGATGCTGAGAAGGGATTTTAGTTTCGCTATAAGAAAAATGACAAGTCTCGTGTTAGTGCTGAGTGTGCCTAAAAAAAATGTCCATGGTATGTGCGTGCCTCTTTGCGTCTGTCTAATAACTATTTCTACATCACAAAGTTGAATAATGAGCACACCTATGTTAATGTTGTTCACCATCAAAAACACAAGAGGCTGGGATCCAATGTTGTTTCCACAATCATTAGTGATAAAGTTCGAGTCAATCCATTGGTGATGACTAAGGATATTTTGGATTACTTGAAGCAAGATTAGGGCTTTGAGGTTGCTTACCATATAGCGTATAGGGGAAAAGATGCTACCAATTGAAGATTACATGGTAATAAAGACATAGGTTATGGCTATTTACCTTGGTACTTTGAGGCATTAAAGAGAACAAATCCTGGATATCGTTGTGTTCTTGACACTCCAGATGTTCATTTCCACCGCTTGTTTGTTGCTTATGGGGCTTCTCTCAATGGGCTTCAATAATGTCTTCCAATTTTGTTTTGTGATGAAACCTTCATCAAGAACAAGTACAAGGGGATGCTCTGCTGTTGCAAAAACAGGGAACAAAGGTATGATAACTTTTGAATATTGAGATATTTTGTTTTGTGTAATAGCAGCAATATTAGTAATAGCTATTTTTAGTAACAATAGCTGTTTTTGTAGCAGCAGTTGAACTAGTAGCAGTGTTCCTCAAATTGTTTTCTCTTTTCATATTTTATATATATTCTTGTTTCACTTTATTTTACAGATATATTTCCATTTCCATTTGCAGTTGTAGATGCTGAAACCAAAGACAACTGGAGGTGGTTTTTTGAACAGTTAGCCATCATTTTAATCAGTGATCACATGAATATTGTTTTCATGAAGGACCATGGTAAAGGTCTGTTGGAAAGTGCTAAGGAAGTTTTTCCTACTTCTCCACTCTCATACTGCATCAAGCATCTTAAAGACAATTTGTATGGTATGATGCTGAAGAAGTTGTCTGCGTCTTATAGAGACACTCTTGTGTCGTTGTTTGTTGCATGTGCATATGCTAGGACCGTTGAAAAGTTTGATGAAGCAATGTAGAAGTTGAGAAATGATGGTAAAGGGGTGGTTGAAGATTTTCTTAAAGATCTGCACCCGGAAAACTATGCTTTCAGTCACTTCCTCGGGAAGAGATATGGTGTCATGAGCAATTCGCTACGTGAAAGTTATAACAACATGGTTAAGGATGAAAGGTGTATGTCACGGCCTCAGCTTCTTGAAGGTATTCGTGTTCATACGATGGAGTTGTTTACGAGAAGGAGGATTAAGTCATCCACTTGAGCAGCGTTTTGTGTCCTAAGGTGGAGACAAAGCTGTTGAAGAGACTACATACAGGGAGGAATTGGAGGGTTAGCCAGTCTAGCCAATATGTTTTTGAAGTTTTTACCGAAACCTACAACGTGATGGTGAATTTAGCTGTGTGCCAATGTTCTTGTGGTCACTGGAACTTTCGATGCTTTCCTTGTACGCATGCTATTCAAGTCATGAATAAAGCCAATCTTCTTGCATATGATTACATCGAAGACTACTGGAATAGTACATTCTACAAGAAAGCTTATGAGCTTCCTATCTGTCCAGTTCCTGATTTGGATAAGCCTAACATCTTGAGTCTTGGAGATTCTGCACTGCAGCCTCCCAGGACTAGAAGACCAGCTGGAAGACCGAAGTCTAGAAGAATCAGATCTTTTGGGGAACAATGCAAGGAGATCACTTGCTTGTGTTTTCATACATTAGGCCACTACAACAGCAGAACATGCACTAATGCTATCTAAGTACAACATCTATTTTTACAAGAGCTTTTTAGATTTTTCTTTGGCGTTGCAGCGGCACGCTGCCCTTTAGGTTCATGTAGGTTGGTATTTTGTGGTGCAGCATCATACTTGCTCTTTTTTGGGTTCCTTTCGTATCAGATATTGTTTCGTTATAAAAAACAAAAGAGTTCATAGATTTTTTTAGTAAATGCAATATAAGAATATTTTTGCAACTAATTATTAGAATTTTTGTGTAGCCTTTCTTGGTTCTGTGTTCTCAGCTAGTGTAGTTTTGTTGGTTCTTGTGGTTCAGCAGGTGTAGTAGCAGATATATAACCAGCCTTTGTAGTAGCAAATATATAACTTGTACTTACTGTGCTATTCATCAATGTCTGGTGTTTCTTTAATACACAATTCCTATCCCCTCGTTTATATAATTAGGTTCTTATCATGTTGCTATATAACTGAGTAAGCTTTCACTGTCTAGTGTTTCTTTTTATAAATGAGTTACATAAATATAATATATCAATGTCTAGACTAGTGTTTCTTTTTAATACACGTACAATTCCTCTCCTCTTATTTGTTTTTAAGCAGTAGCATCACATCTGAAGATCACAATATATACAATTTGAGACATCATGCCCATACTTTCCTCAAGCACCAAAATTAAAGAACAATGTAATTAGGTTCATCAATCGGATAGCACAATTGTCATACCACATAGTAGATTAATTCGCAATATCAAAGATAAACTACTGTATTACATAATCCCTAACTAAATAGAATCGACATATAAACTAAATAGAACTGCCACATAAACTAAATAGAACCGCCATATAAACTGACTTGTTACCCCGCTACAAAACAATAAGCATCCTTCCTAACACACCAAACTTTTAAACACGTTTCATCCTTTGTCTCTTTAAGGGAATCT
Source organism: Comarum palustre (assembly GCA_951800085.1). Taxonomy (NCBI): domain Eukaryota; kingdom Viridiplantae; phylum Streptophyta; class Magnoliopsida; order Rosales; family Rosaceae; genus Comarum; species Comarum palustre. The sequence goes on along the minus strand of OX637576.1, from coordinate 18,414,008 downwards.
GGATCTCAAATTCTTCTATCTTATTCTCTTTTCGGTCAGTCCTTCCTTTGATCCTTCTTACTACTGAACGTGTCCTTGGTTCTTCTCTTTCAGCTACATGTTCAACTTCATTTGCAGTAGCAACCTTTTCAGCTTCTACACCTACATCATTTCCAGCTGAAACTCCTTCAACTTGAGTTGTAACCTCAGCTGAACCTTCAACTTGATTTGTAACTTCATTTGCAGTAGCAGTCTATTCAGCTTCTACATCTTCTACATCATTTCTAGCTGAACCTTCTTCGACTTGAGTTGTAACCTCTTTTCCAGCAGCAGTAGCACTCATTTCCCCTGTTTGCCCTAGCACTAACATCTTGCACTTGTATTTTAACTTGTTTATATGATTCTTCTTCTGCTTCAGTTTTTTCTTCAGCTTCTTGTTATTTCTCTTCAATTCTCCCATTTTTTGCCATTGTCGATTAATGAAGTCATTTTTCCTTATGCAGCTAGAGATTCCAGTCTGCAGCATTTCTCCTCTTGTGGTGGTCGTCTCCTGCCAGTACTCCAACTCATCCTTGCTAGTTGCTTCAGGATATAACTTGGACTCTTGTACAAGAAACTCCTCATACAATCTGAAGTCCTCCGGATCACACAATCTATCACTAACAAATTACTTGCAATTCTTTTCTTCATGTTGTCCTCCTTGATCCACATCCTTATCTTTATTAAAAAACTTATTCAAAATCTCTTCCGTTTTTGCTTGTGCTTCTTCATACGTCTCACCTTCATCGTACACAGTAGCAACTTTCTCATTTCCTCCCATCTTCAAAAATAACTCAAGTTTAAACTTATAAATTTACTTAAATCTATTATAAGTGTAAATCTAAGTTTGATACTTACCCAATCACTAAATGTCATGTCGAAGGATTCAAGGTCTTCAGCAGCACCCTTTTCGACTTGAACAGTAGCTCTTTCTTCAACTTGTGCAGTAACAACCTCATAGGTTTGCGTAGTAGCACCCTCTTCGTGTCAAGACCCACTCTAGGTTAACCCTTTTAACCCAGAGTAAATCTTGCTGAAAATTTCGGCATAACCTCCCCATAAAATGGACAACCCTTACCCACATAACCCAAAGGAAAACAAACACTTCTAGTAAAACAACATCCACCCTCTACTCCTGGAGCCGTCCTGCTCTCCGATAAACAACATCTGCCACAAGCAACATAAAACTCAAGCACAATTTTTAAAACTAATAACAGCAAGTCCAATGAATTCAGGAGTGTTTAGTCCCTACTACTAAGTTGGAAACAAACACACAACTACAATAATACAAATTCTTCCAAGAAGTTGTCAGAGCTCTAAAGACGATAGAAGGAAGCGAGAAAAATACACAAGTAGGTGTACAGGAACCTACTACAGAAAAATAGGAAAGTGGTAACTATGCCTTGCCTCCTAGCTATGGCCAAGCCGAACACTGCAATTTGGACATTTTAAAAACGAAGAGCACATGGGAGAAACATTTTAAACGTTAGCGTGAGTGGACAAAAATAATGTTTAAGTGTAAATATAACTTTAATAATATTCTCCCTTTTTGTCCGTAAAATCATATAAGCATGTCTCACTAGGGATACACTCCCAAATAAATAAAAAGAAACAATTAACGCCAATCTCATTGGCATGGAAGAACAAAACTTACAGAAAATAGGGGAAGAGATTTCACCATGACAGAGAGTCTCTCAGACTAGGGTCGGAGCCTCCAAGAGACTACTAAGTAATGAACGACTCTTCATGATGAAGAGACTCCACTATGACGATGAGCCTCTCAGAATTCAATTCCGCCTGCATAGCAACTTTCCATTTAGGCCAATCTGCTCTACGTTCACATTCACAGACGAAGCATGTTCCGATATCATCGTGCTCGATAATCTTAAAAGCCACGGCATAAACAAATACATCATCGATATGCGTGGATGATCAATCCAGCAATGACACTGTGTTCTCATAACACATCGAGATTTCCCTGTTCTCGATTACCGATGCGGGTGTCGGGGAGTCCCTCAAGCACACCGACATCGTTTCTAGGACATATGTGTAATCAGAGACAATCTCGTGAGAAGGATTCTCAGTATCAATGAGTAAGAGATTGGATTGTGCCATAGGAGCCCTTTTCTTCTTGGGCTACACATCTTTCGAACCAAGAGACCTCCCACTTTTCTTCTGAGGAGCCACGGCCTCCACCAGTCCACTAGGGTCGACAGTTCTCGAACCGTGGGCAGCTGTGCTCGGACCCGGGGTGGAAATGCCCATCTTTGGGACTTTTAGCCTTGCAGGGACATTAGCAGCTTGTATGTCCGATCTCGTGACCTTAGCAATCTCAACAAATGAGTCGGGCATCGAATCTGTCACTTGTTAAAGCTCAAGGATTCGCTTCACTCCTTTCTTAACATGAGAGGTGCGGAGATCATAATGAGCAAGCGTTGGAACTGACCAGACCAATTCCTGTCATTCATGCCGAGCATGCATGCTCTCATCTCTCCCTAACGATGAGAAGACGACCTCATCAAAGTGACAATCAGTGAATCGGGACTTAAAGAGATCACCTTTCAAAGGCTTTAGGTATCTAATGATAGTTGGGGAATCATAACCAACATAGATACCCAAACGTCGTTGCGGACCCATTTGTTACGTAGTGGTGGCGTAATAGGCACATAAACTCCACAACCGAATATGCGTAAGTGCGAGATGTCAGGCTCATATCCAGTAACCATCTGTTACGCACTAAACGCTTGGTTGGAGGCGGGTCGGAAACGAATTAACACGTCTGCATGCAATATAGTATAACCCCAAGACACAATAGGGAGCTTTGAGCTCATGGCTAGGGCTCTAGCTATCAACTGAAGTTTCTTTATCATAGTTTTAGCCAAAGCATTTTGCGTATGCATGTGTGGGACGAAATACTTAATCTCTATCCCAACCGACATGCAATACTCGTCAAAATTCTTTGACGTGAACTCACTGACATTGTCAATCTGAATCAACTTAATTGGATGATCAGGGTGGTTATCCCTCAGCTTAATAATCTATGCCAAGAGTTTGGAGAATGCAGCATTTCTTGTGGACAACAAAGCGACATGCGACCAGCGTGTTGATGCATCCACCAGAACCATGAAGTATCTAAACGGGCCACATTCTGGATGGATGGGTCCACAGTATCTAATAGGGAGCTTTGAGCTCATGGCTAGGGCTCTAGCTATCAACTGAAGTTTCTTTATCATAGTTTTAGCCAAACCATTTTGCGTATGCATGTGTTGGACGGAATACTTAATCTCTATCCCAACCGACATGCAATACTCGTCAAAATTCTTTGACGTGAACTCACTGACATTGTCAATCTGAATCGACTTAATTGGATGATCAGGGTGGTTATCCCTCAGCTTAATAATCTGTGCCAGGAGTTTGGAGAATGCAGCATTTCTTGTGGACAACAAAGCGACATGCGACCAGCGTGTTGATGCATCCACCAGAACCATGAAGTATCTAAACGGGCCACATTCTGGATGGATGGGTCCACAGATATCACCGTGGATACGCTAGAGAAATGAGATATTCTCTGTGTTTACTTTAGCATAAGAAGGTATGGCCACCAATCAGACAACGTCAATGATGCATCAGGAGGGGTCCGTAGCCTCATAACCGAGTGAGGACCGGCAAAGCTGTCCTCTGGCGACCCAAGTGTCAGCTAGGAGCTCTTTTTGGTGACCACGACATCTCTACCCTCTTTGGGGAGAACGTGTCCCAAACCTTTTTGCTTTGTACGGAAGAAATGATGGCCATACGAGTTACGTAGAATCCTTATCATCATATCTCTTCCGGGGTGATTGAGGCGGTCATGCCATAGCTTGTATGAGTCATGGTCCCAATAATCATGTTTGGTGACCGCATAGGATTCAATAAACCTTATGGTAGTGAGGTACAAATCACTAGATTGAATCATGAGCTTTTCCAAGATGTGCTTAGAGACGCACTCATTGGAAGTTACGTAGAGGAAATCGCATCCATTCTCTCAATGCGTCTCCAAGTGGAAACCATTGACACGAATGTCCTTGAAACTCAGTAGTGTTCGAAGGCCTTTATGGGCATACAAGGCATCAGAAACAATGATCAAGGTCCCATTCGACAATAGGAGCCTAGCTGGTCTATGCCCTTGAATGACAGGGGAAGAACCGATCAAATTTTTCACGGAAGTTTGACACGGCATAAGCTCTGTAAAGAGCAGCCTATTCCTCATGATTATGTAGGTAGTCCCACTATCTGCAAGACACTCAATTTCTCCACATGACATACTTGTCGAAAAAGGTAGATACATGAGAAAAAAGGCATATTAAAATCAAAGGCAATAACCGATGGCAACAATCGAAGGCAACCGTGTGCATTGTAGAATTCCTGGCAACATGACCTTCGCTTACTAAAACAGTCATAACTATTTCGTTAGAATGGATATGAACAAACCGCAAAAATTGTTGAAAACTAGACAGGCGTACCTATACAATGATATATGGCTTGCATTCTAGTTCATCCGGAGCTATTCAAAAAGTTCTTCAGAAGTTGTTGCACAGAAGGTGACAGATTCACTGTTTTCGTTTTTGATAGCCATTAATTGCAGCTTGCTCATATGCCAATACACTAAGATCTTGGCAACATTCGGCAGCGCATTGCATCTACACATATGTCATTGCACTAAGCACTTAGCAACATATAGTAGTGCATTAGGAGCCACACATATGCCGGTGCACCAAGCACTCAGCAACGTTCGGTGGCTGCACAACCGCTAGAGCACATAGCACACGGTCAAGTGCATGGCATGAGGTGCACAGAGCTTCGGCAGCTGCTGCATAGAGCTCGGCCCTGGTGCACAGTGCTCGGTAGTCGGTGTTCTGTGCACGGCCATGAGTGCTATGTAGCTAACTTAGTGCTTGACCTCTGATGCAAGTGCACAACAATTGGTGATCAGTGCATGGTTCCTTGTGTTTAGTACTAGCCATCTGGTGCTTAGTGCTCGTCACTTAATGCACAGTGCATGACAGTTCATGTGTAGAGCACAAAGCAACAAACACACAATTATCGATATCTGACATATAGGTGTTAGCATTCCATACACAACAAGCAGCAGCTGGCACACATGGGCGGCAAATGACACAAAATATTTGCAAAAACAATCAGGGGCAGCAGCTAGCATACCAGATTAGCAACATGCACGTTGGGTTGGCAGCAGGTACGTGACTGTCGGTAGCTAGCAGCCAAGTGCACGTCAGCTCGGCAGCCATGCTTGTAGCTTGCTGTAGCATTCGACAGCTCCTAGGCAGCGCTCAATAGATGATTGTCTTTGACATAAAACAATGTTGCTCAGCTTCTAAACTCTGTTGGAGAGACTTAGAGCGACATTTAATGGTCAAGTGCATCGGATATTGTCAAGTGTTTGTATAAACATATCGAACACAAAAGTTAAAAACATTGAAATTTTATTACACGTATAATGGTTTACAACCAAAGGTTTCAAGAACAAATCGAACTAAACATGGCATTAAGATGTCTTATTACATATGCTTGAAAGGAAAAATAACAACACATGGAGGTAAAAACAAACAAGAGCTCAACAACTTCAAAAGTCGGGTGCATCTAAGTCGGCTCTCTGTCCATGTCCTCAGTGACATGACTCTCCATAATTTCCTTATACTTCTTGTATGCAGCCATTATGTCGACAGGTGCTCGGCATTGCTTCATCCAGTGGTCGTTATACCCACAACGATAATATTCATGTACCTTAGCAGTTTTCTTGGAAAAACTCTGAACCGGCATGGGAGCTCGGCCCTTAGGGGCAGGTGCATCATCATTCTTCCGAGTATTAGAACGGCCCCTAGAGCGTTTAGAACCTCTAGTGCCTCTCCTAGTCCGGGTGCCTCGCCCGGAGCCTTGCTCACGGTGATATGGTTCAAGACGATCTCTTGCTCTCGGCTTCATGACTTTCCCGTCTCTAGCACTGTTGTAATTAGTCTCCAGAACAACAAAAGTCCCAACAGGCCGATCAGTGTTCTTAGTAAAGAGCTTACAATCTTTTTCTCAGTTAGTAACAATGTCATAAGAGAGTCAAATGTTGGAGTAAGACCACTCTTATAATCATGTCTCTATTGTTTCATCAGCGTGGCTGACGACCTTGGGAAAGTGAGCAACGTTTTCTCTATGAGATCATCCTTGGACTTCTCAACTCCACAAAAATGCAAACGAGCACGTAGTGCAAGTATGTCTATCTGGTACTCATCTACAGATTTGTAATCCATTAGCCTAATGGAAGCCCATTTGACCTGTAGCTCTGGTAGAAGCGCAACATGAACATTACCAAATCGTGTCAGGAGCTTGTTCTATAGCTCTAATGGGCCGGCTACTTGCTGGTAAGCGCCTTGGACTTAGTTCTTTCGTCTGACAGCTCTACACCCTCTTCTAGGGGTTCGGTGGGAGGATCGATGGTGGAGATATAGTCCTTGCCAATGAAAGTGTGCCTCATGTCGAGGACCCAGCGGTGATACTCACGGCCTTGAGCATCCAAGGGAACAAACTGCATATGGTTGTCCATTGACTCTGCATACAAGAATTCAAGCAGTTAGTTCGAAACCATTTGGATTCGATGCTTAATTCTTTAAAAATATAAACAGCCATGGATACCACACCATGCTGACCTAGAGAGGATATTTATTGCATATGTTCATGCTGGCAGCAGCGTGCATGTGCCAAGGCATGGCCTCGACAGCAGTGCTCGATAGGTTCACAGCATGTGCACGTGCAGTGCCCGGCAGCAGCGTGCTCGCGTACAGGGCAATCCCTGGTAGCAGCCTAGCATGTGCATGTATTGTGTCTGGCAGCAGCGCACGCGCGCACAATACCAGGCCCCAGCAACAGCGCGCCTCAACGCACATCAGGTGCACATGCAGCGCTGGCAGCAGAGTGCACGATCGCACAGGGGCAGACCCCGGCAACGACGCTCGGCAGTGCACTGCGGCAACATAGCAACTATATGCAATCACTCTATCTAGGGTTTGTATTCAACAAAATTAACCTGCAAAGACAAACGTCTCAAGCATAAAATGGAGATGGAGAATGAAGGAACATACTTTATCCTCCCCGATTTTAGTAAACTTTGAACAAGTTCAGGTGCACATGCAGCGCTGGCAGCAGAGTGCACGATCGCACAGGGGCAGACCCCGGCAACGACGCTCGGCAGTGCACTGCGGCAACATAGCAACTATATGCAATCACTCTATCTAGGGTTTGTATTCAACAAAATTAACCTGCAAAGACAAACGTCTCAAGCATAAAATGGAGATGGAGAATGAAGGAACATACTTTATCCTCCCCGATTTTAGTAAACTTTGAACAAGTTTAGAGTTCCAAGGTACATACATTTGTCGATAAATTCTTCAAAGAAGCTTGGAATATCAGCTTTAGATGCTTGGGCAGCAACTATGCACAACAAATTAGCAGGGCAGCTCAGTGTGAGCGGTGGTGCACAGGCGGGCGCGCGACAGAAACACAATTTTAGGGCAGTGGCTGCAACTATCCAAGGAAGGATTTTGCCGGAAAAAAAATACTTTTTGGGTTTTAGGGTTTTTTCGGTGGTGGTCGGCGGCCTCTTTTAGCTCGGGTTCCTAGAGCTAGCGTGACTGATAACGTCTTGTAGAATAAATGTGGAGAATGAATGAAATCAATCTTATTATGAATAGGAAGAAACTCTTTATATAGAGACTCACTCTAAGTACAATTGGTCAATCCTTTATGAATTGAGTTAAGTCTATAATGTAAACATATTACAACTAAGACACATGCATAAGGTCCATAAGTTAAGCTCATATACACGACATAAGACCAAATACACACACGCACATGTTATATTTCTTACAACAATATAATTTTTAGGTCTGGGTATTATATAGCCAACTCATGCTGATGAATTATTTAAACAAGAGATTTAGAGATAGAACACACAAACGCTTGTATTAATAATCAAATTCCAATAATTCACTGATATCAAGGAAGAGGCACGTTACATAAGCAACTACCATCTTATTTTATACAAAAGCTTATATTGTGTTTTATTATATGTTAGACCATCGTGATCATATCTTAGCATGTTCTTAGTTGTTGTCATACCAAAACTGGTTCTGGAGATACTGAACGACATTGTTGTCAACTTGGAAGGCCTTGGTGAGAACATCAAGCTTGATCGGAGGTTTGGAGCCGAAAACTGCATTGGCTATGGTGATGACACCCGGGTTCTGGCTACTAAGACCGGCAATGGCCACGGCTTTGTCCTTTCCGATATTGAACTGGAAGTGAATAAGACCAACCGGGAAGACAAACACATCTCCAGGGTATAACACTTTGGTGAAGAGCTTGTTACCGTTGTCAGAGTTGGATGTGACGAAGCCAACGTAGAGAGTGCCTTCCTTGACAATAAGGAACTCCGAGGCCCGAGGGTGGGTGTGAGGAGGGTTCAGTCCGCCATTTGGTGCATAGTCTATGCGAGCTAGGGATATCCCAAGAGTGTTCAGGCCAGCTATTTGCTCCACATTCGCCTGGGTGACATTGGAACCGACCGGATTTGATGTGTTTCCAGGCATCCGGAGCCCGGAAAAGAAGAAATCGTCTTCTGTTACAAGCTTTGGGTCCTTGCAGAATTTCCCGTTCACAAACACTGCAGTATGCATGGAACGTATACCATATCAGAACGTGCATAATTCATTAATGCAACTACAAAATTTAATCCTACATATATATATATATATATATATATAACATATATTGGAAGCAGCAATATATAGATATACGAGTGACTACTATATTGTTATGTACCGGCCGAATCAGTTGGGTTGGACTTAAGAGCTACACAGAAATCCTGGAGAGAACTAGGATCAGAGGCAGAGACAAGGTGGAAGGTTGCCAATGCCAGTAGGGCAAAAGCAGCAGCTGCTGTTGGAAAATGAGCACCTTTCATCATCGTGATCGTAATACTCATATGTTAGTGTCTTGTATAAGAAAGAATTGAAGGTGGATCAGTGGATGAAAATCTTGTATGGAGCAAATGCCTATTTATAGATGGAAGAGATGGAGAGATACATCTGAACTGGTCCTGTATTTGGCCATGCATGTCCATGGAAGCAGGTAAAGACTTGATATTCAGAAGCAGGTAAAGACTTGGATACATTCCGTACCAATTCTTGATAGCCAATCCAATATATTAACCCCCTCTTCGGGTATTACCTTAAGGTCCAACACTCCGATATGAATGACGATATGAATGAGCCAAGCTCAGTGACTAAAGACGTGGCTAATGGGATTAACCCGGATATAATAAAATTTAGGTAGTGGTTAACCATGGAAGTCAAGTATTACGACTCGTTCCATTATAAACACTAAACATAATGAAACTATATAATGTTGAATATAGCTACCCAGAATTCATAAGCCCTACAAAGTCCAAAGGCTTCTGCTCATGCATTTCCACAAGTTCATCTGCACGTAGAAATTAGAAACACACCTCAAATTAAGGATGCAAGACGATTTTAAATTTTGAACAACTTGAGAAGAAAAGTTTTATTTCCACATGGCTATTTTGCATATGCACATCTCATATCTTTGTTAAATTTTAAGGGTATTTGCCAATACACCTAATTTACTTGACCTATTTTAAATTAAACCAAATTTTTACATTCTTTTAAAATACACCCACATATTAATTAGATTGATTTATTAAAAAAACTATTTATATTTAATCTTAAAAATAGAATATATTCAAGAATGAAATTACAAGATTTGCCACTACACCTTAAACCTTAAACCCTAAAACCTTAAAACCCTAAACCCTAACCCCTAACCCCTAAACCCTAGAACCTAAAACTATAAACCCTAAACCCTAACCCTAAAACCTTATACCCAAAACTCAATTCCTCCATAAACCCTAACCCCTAAATCCTAAACCCTAACCCCTAACCCCTAACTTAAAATCCTATGCCCAAAACTCAATTCCTTTATTTGTAACTTAATTTAAAGGTATAAAACAAAATGAACATCAGAAGGGTAAAAATGACAGTTAAAAAATTGAAATAAATTTAAATTTATGAAATAAAATCTATAATGCAAGCTAAATTATTTTATTGGGTGTAAATTTAAAAACAAAAAGTGAAAGGGTTTATTTTAAAAGATGGTGATTTTTTGGGTTTTTTTTCTAATCATCTCTAAATTTTACCCCTCTTCAAACAAAATAGTGAAAATTCTAATCATGATTTCAACCTCCATATGCTCACATATATGGTTGTGGTGTAAGGTTACAAAAACACATATGCCGATTTAATATCGCTGACGATTTGAATCTTAGCCTCAAATCGAAGCCCAACAATTTAAATTAGGTAATGAAATGGTGAACATGCGAATATGAGATTTTGATCTTTATTACCCAAACCCCAAAAACATCAGGCCCATATCAGAATAACATGAGTACGTAACCCTTTCTTCTGAAAAATTCTGCTATACATATATGCATTCTATACATATCTATCGTAAATCGTTCAATCAGTTGACTTTTTAAATCGGTTGACCGATCTAACGGTTTACGACAAATCTACATATCTGCATATCAGACAAACCCCTTTCTTCTTCGTTGCTACGTCTATTTGTTCTTCCCCACAACAATATAGAGGCCTTATTACATTACACACTCCAATTTGAATATTTTATAATATTTCATCACCGAGTCATATTTTGATTATCAAACTACCCGTGCTCTTTTCTAAAAGCAAACTGTATATTGCATATCCGTCTCTGTTTGATCCTCTACCAATATCTCCTTCAATTATATTTGTACAATCTGGGTTTAACAAAATAAGATATTTGGAGGGACAACATGATCCTCTACCACTCCCCTTATCATTCAGTTTTGATCGGGTAATGTGATTGAGAGAGAATGGGAAAGAGAATGAGTCATTCATACTTCTTTGTTTATTTATTCTTAAAAATAAGAAATGAAAATAAAATTGATTCTCCCGATAATTAAGTTAATTACAAAAATACCCTCACATAATAATGTTACAAGACTATAAAATTAGTACAATGCTATTAGTAGTGATATAGAAACTAATCTTGCTGATTTTGCTTTTGATATTGGTAGGAACATATATCATTTATGGAGTGCTGCAGCTGAGAGTGTGATCGAGGAAACAAAACAAACTTTGTTAAAAAAAGTATTAAAAAGATGTGAAAAGTAAAAACCTCACAACTATGATAAAAAAACCTTAAACCCTACGTAACTGAAAAATAATTTTTAACAAAAAAACGGTGCGGCTATTTCCACCACACTAAATACTTTATTCATCCCACGTCTTATTTTTTACCTTTAAAGGTCCAATTCTGGCCTTAAAATTTGAGAAAATCTATTTTTATTTTAATTCTTCTAACTTACAATTATAAAAAGTGATAAATCTAAAAATATTTCATTGATATATTTGACGCAAACCTCTATAATTCTCAACCCACATCTTATGTTCTACTCAATCGTTTTATTGAGTTCCTTCTTTACAATTATGAATTTACATATGTGTGTGTGTGTGAAAGACTACATTAGAAGCCATAAATATTAAAAAAATATAAGTTTAAGAACGAACATTCCCACCACACTGTATAACAACCCTGTCGAAGATTGAAGTGATTCTCAAATCTGATTTAGAAAATTGTTTTCTTTTAATGTTTAATATTATATTTTCACAAAAATTATAGATTGTGAGGTTAGTATTAGAATATTTAGTTTAAAATTAAAATGTAGGGTGCACACAACATCTGATGGGGTGACAATAGTCGTACAAAAAACATCAAAAACAAGAGTTTTAGTATGGACAATTTAGGAATTTCATAAATTTACATTATAGTTTTGGAAAAAAATGATTCACCCATGAATCAAACTTAATACCAATAGATTATTTCATAAAAATCTCATTTGAGATATTTTCTCCTTCATATGTATATCCAAACATGTTTGTCCATGCAACTTTACTTTGCATAGACGCTGAATAAAACCATAGCATTGAGCGAGAACGAGAGAAAAAGAGGAGAGACAGTCGGACTCTTTGATGCTCATCAAGTGGCACCTGATCTCAATTTAGATAGGGGCTTCCAGGGGTCGTGATGCGGTCTGGTTCCTGGTTTTCGACTGATGTTTTAACGCCAGGTTTTAGGATCTCATCTCTTGCAATGGAGGATGAAGGTTGTTCAGTAGCGGCACACTAATTGTTGACTCTCTCAATATCTACGGCAGCGAGGACTTTGGTTCTCTTTGGCGGCGTTACAGAGTTCGATGCAGAATCGTTGGTCTTCAAATTCATGAAGTTGCTTATGTTTTCTCTTGGCTGCGTGGACTTCGTAGGACTTTGAGCAATGGTGGATTGCGGTGGGGCGTGTGGGAGGAGGATACAGTTGTGCTGGTGATAGATGGAGACAGTGGAGCTCATGGGCGGTGCTGTGTAGAGGGAGATGTATTTGGGCTAGGGTCAACAACATCTTCTGGGCTTTGAGTTGGGCCCTTAATTATTCTTTGTGCTACTTTTTTGGGCTAGGGTTTCTCTTAGCTCAATTCTTTATTTTCAGATTGTATTTTTTAGTTTTTCATTTAATGGTCTCCTTGTTCGAAGATGGAGTGGGCTTCGATCCTGTGTCCTTTTGTTCCTTTAGTTGTTACGATTTAACCAATTGCACCAGTTTTGATGTACATCATGAGGTCTTAGGCGAATATATTGTTGGGTTAATTTTTTAATGTCTTATGGTTCAAAGTGTATATAGTGCTAGGAACCTTGGCTGGGAGTCTTGGTTTCAAGTGCATTTGGTGCACTACCTGAGCATTGTATGTAATAGGTGATCTTCAAATCCCTTAATTTGAGCGAGAGAGCTTATGTATGATCTTTTTGATCAATGCATTCCTCTTAACGGTGCCCTGGAGGTAAATATCCTTCAAACAAAGAGATTTCATTAAATTATGTTATTTTATTGAGCTGTTGCACCATGTATAAATATTGTGAAAAGATCGATACGGTTATTGTTGTTATTATTATCTTCTAAAGCAGCATACAGTAAGAATGAGTGAAATTTGAGCAAATTCTTCTACTGTGAGTAGTTTTGTGCAACTTTGATGTATGTTGATTGTGTTAAATCGGAGCAGCATATAATAAGTATGAGTGAAATTTGAGCAAGATCTTCTACTGTGAGTAGTTTGTAACATGAAAGTTACTAGTTTGTAACATGAAATTTGTACGTACAGTTTAACATGATTATTAAGGTCAGTAACTCGATTACTAGGGGTCACTAACTCGGTTATTCAGATAACGAACTTGATTACTAGGAATTAGTAGCCTTTTCGAGAATCAATACTCAGTTATTAGGGGTTGGTAACTCAGTTCTGAAGTGACTAGAATCTGATGACCGGAAAAAATCTGAGTTGTTAGTGGTTAGAAATCGAGTTACTGATGGTTATTAGGCCATGTTCCAAAAATTTTCATCTAGAGCCGATTAATCTCTGCCTAGGGCTAGGCGGTGCTTCATCATTTTGATTAAAATAGATTAATCTTTGTCATAAAAGTTATTAATCCCCTCCTAAGTCTGATTAATCCCTCTATTAATTTTCTTAGGAGTAGAGATTAAAGATTAATCCCTCTATTAATCCCTCTATTAAAGATTAATGCCTGTTCAAAGGATTAATCTTTGAACAGATTAATCCTTCTATTAAAGATTAATAACTCGATTAATTTTCTAGGCGCTTGTCCGCCCGACTAGCGCCCAGCGTTTTTAGAACATTATTATTAGGAGTCAATAATCGTGTTATTCGGGGTCAATAATCGAGTTATTCAGGGTCAATAACCGAGTAACCGGCAACCAGGATCTAACGACCAGAGAAAACTCTAGGGCCCCGTTTGGTTGCCAGGAAATCATGGTATGGAAAAGGAATTGATCTGGTTTTCCATTCCAATGCGCTGATTGGTTGTCAATCGAGACTGAAAAGGAAAAAAATAATTTGACTGGAAATGGACTCCCTCATAAAGCCTTAAATCAATTACTTCGATATAGATGGTATTCTATTTCCATTTCTCATCGTCAAAACCAAAATTACATCAATTATCCCTGACAAATTTTTAGATTCTCCCGCTAACAAATTTCGTTGGCCGCTCATACTTCCCGCTATTGCATCAGTATATCACTTTTACTAGATCACTTCTTCTTCCTCGTCTCTTAGCAACATCGATCTCGAGGTTTTCTCCTAACAAAGGTTTTCCTGAATTTTTTTTCTTGTTTTTAATATCTATCTCTCTTTGAATCTGTCTCTTGCTATTGGAAGAAGGCTATAGTGCTCAAATAATATGATTATCTTCTTGTTCTTCAGATCTGGGCAAACAAGGGTTCAATATTTTCTTTGAAGATCTGGGCAAAGGTACACTTCCTTCGATTATATACTTGTTTTTTTTCTTTATTTCTTTGATCGATTTCACATGACTTTGGTATTGGAATGATATTAGGATACCAATTTTCAATGAATTTGTTCATCTATTTAGGCTTCAATTATAGTTTGAGTGGTTAGTTATGAATTATCGTTTTCGGGGTTGGTCATACAGACCAGTCAGGAAGAAGATGATGATAGATCACTTGGGTAAAATCAAATTTTGATCTGTATATAAACTTGATGCATGAATGAGGAGTGTCCTCTCCTAACTTTTGCCTTTCCCTTTTCATGAATTAAGCCAGATATATTACAGAAGATCGATTAGAGAAAACTATAACCCATAAAAAATTAATATAAACTTCATGCTATTGAAGATCAATTTGTACTTCTCATCTCATTTTTGTTTTTTTAGTTGTTTGGTTGTTTGGAACATATAACTTGTAAAATACTATCTACAATATTCTTTATGCTTATTATGATTATGTTTTCTAAATTTGCAACATGGCACGTAGAATTATGCAAAGAAGGGAAAAAATTAAGCTTGCATTGTCATTCATGATCAATATATTCAATATCATGTGTATGATGTGTCTTGTTTTAGAACAACATTATAGAAAATATTTGCTGAAGAATGAACCAGAGGCCAATAGAGATGTTATACGAAATGTTACTCTTAGGCGACTCATATATTCAAATGATTTAACTTGTTTTGAGAACCTTAAAATGGATAGGTATACCTTTAATAAGTTATGTTTAATGCTTCGAACTACTGGAAAATTAAAAGATTCGAAAAATATGAGTGAGAATGAAATGGTTGCAATGTTTCTTTTCATACTTGGTCATCATAAAAAGAATAGAGTGATAAAGTTTGATTTCTTAAGATCTGGTGAGACGATTAGTAGGTGCTTCAATAAAGTATTGAATGGTGTTCTTAGATTGAGTGACAATCTACTTAAATCACCTGAACCAGTCCGCGAAAACTCAATGGATGACAGATGGAAATGGTTTAAGGTATATGACATTAAAAAAGTTTATTTGATTTCTTATATTATGTTAATATAAGTCTGTCCTAATATCATATTATTTCTTTTGTAGAATTGCCTAGGAGCATCAGATGGTACGTATATTAGGGTCAATGTATCGGAGAAAGATAAGTCTAGATATCACACTAGAAAGAACGAAATTGCAACTAATGTGCTAGGAGTTTGCTCTCAAGACATGAAATTTATCTATATTTTGCCGGTTGGGAAGGCTCTGCAGCTGATTCTCGAGTATTGCAGGATGCTGTGAGTAGGACTAATGGTTTACAAGTTCCACATGGTAAGAGTTTAGAGTATTTTCACTTTTGTTTTCATAATCTAGGATATGAATTCTAAAAATTAAAATAAAATTTATTTTAGGTTACTACTACCTTGTGGATGCTGGGTACACAAATGGTAATGGTTTTCTTGCTCCATATAGAGGGCAACGATATCATTTGACTGAGTGAAGAGAATGACACATGCCAACAAGTGTTGTAGAGTTTTTCAACATGAAGTATTCTATAGCTAGGAATGTTATTGAGAGGTGTTTTGGTCTACTTAAACTCTGTTGGGCTATCCTTCGAAGTCTTGCTTTTTACCCAATAAAGACACAATGCAAAATCACTCTTGCTTGTTGTCTTCTTCACAACCATGTAAGAAATGAGATGCCAATAGACCCGGTTGAAGCTTTGTTAGAGCAGAATGTAGAAGGAATAGAAGCTGACCCAATTACTGTTGTTGAATCATCTCCTCAATGGACTAATTGGAGGGATAATTTAGCAACTGGAATGTTTAATGAGTGGACAGCAAGTAAGCTAGGTGGACAACAAATAGGCTAGGTGGTTAAGTACGTACTTTGAGTTTGCATTGCTTATAATGATTAACAATGAAAATAAAGTTTCGTTTGATGTTTAATTTGTTGTTGGTTTTGTAATGTATTTCTTATTGTGAAATTTACTTATCTTTACTAGTTATTTGGATTGCACAAATGTTCATGGATTTGTCTTCTTGTAATATGGATTCTCAATCAATTGATCAACAGAAGGGAAGAGGTAGGAACAAACACAATTGGACCCCAACAGAGGATGAAAAACTAGTTGAAGCTATGGTGGAGTTATGTGTTTCAGGATCAATGATGAGTGACAATGGTTTCAAACCAGGAACATTTGTTCAAATTGAAAAGCAACTAGAGCAGAAGTTGCCGGGTAATGGGATCAAAGCTAGTCCACATATTGAGTCTCGGGTGAAGACACTAAAGAAACAATATAATGTCTAATAGATATGATTGTCACCAGTAGTGGTTTTTCATGGAATGATGAGAAGAAAATGATCATTTGCGAAAAAGATCTATATGAGGGTTGGGTGAAGGTTAGTTGTGTTTTTTTGTTATCTTTATCGTATATGTAAATATAGACAAATTACAATGATTTTTATGGATTTGGCAGAGTCATCCAGCAACAAAAGGAATGTGGATGAAGTTTTTCCTCATTTTGATAGCTTGGGAAATGTATTTGGTAAATGGAAAGCAAGCTGCCAATGCTACTGATTTTGTTGATGAGATTGATCTAAATCTAAACAATGATGGTCTAGAGGAAATTGCTGAAATGATGACTACTCCTCCACTTGTAGCACCTGTAGCAGTAGAAGGTTCAACTGAAGCTCCAAGAAATCGGAAAAGAAAGAGGACAGATGCATATGTACTAGGGCTGACACAAATGGTTGATGCAATGTCTAAGACTGCTGAAACAATGGATAAGCTTGTGGGAAGTCTGGCAGAATTTGATCCCATGCGACAAGTGTACAATGAGGTATCAAAAGTTGAAGGTTTAAGTACCACGTCTAAACTGAAAGTAAGTCAGATTATCATGGCTGATCATGTGAAAGTTAATCTCCTTCTCAGTCTTCCTGAAGATGTTAAAAAGAATGGGTGGAGGAATTGCTTCAGTAATCATTCTGAGTTTTGAATAAACCCTTTTACTGGGTTCAACACAGCAAGACATGAGATTTTGGTTTGTTTTGATTATCTACAATTGGGATTAAGTGACTTATTATCTTAGATTGAACACAAGGATGCTGCTTTTGTTGCTTGTTAAAATTCTGTTTCTCTTAACTATATTTCTTATTCTTTTCTACATGACAAGTTGTTTTTGAGTTAATAAGTTGCTTTTGATTTGGTTGATGTAATTTTTAATTCTGAGAATTATGAGTTTGGTAAACTTCAGTTCTACACAATTCCATAGCCAGCACTAACGGTTTTTTTGTCTCAACTATTCTGTAATCCTAGTTCTCTAACAGCAGCTCTGAGCAAATACACAACTTATTTAACAAAAAAATAACAAAACTTGCATTTAGGTATCAAGTAATTTAATATGGTTTTAAATTCATATAAGGGTGTTGTGGGAAATTATTAATTTGTATTCCATTCTTATGACTCACCAAACACTACAATAGGAATGGAAACTTGAATTTCAATATTTGATTTCTTAAATATACCAAACACTCGTATGGAAACGTCAATATCTATTTCATTCCATATCAGTATGGAAAGGAAAGTATATATTTTTCTTATTTTTTCTTTCCAGCCAACTAAACGGGGCCTAGGGTAAGAGGTTTAATGATAGAACGCATAAACGCTTTATATGATGTAAGTATTTATTATAATCAAATTCCAATAATCCACTGATGAAGGAAGAGGTAAGTTACATAAGCAACTACCAATCTTATTTTTACAAAAGCTGAGATTATGTGTTGTATAATATAGGATTATATAGCCATCATAATACATGTGTTACAATGTTAGCATGTTCTAGCTTAGTTGTTGTCATACCAGAACTGGTTCTGGAGATACTCAACGACATTGTTTTCAACTTGGAAGGCCTTGGTGAGAACATCAAGCTTGATCGGAGGTTTGGAGCCGAAAACTGCATTGGCTATGGTGATGACACCCGGGTTCTGGCTACTAAGACCGGCAATAGCCACGGCTTTGTCCTTTCCGATGTTGAACTGGAAGTGAATAAGACCAACCGGGAAGACAAACACATCTCCAGGGTACAACACTTTGGTGAAGAGCTTGTTACCTTTGTCAGTGTTGGATGTGACGAAGCCAACGTAGAGAGTGCCTTCCATGACCATAAGGAACTCCGAGGCTCGAGGGTGGGTGTGAGGAGGGTTTAGTCCACCATTTGGTGCGTAGTCTATGCGAGCTAGGGATATCCCAAGAGTGTTCAGGCCTGCTATTTGCTCCACATTCGCCTGGGTGACATTGGAACCGACCGGATTTGATGTGTTTCCAGGCATCCGGAGCCCGGAAAAGAAGAAATCGTCTTCTGTTACAAGCTTTGGGTCCTTGCAGAATTTCCCGTTCACAAACACTGCAGTATGCATGGAACGTATACCATATCAGAACGTGCATAATTCATTAATGCAACTACAAAATTTAATCCTACATATATATATATATATATATAACATATATTGGAAGCAGCAATATACAGATATACGAGTGACTACTATATTGTTATGTACCGGCCGAATCAGTTGGGTTGGACTTAAGAGCAACACAGAAATCCTGGAGAGAACTAGGATCAGAGGCAGAGACAAGGTGGAAGGTTGCCAATGCCAGTAGGGCAAAAGCAGCAGCTGCTGTTTGCAAATGAACACCTTTCATCATCGTGATCGTAATACTCAGTATATGTTAGTGTTTTGTATAAGAGAGAATTGAAGGTGGATCAGTGGATGAAAATCTTGTATGGAGCAAATGCCTATTTATAGATGGAAGAGATGGAGAGATACATCTGAACTGGTCCTGGATTTGGCCATGTCCATGGAAGCAGGTAAAGACTTGATATTCAGAAGCAGGTAAAGACTTGGATATATTCCGTACCAATTCTTGATAGCCAATCCAATATATTGATCCCCTCTTCGGGTATTACCTTAAGGTCCAACACTTCGATATGAATGAGCCAAGCTCAGTGACTAATGGTATGAATGAGAGGTGGAAGCAAATAAGAAGAAAGAGTTGCTTTAAGACGTGGCTAAAAGGATTAACCCGGCTATAATAAAGCTTATGTTGTGGTTAACCATGGAAGTCAAGTATTACGACTCGTTCCATTATAAACACCAAACATAATGAAACTATATAATGTTGAATATAGCTACCCAGAATTCATAAGCCCTACAAAGTCCACTTCTTCTCATGCATTTCCACAAGTTCACCTGCGCGTAGAAATTAGAAACACACCTCAGGACGCAAGACGATTTTAATTACCTCTTACCTTTAGCATCATGAGACTTGTATATTTTTTGGAAATGGACTTAATAGTGGACATGTATTTATTAGGCCCAAAGGTCAATTCTAGACAAATCCATATCGTATATCTGCCCACGAAAACAGGTTTGGGCTAATACGATTGCTTCTTCTTTTGCTCCTATGATATTAGGCATAACAAAAAAACGGGCCGACATTACTTTTGTAGGCCACTAACCAATGACCCTGAATTTTAATTGGACGAGAGAGATTTGAACAACCCTCACAATTCAAATACATGATTCGCATGCTTCTGATTGTTGAGTTTCTCTATGCTTTGCGGTTGTAAATTGTAAGTTGGTTTTTTCCCTTCGAGTTCGGAAAGAGAAAGCTTTAATTAGCTTTTGGTACCACCGTGGTTAGCTTCATTTTCAAGCTTCAATAATGACACAATGTCTGTGTCACCTTCCTACCTTGGTTCGGAGATTGGGCTTGAACGGAGCATGTCCGAGGTCCGAACAGAAGAGACAAGCCGAGAATGTTGGCCTGAACGAGCCAGAGGTAGAAGAAGAAAAAGTTAGTCTTGTAAATCGTGAGTCATGGGTAATATCAAGAACAACAAGCTGAAGGCTCTACCATTGGAACGAAGATTCTGTCCGTCTCAACTGTCAAACCTACCAACCGAACAACACAAGCCCAACAGTATTGAATTAAGAAAGATTAAAGCGACAGTTAAGGCTGTCCGCGTCTCTCCCCCAGTGAGAGAGTCAAGCACACCCCCTATTCTACGTTCGCAATTTTACTTATAATAGTCCAAGGGTTGCAACTTCAGTGACTTCCAAGTCTTATTGGTCAGTAGTCTACGCTCTTAGTCTTCGCCTGCCTCTATTTTATTCTCCTTCTCCTCCGCGGACGATAAAGCCTGCTTCTTGTGGAGCTCTGACTTCTCACTGGTACCCATTTGGAGCATCTTTCTGTTCCAGCTTAGCTTCAACCATTTTGCTTCGGAATTCAGGTCAGTAACAAAGTCCAGGAATTCATGGGTTCTTCACATTCTGTTTCTGTTCAGTTCAATCTTAAGCCTTACATACAAGTAGGGAAACAAAATGGGAGTATTACTAAATTGCAATTGATATATATGAAACAAAATGGGAGTATTACTAAATTGCAATTGATATATATATATATATATGAAACAAAATGGGAGTATTACTAAATTGCAATTGATATATATATATATATATATATATATATCAATTGCAATTTAGTAATACTCCCATTTTGTTTCCCTACTATATATATATATTGATGGGTTTGGTTTTGAGTTTGAGGAACAAACAAGCACCACAACCAGAACACCTCCTCCTCCGCCACCACCATCATACCAGCTTTCGAACCCCGCCAACGCCTTAACCACAAAACTGACGGGAAAGCCAGTGCAATTGATATTGTTATCTGTTCCCAACTTCATCAAATAGTGGAGTTATTTTTTCCCAAGTGGAGCTTAGCTGAGATTAGAATGCTTCTGTGAAACAAACTGAACTATCCAGCTGAAGCTTAACGAGACTAATTTTGCTTTCTATTTCCTTCTTGTAGGTCATCTTTAGTTTATAAGAAATGGCTGATGATGGAAGAGATGAGTTTCCTATGCTTTCAGAAACCCATCCACAATCATCAAATGAGCGCTTGGCGTTACAGACTGAGAGATTTATGTCCAGGACCCGGAGCGCATCAATTTCCATTCCTATGAACTCTATGGACTCATATGAAAGGGGTGAAGTTAACCTTGTAGGCTATACTGGTCCCTTAAGGACTCGCACAAAAACGCCAGTCTTAGCTATGAGTGGTCCGTTATATGCTAACCGGGGCGGGCCTGATCATGTTCTGCAGCTACCTAAAGGTTTGACAGATCAAGAAGCAGCAGAAAAGTTTCCTTCTACTAATACAACAATCAAGAGTGAGTGGAATGACGAGTATGCTGCAAGAAACGGGCATTTACTGAGATCTGGCCAATTGGGGATGTGCAATGATCCTTACTGTACAACTTGTCCAACTGTCTATAAGGCTACTCGACCAAAACACTTGAGGCCCTCCGGTATATTTGACCACAAGGTATCATTCTTTTGTAATTTTTATTCCACCGGAAGCTGGCTCGTTTTTATGTAAATGTTATTGTAGTTATTTTGTTGCTGCTTTCTAGTACATGCTCATGAGCAAATCTGCATCCTGAACACTTCGATTAGCTGAGCTTGACAGCATATATATCTAAGCTTTTGTGGCTAGGCTTGTCAAATGGTTAGTTATTCACCTATCTTAGGCTTTTTAGTGTATCGAGATACTCACAACATAGTTCAGTTTTTGCTTATTCTTGTACAACATTTTCTTTATCACTGTTTATCTACTTCTTTGTCATGTCTCTGTCATTTTGTATTCTCTTCTTAATGATGGTTTATAAGCTCATACAATTATTCTCTCTTTTTTTTCTTTTTTTTACGCAGTTCCATAATGCTTTCTATGGTGATGCCAAGGGATGGGTGAGGAGCTTTTTCTCATGTCTGCGTCCATATATTCCTGGAGTTATGAATCCTCATACTAAAATTGTGCAGCAGTGGAACCAGTTTTTTGCCATTTCTTGCTTAGTAGCAATCTTTGTAGATCCCTTGCTTTTCTTCCTGCTGTCTGTTCAAGAGGTAGCGTCCATTTTTTCTCCTCATTTCATGACTAAATTGACATTATCAGTTAACTTAAGATTAAAGTTCTGATTTGAGTAACATGATTTGCTTTATCCCTCTATTGACATAATTGTAATTATAATGCCTTTCTGAGGAGAAGGAAGTGAGTTGAAACAATTCTTTTGGTTGAATGCGTATGATACCTGTTATAATCATTCATAAATTTGTTTTCCTGTTTCTGAATGCAGGATAATAAATGTATAGTTATTGATCAGCCATTGACCACTACTTTTGTGGTTTTCAGAAGCATAACTGATCTCATATACTTCATGCACATACTTCTCCAGGTAAGGACTTCCTTTCCTTGCATCTATTTGGAACTCGTTTTGAGTTGTTATGCTCTCTCATCATAGTATGATATATGCCAGTCCTCTTCTTTTTCTTATTCTTGCTTTTTTTGCAGTTTTGTGGGATTCATTTTATCACTGTCCTTAGATCTTGTCTCAAAGGTCCCGTTTGTTATTTTAATAGTATTTAGTAAGATGGTGAACAATTGTACTATCCCAGTATCTTGGACTGCTTTCGAGTGGGGCAGCAACTCCTCCATATTCTCACATGCCTGTTCACTACCTCCATTAATGGGTCACACTGGCAGGAAACTCTCCCAAGAGATAGGATTCTATCATATGTTCATTGAACCAAAAATAAGATCTCCCCTAGTATAGTCCTTAAAAAAGTTAAAGGGACAGCTTGTTATATATAACCTACTACCTTCAATATAGTGTGCTATACAGGCTTTATATAGTTTGGATTTATAGCTCCGTAGCTTAGCTGACCTCTACTATAGTCCAGCCTCGCCTGATAAATCAATTCTTATATCTGTTCATCTCTTTGCAGTTTAGATTGGCTTATGTTGCTCCTGATGAGTCTAGAGTAGTTGGTGCTGGATTGTTAGTTGACCATCCAAAGAAAATTGCTCTCAATTACCTTAAAGGATATTTCCTGATTGACTTTTTCGTTGTATTACCACTACCACAGGTAAACCTCTGTCTCTCTTAATCTTTTTATTCATTTTCCACTTTTTTGGTATCTTCTTTTGCATCCATTCAAACTTCAGCTTACTATAAACAACTTCCTGAAGTTCAAATGTATGTGATGTTACTAAGTTCGTATAATAGGTTGAATACCAGTAGGAAAAAAATTTGATAAGATTAGTATAAAGGTCACTATGTTTACGATTTAGTACAGAAAACCCAAATGGTAAAGAAAACAGAATTCAAATAAAATGTGAAGTTTCTCAAGGGAGATGCCTTTTTATGATTCTGATGTGATAACATGTGCTTGATAAGTTGATGCTTTTTCCAAAGAATATGTACTGTCTTGACAAGCAGATAGTTACAGGACTTCATCTACTATAGCACTATAATAAAATAAAATTTTAGCCTCAGCATTAAAAAGTTAATTTATGAATACTATATGTAGTGGAGCAATTGATCACCGATTGAAAAGAATGGAAATGGCACCCCTGCCTGCTGTCCTCTCCCTCTAACCTGAAGAAAATTTTAGTAATTAGGCTCATGTTTGATCTAAGTACATATTTTTCTCCTTGAGGTAAACTTTTATTCAACTTGTTTGTAGATCATACTATTGCTAATTCTGCCAAAGAACTTGGGATCATCTGGAGCAAACTACGCAAAAAATCTTTTACGTGCTGCTGTTCTTTTTCAGTATATTCCCAGACTGTGTAGGTTTCTACCTCTGGTTGCTGGGCAGTCTCCGAGTGGCTTCATATTTGAATCAGCATGGGCTAATTTTATAATAAATCTTCTCATCTTTGTCTTGGCTGGCCACGTCGTCGGGTCATGCTGGTACCTCTTTGGATTACAGGTGGGTTGCTGCCATTTTATCATTGAACATCTTGAATTTCGTATAATAAACATCATGTTCCTCAGACCCTAAAGCTCTCTGGAAAGTATAGTATGTCCATCTTTACTCACATCTCACACTTGGTCAATTAAGAAACAATTTACGGGATAACTTGTCCTGACATTGTGAAGAATCCGAGAAACTGTTTCCATCGATTATTGTTAAGTTAACATTATTGTTCATTATTTCATTTGTCATTGTCTATTTGGTTTGTAGTCATGATATATTAACATGATAATTCATTATTTGTATATATTTATATACATTATTACATCATGGTCATGAACATAATAGAATATTTATTGGACATCAGAATAAAGGCTGGTTTTTAGTCATTTGCTTACTCAATGTTTCTTGTCCCAGAGGGTTAATCAATGTTTTCGAGATGCCTGTCACAACTCTACAATTGATAACTGCATGAGCTTAATAGACTGTGGGCATGGAAGTAACAGTGAAGATCGTACATGGAACGAATCACTGCATAGTACCTGGAAAAACAATGTAAATGCTACTGCTTGTTTGTACGGAACTGATTTTGGCTACGGAATCTACGTCCAAGCTGTTCTCCTTACGACAGAAAATAATGTAATCACTCGATATGTATATGCGTTGTTTTGGGGATTTCAGGTATTGCTTTAATTCATCATTTATGCATACCTTCTTTTGGCTGTTTCATACTGATATGCTCATGTAAGTCAACTCTGTTTATAAGTTAGTGAGACATTTAGTTTGACTATCAAAAGGCAGCGAGGTCTTCTGACATTTGTGAATCAAGTAGGGATGTCACTATCTGAGAGGACATTCAGCCATTTTATATGATGAGGGGCACCGCACCCCATTTAGGGTAGTGGGATTTGCAAGTAGTTATCAACTGAATTGTCACAAACCTTGAAACTTCAGACCTTACAAGTCAGAATTTAATTTCCACCCTTCTCTGTATTATCCCATATAGTTGAGAGATAAGTTGAGTGAGTCCTGAAATTTTTCTGTTCCAGAATGAACTCAAAGACTGTAGAAGAGTTTTCTAGTCTTTTGTTCATTACCCGTTTAGAAATTATGCACAAATCTCTAGACCGAGTAGTGAAAGAATATAAAAGATTTGGCTTCAAATATTTCCTGGCATAAGGCTTGTCTTGTTGTTATTTCAGTATGAAATGATTGAAGCTAGATACTTTATATTGTCCTACTTAATTTTGTAATGCAGTCTATAGTATGATTATTATCTTAGTAAATAATTGCCCTGTTTATATGATGAAGCAAATTAGTACTCTTGCTGGAAACCAAATTCCAAGCTATTTTGTGTGGGAAGTCCTCTTCACGATGGCTATTATTGGCCTAGGTCTATTGCTGTTCGCTCTGCTCATAGGAAATATGCAGAACTTTCTGCAGGCTCTTGGGCGGAGGTGTACTACTTCAATCTGGTGCTTTATTATTGGTTCTTCCTAACCTAAGATCATATAACTGGATGATATTATCATGAACATAGCTTTGAATTTATTGTGGCTAATTAATTAATTTTTTGATACAATATTATGGCTAAATTACCTTCCACTGATAAACATAACTTGTGCATTGACGCTGCAGATCTTTGTTTTCTTTGTTTGCTTCCTTAAAGCTTCCTAGGTTGGCCAGCTGGATATTATCTTACAAAACTATTTTCTTGTTTGTCTAATATTTTGAAGTTGAAAGCTATATGCATTGAGTTATTTAATATCACTAATGGTTGTGATGTGATTAATTCTTGACTTCTTGATTATAAATATTTAGAAAAATATGGTAAAAAAGCTATTATTAATAAAAATATTCGATTTACCGCTTAAATGCTTTTCCTTCGGGTTTGGAAAGAAAAAAAAGGAAAAAACTGAACCTGTTTTTTGTCTCTCTTTACAGAAGGTTAGAAATGTCTCTGAGACGCCGTGATGTTGAGCAGTGGATGAGCCATAGACGTTTGCCTAATGAACTAAGGAGGTATAACATATTCATAATATACTCTTTTGAGGTATTTGATATTACACCCAATTTATTAGACCCATTTTAAATTAGGGGTATTTGATGTTACACCCAATTTAGTAGACCCATTTTAAATTACACCCACTTTTAAAATACACCCAAATTTATTAATTAAACTTGTATAAACAAAATAAACCTATTATTTAGAATAAATAATAAAACCTATTTTTTTCTAGAATTATAGAAGTCATTATCTCTAATCGTTAATGAAATGGTATCCCATAAATATGTGAACCCTAAACCCTAACCCCTAACCCATAAATCCTAAACCCTAAACCATAACCCCTAAAGCCTAACCCCTAAACCCTAACCCATAACCCTAACCCTAACCCTAACCCTAACCCATAACCCTAACCCTAACCCTAAACCTAAACCCTATACCCTATACCCTATACCCAAAACCCAAAACTCAATTCCTCTATTTGTAACCTAACTTAAAGGTTATAAACAAAATGCATGGTTGATATCTATACCATAAGCACAAATTAAAATGTAGAAAACAAAATTAAAATCGGAATGGTCAAACCGTCAGAAGAAAAATGGTGACAAATTTTAGTTTTAAAAATAAAACCTATAAGACATGTTAAATAATTTGAATTTGGTGTAAATTAAAATGAAATATGTGAATAAGTTTATCTTAAAAGAGTCTCCATTTTTTAGGTTTTTCTCTAATTTCCTCTTTAAATTACACCCATCTTTAAGATTGTTTTAAAATACATCCAAATTTATTAATTAATAATTTAAACAAAATAAACCTATTATATAAGATAAAAAATAAAACCTATTTTTTTTTCTAAAATTACAGAAGTTGTCATTATTTCTAGGCGTTAATGAAATGGTATACCATGAAAATATGAACCATACCCTAAACCCTAAACCCTAACCCTAAACCCTTAAACCCTAAACCCTAAAACCCTATACCCTAACCCTACTCTATACCCAAAACCCAAAACTCAATTCCTCTATTTATAACCTAACTTAAAGGTTATAAACAAAATGCATGGTCAATACCTACACCATAAGCACAAATTAAAATGTAGAAAACATAATTAAAATCAGAATGGCAAAATCGGTAGGAGAAAAATGGTGACAAAATTTAGTTTTAAAAATAAAACCTATAAGGCATGTTAAATCATTTGAATTGGGTGTAAATTAAAATGAAATATGTGAATGAGTTTATCTTAAAAGTGGCTCCATTTTTGGGTTTTTCTCTAATTTGCTCTACTTTTTTTCTTGGATTTGCACATGAAGTTACATCATCCATTTTAAGCTGTGCAAAACTGCATCATTTGGAAACTTGTTATGATTGAAATCATGACTGCAGTTAACAATGAACGTTACTTGGACAGTTGGACACACGCCACATTTCCCTATATACTAAAGGGGGTGCAAAGTTGCCCTGTTCACGTCCACTGTTTAAATGGAGCCGAGCCAATCCACCTAGAGCCGAGCCGTGACATTTTCTATATAACAATGGAGGAACGAGTCGATCTCTTCCACCTCTCTACATCATTCACAAAAGCTCTGTCCAGCTTTTCCATTACCCCGATCCTTTCGTTTGGATATTAGTCAGGTTGCACTACTCCACCGCCTCACAGAACCTTCGCATCTTATCGCTCTCCGCCCCCAAATTTCTCTCCTCAGTTCATGATTGCGTTGAAATCGTCGTAGACTAGAACTGGGTCTGATGATGATGTCGCAATCCGGGTAAGCAGCTCCCTTCCGCCGGTCACCGATTCAAATTTGGTTAGTTTTCCCCTGTTTGTTTCTCTGGTTTGAATTTGTTGTGAAATTGAGGCTTCTGGGTTTTTAGAGTGGAGAAAGGAAGAGGGTAGCTTGATCTCCAGAAATCTATTAGAAAACAATGATCCCCCCATCGAGCTCTACTATCGGAGAGTAACCTGGAATGGAGCCCGGTCCTTCCGACACCGGCCTGGAAGGTATGGGTTTGTTGATTATAGGTTTGATTTGGGGGATTTTTTGTTTCTAGGGTTTTACTTTTGTTTTTGTATGGGGTGAAATTTGGGTTTCTCATTGATTTCTGGGTTTAACATGTCAGGGGTAATAAGATCGAACTGAGGCAGGAGAAGTGAAGGTGAATCAGATCGGGGTGAGGTAGAACTGTAGAAGTAGTGAAGGTGAATCGTAATTCAATCTTTTTTCTTCCGTTCTACTTCCTTTCAATAGGGATAAGTATGTTGCCATATTATAAACTTTGATCAGTACCACTTTTCATGCATTCTGGGAAGGACACCCTCTATAAATGTGTCGAATAGAACATTGGGAATAATTGAATGATGTGTAAATGAGCTTTTGTTGGTGCAAAAGTTTTTCTGGATTCTTTTTGGTGTCTTCTTATTTGCAGTTTCATGTGCTAATATTTTACCAGTTTGTTGTTTCGTTTCTGAATACTGATTCATTTTCTTTTTTTGACAGGTGATTATAAACTCTGAGGTCTGGGATCTCCGGAACTTTAGACTCCTCCGAAGTGTACCTTCGTTAGACCAAACTATAATTACTTTTAATGCCCGTGGTGATGTAATTTATGCAATTCTTCGGAGAAATCTTGATGATCTGATGTCTGCGGTGCATACCCGTCGTGTAAAGCATCCTCTGTTTGCTGCTTTCCGCACAGTGGATGCAGTTAACTACTCGGACATTGCCACTATTGTGGTTGATCGTTGTGTCCTCGACTTTGCTACAGAGTCAACCGATTCTTTTCTCGGGCTGATCACTATGGATGACCAAGATGAGATGTTTGCATCTGCTAGGGTTTATGAAATTGGTCGCCGAAAGCCAACAGATGATGATTCTGATCCTGATGACGCTGAGAGTGAAGATGACGATGATGATGAGGAAGACGAGGTCTTGCTGTTAGTGTCGGTATCTCATGTCCAAAAGTCAGTTCAGAACTAAATTTTATTAATTATATAATTCTGACCTGCACTGGCGCGGGTATTTCATCTAGTATCCATCGAATTGTGGTGCTAACTTCTTTTTTCTGCGGACAACTACTGTTTATACTAATTAGATATATTCCAAGGAATAGCGTCTTCACTAAAAACTTTCATTTTTAAGTGTTTTAAAATAAACACCTCAAGGATCTTAACCTACCAAAAAGAGGAAAACAATCTCAAGAATCTTGACCACACATGACATAAACATCCACTGCAATGTGTGATACATATGATTGTTCTAATATGTAGGCGAGTACGCCTAGCTGAAAGGTACAATTGGGCAGCTACTAGAGGGGTAAATGAAGAAATGCTTTTGGAAGTCTTGCCTGAAGACCTTCAGACAGATATAAGAAGACATCTGTTCAAGTTTATTAAGAAAGTAAGTATCTTAGAATCTGTGGACTATAGATTGCATGTATAACGATGAGTTATGTCTTTGAGTTCAAGTCCTTAAAGTTCACAATAGTTGGTAAAACTTACAATTTAAGCGTAAAATTGTTAACAATTGGCATGAACTCATAATGGATACATGCTACTTCTCTAGGTACGGATTTTTGCCCTCATGGATGAACCGATCTTAGATTCCATTTGCCAAAGACTAAGACAAAAGACGTACATCCAAGGAAGCAAAGTTTTGTGCCATGGTGGTCTAATTGAGAAGATGGTCTTTATTGTGCGCGGGCAAATGGAGAGCACTGGAGACGATGGCATTAGAGTTTCCCTATGTGAAGGCGATGTTTGTGGTGAAGAACTTCTCACATGGTGTCTTGAGCGTTCATCGGTAAACAAAGGTATTAGTTTGATCATTAACAGATTGCCTGTTTATAACATACATGTCAAGGTTCAGGAGCAGTGCAACCAGTTGACTCAGTCAGCGCTGCCCACTTATTGCACCCGGACATTCCACTTCACAGAGAATTCCATTGAATTATGCCAATTACAGTATTGGTCGTGGTGCATGATCAATTTAGAAATACAACACCAAATTATTCGTCTGTGGTGTCTGTTACAGATGGTAAAAAGATTAGGATTCCTGGACAGCGGATGATAAGCAACAGGACAGTTCTGTGCTTAACGAACATTGAAGCATTTTCATTAAGAGCCGCTGACATTGAAGAAGTCACCAGTCTATTTGCTAGATTCTTGCGCAACCCACGTGTCCAAGGAGCCATAAGGTAATTAATCAGAGAATTAAGATTCAAAATCTCATGAATTTATGCATTTGTTAGAGAACCATTTCCATCCTAATGCATATGATTGAACATATGTAATAACACAGTTAGTCTGCGACTTGATTTGTTTATGTGCTGCATCACAATGCAGGTACGAGTCTCCTTACTGGAGAGGTCTTGCAGCAAGATGCATTCAAGTGGCTTGGAGATATGGGAAAAAGCGCCTAAATCGAGCAGACACTACTCAATCCAATCCGCCTTGTAGTTGAACAAGTGACCTTAGTGTGGTTTCTGCACATATATCAGATATATCTTCAATCCAATATGTATACCTGGAGACGTAATCCATGATTCCTTGTGTGTACATACAAAGTACTTTCCAGTAACAAAAAAAGTTCGATGTTATCATATTGCTAATATTTGATTCTCAAAAGTCTTGAGGGTTCCAGTTTCAAATTTTATTACTATACACACATGTCTTTGGAGGCTGTCGTTTATGTTAGAACGCTGTATCACACAGAAATTGGGAGCTGTACAAGCTTATCCTTTATTCAACAATCTTCTAAGCTTTTAAATAAGCCAAGTACAACAAAATGAGCTAGAAATCAGCTCTTGAACTTCATCCCTAAAAAAAGGAAACTAACTATTTTGAATGAATCAAAAACAGAAAGATAAGAGTTGGATCCTAACTAGTAGGATTTATTAACCGAAAACAGAGTAAAAACAACAGACTCTAATTGAAATGCTTCAGTGTTTGAACCGGTTTTTGGCGCCAAAAACAAATTCAAACAGACTTCAACATATCCTCCCCTGAACTGGACTGCAGACGCATTCAGTTCATTCCTCAATCCCCTTGTATACTCTCAGGTCTCTCATCTTGACAAAAGCCTCGAGCTTCAAAGGTTTAGTCATTACATCAGCAAACTGATCTTGAGTTCTACATAATTTCAGCTCAATCACTCCTTCACTAGATAGTTCACGCAGAAAGTGATATCTGACATGAATATGCTTACTTTTCTCATGAAGAACAGGGTTCTTGGTCAGCTTGATAGTAGAGCAATTGTCACAATGTATTATTGTGCAATTGTTGTCACTCCATCCAATGCTTTTCAATATCCTTTGTATCCAAATGGCTTGACATGCACACGCAGCTGCAGCAATGTATTCAGCTTCAGTTGTGGAAAGACAGACAACAGGTTGTTTCTTTGAGCTCCAAGACACTGCTCCAGAGCTTAGTATAAACACATAACCATATGTGTTTTTCCTATCATCACTGTCACTAGCATAGTCGTTGTTTGTAAAGGTCAGTAACTCTCCAGAACCTTCTCCTTTTTTGTAACTCACCCCATAGTCAGTAGTAGCCTTCACATACCTCAAAGCTCTTTTGACAGTCTGCATATGTAATTCAGTACGCCTTTCCATATATCTACTTGGTAGACTCATCACGTACATCAAATCAGGCCTTGTCACTGTCAAATACATCAAGCTTCCTATTACTTGCTTGTATTGTGTGGTGTCCACCCTTCTACCTTCTTCATCTTTTCCAATCTTGAATCCAAGAACTATAGGATTCTTGACTCCATTGCTCTCCTCTATCCCAAATCTTTGCAATAGTTCACCAGCATACCTCTTTTGACTGATAAAGATCTCAGTCTCACTTTGAATAACCTCTACTCCTAGAAAGTACTTCATTCTTCCTAGATCAGTCATATCAAAAACTTGTTGCATGGAGTTCTTGAATTCTTCACACATAACAGAATCATTGCCTGTGAAAATTAGATCATCTACATACACACTGACAATTAGAACTTTTCCATCTGAGTTGCTCTTGGTGAACAGAGTATGCTCGCTAGAACACTTCACAAAACCCTCTGCAATAAAGTAAGACTCAATCATGTTATACCAAGCTCGTGGAGCTTGCTTAAAACCATAAAAAGCTTTATGTAGTCTCAGCACTTTATGTTCTTCACCTGCTTTCACATATCCATGTGGCTACTCAACAAATACTTATTCATCCAATTTACCATGCAGAAATGCACTTTTTACATCTAACTGAAAGACATACCAGTTGTTTTGAGCTGCCACTGCAAGAATCAATCGAATTGTATCCCATCTGGCCACAGGTGCAAAAACTTCCTTGTAATCCAAGCCATGCTTCTGAGAGTACCCCTTTGCAACCAGCCTGGCCTTGTATTTCTCCACTTCCCCTTTTTTATTTAGCTTGGTCTTGTATAACCATTTTACTCCAATAGCTCTGGCTTCAGCTAGGAGACTAGTCAAATTCCATGTCTCATTTTTTTCTATGACTTGCATCTCCATATCCATATATAGCTTCTTTCCATTTTGTACTGCCTACTGCTTCTTTAAATGTGCTTAGATCACCATGTTCTGTATAGAGCACCATGTTGACATCTTCTTCTTCTTCAGACAAGCCCTCTCCTGAAACATACTCTTCCATCAATGATGGAGCTCTTCTAATCCTTCCCTGCTTTGAACTCTGGTTGTTCTCTTCTTGAGACACTATTGATAGCCCTACATCAGTTCTTCCTCTAAGTTCTTGACTTTCCTCTGGTTAAGCATTTTCATCTTCACTTTCAGACTCTACTTCACCCTGCTCATCTTTCTTATCTCCCCAGACGAGTACTTCACTGCTCTTCTCTTTGTCTCCCTATTTCCAGCATTCCTCTTCTTTAAACACTACATCTCTACTGATGACTATTTTTCCAGTAGTTGGATTGTAGAGTCTGTATGCCTTTGTGTTTTCTCCCAATCCCAAGAACAAACACTCCATACTCTTGTCTTCCAGCTTTGTCATGTTTTGATCAGGAATATGCACATGAGCAATGCACCCAAATACTCTGAAGTACTCAACAGATGGCTTGTGACCACTCCAAGCTTCTTCAGGTGTTTGATCCTTCACAGCAGCAGTTGGACTCTGATTCATTACATGCACTGTCCACCTTACAGCTTCAGCCTAAAATTCCTTTGGGACTTCCTTTTCAGATAACATGCTCTTGACAAAGTTCATGATACTCCTATTTCTTCTTTCTGCTACACAATTTTGTTGTGGAGTGTAGGCTGCAGTGAGCTGCCTTGCTATTCCATTTGAGTTGCAAAACTCATTGAACTCTTCTGAACAGAATTCTCCACCTATGTCTGTCCTTAAGCAGCTTATTCCTTCACCTACCTCCTTCTCCGCCAAACTTAAATTTTTTGAATACAGCAAGTGTTTCTGATTTTTTAAACAAGAAATATACCCATATCTTCCTACTAAAATCATTAATGAAAGTAGCTAGGTACCTCTTCTTACTGTTTGATTCTGGACTAATAGGACCACATAAGTTAGCATGTACAAGTTGGAGTTTTTTCTTTGCTCTCCATTGACTTGTCTTAGGAATGGATACTCTGTGCTGCTTCCCTATCAAGCAGTTCTTACACAGTCTTGATGGTGTCTTCAGTAAGGGCAGACCATTCACCATTTTCTTGTGATGCAAGGTTCTCAAACCCTTGTAGTTTAGATGAGCATATCGACAATGTCATAGGTGAGATTGATCCTTTGATGCAACTTTATGACAGCTAGCTTCAGAAGATCTAGTACACACTGAGTGATGAGGATGCATTTCAGCTAAAAGGACAAACATCCTATTAGTTGTCATACCAGTCTGTATTATCAGCCCTTTAGAAGGATGATAGACTCTACAGATATTATTCTCCATCAATACAGCTAGTCTCTTCTCTTGCAGCTGACCTACACTCAATAAGTTGTTCCTGAGCTCAGGGACATAGTAAACCTGTGTAATGACCTGAGTGATTCCCTCAACATGAAGTCTTATACTTCCTTCTCCCACTACATTCATTCTGGTGTTGTTCCTAAGCTTAACAGTTGACTTGTAATTCTCATTTAGACTAGTGAACCATAGCGTATTTCCTATCATATGATTAGAACAACCTGAATCAATAAACCATACCTCTTCTATTTTAGCCTTGTGTTCCTCTATATGTTTCATGAGGAGCAGCTCTTCACTTTCATCTATTTCGACATAATTGGCTCCCTTCTCCCAGTTAGGACATTTATATTGAAAATGTCCCAGTTTATGACATTTGAAACATTCAACAATTGCTTTGTTGAATGATCCTCTGCTACGTCCACCACCTCTACCTCTGAAGCTGCCCCTTGGTTAGCCCCTTCCTCTTCCTCTGAATTCTCCTTCAGTTACTTTCAGCACTTGCTCTTTCCCATTGTTATTTTTCTTCATCTTCTGTTCATGACAAAGCAGTCAGCTTTGAAATGCATCAATTGAAAGTGTGTTGACATCTCTCGATTCCTCAATGGCACATACTACATAGTTGTATTTGTCCAACAGAGTGCACATGATCTTCTGCACTAAGAATCTGACATGTCTTCTCCCAGATTTCTCATGTCATTTGCAACCACCATCACTCTACAGAAATACTCACTGATATTTTCTCCAGATCTCATCTCCAGGACTTCAAATTCCCTGCGCAACTTGTTCATCTGAGCGTTCCTCACTCTCTCATTTCCTTGATACTTAGTTTTCATCGAATCCCACAATTCCTTTACAGTATTTTTCTGTTGGATGGTTTTGAGAATAGACTTCTCAATTGATGCAAAAGGTAATTTTTACCTTTAAATCCTTCAGTTTTAAATCTGTAATTTCTTCTGTTTGTGCTCCATTCAGAACCACTCCTCTGGCTGGCTCTTGGTATCCATCAGCAACCAGATGCCACCATTCCTTTTATCTGAGCAAGTTCTCCATCAGCATTGCCCAATGCTCATAGTCCCCATCGAATTTGGGAATTGTAAGCATGTCATCTCTTTCACTTGCCATTTTTCTTTCCACACACTCTGATTTCCTTTCTTTCACTCGTGTTTGACACTTACTCTGATCAGGCCCTTATAATGGGGCTCTGATACCACTTGTTAGAACGCTATATCACACACACAAAAATTGGGAGCTCTACAAGCTTATCCTTTATTCAACAATCTTTCAGGCTTTTAAATAAGCCAAGTACAACGAAATGAGCTAGAAATCAGCTCCTGAACTTTATTCCTAAAAGAAGGAAACTAACTACTTTGAATGAATCAAAAACAGAAAGATAAGAGTTGTATCCTAGCTAATAGGACTTATTGACGGAAAACAGAGTAAAAACAGCAACAGGCTCGAATTGAAATGCTTCAGTGTTTAATCGGTCTTTGGCGCCAAAAACAAATTCAAACAGACTTCAACAGTCTAAAGCTGTAATCCTTTGTAATCCAGTGATCCCTGTTGTTTCCTTCCAAGGATTCGTTTCGTGGGATAATCACCAATTAACCATCAGCACGTTATAGAACTAATATGTGGTTAATTTTCCTCCTAGTAGATAATTTTTGAATTCCTGCCAAAAGGAAACACGTTCTAGATTATAAATCTGTCAAGAGCTAGTCTTCAGAACTCATAAAAATGGAATGTCCACTCTAGATCATTTACTCCTACACAGATTCCAGTACATACTGACTCCATCACCTAACAAAAACGCTCACCACTGCAGTATCTGGCTAACAAAGCCTTGTAGCTCTGGTATGGTATATTGGTATAATACTATTATTCATTGTGGTAGATCTATCTACAGTCTACAGAGCATGTAAATTCATGGCTACCAAACCAAGACACCGTCTCGTGCGGTTTGTGCGTTAGATGGGAGCAAGTACAACAAGTAGCTGGCTTCTTCTGAGCCCAGCACAACCTGCTGGCATGGGGGTTTCACGTACTCTGTGAAAGTTATGATTTACATGATTGTTATGTCATGCAGTACTTCAAACTGGTTTACCTGAAAGTTACCTATTAGGAGTTACTAATAGCAACCTACCTTGCATATCAAAGCTAATATATATAACTGTAGCTAACTAGCTGATTCAAGTAACTGAGAGTTCGATTAGTCAAGATGACTAGGTGATGCTTAATTATACGAGATTATTTGCACAGGTACCAGAATTACTTACAACAGCTCCTTCCCTTGTGATTCCAAAAGCTATTTCAAAATAGATCGAGATCGATTGAGATGAATTCAACTGAACTTGCAGTATGGTAGTGGTAGCTATGTGTAACTATTAACTAATTAAGCTCACGAGTCACGACTATAATTTCAATCAACTAATATGTTATATGATGATCAGATTATTCTGATGGTGAAGTTGGGACCATATATTATATATGCATATGCATAGCTATAATCAAAACTACCTAGCTATAGTATTAAAACCACACAGTGATTCAGACCTGCCTTCCCTAGCTATATATTTGCGTTCTGCTTCTTTTCTGGTTGAGTTAGGTTTACATGGCCGGTCCCTTGGTTTTATACTTCACCAAATTTCACACACTCCAATAATGATACTGTGCATGCTGATTAAAATTACTGGTAACTAATAAATATTTCGATTAATAGAGTATGAACTTGATTTGATTATTCCTCAACATATATTAGTTAGTATTATATCAAATCGGAACTAAATTATTTCCAATCATATGTACGTGCATGTTTCTCTGAATGAAGTAGGCCTAGCATACAGAATTCATAAATTTGGTTTTGATCGATATTTACTAAAAATTTAGCTAGAGGGTCCATTTTCCATTATATTGCACAAGGGACACTATCGACGACTTAGCATGAATCGTGCATTATTGATGATCGAAATCATCGAATGATAGTTGCCTTTGCAATCAAGCAATAGGAAATATAAGGTTCAAGCTACAGCAGCTGCGTATGCTGAGAGAGAGAGAGAGAGAGAGAGATGGCTGCAGAAGAAAACGAAGACATATATGATGCAATCTTTGTGGAACTTAATTGTTGGATGCACCAGTTCTGCAAGCAATATTTAATAATGTTTAATGCTGAAAACATCCATTCAACCCACACCTTTTGAATCTCGATCGATCATGATCGATAGAGTGGACAGTACGTAGTACGTGGAGAGTACTGGAATCGCTTCTAATTAGAATCAAATTTACACGTATATATAGTTAAGCTCAAGCTTGTTAATTAGCTGCAGTTCTTCACGTTCAGCAACTCGATCTGCATACATTTATATTAAGAAGCTGCTGAACGGAGAATAATCTGATTGCTTTCATCATAGACGAACTTGATTGATCAATTACGTACTTCATATATCACTAATCATTATCTCTTAGTTAAATAAATGGTTCTAGCTGTATTGAAAATAAGATATTGCAGCTACACCAGTAAAATTTGCCCAGCGATCTACCACTGAAAAGCATGGCTTCCCCAATTAAATAGCTCTCAAGACTTGCTGCAACATCTATTAAGATCCTTTATTACTTTGAAATCAAAACTTGACAGCTTTACTGATATTTGATAGCTTTGGAGATATGCATGGTTGGCCGTTGGTCCGTTTTTTATATGCAGATAGAGATGATTTTTGTTGGAGATGAACATAATCAACTGAGTATTGGATATGTGCAAAATAAAATAGAAAGGTAAACTTAAATGATGTTTAAAACATATGGAATGGTAATTGTAAGCTTAGTTATTCTATACGTACATATCGTATATATACGTAAAGAACTATGCATGTAGAAAGCAACCATCTGCTATATATTATCCTTTTTTAAACTCAACTGTTATATTCAAATTTTGTCTATATATATAAGTGTGAGTGTATGCTTTGCAATTGAACTAAAAGAATCATTGAAGGTGCAATTTGATGGAGTATACAAGAAAGGTTGAACGTTTAATGGTGGTGTATGCGTAAGAAATTTATCCTGTTGCTTTTTGGTTTGCAATCTAGCTTTGAATCCCTTTGAAATATCCATACAGCACTCCAAATTAAGATTTTCCACTATATACTTTCTTAGGCATGCATTCAACTCAATCAACTGCTCAGTATATATGCTCGATCGAGAGGACTCATTTTGTTTGTGCGTGTATGTTGCTAATTAATCCAAAATGCATTCAAGTAGCTGCCAGTGCCTCCATAGATATACCTGTGCTTAAATTCGTTAAATTAAATACATACATCATAAGCTAATTGAATTATTTTTAATATGATTCAAAATTACTCAATAAGATCGATCAACAATGATCAATATTCAATTATACTTGTTGTAATCAAATGACCTTTTATCCTTTAAATGTATGAATAAAATTAATTCACCAACGAAATTGATTCTCCATGTATGTAATTGATCCACTAAATGTAACACGTTTGGATGCCCTTTTCTAATTATAAGTGAATCATATGTATTCATACTGCAGAGAACTTATAAGTATCAACACCGAGGCTTAATGTTATGATAATCAATTACTTGAGGTAAGGGTTAACTTTGCTATCCATAATGCACCTAGCTAGTAGATTAACTTCTTCAATGCATGTCATCTATAATGCATGATTAATTAGGGTGTAGGACTCCTAATATTCCACCATACTTATTTACTAAAGTTAATATATATATATATAAGGATTCTCAACTACATATGTCCTTATTTATTCTTACGGTACACTTTTTCACTTTAGACTTACTTTTCGATTGAATTTTTACATCTCCACCGTCTAGTTTGTAGGTAGTAATGTGTAGATCATTTATGTAAAATTTCAGACAATTTGGTAATTGTCAAAGCATCCAAAATTTTGTTTTGTCTGCTATAAATATGAACGGTTTAAGTTTGACATAATTATGTCCGTACATTGCTTTAATCAAATTTTAGTGTCTTAAATGATAACCAAATTGATTGAAATTCTGTAAAGATAATCTATACATTAGTACCTACAAACTAGACGATGAAGATATGAAAATTCAATAAAAAAGTAAGTCTAAAACAAAAATGTGTACCGTAAAAATAAATAAGGTTTTTCTTAACTAAAAAAGTCTATATATATACACGGAGCTACTATAAGGCCAAAGAGTGCCATCGCACCCCTTTGATTGCTACTTTATTGTATAATTGTGGAATTTAGGAGGAAAAAGATCTAGTTTTGCTTCATGGCAGCCCTACATGGTTTCTGCTTATATTTTGGTCCCTCTAAATAAATTTTTTTAGCTCTGCCATTTTGTGTGTGTGTATATATATATAACTTCATTACCGAACCCTATTATTATTCATATATCATATGCTTAGCTTCTCAAGTCTAAAAATCATAGGATATAATCTTGTACACATATATAGAGCTACTTACACATATATAGAGCTACTTGTTCCTCCGGCTATATTTATCTCAGTAGCTTCTCGATCAACAACGTAGTACACCTATTGAACTATAGCATAGCAGCTTCGTCGAAAATCGCCGCCCTATAGCTGGCTAGCTTTTCGTGGCTTCAAGCATTTGGCGAATTTGTAATAATTAATATTGCATGAAGTTTAATTTGTACAACGACCTCTGTTTTAGGAAAACTAAACTCTAGCTTGGTGGCTTTTCCAAAAATTGATTCTTAAACCGGATTGACCCACCTTCTCTCGTTCTTATCGATCGAGGTTACAAATAAGTGAAGTTTCAAATCTGCCTATAGCTCGATATTCTTAGAGTAATGACGTTAACTTAATTTCCTAGCTTAACTGGTTCCTGAATTTGAAGCTCATCGTTGACGGGGGGAAATGCACGCATGCATTATCTGCCTTGCGATTGCTGAGGATCAAATTCCAATCACTTCTATGATGTTCCCCAGAAATCAAATCAAAGAGGAAGAAACTCAATTTCCGCCACCCAATTCAAGAAATTAAGACTATCAATCTGAAAGTAACACTAAATTAGTATTATTACTGAATCTGTGAATGAAAATACAGGTACAAAGAGCATTCCCTGGATGGACATAATTATACTACCCTGTTCTAAACCAGTTCATTAGTACAATAACAAGAATGATATGAAAGCAGGAAGATCATTGTTACAAAAGTTAAGGCTAAAGTTTACTCATTTATCACTAAAATTATTCTGATTCAAGATTGAAAGATTCAAAATGTAAAAGTTAAGGGGGAGTTACGCGCGCGCACGGGGGGTTATCAATTCCATCTGTTTTCCTAATTAATTAATTGTATCACTTTTTTTGCTCCAAAACTCATTCATCAGTTTCACTTTGACTTTTCTCAGTAAAATCAGAGCCTCAAAAGGCCAAAATTTAGCAAAAGGTCAAAACGAAAGGACTGAGTTTATTTTTGGGTTTTTTATATAATACAAATAAGTAATAGTATTTACTCGATCAGTTCGTCTAAGCAAAGAAAACAAGTTAAAAGAGGAGCTGACACAACAGTCCCGTTTAGGTACGGAAGCCGTTTGTCAGATGGAACAGGACGATGACAGTCGTCTGATCTTTAATGAATTGATCTAACGGACAGGACTAAACAGACTTAAACGGACATGATCAATTCATTAAAAATCAAACGGTTGTCATTCGATCATCTTGTTCCGTCCCGTAAACGGCTCCTGCAACTAAACAATACTAACCGACACAATTAGCTCACAGCTAGTTTTGCGGTACCTAGCTAGGCTTCTGTATAGTACAAAACTACAAATAATGCTTAGAATGGTAAAAGTAAATTCAGGGGTATAATGACGTGGTATTTGACAGACTTGGTTCCCTCCTCCTCAGAGCCTTTGACTTTTGTCATATTCTGTAATCTGTGCGGAAGTCAGCTCAAAAAAGGGGTATGTGTCATTGCAGTTGGGGAGTGTTGCCGGAAGACGACGAACTAACGGGTTCTGCTCTCCGGCGTAATAAAAGCTCTTATCTGGCGGTGAGTGGACTACTAGTCTCTTATTGTTATAATTGTTGTTGTTGTGTATTAGTGTAGCAGAAAGAAAGAGAGAGAGAGGCATCAAAAGCCCTCGAATGGGGTGAGTGAGAATTTAATACGCTGCTTCAATTTCTCTCTCATACTTCTGGGGTGGTAGAAACAATGGCTTTTAAAACCCAAACTCTTCAGTTACAACTTTGGCAGACACATCATACAGTTGCATCAGTGGAGGAAGAGGAGTAGCTTTAGCTCAGCCACCCTTGTGTCTCTCTTCTCTCTTTCTGATCTCTCTCTTTGATGCTAAATGAGGACTCCATCAGTGCCATAACTCACTCACTCCATCCAAAATCACTATCCTATTTTCATCTCTTTTAGCATACATTTCTACCTCTGCAGCCGCTTTGGCCCGATCAAATTTCAAAGCTTTGTTCCTTGCTAAAACCTTTCCTTTGGATTCCATATATTAACTCCTAGCACCACGCTACATTTTCTTAAACCCAACCCAGTTTCTTCTTCTATAACAGACCCACAAAGTCAAAACCTTCGTATTCTTGTTTTCTTGCTGTCTCTCTCTCTCTCTCTCTCTCTCTCTCTCTCTCTCTCTTTTGGGTTTTCTCTCTTTGTGTAATATTATAGCTACTTTGTCATATAATGAGAAGAGCCTAGTTGCTTCTTCTGATTCTTGAGTATAGTTCAGAACTGAGTTGGTGATCCAGAAATGGAGTTTGGCGGTGGCTCCGGTGGAGACCACGATGGCTCAGACTCTCATAGAAGTAAGAAGCGCTACCATCGTCACACTGCTAACCAGATTCAGAGGCTTGAAGCGTAATCTCTCTAGCTACCTACTTACCATTCATTCTAATTTGCTTCTGTTTCTACCCTGAATGCCAAAGTTGCAATCTTTAATGTTCATCTTTGGAAACAGAGTACCATTTAGATTATGATGTTTATGTGATTGTGATTTCTTATTGATTTTGTTTGCCTGTGTTTGAATGAAGGATGTTCAAGGACTGCCCTCACCCGGATGAAAAGCAAAGGTTGCAGTTGAGCAGAGAACTGGGCTTGGCTCCTCGCCAGATCAAATTTTGGTTTCAAAACCGGAGAACCCAGATGAAGGTACACGTGCACCCTTCTCTGTTCTAAAGTTCAACACTTTAGTAGTTTCTAGCTTTAAAGGTTACAGCAGTTGATAGAGTTTTCTTTATATGCTCTACTCATTCATTGCTTTCATGGAAATATATATGGATCCTTGAATATTGTATTGACTATCGAACACGTACGGCAGGCCCAACATGAAAGAGCTGATAACTCTGCGCTTCGATCAGAGAATGACAAGATCCGATGTGAGAACATTGCCATCCGAGAGGCACTCAAAAATGTTATCTGCCCATCCTGTGGTGTCCCTCACATTAATGAAGATAACTACTTTGATGAACACAAATTTAGAATGGAGAATGCTCAATTGAAAGAAGAGGTAACAATCACTTGCTTAAGTTGGAATATATATATAGGTTCAGTTTTCGATATTGTAGGCTGTGTAGCTTGATAGTGATTTTGGGGTTGTTGGTGTGATGTTTTGCAGCTAGATAGAGTATCTAGTATTGCTGCCAAGTACATAGGGAGGCCCATTTCCCAGCTCCCACCAGTTCAGCCTATTCATATATCTTCTCTGGATTTATCAATGGCAAGTTTTGGGGGGCATGGGATGGGTGGTCCTTCTCTTGATCTTGATCTTCTTCCGGGGAGTACTTCATCTACTATGCCTAGTTTGCCTTACCAGCCGACGGGCATTTCGGATATGGACAAGTCCCTCATGACAGATATTGCAGCCAATGCAATGGAAGAGTTGCTTAGGCTTTTGCAGACCAATGATCCTCTGTGGATGAAATCATCTACTGATGGCATGGATGTTCTTAATCTTGAAAGCTATGATAGGATTTTCCCCAGGGTTACTACTCATTTGAAAAATCCCAATCTTAGAATAGAAGCATCCAGAGCTTCTGGTGTGGTAATCATGAATGGCTTAGCATTAGTCGACATGATCATGGACCAGGTAATTGCTTTTCTCCTTCCCTCTAAACTATAATTCACAAATATATAATTCCAAGTAATCTAACAGTTCTAAGTTTGCAGAGCAAATTTGGGGAACTATTTCCGACCATTGTATCAATGGCTAGGACAATTGAAGTGATATCGTCTGGAATGTTAGGTAGTCACAGCGGCACTCTGCAGCTGGTAAGTGGCTATAACTCATTAAATCTTAGTACTTTCATTTGCTTCATGTGCCTCCTTTTCTAG
This sequence comes from Comarum palustre, assembly GCA_951800085.1. Classification (NCBI taxonomy): domain Eukaryota; kingdom Viridiplantae; phylum Streptophyta; class Magnoliopsida; order Rosales; family Rosaceae; genus Comarum; species Comarum palustre. The sequence goes on along the minus strand of OX637576.1, from coordinate 18,370,465 downwards.
ATTTATGTTCTCACTTATGGATGTTATGTAGATGTACAAAGAGTTGCAGCTACTTTCACCATTAGTACCAACTCGAGAGTTCTACTTCCTTCGTTATTGTCATCAAATTGAGCAAGGCCATTGGGCAATTGTTGATGTTTCTTATGATTTTCCACGAGATAACCAGTTTGCAAATCAATATCGATCTCATAGGCTTCCTTCTGGATGCTTGATTCAAGACATGCCTAATGGATATTCCAAGGTTTGTTCAACAACTAATCCTATTAGTTTCTAATGTATGTGTTATATATATATTTCCAAACTATGTATTTATGTTGTATGTTTCTCTTATGTATGTCAAATGCTTTATACTAGGTTACTTGGGTGGAACATGTTGAAATAGAAGAGAAAGCCCCAATCCATCGACTTTATAGAGATCTTATTCACAGTGGACAAGCATTTGGAGCGGAACGTTGGCTTGTTGCTCTTCAGAGAATGTGTGAAAGATATGCATGCCTAATGGTTTCAGGCACTTCTACTAGAGATCTTGAAGGAGGTAGCTGCTTGACTTCTTCAACTTCAACTATATTTAAAATGACAATTAAGGATCACTAGTTTCACTACCTTTTGTTTTCTTTATCTCATCATCTTTATTTATCTTGACAATCAGTGATCCCATCGCCTGAAGGCAAGAGAAGCATGATGAAACTTGCCCAAAGGATGGTTAACAACTTCTGTGCAAGCATTAGCACATCTAATGGCCATCGGTGGACCATGATTTCTGGTATGAACGAGGTTGGAGTGCGAGTAACCATCCATAAGAGCACGAATCCCGGTCAACCCAATGGTGTGGTTCTTAGTGCAGCTACTACCATTTGGCTCCCACTATCTCCACAAACTGTCTTCAATTTCTTTAAGGATGAAAGAACTCGACCTCAGGTATACATATGCTTGTTAGATAATCTTGAACGTCAATTCGTGTTCAGATTCGTAACTCTTTGATCAACTGGATTATGTAATACTATTTCTGAATGAGTTGTTTTCTTCTAGTGGGATGTCCTTTCCAATGGCAATGCAGTGCAAGAAGTTGCCCATATAGCAAATGGTTCACATCCAGGGAACTGCATATCTGTTCTTCGAGTAAGACCATATACGAACTACTGAACTAGTATCTGCTTGCTTTTGCCTGTCTTGAATTGTTACAATTGAACTTTCATCTTTATTTATAAGAAGTTCAATGACTCAAGAATCCCTTGCATGTATGTGATTAGTATAATGTGTATGTGTAGGCCTTCAATACTAGCCAGAACAACATGTTGATACTCCAGGAGAGCTGCATAGACTCATCAGGATCACTAGTTGTGTACTGCCCTGTGGATCTTCCAGCCATCAACATCGCAATGAGCGGCGAGGATCCCTCATACATTCCTCTGCTGCCATCAGGATTCACCATTACACCTGATGGGCGGAAAGACCAAGGCGACACATCTGCATCAACAAGTAGTTGTTCTAACATAAGCCACATAGGAGGCAGCGGCTCACTGATCACAGTGGCATTTCAAATTCTAGTGAGCAGCTTGCCCTCGGCAAAGTTGAACATGGAGTCGGTGAATACAGTGAACAACCTTATTGGCACCACCGTGCAGCAAATAAAGTCTGCCTTGAATTGTAGTAGTTCCTGATCGAGTCCTGAGACAGCATTACACCAGTACGTATCAGCAATATCATGAATATCTACTAGAGCCCGGCTGATTGCTTTCTTCTGCATGCATATGTGCTGCAATCCTTAATTACTAGTGGTGATGGATGAGAGGGAGATAGTGTTTTGAATTGAGAGGGATAGTGGTATTGAATTAATGGTACTTGGGACAAAGCAGATGGGGTTGGTTGGGAGTTTGAATGCTCCCTCATCAAGACCTGAAGCTCTTCATTAATTTACTGCTCCTGCTGCTGTTGCTGCTCCCATCAGTTGTGTTTTTGCTTCCATACTTCATTACAGTTCACACCAACTATTCTATTGTGAGGGGTTTCATAGTCATTTTGTACCTTAAGTAGTAGTTTTGAAAGAGGTAAGTCAAGAACGCACCATAAGTGTCTTTCTGGCTGGCTCTCTCCGATTCCGGTATCTACTCCGGCCAGCCAGAAAGATGTATGTGGTTCGGGCATTGACTTCCTCATCCGGGTTCACTTTGTTTATTTGATCAACATTATTATTTATCTAAATCTATATATCGATCTCTCTACGTACCATGAATGCTTGCTCATATTTGTACGTTGTAGTTTCTTTAAAAATCAGCATACAGTTCGACGTTCCTTGAAGCTTTGATAGTTTGACATATGATACGACCTTTATTTGACTCAGACGAACTGTTCGGCAGCCATGGAACAGTACTACTCGATCGATCAGAACTAGTTACTGCTAACAATGTTCTAAAAATCTCCGTCTAGAACCGATTAATCCTCGTCTAGGCGTTAGGCGGTGCTTCATCGTTTCTGCCAAGAGAGCTAGAAAACCGATTAATCCCTAACTAATCGCCCGATTAACCCGCTTAGACGCTAATCACCGGTTGTCCGCACGATTAGCGCCTATCATTTTTTAGAACATTGACTGCTAACCAAAATAAATTCTGAGTTTTTTTGGAAGAAAGTTAGCTCGGTTGCTAAGGCAGCACAGTATGTGATCGATGTAATGAATGGGTGTTGGAACATTTCATAAATTTCTTGTACAGCTCCAACTGTAAGAAATTAAAGAAGCATCTGCAACAAATGAAAACGAGTATATAGGTCTGTCTGTCTCATAAAAAGATCAACCATCAATGTTCAAATAATGTATGGAGCTAGCTCTTCATCAATATTCCTGAATCCTGATCAATCTTCACTTCTAGTTAAGCAATACTGGAAACTGATAAGTACTGTGTATATATACGTACGTACATATGTATATTTAATAGATGTACACACTATATTCTTAGTCATTTGGCATTTGGAAACCAAGAACAGTTGGGCAACTTCTAAGTTCTAAACATCAGAAAGCCCACATTTCCGACGAAAGTACCTGACCCAAATTTGTGTAGGATAAAAAGAGCGCTCGTCCTAGGGGCCAGACCACTTCGAAATCAAATTGCATCATCAGAAACTTGTCGGTGACGATTGTAGTAATCCTGTCCGGCTCAGTTGATTCCGCACTCAATCGAGTTACCGTTAAATTCAGTAGTGAAATACAAACATCAAAATTTTGCTATGCATAAACGATAACAAGCATGCTTGATTTCTAGGCAAAGTTCTTTTAAAATTACATGTATGTCATACCTATCTGTACCACAGACAAGCAGTTGGAATATTCATTATTCTCCACCACATGAATTAAATCAATAGCCGAAAAAATGTCAGGGCTTATAAGAGCTTACATAAGACGCCGAAGTCCAAACAAACCTGTCTAAGCTATAAAAACCAACTATTACATCATTTGGAGCTTATTACAAACAAAAGCCTGTACGAGAAACTCTAGTAATAAATGGTTGAATAATCTCATATTTAAATACTTTTGTGAAATCCAACAATGCATAATACAGGTAACTTTTCTTATTAATCGGACAATAAAGATTGCGTTCAATCAAAGTAGCAACTAAAAGCTTCGAGAACAAAACACTATTCTCGAACCATGGTTACTTCTATATGGTGTTGTAGCGAGCTCCCTAATCACATGTACTTCTAGGAACAGAATTAGAGGTGTGTTGGGGTTTGTTGCAGCCCGCCTCATTTTTTTTGATATTGGATGTGTAAGGCTGGCCATTGAATCTATATTTAATGATCTTGAAAGGTTAAGATTAAAACAAGATGGTCATTGAATCTCTCTTTAATGATCTTGAAAGGTTAAGATTACAACATGGTAAAATGAATTTGATGAGCTCAGATAATCTTTTCCACACCTAATTCTTTTCCCTTCTTCTTCACTAAATTCTATTTCCCTTCTTCACCGATTTCTATTCCCCTCTTCTTCTTCTTCTTCCCGACTTAAATAAATAATAATTGACCATATAGTACTAATTATAGAGATTGATTGCTCATTTCAATGAAACAGATTTGATATGCTCATTTATACAAATATTAAAAAAGACAAAACTGTCCTTCATAAATATCAAACAAACTCTTCACCATCTCTCTCTTATTTTTCCGATCTGAAAAATATAAAAACTCTCTCTCTCTCTAAAGTTTAGATCGGCTTATTGAAGGCAGAGCTGTCTCAGGCAACGTCTTCCATCTCCGATCTCCCAAAGCCGAGTTCTAACCTTCATCATCAGCGCGCATTAGTCATTCTCGATCATCTGTATGTCCTCCCATAGCCAGCGTTGCCTAGTTTCGCCAATCTAGGACACTATCCAGACGATGTAGTCAAGTCGTTGACGAGGAAATCAATGACGATCAAGTCCAGGCAGACGACCAGATCTCTCCTCGACGACGACGGGCAGATCTCCCCTCGACGAGGGAGGCCAAATCTGCATCGACGATGGCGACCATATCTAGCATCAATGACGACGCCAGCATGCATCGATGATGACGACCAGCGACCGAGATCCTCGACGCCTGACGTTGGAGAACAGTGATGATGTTCGACGCCGACTAAGATGTATGATGACGACGCTCGAAGCCCGAGGTCAAAAGATTTGGTCACCTTTGACCTCTGATGATCTTGATCTTGATCCGTAAGGTTTAGTTTTCGATTCTAATGTTAGTATACTTGAACTTAGAGTATATTGGGATTAGTAGACTTGGATTTGATAAAATACTAGGGTTAGTAGACTTGGTTTTGATGTAGACTAGGGTCATTAAACTTGGTTTTGATGTATAGTGGGGTTAATAGACTTGGTTTTGAAGTATATTAGGGTTAGTAGACTGGATTTTGATGTATATTGGGTAATAGACTTTGTTTTGGAATAAACTGTGGTTAATAAACTTGGTTTTAGAGTATAATCAGGTTAGTAGACTTAGTTTTGGAGTTTACTGGGGTTAGTAAACTTTGTTTTGATGTATATTGGGGGTTAGTAAACTTAGTTTTAGAGTATACTATGGTTAGTAGACTTAGATTTGGAGTATATTAGAGTTAGTAGACTTAGAATTTGAGTATATTGGGGTTAGTAGACTTAGATTTGATGCTAGTATACTCCAGATCAAAGTTTATTAGCCCTAGTATACGTCATATCTAAGTTTATTAGCCCTAGTATACTTCATGTCTAAGTTTATTAACCATAGTATACTCCATATCTAAGTTTATTATACCAGTATACTTCAGATTCTGGTAAAATACAATTTTCCGTTTAAAGGCAGTTTTCCCGCAGCCGGTGACCGAAGTCTGGTGATTGGTGGCCGGAGTCCAGCGATTGGTGACCGGAGTCCGGCGACCGGTGACCAGATTCTAGAAAAATATTATCTCTCTCATTTTCTTTCTCTAAGTGTGTATAAAGAACAGAGATAAAATTGTCTCAAAAATATTATTTTATTATGAATTTAATAAAGAATTGTGTATTTGGACATTAGTAAGTACACCTTGTTGGAATGAGCATTGAACTTTTTAATTCATTGGTTTAGGGTTTGACTTTTCTTATTTTGTGTAAATGGTCATTTTCTCTTAAATAAAATTAGAGGTCTCCAAATAAGCGTATAGGAATGACAATCCTATAAATAGACAATTCTTAATCATGTAGAGATCAAACATACAAAGAAATTAGAAGAACTGAGTTGTTGAGAACTGAGCTTTGGAGAGACCAAAATTGTATTTCCATTTTTTGAAAAACAAGCTTGGTTTGATTCCATCACCGATTTCCAACTGGGCACATCAATGAAAATTAGTTTGTACGTTAGATTTTGCTATAAATCTTTAATTCTGAACTCTCATCGATCTCGTTGTTTGAGATAAAAACTAAAAAAGACAAATTCATAATACCAATCTCTTGTACGCACGTATTACGGTAAATGTAGCCCACCCAGACATGTAGCTAGGATAGGATGAGAAGAGTCTCATATTTTGGATTTCATCGTTTGATTGGCTGGTATATATCAGTCCTGTTCAGGCGTCAGAAGAGTCTCATATTTTGGATTTCATCGTTTGATTGACCTTTAATGAAGAGCCGTTTGTTAGACGGAACGGAACGATCGAACAACAGCCGTCAGATCTTTAATGAATTGATCATGTCCGTTTAAGTTTGTTTAATCCTGTCTGTTGGATCAATTCATTAAAGGTCAGACAGCTATCGTTCGATCGTCCCGTTTAATCTCACAAACGGCTCCCGCGCCTGAGAAGTCACGTGGTATATATAGACTGCATATGTAAACCGTCTAAGACACAATTTTGACTTCCCTATCATAAACTGAAAAACCTGTTAAAAAACTGAAAAAGCACGTGTTTAGAATGCTTTGCCCATATACAGAAGTCCACTAATGAATTGTAACTTCAAGCTTTTTTAGGTTTTTAATATATTTTATGTATTGATACAATAATTGTTTTACTGCATATTGTATAAGGAAAATTTTAACAATGGTACATTAACTTGTGTCACTAATAATTAAGGTTTTTTAACTTTGTAAAATAGCATATTAGTACATGAAATAAAGAACCCAACAACATTTTTGTACACGATGTTAAGTTTTCTGTAATGGTGTTAAATATATGAGGGTAAAATAATATTTTGACACTGTAACTCTATTTTTATCCATATATTATTATTTTGTATTAAAATGACATTTAATCCCTGTATCTATCATTATAGACGGTTATTGTAGTTTTGAAATTATGATGTGACCATATATGCATAAATAAAAGACATGAATAATTAAACAAACGAATTTTTCTTTCAAAATATGACACTTAATATACCACATAACGGAAAACTTAACGGCGTATACAAAAATGATGTAGGATTTGTTAGTTCATGTACTAATATGCTATTTCAAAAAATTGAGAACCCTTAATTATCAGTGGCGCAAAGTTGGTGTATTGTTCTTAAAGTTTTCCCTATTGTATATATACATATAATGCATAACCTTTTTTTAAAAAAAAGAACAACAACTCATTGTATTGATTTGCATTAATAGTCACAGCCAGAATGGTGATTACTATTACATTGTACATTGTCGCTCATCAATGATGAGCCTAACAAACTATAATTTAGCCTTACATAGAGATAAATGTGTATAAACACTTTCGTCGTCAAGGTGCTCAATTGTGATACGACAAAAAAATGTTCACTATCTAAATGTAAAGAAACATCATAATCTGCAAGCATCAAAACCTATATAGATTCATAAAAAATTCAGGACTTATTGTAATTAGACAGAATCTAAAAACATAGTGGTTGGGTTAAGGGTAAAACCCTAGACCAACTTAGCAAGCCCAAGAGGATCACCAAAGACAACGCACACAAGGCTCAATAATATGATTGGTCATGTCCCCTTGTTCCCTTGCAAACCATCGGCTACCACCAACACCACCAATAGAGATATATGCCGCAACACTGCCTTCGACCCCGCGTCGCCTTTGAAAACCATACCGCTGCCCATCAAGCCAGACACAGACATACAGCCCAAGTCGACTTCAGATCGAGACATAGCTGTCACATCACAGACAACTATCAGACCAATTTTCTGACTCCAAAGTTCGGGAAAGATCTCCAGATGTGAATAGCCTCGGTGACCACCGTCTCTGTTTCCCCAACCAAATCACACATCAAACGCCTGCACATCCTCTCTTTGACCGAACTCAAGAGCAATAGATGATTAGATCTGAAATCCCCGTTTGAAAGCTGATCATTGACGACGACAAGGCAAGAGCCAAGTCAACCATCACAACGCTACTAGACAAAAACAAATTTTTGGAAGGACGAGGTGGCCTCTAGGATTTTTTGTTTGGAAAGAGGAGGACGATAGGAGGAAGAGAGAAGAGTACTATATAATTCATAACCTTGGTTTGATCTCTACGACTTTTTCTCTTTATTATGATTTATGAGTGTTTCCACAAATAGCAAATTATCTTTAGGAAACCAATTCAAAATCTGAAACTACAAAAGCCTTTTTGTAGAGATTATCAATCATATCATAAAAGGAGAATCACATACAAGGAATCAACCAAATTTGTAAACACAAAAAACATATTTTCATAATTTGTTATACAAATTACTACACCAGCCCAAACCCAAAACTAATTACATCAGGCCCGATCCAAATTTCACATATTCAATTATTATAAAGCACTCTCCTCCCTAACTCTTTTCTCTCTCACCTTCATCATTTCAGATCTGTTTTTTTTTTCAGATCTATTCTTCTTCTTCCTCTCTACCTCTCAGCCGTTAGTGGAGGTTGAGACTTCTCTAGATCTCAGTAGTTGGTCTACCTTTGAAGGTTACAACAACGAATCTAAAAAAACTGAGCTGTGAAATCGAACATCTTCTCATATATATCCTCCCTCTATATAAACAGAACCAAAGTAAGAGCTTTTCTCACCTCCAACTCTCCAACTCACTTCTTTGATATTTTCTATCTTATAGGAAAGTAGGAATCAGTAGCTAGCAAAGCTTTCCTCATCTTCCCACTTTTGTGATCAATACTCTCTCTCTCTAGATTCAGGTATAGACACAAGACCGATGTGGGTGACCTATAATCTCACATCTCAGCCTAGTCGTAGCCTTGTTAGCCTCTCACGCAGTCAACGACATTATAGCCCCGTCGACTATCGAATTCGGGTCGACCAGACCATCCAGGACCCAATCAAGTGATCTCAATCTCCCTGTGAACTGAGATTGATGATAACCCAAGCTTGATCTGTCGCACAAGTAGTTCGAGGAAGGTTTCCTACTACTATTTCAGCTTTGCTGCTATTGTTCCAGCTTTACAGCTACTGTTTTGGCTTTACTGGTACTGCTACTGTGTTCCTATTGTGATGATACTAGTTTGACTTTGCTGCTGCTGCTACTGCTACTACTATTGTGCTGTTATTATGCTGTCACTGTTTCGGCTGTGTTACTACTGTTTCGTCTTTGTTGCTACTGTTACTGTTTCGTCTTTGTTGCTACTGCTACTGTTTCGACTTCGCTGCTATTGTTTCGTCTTTGTTGCTGCTGCTCCTGTTTCGACTTTGCTACTTCTACGACTGTGTTGTTATTATAATGTTGTCTGCTACTGCTACTGTTTCGACTTTGTTGCTTCTGCTCCTGTTTCGACTTTGTTGCTTCTACTACTGTGTTGTTATTATGATGTTGTCTGCTACTGCTACTGTTTCGTCTTTGTTGTTACTGCTCATGTTTTGACTTTGTTGCTTCTGCTATTGTGTTGTTATTATGATGTTGTCTGCTACTATTGTTGCTTCTACTATTTTGTTTTTGGCAGTACCTGGACAGTAACACCTTTTAACTTATATAGTGAATGATAGTTTGGTAAAGTATATAATGACAGATAGCATGTGGTCATCACTTTGTTTTAATTTGTTAATTTGTGTCCTTAAAAGTGTAAAATATTGTCTCGATGGTGTATTTATAAAATGTAATTTGACTGATAACTAAACTGTGGTTTGCTATATCATAAAAGAAATGTAACAGATTAGATGGCACTATAAATGAAATTCTAAAAAATAAAGTTCATTTAAATGTCTGCCACAGTTACAATGAAAATGAAACTATGATCCAAGTTATCAGCAATATTGGATTGTTTGAGCGAGCCTAAATGATTTGTAATGTTGAAATGACTTATAATTTCTAGATTATTTAATTTGATTTATTTTTTATTTAATAAAATACTGACCCTACTAATTAACATTTATCGCTAAGCCACCGAGCTCATACCAAGTTTTGTTCCTGGTTTCGTCCCAGTGTACTTATATCACCGACGATTTAAACATGCAAACGTTAAGTCCTGAAAAAACCCGTAATTAGTTAGTTATCTCCCACATCCGTGTCTCTACCTCTCTCTCTGTATGAATAGTGTGTGTGGATTGATGATGGATCAAGAGACAAGAGGTGTGAGTAAGAATAATTGAGTGGTGTTGGTGACTTGAAAGGGTGTTGGTGACATGCCACATCCATCCCAGCTCCACTAATATCGTTCACATTTGAAATGAGATTATCTGAAACACTAGCGAGAGATTGATAGAGAATAAGAAAGAATGTAAACTAGTGATCAATATCTCACACTACCCACAACTCGAAATTATTATGATATTTAAAAAAAAAAAAAATATATATATATATATATATATATATATATATATATATTTGGCCTCGTTAATATTTTTCTGGTTTTTAGGGCCTACTCTAATTTGTGGCCTCCACTCCACCGGCAACTATTTATATGGAGTGTTCGATCTGCAATCGCAAAAATCTTATTGGATTATAAAATGAATCTGAGTAAGACAGATCAGCTTTTTATTTTGAATGCCAATATATTATATATTACGAATAAGTTAAGCAGATAGATATCTGAATCTTTGTACATAATTTTTTTCTTATCAATGTAAATTCTTTGTATTATATATTACGAATAAGTTAAGCAGATAGATATCTAAATCTTTGTAGACAGCACCCAAGTGGACAATTTGTTATGCCAACAAAAAAACTCCATCACTTTTTCTGGACAAAAACTATAAGTGAAGGGAGTTAAAACTAAGCTAGAAGAATGAATTACATGAAAGTTCTTCTAATGATGATTTGTATAATGAAGACTAGTTGATGACTTTTTGATTTATCTCATTTTCAGATTTTATATTCACATTTTATCCCTTCAGTTTATATGTATTTATGAGTAAATCATTTCTGTAAATTTTAAGTCTTATTGAAAATCGTTAAGATATTTATAAGTGTGATTTACCAATTATGAACTTGAACGGTTCATACTTGATAAATTTAGTTCGTCAATTAATTTGATCTAATTCGTTGTTTTAACGATCATAAATTTATATAAATGATATACTTATATAGACCTAAAAACTAAACGGATAAGATGTCAGAACATGATATAAAAATGAGTCTTTTAAACCGAAAATTAATCCTCCTAAGGACTTCCTAAATTACTTACGTAACAAAAACTTAGAAAAGTGTCATCACAACCCCTTTAACACAAATGGAATCAAAACAGGAAAAACATCTGCCATTACTTTTTGTAGCTACATATAACTGATGAAACGAAGTTTTTGAGACAGAGATTTACATGTGAAAAAGGAGAAACACTAGTCCAGGATGAGATGTGGGCCAGAGTTGGGGGCGTGGCGTTGAAATAGGAATGCCAAGAAAGGAAGAAAATGGCAGCTGAGGTGTCGAAAAAGCGCAGATAGACTCAAAGTGCGGGCCAGCTATTTTTTATTTTTGTTTTCAATTTTAGAGATAAAATCTCACACGTCTCTATTTTAGGTAATAATAACTAACCAAAAAAAAACTAATCAAATCCACTTCTATTCCATCCATCCATCCATCCATCCATCCAACACACACATTATTAAGATGATGAAGATCGAAGGCTGAAGCGACACCACTTAGCACTTTTAGTCTCTGCCTTACCCTTCTTTTTTTCCTTACCCTTCTTTGTCCCTCCTTGTTTCTTGTGGCTTAGATATTTTTCATACTTTTTTCTTTCCTCAATACTGTTTTTTTTCTTATTTCTATTCTAAAATTATTTTATTTAACAACACAATATTCTCTATAAAAAACATATTATTTCTGAGAATAATTTAGTCACGGTCATAAATTATGTAAAAAATAACTGAAATATAAATTATTATATTAATTAATCTTAAAGAGTACTAATCAATTGATGGTTACATATTCATGTCCACTCATTCTAACTATTTAATACTCACTTATAAAAGTAAGCTTGTAAGTACACTGTGTATTACCTAATTTGTGGGGAACTAAATCTTTTTAGATCAACAAACACACTCATGTTGCTTTGTGTACAACACACAAAACTAAAAATCTAAATAATCGCTTATAAATATTAGGTCTGGTAAAATATCTCGTCATGTCATATTCGTGTAGGATTCATTTGGTTTTATCTATTTATCGTGTCACACCATAATAAACCATTACGTTATCGTATACAAAATGTTAAAATCAAAACCAAATTATAAATTATCGTGTTAACCGTTAAATTAAAAATTATAATAAATATATTTTTTTTCAATTTTTCTGAAAACCACAGAAATACTAAAATACATTAGTTCTTTATGAATAAATAAAAAACAGGCTCAAAATTATAATATATAAGTTGAAGAAAGTCATAAATCTTGAACAATAACTTAGTTCAAAAGTCAAGTTACACTTTCAGGGATGTAATAATAAGATAGCTACTAGATAACAAAATCACAAAAGCTTAATTTAGGAAAATAACAAACAGTAAAGTTTTATGCATCTACTCAAAAACTTGAAGGATTTATCATTATAATTTCGACCGAATCATCAATCGGCAATTCACCATCTTCTTTAGGGTTTCTTAAATATGGTAGGCAAGGAAATGAAAATTACAAAAATACCTCTATGTTAATGTGTTTTTTGTGTTACTGGTTTAATCCTAAACCAATCCATTATAAATCTTGTTTTATCGTACCAATCCTATATGAATCCAAACCTATAAATCTCAAACTAAATTCTTATAATTTCGTTCGTTTTCGTGTCATGTTATCGTGCCGTGTGCAAATTTGCCGGGCCTAATAAATATCTCATATTAAAAAATAAGAAAAATCACAAAGAAGAATAATTATAAGCTAAATATTCTATATCTTTAGACCTAAATAAAAATCTAGTAGAAACAGAGACCAAAATTTTAGTGTAATAGTACATTTCTTGACTGAAAAAAAATCTAATAATAGTAAATAACGTCCTACTCCTCCTTATCCACTAGAGTATTATTATCTTCCACAAAAATAAAAATCCAATTAATTATCCTGGTATTGAGGAGAGAGAAAAATGCGAAAAGCTCCGCTTCTCGATTTTTCCACGCCCAACACCAATTAAAATTAAATCTAAATTCAGAAATTTAAATAATACTCGCTGACGTGGCAAACCCTCCTTTTACTTTCTCTTTCTTTATAATCCTCCTGATATTCCATCTCCCCATTCTCCTCTACTCTTTAATCTCTCTATCTCTGATTCGGATTTGGATTCATTCTCTCTTCTCTACTCTTCTGCTTTCCCCGGATTCGGATTCCGTTTGGGAGAAGCTGAGCTATCTCAGTTTGCCGGCGACTAAACTAACAAGCCAAGACACGAAGTCTTATCTGTTTTCCGTTTCTGTCTTCCAGCCAACGTTGTTGAGGTAGGTTTCTGATTGATCTGGTCTTATGTAAACCTTAGACCTTCCGGAAATGGAAAAAGGGGGGAACGAAAATGGAAAGATTCCTTTTTTATTTGTTTATTTATTGTTGTTTTCCATTTTCGACCAATTAATGGAAGCTTTGTTTTGGATTCACAGGTGCGGTGACTTGAGGCTTTGGAGTGACGTGTTTGCTGTGCTTTTTTCTGGGCAGAGAGAGATGGCTTTAGTTGAGGTGTGTATGTTCAATCGCTTGATTTACGCTTTCTCTGATTTCTTTATTTATTCGCTTTGATTTTGAGTTTTTGTTAATGAGCCGTTACTGTTTTAATTCTCACTGCCGGCACGATTAAGTTTATCTTAGTGTCTATTTATGTAACGAGTTTCAACTACTTTGACCATGTTTTTAGGATGATTTGATGCATGTCCATATAGATACCGTGGAATCATGTACACCGTTAGATCTAGGAGTAGTTAGTTTATGCTCAATTGAATCTGTTTATGTTTTGTGCCTGATTGTTTTAGTGAAGTGAGAAACGCTTTTGTTTGGTTGGCTAGTCATCTCATATAAGTTCCTGCAGGATTATTTTGCATTCAGAACTGAATTGTGTACTTATGAACACCAGTTCTTCACTGGGTTTCACTGTGTTGGATGAAAAGTATCAACTCAACTTTTTATTTGAACATAGGATCAAAGTGAAGCCGGGGGATCAAACGCCTCTGTTGCAGTTGGCAATTGCAGTCCAAAAGGCGATGCTCAATCAAAATTTATGACTGAAATGAAGGAAATTTCTTCATTTGGCAATGATCAGGCACTCAAGGTTCCTTTTTCTCATTGCTGAGATTTCATTTCATGAGCAAATTTTTTTTAGTTTTTGTTTCAAAATTTATGCATTTTCTGAAGTTTGACTCAACTCAACACTTTTCCCTGGTTCTGCACAGGCCAGGAAACCTTACACAATTACAAAACAAAGAGAAAAATGGACAGAGGAAGAACACGAAAAGTTTCTTGAAGCCTTGAAACTGTATGGACGAGGTTGGCGTCAAATAGAAGGTAGATTCAGTGCAGCAAAACTAGTCTAGTCTAATTTTCTTTTACCTGTGTTGCTGAAGTCATATTATCTACATACAGAATATGTAGGCACCAAAACTGCAGTTCAGATACGAAGTCATGCTCAGAAGTTCTTCTCTAAGGTTTACCGCCTTTTTACTTTAGGACCTAATACCTAGCATGTTCAAGTGACCTTGAAACTTTTGACTTGTGCATTTGAGATATCATGCCGTTAGTTAACGTGTCTCTTACAATACTGTAGGTAGCTAAGGAGTTGCCTGGAACTGGTGAAGGCTCCCTCAAACCAATTGAAATACCTCCTCCGCGACCTAAGAGGAAGCCTGTGCATCCTTATCCACGTAAACATAATGGATCACCAGAAAGGAGGTCACCATCCCCAAATTTTTCAGTTGCTGAGAAAGGCCCAGAATCCCCCACTTCAGTATTGTCTGTACCTGGTTCTGATTTAATCGGATCTGCAGCTTTGGAGCAATATAACAGATCTCGACCTTCAACTTCATGTACCACTGACATGCGATCGACCAACTTATCCCAAATTGAAAGGGAGAATGACTATGTGACATCCAACTCATCCCCTGAAGAAGAAAACCAAACTATGCCACCTGTTGACTCAACCTTGGACAAACCTGTTTCAGTGGTACGGCAGACATTTGATTCCCTTGTTTTTTTTCAATCTTTTATTCCTGTGTGGTGTTTGGAATTCTGAATGTGGGCATCTGTTGTATGTTATTATGTAGGTCCAGGAAGATGAATCGGCCTCCTGGTGTACTTCAACTACTGAAGGTGATATAGGCAGAGTGGGAGCATCTATGAGTATTAAGCTTTTTGGAAGGACAGTTTTGGTGTCAGACCTGCATAAACAATCTTCTTCTGGTACTAAGGATTGTACTTTGTCAATATCCATGGCCAAACAAGAGAATTATCAGAGTGAGAGTGGTAAGTTTGGTGAACCATTACAATGGGATCGATCAGACACGCCCTTGTCACTTGGTGGGTTGGATTGTAACTGGAGTTCTTTGGCATGTGGTTTGACAATAAACAGGGTGGGACACCAAGATAGCCCCAAGTCTGTGAAAGCCAACTCTGATGCTCCTCCCTTGCCATGGTGTGTTAATGTACCATTTTGTCAGGTTGTATGTGTCGACCCTTGCGTTGATGAACTGTTGAAGCCGAATGGAAGATCTTGTGCTGGTTTGAACGATGGGTTAGGTAGTTCAAATGATTCTGTATGTGAAGAAGCTTGTAGTGTTGAGCCCTGCAATTTGAGGAAGGGGTTTGTACCATACAAAAGATGTTTAGCAGACACAAACAGGAACTCATCAGCGATAGTATCTGAAGATAAAAGGGACAGGCAAAGGGCTCGTGTTTGCTCATAATTTCATTTTTAGTAAACACGAATGTTCAGTTATTTTATCCTTGTTTCTTCCCATCTTGAAAGGCGTATATTGATTGATTGTAACCAGAGGGAGTAAGTAGGTCTGAGAAGTAGCCGAATAATCTCATCAGAAGATCAAGAGAAAGGTTCGAGCGGAAATCAGTTCATTAAAATATCACAATTGTATGTTTTCCCCCATTCGTTCTTTACATTCTTTCAAGAAAATTGAATGATTCTATTCCAGTTTTGGCCATATTGTGAAATCTAACTGTGAACTCTAGACTTGGACTGGGTGAGTAAAAGAAGTCAACTGTTGCATTCTTTCAAAATGGTGTTGCAAAACTCTACTGTACCGCTTACCGCTTATAGTATCAGGGGTAATCAGTATACAAAGGTATCAGTGTACATGAATAATCTTACACGCATCTCTGACTGAACTGCAAATCCGAAGCATACCATTTCTGGTAACATCAGTTTTGTGCGTGCTAGCAGAGCTTAGCCAAGTGAACACTACACCAACTCAACTTCAATACTGTCGGGGGTTTTGTCTGGGGGTTTGACGTAGCTCTGATCTGGGCTTTGCCTCTTCAACAAATATCACTCTGCCATCCAAAAACTGTAGAAACAATAAAAGAGAGAAGGGAAGGTTACTCTTTGTTTTGGTTGCTATAGGAAACATGTATACGAGCATCACTATGAGAATACTTCAGTCCACTCTGTTGTGTTGTTTGTAGTAAAGATGTCATGGTCGAAAATCAAAACATTTTGGGAGTCCTGAAGCAGACCTAAAGTGAAAACATGCTCTTCCTAACGAAATCTTCTGAAAATCTCTTTAACCTCAATAAAGTGCATATTACGTAATGTCCCAGTGAGTTACCATCACATGTGATTGTGAGCTAATGATAAGCTGTGTGCTAGTGAAGGTCGGAAATCAGACCATTTGAAGTCTCAATGGATTCGACCAAAAAGAAAAAAGTCTCAATGGAAATCTGGAACACTACCTACCCATTCTAAAGTAAAAAAAGGACACAAACATCAACAAATATGACTATTAAGAGAAGGTACGAAAGATAAGATCAAGATGTTATATATCAAAGAGTTCCAATTCAAACCATGTCACTGTTCAGTCAAGAAGATTAGCCCCATGAGTGATCCTCCCCCAGCATCAAGATAGGCAATCTCTTAACCACATAACAGTCAGTGCAGCCTAAGCAAGCAGGATGACATATCCCATCAGAGCAGGGCAAGATTTCAATGTTAACATGTCATTGTTGTTAGCCTCATATTCAATGACCCCTGTGGTCCAACAGTGCATCACAGCCTTGAAAACAGTTCCAGGCCCTAGTATAGTACCTCTAATATATGGCTTTAATTTTTTTTAAATGTTTTCTTTTAGAACAGAAGAAGAAACACGACATCAATTTGAGTAATAACAACCGAGCTGAACAACCACCTGAACAATTTGGACCATGTATAATAGCCACACAGGAACATACATGCATTAACTAGAATGAGATTGTCAAGCAAGCCAGCTTTGTCATCAGGTAGGTATGCATTAGGAATTCCTTTTTCCCTTTGAAAATCCTCAACTGGAAGGACCTTTCCTCTTAAAATGTAACCACTGGTCAAAGCAGTGTTACATACACATACAGAGAGTTGTATTCATATATCAGCCAATATTACTAATATCTTCTTACTTATTGTTGATGGTTTTAGAATTTAGATTTACCTTTCCATGCATTCCCTCGATAGCCTTTTGAGATTCCTCCTCCGTTTCATAGCGGAGGAATGCAAATCCTCTTGGCCTATTCGCTATCCTATCCATCACCAGATTGACTGCAACATTGAAGAGAAATCACTTCTCAATAGCATAAGAACCCCAATACTTAACTCCTGTACAACAACTTACAGCAGCAAACCCTTATAAGCAGTACAACTGAACTAAGAAAATGAACATATAGGCTCTTTTCACCTTCTACAAGCTGTCCAAAATTTTGGAAAGCATTTCGCAAACTTTCTTCAGTGGTACGAAACGAAAGCCCTGCATCAAAAAGCACACCAACCAGCAGTGTTATTGTTTGTCACAATTTTGGGTTAACTTTTCTGATCAAACACTAGTGAATGCTGGCTAAACCCTCAACCCAAATGCAGAAACTTTCATACATATAAAGTTGCACAAAGCTTCATCATTAGGGGCTAATTTGCTGAACCAACAATACTAAAGTTCGCAATTCCATTTCATCATGAACACTAAACAACCACTCAATCATACATATTACCAACACAAGTTTCAATCTTTCAAAGGGAAAAGGAAAGCTCACCACTAACGTAGAGCTTGGTCTTGGGAGAAAACGAAGAAGACGAAGAAGAACTCGCCAATGGCACAAAACTCCTCTTTTTCTGTCTAATACAAAACGAAACCCTGTAACCAAGGCACGGCCGCCATTGCCAACCACAATTCACAGACCCCAATTTCTTCTCTGCAAACTGGGTCTCTCTGTTTCTATCAACCCAAGCCTTCGGAGCACTCCTCAGCACAAAGCTCGTCGCCATTTCTCACCTGAATAACCAAAGTGTTATCCTTTCAGGGGTTTTAGTCTTGTTTACTTTTACTATTTTACCCAAACGGTAAAAAATCTCTCCTTTATAAATCTGAAGGTGAAAAAAGTTAAAAAGATCGTTACTTTGAGTCTGAGATGAGAAGACCGGCGGTGCTGTACCACTATCCCTGCCCGGACGGCGCGTTCGCCGCACTCGCGGCGCATCTCTACTTCTCTTCCAAGTCAATCCAACCCTTCTTCTTCCCTAACGCCGTCTACAGCCCCGTCACGACCCAAAGCCTCCCGCTTTCCGACATCGACGAGCTCTACCTCCTCGACTTCGTGGGCCCACCTGGGTTTGTCCAGGAGGTTGCTTCGAAGGTACCCGACGTCGTCGTTTTGGACCACCATAAGACGGCGGTGGGGAGAGTCGGCGGGGTGAACGTGACGAGCGTTTTGGATATGAATAGGAGTGGTGCTACTATTGCTTTTGATTATTTCAGGGGGAAGGTTGACGTTGACGGCGGTGACACGGCGAGGTTTGACGGCGTTAGGAGGGTGTTTGAGTACATTGAGGATGGGGATTTGTGGCGGTGGAGGCTTCCGAATAGTAAGGCTTTTAGTAGCGGGTTTAAAGATTTGAACTTGCAGTACGACGTTGGATTGAACCCGGGTCTGTTTCAACAGGTGAATTTTGCTTTGCTCTGTTTCAATGTGAGTGTTAAGTTAGTTTACTTGTTGCGAGACTTATGATAATGTGATTGTTGGGCAGCTGCTTTGTTTGGACTTGGAGTGTTTGATTAGTCAGGGAATGGTGAGCTTGTCAGAAAAGCAGAGATTGATAGATGAGGTTTTGAGTCAGTCTTATGAGATTAAGCTCGGAGATGGAGCTTTTGGTCATTGCCTGGTAAATTGGTTTGGATGTTTCTATTGTTGTTCTTGTGCATTACTTGGTACATTAGGAAGGATTTAGAAATTTATTAGACTTGTGGAATCTTGCAAATGTGCCTCCATTTCAGTTACTTACTATGTACAGAAGAGATGGGAAATTGGCTTAGAGCGCATAATTTTATACGTCTGCTTGTAGGCTGTGGATGCAGATTCTATATTAGAGTTGAGGAGTGAACTAGGACATCAGTTGGCTACAAAAAGCTGCAGTCTCAACTTAAGGTATGTTATGTGGCTGTATACATATGAACTTGATATATGTGAATATTTTTCTTGGATTTGTGTTTTGTTCACTTTTTTCTTAATCCTTTCCAGCCTGTTAAGTTTGTCCCCTTTTTTATTATTATTGATGCTGTGGCGCCTATAAGTGCTGCTGATTTTGTTGATCTGCAGCACTCTGTAGTTTCTATAAGTGTAATGGTCGACAATGTGATTGCCTGAAACTATAAGCCACAAGTAACTGGAGCCAAATATACTCCGTATAGGAGGCAATTGTCAGTACTCTTACAATTGCAGTAGACTATCCTTTTTTCCAATATATTGAATAGGTTTGAATCAAACTATACTAAGAGGAAGTTAGGAATCTCACAATCGTATTTTTTCTAGTCAAAGTTAAACTTTTGAAGTCTGCAAACCTCTCTGTAGAGAAGCAAACTTTCAATTCAGAAATTCCTACTTAGATTAAGGACTTAAGTTGAACTTTTGAAGTCTGCAAGCCTCTATGTAGAGAAGCAAACTTTCACTTCAGAAATTCCTACTTAGATTAAGGACTTAAGTTGAACTTTTGAAAAAGTCTGCAAAACCTCTCTGTAGAGAAGCAAACTTTCAACTCAGAAATTCCTACTTGGATTATTTTCTATTCTGTTTCCTGAGGTTTTCCACTGCAAAAGCATTGTTCATATACTTGAATTTGGTTGCCCCTTTGCATTCCCTCATTGCATCACCGCCTGCCTGTTGTTGATTTTGCTTTCAATTGTTCCTTTGTGGGAAAGCACCAACTTGTTTGATTATGTATATTATAGGTGTCTGCTTCATCATCCTTCCTTCCATTTCACTTGTCATTCTTTTTGCTTGAAATGATCTCTAGGGGTATTGGAGCTGTTGTATACAAAGTCCCTGAGCTCAAAAATGACGAATTGCTAAAGATAAGCCTCAGGAGTGTTGACAGTGAAGACACAACTCCTATCTCGCAGGTTTTTCCATCATCTAGTACATTGTGTTGCCCTCCTGCCCCTTAAATAGACACATGCCATGATATTTAGAAACATTAACTTGTATGTTAGTGTTGAAAGGTAACTAATTTCGCAATTTCTTCTCAGGAATATGGAGGTGGTGGACATAGAAACGCCAGTTCTTTCATGTTAGGCTCCGCAGAATTTGAGCAGTGGAAGGTTGGCCAAGCAATCATTGCCGGCTGAAAGTGTACTGTGTACAGGATAATGTGTGGGTTGAAAACTCGACATGATGGTCTCTCTCTGCCTTGTTTAGTTGGGTGAAATTGAACGTTGAGACAGTGATATGCATCAAGAGGGCAACGTAAATGCAGTTACTGACTTAAATTGTTGAGTAATGAGTAAACGATTACATGCAATGTATGTGCTTTTATTCCAGTAGTAACACCCAAAGTAAGCACCTCAGGAGAATAAGGTGAACATCAAAATCTCTAGACTACTCATGTGATTCATGAGTGAAAACAACCAACCAAACCAAACCAATTGAAAATAGGTAATGTGTAATGTTTTTTTGGAGTGTGTATCTTTTTATTGTAGGAAGTGTTATTTACCACCAATCACCCGCAATATCCATAAATGCAGACATGCATTCTTCTTTGAATACTGAACGATCAGGTTGTGAAGGCCACACCCACATGAGACTGAGAGAGGTCGACTTCACCAGTAGTACCATTAACTGGAGTGTTAGAAGACCATGGACCATCTGTGATGAACTGCATCCACGAGTCATCGTTTTCTTCTTCCTCCCAGTCCTGCAGACATGACGACGATGATGCCCTCGGAATATTTTCCGGTGACAAGGTTTCAGTACCACAGTGATCGTTATAATATAGGCCTCCTGCTGCTAATAATTGTGATGATCTTTCATGAACTAACAGCGATACATCACTACTGTTACTTTGCCCTCCTTGCTCTTCAATCTCCGTACATATTCCATTTTTCTTGAACACGCGACACAATGCAAAAGAATCCTGCATTCGTTTAGTTATCGATCATCAACAGAGATAGAGATATAAAAGTACGTTATACCATATTTGAAGCCAAATGCAAATTAGTTTCCTACACACAAGTGTAATTAAATTGGTGTATTTCTTAATCTAAATAATACAATTGAAGCTAGATGAAAATGCTCGTGTTTTTGGACTTTGGAATAAAGTAAAAAGTCACCGACACCTTACACAATGAAAGTGGAGAGGTGATGCAGAAGAGGATGGGAGCTAGGCTGCTTTGCCTTTCGTGGTCTGAATAATATACATTAGCTTTAGTCATAGAATCTCCAAATCTTGATCACGTATACAATGACAGGTTGAAAGATATGTCTGATGATTCATATATTTTTCTTAAACAATCAATTAAGAAGCGTGGGAAGGGGTTAATCTGATTCATATGGACGATTGCACTACTGTCTCATTAGCTAAACTCAACTTTGCAGCTGGTAATATAGAAGAGATCATCACCACCAGTGCAAGCAACGAATATTTGTTCTCTTATAAATAATAGATCGTTATATATACATACATATATAGAATAGACATATAGTAAGCTAACTAAGAAAAATGTGACAGCCGGACGAGGCCCTACACTACAGATTCCATGCAACTCATGCAAGTTTTACGTTCCTGGATAGAATTTTCATTCCATGGATTCCATTTCTGATCGATCTTTCCAAGTTGATTAATGGATGGATATATATATATATATATATATATATATACACACACACACACACAGATCAGTTAATTGGTTAATTGGGATAGTAAGCTTGAACCTGCTTTTCCGTCCCACGCTGTAAAAAGATCGAGGTGGAAATTAGAAACGTACGAAAGCAATAGAGAAAGAAATGCCTTCCTCACTTGTTCAAGCTAAGTAGCAATTCGAACTTGATTCTTTTCAAGTCAAATAGAACATGACTCATGTATATACGTCAAGTAATTCTTGATGGATATTGGCATGGAGAGAGTTCGAACATCATGAACGTACCTGAATGCCGGCGGAGGTGTCGTCGAGGCAGTCGGCCTTGTCATCGAGGCGATACTCATGCATGACCCAATCGGTTCGAATGCCCTGAGGGGCTCGGCCTCTGTAGTAAACTAGCGTCTTTTTCATTCCGATGGCTCGATTCTGGGATGATACTCTCCTGTCTTTGCCAGTTGATTTCCAATATCCAGCTCTCGTTGCTCTGTTTGTTCTGAATCCATTTGGGTATTTCCGGTCTCGGGGTCCAAAGAAGTACCACTCCGGGTCTCTACTAGGCAAAAATGACTTCTCTGCATTCGTTTTCGATCAATTTATAAACAACATCGGCGTACTTATTTAGCTACATACATAATCAAACACTTTCGATACGTCGACTGTCTGCATATAATTTGTTAAAAATGTAGCTAGCTAGCTAGTTAGTAGTGAGAGAGGCTAAATATGTGGATGCAGGAAACATATAGAAGAGGCCAGAAAGTAGACCTGCTAACTCCCAAGGCTCACATTTGTAGAGATCAACTTCAGGAATGATATCAAGCTCAATCTCTTGCCCTATTATCTTCCTCTTCAGATAGTAATTCACAAGCTCTTCGTCCGTCGGATGGAACCTAAATCCGGGAGGTAATCCCACTGGAGCCATGTTCGTATCGCCTGATACCTTGATCAATGGATAATGCTTCAAGTAGTAGTACTAGCTGCGCCTGCCCTCCACCCCTTGTTGGATAATCAGGAGCTGGTTAGCTAGCTAGTTGTAGTGTAGTACTGTTATATGTGCAAGCTGTGGTGATTGTTATGCATTTATAAACAAACAAAAGGATTCAAAGTCCCTTGTCTTTGGGTCTTTCTTCCTCACTCCTCCTCATCCCTGCCTCTCACTTTAGCTTTTCCAGATTCTAGACAAACGTTATTCTTACTACATTCATATCCAATGATCAACTATGTATTTCATGATTAATAATATAAGTAAATTTGAGAACAAATACATATTACATCCAACTATTTATGTTGACATACCTATCCAATATGGTTAGTTAAAGAATGACATGATTGACCCTGGTTGGGTTTGATGCAGCTGGGCTTATAAGATATAAGCTGATTTTTAGCTTATAAGCAGAAGGTGGGTGTTTGCAGCTTCTCCTTTTTCCCTCAAAACACTTTATACTTTTTTAAGAAGTAGCTTATTTTTGGACTTACCAAACACCAAAACCTTTGGTGCTTAAAAGCAAAGGAGCTTATAAGCTCTCCCAAACCCAACCTATATGAGGTAGCTAGCTCCATCGCTTTCTTTCATACCTAATAATTACTCAGCAAATTCTTCAAGCTATCTTACTTTGGTCTTAGGCATGCCCATGGTTTCACTTTTGTTTTTCCAGCAGGCCTCCACTTTTATCCCGTTCATGTCTTTAGCTACAGTGATTTCTTACCGGATCTTGCTAATTGTTTGCTATTTGGATAAAGTGCTCGGAAAAGAAAGGTTCTTATTTGACATATACAATTTCACCTTTTCACAATATATATATGTACCAGTAGCTAGCAAGCTTCGTTTTTTGTCTTGCTCGTTTCTTTTACTTTGTTAGCTGTTACTAAATCTAAATTCAAGGATATCGATCTGTTTAAGAGACAGATTAATGTTCAAAGTGGGTTAGTAGAGACATAAGAGCAAAGGAGAATATTCAAGGCATAAGAGCACGTCCAACAGGTTTCACAATATTTCCTTAAAATGTGGAATCAAAAACTAAAATCTTTAAAAAAATGTTTAAACTCTAACATCTTCATTTTGAAGATTTCAACATTTCATATAACAATAAAATATATTATATCATAATTAATTATGACTAAAAATTATATTTTTATTGTAATAATTAAACACCTAATAAAATATTATATTGATGACTTTATCTCATTAAAAAATGTATAGAATTAATTTTTAGAAAATGAATACATTACTCCAAGTTTGGAGAATGAAAGCTCCTCTTTCAACTCAATCTCTATTTTAGAGAATTATGAGAAGATTTTGTTGGACCAAAAATAGTTAAAAAGTCTTTAAATTTAAAAATACTAATAAAATAAGAAAGTTGTTGGATTTGGTCAGCATTAGTAATGTAAGCATTAGTAATGTAAGTAGCTACTACCGTTTGGTCTATTGACATATATGATACATGAGATCAATCTTTCATTTGTAAGTTGAACCGTCATGAGTTTGATTCATAATATATTTATTGACTCGTTGTACATGCATTACTTATTTGATAACAACACACACATGACCAGATACCAAGATCCTAAAAGCAGCCGCACAAGAAAGCCAAAAACAGAAAACCAGAAGTCTAGCCCTGTCCCGGGTGTACGCTGGCGTCTCTGGCCCGGAGAGGATGTGTTAATCCAGTTGGCTAGGTAGCTTATTATTTGGCAGAAGCATGGTCCATATGGTTGGAGGCTGGGTTTGTTCCTTGAGATACACAGATCGTTTCTGATCTGTTTCTTCTCGGATTATGAGAGATTGTGAGGTGAGGTGAGGTGCGGTGTTGAGAGACTATTTGTTGGCGGTGGTGCTTGTGTCTTTAGTGGATCGACGTGATGGATCCCGAGTTGCTCCCTGTTATTCGTCGACCACATGTTAACTTGTTGTTAGTCGACCACATGTTAACTTTAATCCTGGCTGATAAATTTGAGGTCGTTCATGAGGTTGTGGCGGGGAGGTGGAAGTGGGAGGCATCGAGGTAGTTCACGGCGGCGGCGGGGACGGGTGAGTGCAATGCATTGTTTCCTTGTTGGTGAAGGGTAGTTTTTTGGGCGGGGTTTCAGCCGTAGGGCCTTATGGTTGGGCCATTTTCCTTTCTAGCCTTTCATGTGTCGGGGTTGCCGAGGCCTAACTAAAGGGCAGGCCCGGCCTTAGGACAAGACAGGCTAGGCTTGGGTCTAGGGTCAAAAAATTGAGAGGTCTAATTATTTTTATATAGGCATGTTAGAAAAAAAAAATAAACTCTGCAGCTCTGCGTCTCTTCCAGTCTTCTTTATGCGCATGAACTCCAATTCCAGCAGAGACATCTCTTCTTCTCTTCCTCTACTTGATAGTCTCGATTACTCATAGAAGAAAACAAATTGCCGCAGAAGTGCAGAACCACAACAAAACTCAATTCTATGATTTCTGTCAATCTAAAAAGGTATGATCATTTATTCTTTCATCTTTGATGCCTATTTCTTTTCTATTTTGAAGTAATTGTGATTTACCATACTGGCTAGATATTAGATATTGTGGGCATGTGAACTGTGAAAATGATCATTGATTAATTGAACGTTGAAGTGTGGGTGTGTGGCTAATCCAAAATTTCAAATATCCAGGTATGTTGTGAACTTGTTTTTATCTGCCTAATATTATGATCAGTGCCGGCCACTACCACTCCTTGATCAAACAAGGATTGTATTGATTTTACAAAAAGACATTGATCAAGGAGTGATATATTCCACCATGGTAGTGACATTGATCAAGAAGTGATATATTCCACCGTGCAGAATCCTTCAAAACCAACTACTTTCTCTACATAGTTGATCAAGCTATTTCTTCATTCAAAACCAGGTTAAAACTATTTACATTATATCCTTATTCAGAACTATTTACATTGCATTTAATTTTTAGTTAAGGAGCATGATATTTATATAAGTTACTAACTTTTTTAAACCAGGTTTGAACAATTTAAGACCTATGAAGAAAATTTTGGACTTTTGTTTGATTTGGATAAGTTAAGGTCAGCTGATAGAGAAACATTGAAGAGCTTTTGTGCTAACCTCACAAATAAATTCAAACATGGTGAGATTTCTGATCTTGATGAGGATGATTTATACTATCACTTGCTAATGTTGTGTCAAGATTTACCCAATGAAACAAAAAGAGCTATAGATGTGTTGAATTATATAAAAGAAGTGAATGGCTGCTATCCATATGCTTCTATTGTGTGAGACCCCGAATGTTTTTACCGTGGTTAATGACGAGTTACTGAGGTTTAAATTGTATTTGGTAACTTCGCGAGTGAACGACCACGTTCATTTTTGAGTTTTTCTAAATTCTTCAAATTCCTCATTTAAGAACTCGGTGTCATAGTACGTGTCGACACGAGTCTCCTGGTATTTTTAGAATATTTTTGGGAGCTTCCGTTAATTTTCTACGAATTTTTGAAGTTTTCAGTAACTTTTAATTATCAATCTGGTAAAAAGAGTTTTACCATTTCACCTTTTACTTTTCACCTTCTTTAAATCTGGACCATTGGATATTTTTTGGATCTAATCTGGGACGTCCCTTCTCCTATTTAAGGGGGAGGAGAGTTGACTCGGGTCAAATCTTCTTTTCGACCCCGAACCCGAGCTCTCTCCCTCTCCTGCGACCACCGCCGTCTGGCCACCACTGGCTGGTGGACCACCGTCGTTCGACTCATCTTTCTCCTCTACTCAGCCCCATCCTTGAAACCTCCAGACATCCACCGAGAAGAGAGATCGAATTCCATTGGTTCGACGGTCAACGACCAGAATCCGGCAAACCGGGCAGCGCTAGGGCGCGTGGAAGGTTTGGTTCTTCTTCCCTTCTCTTCTTCTTCCTTTTCCTGCTCTTCAATCTTCAAATCAAACTCTAATTCGAGTTCCCAATCTTTACTATTCTCCCTCTGCCTTTTCTAGGTTTTCCCTGCAACTCCTCCGGCGGTCTGTTTCTTGGCTTTCTCGGCGTCCTCCCTCTCTTCTGGCGACGACACGAGCACATGGATGAGTTGGATGAGGTGGGTTGGTGAGAAGTGAAGCTACAACAGTGACTTGGAGGAGACCCCGTGGAGGTGTGGTGCTAGCTTGATGCAGATGGTGACTGGAGGGGCGTCTAGAAAGGTTTAGGGGGCTCTAAAAGTCGTGCTGAAGACTGATGAGTTACTAGATTCTTGTTTTGGAACAAATCGAAGGTAAATCGAAAGCCTGATTGCTACTGTGTTGTTGGAATTGTTGTTGTTTTGTTGTTTTCCTGCATGTACGTCGATAACTTGGAAACGAAGAAATGAGTGAAACTCTGCCGAAATTCCGGCAAGTTGACCGGAATCCGACAGGAGATTCTGGCAAGTTGTCGGAATCCGACAGGAGATTCCGGCAAGTTGCTGGAATCCGGTGATGCAGTGAAACCGGCAGAAATATCGAGAGGTAGTCTTCGACTCCTTTTTTAAAGTGCATTGTTTCCGTTTAGTCAGGTTAAGAGTCGTAATCGGAAATTACGTATAAGGAAACGTACTAAAACGGAAACTAACCGTAATTGAAATCTTTCTATTTTAGAAAACTTTCTAAGTTTGGAAACCTACTAATTTGGGGAAACTTTCAATTTTGGGAAAGTTACCATTTTGGGAATGTTCTATTTTCTATGTTCTATTTTGGGAATGTTCTATTTTCTAAGTCTGTTGATTGTCATTGTAACTTGGTTGCTAAGCTACTCTATTCTGCAGTGATTATTGGACGATATAGCTTACGCGGTAACCTCGGTTTACCAAAACAGTTCCTGGAAGATTGGAGCGTACTTAAGGAACAGCTATTCCAGGTAGGGAATCTGAACCCCCTTTGGTAGTGGTTTTGTATATATATGAAAGTGCATTGATTTTGTATGCTTATGGTCGATGCCTCGGGAAAGTTTTCTTTATATTAAAAGATAAATGATTTATGATTGGGCCAAGAAAACACGAGGCTAGACGTAAATGATTTTTATACGAATGTGATATGTTGAGCACAGTTGTCTTGATTTCCGGTGCGTGACCTGAGAGTGACGGAACCTAGTATATAGCACTCCCACGGTGTCGATGACCGTGAACCTCCTGAGGGCAATGCCCTGTTTATTTTAAGCGAGACGTAAGTGCGGTGTGCTGTTACGAGAGATTTGTGTGACACTTTAATTTGACCATCTTCCGCGAAATTAGAAAAACTCTGATGAATGTTTTAAGAATTTCTTGTGGTGCCACTCAAAGTCTAAAGTTTAAATTTTATTTTACTTACTAAAAAGCCTACGACTTTAGGTTAATAAGTTGTTGGCACGTCCTTCGGACGTGTTGGCTTCTTATTGTCTTAAAATCATGGTCACTGCAGTTTCCCCTCTCGGGGTGCTACATATTGCTTATAGAATTCTGCTAACTATACCAGTCACTGTTGCCTCTGCAGAAAGAAGTTTCTCAAAGTTGAAATTGATCAAGACTTATCTTCGGTCTACTATGTCATAAGAAAGATTAAGTGGTTTGGCTATGATATCTATAGAAGAAGACTTAGTTGAAAAACTTGATTATGCAAAATTTATTAGTACCTTTACATCTAAAAATGCAAGACGAGTTATATTTCAGTGATATTTTTATATTTTAATATGATTTTTTTTATAATATTTTGAGTTTTTTTGGGTGAGGGGGCCCTAAAAAAATTTCTCACCTTAAGCCTTTAAAGACACAGGGCCGGCCCTGCTAAAGGGCAAAGAGGTCTTGATTTCCTTGATCCTTTACGAGATAAGTGATGGAAGATTAATGCTGTTTAATTCTCAATTTTACTTAGTTGTAGATCAATTAAGATCCACAGACGATGAGTGTTATGGCTACAATGAGGTACAGCTGTATTAGGTATTAAATGAGCGCATTTTACAATGAGAGTTCATTGTTATTATGTTATTTCTTGTTGCCAACTAGATTAGTGGTTATGAGTAGGTAATCTGATGTATATGTTTTCTACCCGTGGAAAAGTAATAAAATTATCTATTTGACTAAAAAAATTAACAACACGTACATGATTGCCTAGTACCATTTGATCTAATATCTTAATCTTCGAATTCCTTAGCTTGACCGAGCAAGGTCGGAAATTCAGCCTAAACCCTAAGGTTTAGTTTGGTACAGTTGTGACTTTTTTTATAAAATTGCTTATGTTGTACTGTGAATATAATCAGTTGTGAATTAAAACAGTTATATGTTTGGTAAATGTTACTTTTAAAACTGCTGTCAAAACACAAAATATTATTTTTAGTGTTTTTATTGACAACAACTTCAAAAAGCAACCTCAAACTGCTTCTAAAATTGGTAAATTCCTTATATGGTATCTGAGGTATAACTATTTTGTCACGACCCGAACCTAATAGTTACATTTTTACCGGGCGAAAACATGTTACTGAAGATTTTGACAGCGTTCATAAATACTATAGGCTATCGCTCGAGCTTATTATCGAGTTTTTTTCTTTTCTGAAATCGGTAAATAAGGGATTTAAAGCTCTGAAGTCGTTGTATGTGATAATACGAGTTCTCTGGTACATCCGGAATATTTTTCGGAGCCACGAGCTGTTTATTATGAATTTATTCAATTTACGAAAGTAATAAATGTTATTTACTTTACCGTAAAAATGTGACTTTGATTTAAAGCCGGTTTTGATTTAAATACAATGGTGGGCAACACCATCCTTTCCATGTATGCAAAAGTGTGGGATTATAGATGATGCATTCAGGTTTTTTGATATAATGGAGCCTTACGGTTTATTATGGTGCTATCATCTCAGGCTGTGTGCAAAATGGTTTTGCAAAGGAAGCTTTGCTTATATTCCACCAGATGCAGTTGTCTGGGATTGATCCAGATTTGGCAACCATGGCAAGCAGTGGCGTAGCTAGACATCTCACTTAGAAGGGTCAAATTTGATTAACGAAAAAATTAAATGATTTTCGGTTACTCTTTAGCAACAACGCGATTTTGCTTTGAAAAGTGACAAACTTAATTTGAACAATGTTCTTTATATCAATTCAAAATGAAAATGCGTTCTCGAAAAAACCATTAATTCATCTTTAATAAATTTCTGATTTTCAGAATTTTAATATGTTATTTTTGAGACATAATGTATGGTAAACATCAATGTGTTGTTTCCATTTAGCTTATTTATAAAAAATAAAAAAAAATCATAAATGGAATTTAAAGTATTAAATTACATATTACTAGGGATCAATAAGGTAAGAAACTCTTGACATGGTTTGTATTAATTGGATTAAATATCTAAAATAGTATAAATTTTTATTTAATTTCATTATTATTGAAGAATATTAAAGACTGATCAAAGATTTCTTAAAGGATAACGGTCAATTTATGTTTTATTTCCTTTAATATCTGATACAAATTAAAAGTAATTACTTTTTCTTAAATTGAGAAGTGACAATTGACCCCCTTACCTCCTTCCTAGCTACGCCCTTGATGGCAGGTGTTTTGCCAGCTTGTTCACATTTGGCTGCTCTGCAACATGGGGCCTGTGGCCATGGTTACTCAATTGTTCGTGGCTTTGTTACTGACACCTCAATTTGTAATGCCTTAATAGACATGTACTCGAAATGTGGGAAGATCCATATCGGCAGGCAAGTATTCGACATAATGCTAAAGCGGGACACTGTCTCATGGAATGCAATGATAGTTGGTTATGGGATTCATGGCCTTGGGATGGAAGCAATTTCTCAGTTCCATAATATGCAGGCAGCTGGAATGAGGCCCGTCGATGTGACTTTCATCGGCCTCTTATCCGCATGCAGCCATTCAGGGCTCGTCACTGAAGGTAAACACTGGTTTAGTGCTATGAGTCAAGATTTTAGAATAGTCCTGAGGATGGAACACTGCATATGCATGGATGATCTTCTCGCCCGCACTGGACTGTTGCCCGAGGCACACAGTTTCATTCAAGACATGCCATTTGAGGCTGATGTTCGAGTATGGAGTGCACTGCTTGCTGCATGTAGGGTTCACAATAATATTGAACTTGGGGAAAATGTGTCCAGGAAAGTTCAAGGGCTAGGATCTGAAGGTACTGGAAATCTCGACCTCTTATCTAATATGTACAGTTCTGTTGGGAGATGGGATGATGCAGCGCATGTCAGAATTAAACAGAAGGATCAAGGCCTTAAGAAGAGTCCAGGATGTAGTTGGGTTGAGATTAATGGGGTGATTCATGGATTTTTCAGTGGAGATCAGTCCCATTCTGAATCGCTCAGATACATGAAAAATTAGAGGAAGTAGACATGAAAAGGATGGCTTATTGTGCAGAAAAGAGTTTTGTTCTCCAAGATGTTGAGGAAAGGATCCTCCTTTATCAGAGTGAGAAGCTAGCCATTGCTTATGGAATTCTTCATCTGAGCCAGGGGAAACACGTATTTGTTACCAAAAATCTGCGGGTCTGTGGTGACTGCCATGCTGCTATAAAGTTCATTTCTCTCGTTACAAAGAGAGAGATAAGCGTAAGAGATGTGAGTCGGTTTCATCATTTCAGCGATGGAAATTGCAGTCGATTATTATATATTGAGCACTTCCATTACATTGTACAAGTTCTATTATTGCAGATTATGTTCCGAATATATGATTACTTAAGACTGCATCATTTGCCTTCTGTCTTCAGAGCAATGCAAATGATCAAAGTTTTCGGAATTGGACTCGGGACTTGATGATCCATTGTGAAAATGCAAAGGTTCTCCAAGTCCACT
Source organism: Comarum palustre (assembly GCA_951800085.1). Classification (NCBI taxonomy): domain Eukaryota; kingdom Viridiplantae; phylum Streptophyta; class Magnoliopsida; order Rosales; family Rosaceae; genus Comarum; species Comarum palustre. The sequence goes on along the minus strand of OX637576.1, from coordinate 18,338,576 downwards.
GAATACAGGAATGTATAGGTGAGTGCTTGACACTGTTTTTATCATATCTGATCATGTGGTATCATCATGTATTAGACTAGACAGGGAAACAAATGGGTTGCCAAAATAGATAATAAATTTGACAAAGAATGAAAATCCAATGAGCTTCCAAATCTGTGACTAATGTTGGCCTCTTTTTTCTTCAAGAAGATAATATTACTGTAAAGTAGTAGTATGCTTTATCTTCTCCATTTTGTGTGCTTGCTGACCTGGGTTTCAAATGAGGGAGTCTTCTATTTGCTGAGTGATTCAATTCTATAGTAGAAAAACCAATCATGGCAATATAATAATAATGTGGAATCCTACTGAACTAGACATTATTCTGATAAATGGTTGGTTGCTTCATGCCTTCATCTGTGTACTGTTTGTTTGATATCCCATATATAATAATCACAGACTAATAACTAAACGTTGAGCTTATTAGGATAAGAGTGACAGAAATATAGATTAATGTATAAGTATTCTTCTACACAGCTGTATTTTAAGCTTCTTTGCCTTCTTTAAGAAACAAAAATAAAAAATCATGATCTCTTCTGCTATTGTCTCTCCCAATGGGCTCAAAGTGAACCTAAAATCTCAGTGCTCCATGAGAGCTCTGTAACTGTAATTTCTATCCTCACTTTTCTTGCATGATTTGTTTATTGCAAGTCTAATTTCTAATTTTCTCAGTTTCATTTGCATAGGACTATAGGAGGAACCATCTCACATGCTCTATAGTAGGATAATTGCTTTTGTAACATTGAAGGAATTATTCACTAATTTAAGTCTTTAATTAGATCACACAACCACCTCAATAGTATCCCTCATTTGATCATTGCTGTTTTTTTCTTCTTATCTATGATGTTGACTTGGATTAATAGTGGAATAATGTGAACGAAAACAAATATTAGCTCATAATTGACAGAGTGAGAATGACGATAAAATTGCTAATCAAAATTTGGTGACGAAATTACATGTCGATGATTACTAATCAAATTGGACCGCTGCCTATTAAAGTTAAGAACATACCAAATACAGTGATCACCTGCCCCCTCCTTCCACCTTGTGACATGTAGATATGGACAGAGACTTGCATATACATGTATGACATAGCCATTATGATATGACAAGAAATCTACCATCAAACAACTATTTCATAAAGATCTTCAGAAAGTGAAAAAACTACTATCGATTAGTTTATATGCTACCAATATGATATTTTCGTGCTATTTATAAAGAAGTTAATTTTGTTGTAGATAGAATTGCATTTTTAGGTTGTAAATTAGGAATGAAAATTAGAAGTTAACTCCTTTACATTTAGGAAAACTAAATTTTTTATTTATATTTTTTTTCGATGATGGAAAGCTAATTTTCTTCTAGATAGAATTGCATCTCTACATTTTAACTCCTCTATTTTTTCATAAGGTTTTGTTGTTGTTTTTCTTTTGTGTCCACAACGTTTTATTTGGATGATGTCAGTATAGACTTTGCATGCTCTTTTGATGTATAGAAAAGAGTGTGAAACATGCTCAAGAAAAAGAGGGTAAGATCACAGATGGGTGAGTTATAGAGGATGATGAATTCAAATAAAAGAAAGTCGGCAACTCCTTAAGCTATCATCTATGATTTATGTAGTTTACTTAATAGCATCAACCGTGAAATTTGAGTATGCGGCTCCACTTCTAACTCGTAAAGGGAATCAAAGTGTGATTGCTTCTCTTTTCAAATGCATGTTTACTTATCATGGGGGAATGAGGTGGAGGACTAGGTATTGAATCCCCTTTTTCATTCCAGTGGGTCAATCAATTTTTCATTCCGAATTTGTCCTTATCAGTTATTAATGTGAAATTACCCATTTAAAATTCCTAATAATCATTTATATTTAAGAAAAAAATTAAAAACAGTACACGAAGTTTGATCGACTCTTAACTCTAGTATATTATGCATTTTTTTAAAATAATTCATTATGTTTGTAAGCCAATACATCATTCATACATATTGTTATGTGCTCCGTTAATAGATATGTCATTACAAAACAAATTGAGGAGTAAAATTATATTTGCCTCCAGTTTCCCTGTTAGAATGACTCCTCATCTTGTCACTCCTCCCTTCCTGCTCCCTCAATCTCCTCCACTTGTCTTCCTCCCTCGAACCAACCTCCATAACATCATCCACATTCATTATAGCTTTCACTTCCTCTTTCGCCTTTTCTCAAGCTTCAAAACCACCTTCTCATTCCCCAGTCGCTCCACAACCCTCCCTCTCGACCCCACATAATCTCTTCCCATTCGGAGAGCAGAGCTGCATTGAATCCCTCCATCGGCATCCCCTTGTGATCCGACAAACGCTCCAAATCGCTTTTGAATTTCTGAAGCAGCGTTTCCTCCACGTTGCCGCCGGATCTCAGCCTTTCTCCACCTCCGTTAACAAAATTCTCCTTCTCTGATTCAGACGTATTCCTTACATTGAGGCTGTACGAGATGTTGGAGTTCGGCTCGATGTCGAGCGTCTTCGATTCAAATTTAAGGCCATGGTCACCTGGCTTGGTGATCGGAAGCTCGAGATTCTTCATCTTCTTGTGAGGGTGCCATTCATTTTCGATTGTAGTGATGACCGAGGCTTTGGGGCCGGAGGTTAGGGGTTTGGAGGTGTCAAATTCTTTGACGAATTGCTTTGAAAAGTCACCGTTTTGGTGACTGGTGGCGTCGTCAAAGGTCTTGGAGGGCTTTATAGGGTTTGGCTTCAAAGAGGATTTCGATTTCAGGGGAAGATTGAAGGAGTTTCATCGAATAATAGGAAGTGGATCTGGGCATAAGAACAAATCGAAGAAGAAGATCTGGGTTGTAGAAGAACAAATTGAAGAAGAGGGAGTGGATCTGTGAAGATGAATAAATTTGAGAAGACAAACTTACCCGGCAAAATTTGACGGAATCCACTCTATTTAACGGACTGAATAACAACATGAATGAATGATGTATCAGCTTACAAACATCATGTACTGTTTTAAAAAAAAAATCATAATGTACTAAAGTTAGGAGTCAATCAAACTTAGTGTACTGTTCTTGAAATTTTATAAATAACTTTACTACCATTCTGATTTTTGCATTTTAGTATTCACTTGAATAAGAATCAATCTTTGTAATAATTCTGATTCTAGATAACAAGTAAACACGTGAATTAGAATCACTCTTCCTCTCTCTCATTCCTTCTTAATCATATTACGGTTTAGTAAACGTGGTCTTAAGCTGTTATGTTAGGGGAGTGGGCAGTTTTTATTAGCTCCGATTTGGTGCTCTAGCTAGGCTAAAAGCTTTGTGATAGAAATAGAAATAGAAATGAAAATGGAGGCTTTCTTTGATGAGAGGCACCAATAAATGCCACCCTAACACTTCGTACAGTATCAGGACGGGACGTGACATGACAAAATTTTAAAATGGTGGTACCATCCTGTCTTGATAGTTTAGAAACTAGACGAGACGCGACAAGATCAGGACGAGACGGGAACATCCTAAAAGTATAAATGTACCTGTATCAGATCATAACCGTCTGATTTTAGGGTGTATAATATCTTACAATGAACTCAAAAACACTTAATAAGACGTCCAAAACCTAAATATAAATTCACAATATTAGTTCCATATAACAAGAGTTAGATAATTCATTCACATTTGATGATGATGATGATGATCATATGAAAGATATCAGCCGCCACAACGAAGCTATGTAGTGATAACTAGAGCTCATATGATTTTTCAAACTTGAGAGTTTTCTCGAGATCTTACTTAATTAGTTAGATACAAATTACAAGCATTTAATTAATTGGTTATTGTTTCTCTTTTTATTTTTATAATTTTTATTCGTATTGTACTTATATAGAGTTAGAAGTTTAGAACTAGGACAATTATACCATGAAAAAAGTAACACTACAGAATATATATATATATATATATATATATATATGAGAAATTAATACACAATAAAACCCTCATCAATATTGGATGAGTTCATATTGACTTTATAAAAATAGATATAAAATTTCTTCAAAAATTTAAGATCAATTTATCTCTTTTATGTTTTTTTAATTTTTTTCTATCGTTATAGGATCTCGATCCCGTCTCGATACCAAACGAGATCGTCCCATATAAAATACGTTTTTAAAAATACAATATCATCTATCCGGATAATATACCGAATCTCGTCTCATAATCAAAACAAAGACATGAAAGCTTTGTTGGGTTCCAATAATTGGGTACACTAGTCTCGGGCACAATAGAGAAAAAAAAAATAGAGACGGTGGGTTGTCATTTTCAGACCTACCCGACCAGTCACCCCAATCCTTCGTCCATTGTTAATCGCGCTCGCGGGTTTCACTAAACTTTAAGAAAAATGTATAGAAACCCAAAAAGATACCGTTATTTTCAAGTAATAAATTTGTTACTATTTTCGTTGTTCACATCCACCACACCACTTGGTACTGCATCGTTGTTATTGGTACTACACTATTTATTACTTCAATCCAGTACCCTGCAGCTGCATCATTCTCTCTCTCCAAACCAAACACAGAAAGGTGAGCAACACCCATAGCTCAACGTACTACTTACTTCATTGGATTCTCTCCTTTTTTCATCCATCAACTCAGCTTACAAGTGCAAATCATTATTGATTTTCCTTTATTCGATTTGTGAGCAGCGTGATCGTCATGGTGAGGAAGAAGCGTGGAGGTCAACTCGCCGGAGGAGCTGAATCTGATGAGGTCAGCGATCACCAACACCACAGCCAAGATGTAAGAGCAGGAGCAGGAGGTTTCCAAGCTGCAAGACCCACCGGACCACCGAACGGAGGAGGCCGTGGCGGCCGCGGAAACGGATATGCAAATGGAAATGGGTATCATCATCATCAACCGGCTTCCGAGAATGGAGGCAGGGGGAGGCCACAGGGAGGAGGAGGTTACGGCGGTCGTGGCCGTGTGGGAGGATCTTCTTCAGGTGGGTATGGGACGGCCAAGGCATCAATTTCTGACCTGCACCAAGCGACCTCTGTTGATTCTTATGTTGCTGGTGGGGTCAACCTTGAGGCTCAATCTTCGGAGTTGGCGCAACAAGTTGCTTCTCTTGCGGTGCAGGCAATCCAACAACCCATTCCCACCTCGAGTAAGTCGGTCAGGTTCCCTCTTCGCCCTGGGAGAGGCACCGTCGGCGCTAAATGTGTTGTCAAGGCCAATCACTTCTTTGCTGAGTTGCCTGACAAAGACCTGCACCATTATGACGTGAGTTTTTTTATGTGTTTCGACATAGTCTGATATTATTAGTTGAGTGTTGTTTTGATAATGCTTGGATTTGTTAGGTTACTATTACTCCTGACATTGCATCAAGGAGGTTGAATCGAGCCGTGATCAAGCGGCTGGTGGATTTATACAGGCGATCCGAGCTTGGAAATCGGCTCCCTGCTTATGATGGACGGAAGAGTTTATATACTGCTGGGCCGCTTCCTTTCTCGTCCAAGGAGTTCAAGATCATGCTTGTTGACGAGGATGATGGATCAGGCGGGCAAAGGTGGATATTCATTGATAAACTTTGCTCTTCTTGGATGCTGTCTCACCGAGATTATTAATTTCTCTTCTTGCTGCAGGAAGGAGAAGGAAAGAGAATTTAAGGTGGTGGTTAAGTTTGCTGCACGTGCCGATCTACACCATCTGGAACTCTTTTTGATGGGGAAGCAAGCTGAGGCTCCTCAGGAAGCCCTTCAGGTTCTCGACATTGTTCTGCGTGAATTGCCTACAGCTAGGTTGGAAACTTGGTCTCTATTTGTTCATAATTGCACATCAGTTTGATATATTCTTGTGCTGATGTAATTATGTACTATTTGTAGTTACTTTCCTGTGGCGCGTTCATTTTATTCTCCTGAGTTGGGGAGAAGGCAGTCTCTCGGTGAGGGTTTGGAAAGTTGGCGTGGATTCTATCAGAGTATTCGTCCAACCCAGATGGGGCTGTCTCTAAATATTGGTACTTTATTTCTCAAAGTTCTTTAATTGACATAGTATTGCAGCCATCATGACTGTTGCACAAATGATGCATGCATGTGTGCATGTTCCTGCATTGCGGTGTTTTTTGCTCCTTTAATGAAATTGTCAACGGTCCAGATATGTCATCTACTGCTTTCATCGAGCCTTTGCCAATCATTGAATTTGTCAATCAGCTGCTTGACCGAGACATTTCATCTAGACCATTGTCAGATGCTGATCGCGTGAAGGTTAGATTTTGTTCTTGGTTTTATCTCCTTCAATGTTTGTGATGACTTATGTCAATGAATTTAGTCAGAATGTTATTATTATCCCTTGCGACTTATATTGTATTAAATCAACTAATTTTTTTGAATAAAAATCATTGTTCATTTGCTTTATGTGATGTTACCTTTTTAATGGCACGACATTTGTATATGTAGAATTCGGAATTGGATTATCCCTTCATTCATACAGATAGCAGTGTCACAACTTTTTGTTTCTGTATGAGCAGATAAAGAAAGCTATACGGGGAATCAAAGTTGAAGTTACACATCGTGGACATATGCGTAGAAAATACCGTATAACCGGATTAACATCGCAGCCAACAAGAGAATTGACGTGAGTATTATCATCATATGTCATTTGCTTTCTGCATTTCAATTGAAAAGAAACCAAACAGTACCTAAAGGGCCCTTGGTGTTTTCCATTTGGTGGAAATACCATGAAATGTGTTGTTGAGTAATCTGTTTCATGTTGAGATGAATGCAAAACTTGTTTCACTGACACTGCTCCTTGATTGTCCAGTTTTCCCCTTGATGAAAGAGGCACCATGAAGTATGTCGTTGACTACTTTCATGAAACTTATGGTTTCATTATAAAACATACTCAGTTGCCTTGTCTGCAAGTGGGAAATCAACAAAGATCAAATTATTTGCCCATGGAGGTAAAAAATGCTAGTCTTTTCATCATTATAAGCTCGACAAGCATGTTAATAGGAAGTGATTGTTGCAGGTCTGTAAAATTGTTGAAGGGCAGAGGTACTCCAGGAGGTTGAATGAGAGACAGATTACTGCTTTGCTGAAGGTGACTTGCCAGCGTCCTGATGAAAGAGAACGTGATATTATCCAGGTTTGGTATTGTGGAAAGTTATATTGTATTTTACATTCTGTTATGCTTGATGTATGGTTCAGGTTTTCTTTCAATTTACAATATGCAGTTGTCACTTGTGAATTAATACCTTGGTATCTGTTTGTTGAAATTTGTACTCTGCAGACAGTTCGTCAAAACGCTTACCATGAAGACCCCTATGCTCAGGAGTTTGGCATTAAAATCAGTGAGAATCTCACTTTGCTTGAAGCTCGTATCCTTCCTGCACCAAGGGTAAGATATCTATAAGGTTCTGCTATCCATTTGTTTTTCACATTGGTACCATCAAGGTTCACTCTATATGGATTGTAACTAAAAGCTTGTCTTGTGTTATGCAGCTTAAATATCATGATACAGGTAGAGAAAAGGATTGCCTTCCCCGAGTTGGACAATGGAACATGATGAATAAGGTATACCTTATACATGAGTTTATAGTTTTCTTGTTCTGTATACCTTTCACACTATGCTAACATATTGACCTGGATATACTTTTGTATCAGTATGGGTATTTACAGTGAAACCTTTAATCTACTTTTCACTGTATGACAACTCTTTCCATGTTTATGCAGTTGCACTGACCTACAAATTTAATATTAACTGTGTAATAGATAGGTGAAAGTGGTGGGTTGGAAGATAATGTGTTTCATTTCTTAGAGATATGCAGGGATTCCAATTCTTGTTGCAATTCTTTTTCTCATGTTTTGGGGTTGCAGGGAGGAGAGGGAGTGAAAGTGAAAGGCTATGCCATAGATTATGGAGTAATTAGTTTTAGCATATGTTACATAACTTTCCTAATAGGCATTATCATTTTCCTTTAGAATATTGATGACAGTCTATCATTGTAATGTTACAGAAAATGGTCAATGGTGGGATAGTCAACAATTGGATGTGCATAAACTTTTCCAGGAGTGTACAAGATGCTGTTGCCCGTCGGTTCTGTAGTGAACTTGTTCAAATGTGCAACATTTCTGGCATGGTATGAGGCCTCTGATGCTCTTGTATCATCTATTTCTGATGCTCTTGTATCATCTATTCTCTTCCAAATCTGAGATTCCTTATATTGATGTTCGTGCTTTTCTAGGCATTTAATCCAGAACCAGTACTTCCACCTATCACCGCTCATCCCGGTCATGTTGAGAGGACCCTAAAGTCACGCTATCATGATGCAATGACCAAACTCCAGCCCCTTGGCCAGGAGCTTGAGCTACTTATTGCTATTTTGCCAGATAATAATGGATGTCTCTATGGTCTGAATCTTCAACGAAATAATACCCACTCCTGTTTTTAGTATTTCTGTTATTTACATTTGGACCGTGGACTTACGCATATCATCATTACTATCCAGGTGATTTAAAACGCATTTGTGAGACGGATCTCGGCCTTGTTTCCCAATGCTGTTTAACAAAGCATGTCTTTAAACCCAATAAGCAGCAATATTTGGCAAATGTCACGTTGAAGATCAACGTGAAGGTCGGGGGAAGGAATACAGTGCTTGTTGATGCTTTGTCCAGGCGAATTCCTTTAGTCAGTGATCGACCTACCATCATTTTTGGTGCTGATGTCACCCATCCTCATCCTGGAGAGGATTCAAGTCCGTCAATTGCAGCGGTGTGTTACTAGACATACATACATGCTTTAGCTTGCATATGATTCTATTCTGTCCACACCCGGGGTACATTTTGACTGTTTCAAAATTACTATCGAAATCCAGGTTGTGGCTTCTCAAGATTGGCCTGAAGTTACAAAGTATGCTGGTTTGGTTTCTGCTCAAACCCATCGACAGGAACTCATCCAAGATTTGTTCAAAACATGGCAGGATCCAGCAAAAGGGACAATGTCTGGTGGCATGATCAAGTATGGCTATTCTTCTAGTTTTGCATATTTGGTTGTTCCGGATCTGATTTATTGTTATTTTTTCGTTCTTTTTTCTTAACTAGCTTCTGGTTTCATCTGTATTTGCTTTTGGATCCAGGGAACTGCTCATATCTTTCCGTAGGTCAACTGGGCAAAAACCTCAACGGATCATATTCTACAGGTACCAACGACATATGTTCTTATATTCTGCCTCAACTATCTTTTTCTGTATTGTCATTTTTTTGGAAATTTCTGTATTGTCATTTGTTTCTAACATTATTGTAAGTTTATTCTTTGCAGGGATGGTGTCAGCGAAGGGCAGTTTTATCAAGTTTTGCTATTTGAACTTGATGCCATCCGTAAAGTAAGTCTACTCGGCTAATTAATTTCTTCACTTTTCTCATTTTCATCTCTGGAAATTACAAATTAGAGTCAGTCACTTTCTCATTCTTCTATATTTACCTTAATTCAGGCATGTGCCTCATTGGAGCCTGATTATCAGCCTCCGGTGACCTTTGTTGTGGTTCAAAAGCGCCATCATACTAGGTTGTTTGCCAACAACCATAATGACTCGAGATCAGTTGACAGAAGTGGGAATATATTACCTGGTATTGCATTCTGCCAGATTTGGTTCTTGCAATGATTTCAATTTCGCATGCATGAAAACACTTGGCCATGGATATTACAGGTACAGTTGTAGACTCCAAAATCTGTCATCCAACTGAATTTGACTTCTACTTGTGTAGCCATGCTGGAATTCAGGTACTGATTCATTAGCCGTCTGTTTATATACTTTGCAAAGCTGCATTTTCTAACATCTGTAATCACTGAGTCAAATAGGGCACGAGTCGTCCAGCTCATTACCATGTGCTATGGGATGAGAACAACTTTTCTGCTGATGGATTGCAGACTCTGACTAATAACCTTTGCTATACGTAAGTGAGATTATTATCCATCATTTTCATGTTAGGTTCCTTGTGAGGATGCCAATATATTGTTTGTGTTATTTTTGGGGATAATGATTTTGTTGAACCAATTACTTTTGCAGATATGCAAGGTGTACACGTTCTGTTTCTGTTGGTGAGCTCTCGCTCTCTCATATCTCACATTTATACACGCACACACAGAAACTGACCAAATGAAAAGCACACATGCTCTATCTTATTTTGAGTTTGATAAATGTGAATGCTGAAACAGACCAAGTGAAAAGCACACACGCTCTCTCTATCTTATTCTGAGTTTGATAAATGTGAATGGTGAAATTGACAGTCCCTCCTGCATACTATGCACATCTTGCTGCATTTCGAGCTCGTTTCTACATGGAACCACAAACTTCAGAAGGCGGTTCAGTGGCAAGTGGTGCTACCACAAATGGACGTGGTGGAGGGTACAATGGACGTAGGCCACCGGTTGCTGCAAGTTCTGCTGCTGTGAAGCCTTTACCTGCTCTGAAGGATAATGTCAAGAAGGTCATGTTCTACTGTTAGACCGTCCTTGTTCTGAAAATAAATAAACAACTCGCTGCCATGTTCCATGGATATGGTGCGTGAAATAAACTAGTTACAAACCGCAGTACTGTACGTATATGTGTGTATCTTGACATGTATTTCTGTTGCTAGAGATTATGACCCTCTAGTCTACCCTAATGATGTGGATTTGGGATGTGACGTTTCCTATGCTATATGTATCTATGAATTGTCACCGTCATTGTGATTATTATCATGCGTCTTTAGCCATCTACCAACTGCTTTGTATAAAATTATGATTTCGGCAAACTAATCTGTATTCGCCTTTGAGATTCCGGAGACATGAGCCGTTAGATCAGTTTGTGACACTTGTTTTTTGTTTTCGAAATCACTTTTTTTAAGGGAGTTTTTAGTTGCATCTCTAAATTTACTTAATACACCTCTATGACTAAATACACATCCTATTTACTTTTTACATGTTTAAAAAGCTGAATACACCTTTTTATATTTACTACAATACCCTTAAAAGAATTTGTGGTGCTATGACTAAATACATCTCTTATTTACTTTTTACATTTTTAAAAAGCTGAATACACCTCTTTTATATTTACTACAAATTGTGATCGAGTCTGAGCCTGAACATTTTCTAAAACAAATTGTGAGAGAAACACCCTGCATATGTATTAGACTAGATCTTTCAATTTAGGAACCAGAACCACCCAAGTTACTTGTAATATGCATGGCTTCTTATGCTTCAAGTGATGTGAAACACATGAGCAGCGTGTAGATTTGTTGGGTAGATAACTCAGCCAACTTCATAGCACACTGGAGGAAAAGGAGCAACTTATTGTGCAATATAAGGAACGAGAGAAGAATCTGGAAGAACAGATCATAGAGGTTTGTAATTCAATTAAAAATGAGATGTTTGTAAACCATATCTTATCCTATGTACTTACAGTTCTGTACTTTGTAGCAGAATCGTTTAATTTATTTGTCTAAATATGTCTTTTCTCATATGTTGACAAAGTTAAATAAAAAGAAAAAAAGATTAGAGGTGTGTTAAGCAAATTTGGAGGTGCAAGTAGAACTCATTTTTTTTAAAAAAAAAATATAAATATCTGATATACCCCATATATGTTTGTAAGTCGTAACCTTTAAACTGTTAATTAAATATTTTAACTAATTAAATCATAATAAAATAATATTATTTTCTTAAAAGCTTTAGATCTAAAAAATCTCTTTTAAAAGATCATATCATCACACTTTTTCTACCTTAGCCACTAAGAATAGATTGAAATTTGAGTCTAATCCCATTGACATCGTTTCAAACATACCACTCTTATTAGCTGGATCACATGTGGTGATGTGGTGGTAAACTTGTGAAAATGAATAGTGATTCAAACATACCACTCTCTTGATAGCTCCGATCACATGTGGTGGTAAACTTGTGAAAAATGAATAGTAAACGATGTGACGATAAATAGCAATGAGTCAAGCAAGCACTGTGAATGTAACCATTGGGTTAAAAACTAGGTGTAGGGGGTAATAAATAGAGCCGCCAGTTCTGCCTGAAAGAGGAAAGCCACAGACTTCTGGTTGCCTCTGCTTTTTTCTTCAAATGCAAAGGGCAGTGGGGGTGTTTTGGTCATTTTAAGGAGCAGCGTCCGTTACCGAGGCCGTACTGGTAGTAGTGGTCACGAAAAAGAAGTCTTTGGAATTAATGAACAGGTGTCGTCGTCTGGTTGCATGGGTTTTGGGTAGTGGGCTCAGTTGGTGAGTGGACCGGACTGACTACTACTGCTTTTGACCACGGTCGCTCTCTGTTCCGTTGCTTAACGCCAAGCTGGCTGGTGTGGGTCATTCTATGCTTTTCTTCTTTGTTAAGATTCTTTTATTGAATTTACACCATATTTCTGTAAAATTCAAATCCTAAACTTTAAACTCACACAATATTCTCAAAAAATAAAAGAGAGAAAACATATTAGAGCATTTTATGAGTTTTCAAAACCTCATTTTATGTCAAGATGTCTATAAAGACATCTTTACATTTAAAGACTCATTCCACAAAAGTTGTCATCATTCAAAACTTTCTAGAGAGTTCACATGAATACTCAAACCCAATAAGAAATAACGTTTCATTATACTTACGAATTACAAAGTTAGCTAGTCCATTTAAAGTTTAGTGCGTTTGCTGTCATTATATTTTAATATTCACAACCAACTTTGAATGATCTAGCTAGCCTTGTAATTCGTAAGTATAATGTAACGTAATTTTCTCACAAGTTATAACGTTTATTATAAAAAACGTAAAAACTCTACTTAATATGGGCAGACTTTACTATTTTGCTCAATACATCCACCACCTTTGGTATTAGTAGTTACTGGCTCGACGTCCACTATTGTTAATCTTATCATATCAAACTAGTTCAACATAATCATGAACAAATCAATCCAAAAGGGTTTGAATACAATGTATCACCCGTCACATGGTAACTTTAATCCGTACATTTTAAATAGTTACATGATAACTTTTATAATAGATTTATATATATGAAAACTTTTTTTGATCAATAAGATATATGAAACTGGAATAGAAAGAAATGACAAGAAACACAACACAATGGAGACAACAGTACCTGCATGGAAAAGAAGAAATATAAAGAAAAATATTTTCCATTCACGAATTTACCTAATATTCAGGTACATCTCACCAAATTCTATATTAAAATATAATATTTTCCTCTAAAATGGTTTTGTTGAAGGGCAACGTTGGCATTAACTTTCCTACGAGTAAAAAGGATGACACAGCGAGAAAGTAGAGTGAACAGTCCAGTAGGGGTAAACAGAGAGAGAAGCAGGGGTAAGACCGTAAAAGCGACGGGAAGAAGGGTAGAGTGGTGATTTTGAATAATCTAGTGGTGTAGTTGTATAAATTGGGGAGTGTGGGAGGCGTTTGATGGGGTCTTTCATCAACAGCATCATAAAATAATAGAATATTCAAGAGAAGAGAGTGAAAGAAAGAGAGTACAGGTCTCCTTGGGCACCAAAAGCAAAACCACCCACTGCTGCGGTGCGGTTAGTACGGAACACGTCGCCTTTCTGCTTTTTACGGTAAAAAACTCTCTCGCCGCCGCTCTAGGGTTTCGTACTTGATGCTAAACTCGTTTCATCTTCCTCCGTCGGTTTTTTGTTTGCGAATTTCTGTTGTGGATCTGTGTGTGGCTCTGTTGCTTTCACGATGATCTGGTTTGATTTCTGTATCTGTTCGCTTCGGTTTCCGAGCGGTTTGTGCCGTTGTTTCGTTACAGTTTTGCGTTTGGATCGTTTAGATCTCGCTCATTTTGCAATGCTGAGAAGCATCTCTGGCTTTTTGTTTCCCTAGGGTTTGCGGTGTGTGGTGTTCTTGTGATTTTTGTTGTCGGAGCGTGTTTGTGTTTTCGGTTTTGCATTGTGGCTGTGATTGATGATGATGTGTTTCTTTGGGCTAGGTTGAAATGCTAGGGTTAGAGTTCTGTGGTTTCTCTATAGTTTAAACTAGAATTTGGCTTTCTGCTGCGAAATTAGCTGCGAGTGTAGTCTGTTGTTTGATTTTACAGTGTCTGATAGACGTAATTTTGCATGCTTGGCTATGGAGGCCCGTTTTGATAGTGATATTGTTGTGTGAAAATTTATAGTTGCTGAATGCATAATTTAACATGCTGTTTATGTTCTTTTGACCTTTTGATTGAGGAGTGAAGCCTTAATTTTGCCTTTTTGTTTGTATAGACACCATGGTGAGGAAGAGGAGAACCGAGCTTCCTGGCGCAGGTGAAAGCTCTGAGTCTGGTTCCCAGCGACCTACTGCTCCACCACCACAACAGCAACAACCACAAGGTGGGGGAGGAGGTTCCCCCCAACAAGGTGGAGGAGGTTACCAAAGTGGAAGGGGATCTGTGCCCCAACAACAGGGTGGGGGCTACCAAGGTGGAAGAGGATCTGCTCCACAGGCAGGGCGTGGAGGATATGGTGGTGGCCGTGGAGGTTATGGAACGCCTCATGGCAGGGGAGGGCCTCCTCCGCAACAAGGAGGCCGAGGAGGGTACAGTGGTGGTCGTGGAGGACCTTCAGCTGGTGGCCCATCCAGACCACCAGTTTCCGAGCTGCACCAAGCAAGCCCAGTTCCTCACCAAGCTGGACTCACCCCTCAGCCTGCTTATCAAGCAAGCTCATCTTCTCAGCCACCGGAGCCTTCAGAATTGGCTGAGCAGCTTCAGCAGGTTTCCATCCGGCAAGAGGAAGCTCCTAGTCAGGCCATTCAACAAGTACCGGTCTCTAGCAAGGGTTTGAGGTTCCCTCTTCGCCCTGGAAGGGGTAAGACTGGCACAAGGTGTACAGTCAAGGCAAACCATTTCTTTGCTGAATTGCCAGACAAGGATCTGCACCAATATGATGTGAGCACTCTTGCCCTGTGTTTTTTTTGTACTGGCTTCATATTATTAATATATGAATGATAATATCTTTGTTTTATTATGTGTTAGGTAACTATTACACCAGAAGTCACATCACGGGGTGTAAACCGTGCTGTGATGTCTCAGCTAGTGAAAATCTACAAGGACTCCCATCTTTCAAGCCGGCTTCCTGCTTATGATGGACGGAAAAGCCTGTATACTGCTGGGCCTCTTCCTTTCCAGTCGAAGGAGTTCAAAATCACTCTTTTGGATGATGAGGAGGGACAGGCTGGACAAGTGTATGTATTAATTGCTTGGTACTTTTTTGTCAGGCTGGACAGGCTGCATATTCGTATTCTCGTAGTACCATGTATTTAATGATGGCTTCTTGATGCAGTCGGAGAGAGAGAGAGTTCAGAGTTGTAATCAAATTCGCTGCACGGGCTGACCTGCACCATTTAGGTCTCTTTTTGCAAGGGAGAATAGCTGATGCACCACAAGAGGCCCTTCAGGTTCTGGATATTGTTCTAAGGGAGTTGCCTACTTCCAGGTACACTGTTTCCTCTTTATGTTTGTATGACATCTGAAATCATATCCACGGCTTATAATGCGCAAAAGATGATACTTGCCTGTTTGGTTTTAGGTACTGTCCTGTGGGGCGTTCATTTTACGACCCTGCCTTGGGGAGAAGACAACCACTTGGTGAAGGTTTGGAAAGCTGGCGTGGTTTCTACCAGAGTATTCGTCCAACTCAAATGGGGCTGTCTTTAAACATAGGTACGATGCAACATCCTCACTTATAGTAGCCTATACACTTCCATATATTTAGGTGATGTATAACTGTATCATTCCTCCATGCACTGACATGTATACAAATATGGTTGAATGTCCAGATATGTCCTCAACTGCTTTCATCGAGCCATTGCCAGTTATTGAGTTTGTAACCCAGCTACTGAATCGTGATGTTCAAGCAAGGCCCCTTTCTGATTCTGATCGTGTAAAGGTTAAATTTCTTTCTTGTCAGGATTCTGGTAATTCAGTATCTTCTGCTTGTGTATGAGGGATGTCTTTTAGATATACATGTTTAATGTTATTAATCTTACATGGCTGTGCATCTTTGTTTTTAAACAGATTAAAAAGGCTCTGCGTGGAGTAAAAATTGAAGTTACACACCGAGGAAATATGCGCAGAAAATACCGCATCTCTGGTTTAACGTCTCAGGCGACGAGAGAGCTGACGTGAGTATTAATATTTCATGGTTTTAATTTTTTAAATTAAACATCAGTTCATGTTTGTCTTATTTTTTGTTTTCAGTTTTCCTGTTGATGAAAGAGGAACTATGAAGTTGGTGGTTGAATACTTTCATGAAACCTATGGTTTTGCCATTCAACATCCATATTTGCCATGTCTTCAAGTTGGAAACTCACAGCGACCTAACTATTTACCTATGGAGGTAAGTTGTTATATTATATTTTACTTTCAATAGTGCAGTTACTTGGATTCTAATAGGCTGTAACTGCATTCAGGTCTGTAAAATTGTTGAGGGACAACGGTATTCTAAGAGACTGAATGAGAGACAGATAACTGCTTTACTCAAGGTGACCTGTCAGCGCCCTCAAGAAAGGGAGCGTGATATAATGCAGGTTAGTTATCTTTGATAATTGCTATTTGTGCCTCAATGGTTTGGAGGGCCCTGCTTGATAATGATAATTTTGTTTCCATGGAGTTTGTTGTGGACTTTGCATACTTCTAGAGACTTGAATGCTATAGCTTGATTTTTGTGTACTTTATTAGATGTGTATCTTAATCTCTGTGATATGATTTGGTACCTATAATCAGGTTTTATAGTTTTCATTCAGAAGGTCTTGGCTATGGCAGTTTTGTCTAAACATTGTAGTGTACATTTGCGTCTTTAAAATATTTTGAATGCATAATGCATGGTTTTTGTTTGTGTTATATGGAAAGTGTGATATTTTTAGTTTCCTAATTGTGCTTCTGTTAATATTGCAGACAGTACGTCATAATGCATATGCTGAAGATCCTTATGCAAGGGAGTTTGGTATTAAAATTAGTGAGAATCTGGCTCAGGTTGAAGCTCGCATTCTTCCTCCACCATGGGTGAGATATATCTGCAATTGCCTTTGTTTTTGAAGCTTTGGTTCTAGGATGTGTCTATTGATTCTTCTGTTTCTTACAGCTTAAATACCATGATACTGGAAGAGAAAAGGATTGCCTTCCCCAAGTTGGACAATGGAATATGATGAATAAGGTATAGAGGGGTGTATCATTATCATACATCTATACAGTACTGTAATCCTGTAATTCACATGTCTGTTTTCTAGCAGTGGCATACCTTTTGGATTATTTTTTAACATCTTGTTGCAGAAAATGGTAAACGGAGGCAAAGTAAGCAATTGGATCTGCATAAATTTTTCCCGCAATGTGCAAGACAGTGTGGCTAAAGGATTTTGTTATGAACTTGCACAGATGTGTCACATTTCTGGAATGGTATGGGACTTAACTTTGTTCATTTACACTTTCACTGACCAAATATTAATTGTATTGGCATCTGACTGTTAAACTGTTTTATCAGGCCTTTACTCCTGAGCCTGTGCTTCCACCAATCAGCGCTCGACCTGATCAGGTGGAGAAGGTCTTAAAAACTCGGTTTCATGATGCAATGACTAAGATTCCGGGCAAGGAGCTTGACCTTCTTGTTGTCATATTGCCAGATAATAATGGCTCTCTTTATGGTATGTAATCAAAATTGAATTCGTATTTCTTTATTTAAATTTGTTCACTATAGGAATTGTTTGACTCATGAATGCTATGATATCTCATCCAGGTGACTTAAAAAGGATCTGTGAGACAGAGCTTGGCCTAGTATCCCAGTGCTGTTTAACTAAACACGTGTTTAAAATGAGTAAGCAGTATTTGGCAAATGTTGCTTTGAAGATAAATGTGAAGGTCGGGGGACGGAACACAGTACTTGTTGATGCAATCTCGAGACGTATTCCCTTGGTCAGTGACCGCCCTACAATAATTTTTGGTGCTGATGTGACACATCCTCATCCGGGGGAGGATTCAAGCCCTTCAATTGCAGCTGTATGGCTTAGTCGCATAATGAATAATGTTTTTTTGTTCTGTATTTATAATAGTTACAAACTTACAGTTGATGATCAAACTGTATTTGAAACTTAGGTTGTGGCTTCTCAAGACTGGCCTGAAATCACGAAGTATGCTGGTTTGGTTTGTGCTCAAGCCCATCGCCAGGAGCTCATCGAAGATTTGTTTAAACAGTGGCAGGATCCAGTAAAAGGCACTATGTCTGGTGGAATGATAAAGTATGAGCCTCTATATTTATATATCTGTCTATCTATATGTTTCTCTCTTTCGCCTGTGCTTCTCTTCATTTGAATCTACATAATTTTATTTTTCTCTACTGCTAAGGGGCATTTTGTTTCTCTAGTGGCCTATGTTATAAATATGGAGTTGTCTGACATGTGGCTGTGTCTTGAAATTGTAGGGAACTGCTTATTTCGTTCCGTAGAGCAACAGGACAGAAGCCTCAGCGCATCATTTTCTACAGGCATTTTCTAGCTCCTCTGCCATTTTCTCATCCTTAGTACTCCTGTATCTAATTGAGTGTGCATCTTTCTTTCCAGGGATGGTGTGAGTGAGGGGCAGTTCTACCAAGTTCTGCTGTACGAACTTGATGCTATTCGTAAGGTAATTATTATTGTTACTGTTGCACAATTGTTCACTTTACACTGTCAGTCTGTTATATCACTGCCGTCTATTGTAATCGATTAACCAGTAGTTATTCCTCTTCATACATGTTTTGTAGGCCTGTAATTCACTGGAGCCAAATTATCAACCTCCTGTAACTTTTGTTGTTGTTCAAAAGCGTCACCATACCAGGTTGTTTGCTGACAATCATCGCGATCGCAATGCTGTTGACAGGAGTGGGAATATTTTACCTGGTAAATAGTTTATTTATTTATGTCAAGTATCAATGTATAATTTTAATTTTTACAGTCCGAAATCTAGTTTAAAAATTGAACTCTTGCTACCACTCATTTGTCAGGTACTGTGGTGGACTCAAAAATCTGTCACCCCACTGAGTTTGACTTCTACCTCTGCAGCCATGCAGGAATCCAGGCAAGAATCATTTCCTTCAATTTTTGTGTTTGTGAGTTAGATAGTTTATTTAACATCTGGTTGACATGCTACTACAGGGTACAAGCCGCCCCGCTCATTACCATGTGTTGTGGGATGAAAATAAGTTCACAGCAGATGCGCTGCAGTCCCTCACCAATAATCTCTGTTATACGTAAGTTTGCTCAATTATCCCTTTGCATAAGATACCCTAAACTACCATCTCAAATTATCTTCAGTAACTGATTTTTGAACTCCTGTTGGCTGTAGGTATGCAAGGTGCACACGCTCAGTTTCAATTGGTAAGCTTTTGCTGTCTCTGATACTCATTTCTTACCCCTTCTCTGTTGGCTCATGACTGGGGTTCTTGTCGTTGGAACCTTTACTGACTAGTTTCTTTTTCCAGTTCCCCCTGCATACTACGCACATCTTGCTGCCTTCCGTGCAAGGTTTTACATGGAGCCTGAGACTTCAGATAGTGGTTCAATGTCAAGTGGTGCTCATGTGCGTGGTGGAAGTAGCATGGGTGGTGCTGGTGGAGGACGGAGCACTCGGGCACCGGGTCCAAATGCAGCAGTGAGGCCTTTGCCTGCGCTCAAAGAGAATGTGAAGAAGGTCATGTTCTACTGCTAGAGGGATTTCTCAACTGCTATTTGACGGAGTTTTAAGAAACTTGTAGTCTGAATTTGAAAAGCTTTAGCGTGTTTTAGATTGTTCCAATGCTTTTTAAGGCTTGGTGCAATCAGTAGGTACGTTTCTGGAGACTTCTGAACAGCCAACTGGGTAAATCTAGTGGATGCCGAACAATTAGTGCATTGTCCTGATTAGTCATGGGCTGGGTGAACCTGAATGAATGTGGTAATATCTTATGTTTTCAAAGCTGTTGCTCTGTGAATGCTAGTTTATGTCGCAATTTTAGTTCCATGGCATGCCAAATGAATGGCTTTAGGAATTTTTGCGTCATTTGCGGTAAACAAAACTTACGTGAAACACGAGGTTGTGTTGAAAGACGGGCAAAGAATGAATACACGTTACAGAACTTACCTTGAGATTCTTTCCCTCTTTTGGCTACCAGGTTACCAGAGCAGAAAGCCAAGTCATTTGCTTCCTTCTGGTCTCTGGGTTACCTAGTTGACATTCCTTTCTTAGGAATAAAAGAATCTTGTTTCTCCTCCCCTGGCAATTTGAGCATGCCGTTACCTTGTATATAAATCAGCATTCTTCCCATTCATCATCATGTTAACATCGCAACACCTCCGAATTAGTCCCCATTGTTGTACCTGTGTTAAAAATGGCTTCCGTTCCGGCCTTGAAGCGTGCCGATTCAATTGCAGAATCTATGCCCGATGCTCTGAGACAGAGCCGCTATCACATGAAGAAAGTCTTCGCCAGGTTGCGTCCAAGTTTCAACCCAAAAATTATCAGCTTTCATTCTTTAAATTTTACATGCTACTTATTAACTAATTTGGTTGGAAACGAACTAAAAGGTTCGTTGGGAATGGGAAGAGGTTACTGAAGCCCCAGCATATGATGGAGGAAGTTGAAAATTCAATAGAGGACGGGTATGAAAAAAGCAAGGTGTTACGGGGATTACTTGGTTACATCCTCAGTTCTACTCAGGTATTTACTTGGTTCATATCAGACACACTAGATTCTAGACATAATAATAAACACTACTATTTTTCATTGTATCTGCAGGAAGCAGCTGTTGTTCCGCCGTATGTTGCATTTTCTGTTAGACCAAATCCTGGTTTCTCAGAATTTGTTAAGGTGAATGCTGATGATTTAGCAGTGGAAGGAATTTCTGTCACTGAATACTTAAAATTCAAAGAAATGATCTTCGACGCGAATTGGTAAATATACTTAACATTTTCTGCATTTTGATTTGAGAAATGAATATGTATGATGTTTAATAGGGTGTGTACCTTACATGCAGGGCAAATGATGAAAATGCTTTAGAAATTGATTTTGGATCTATTGACTTCTCTAGTCCTCGCATGACTCTTCCTTCTTCCATTGGGAATGGACTTAACTTCATCCTCAAGTTAATCTCCTCAAGGCTGAATGCCACCTCAGCCGATTATGCCAAACCCTTTCTTGGCTACTTGTTACAACTCAATCACCACGGACAGAATCTTATGATCAACGAAACTATGGATTCGGTTGAAAAGCTAGAAACGTCATTGATTCAAGCACAATCTTTTATCTCGGTACTCCCAAAAGAGACACCATTTCATAATTTCGAGCAAAGGTACTCATCCATTTTTCACTTATGTGGTGATCCTTGTATTCCAGGTATGTATGTACATTGTGTTAATTCATTAATTTTCAGGTTAAAGGATATGGGATTTGAGAAAGGATGGGGGGATACAGCAGAAAGAGTTAATGAGAGAATGAGGACACTATCAGAAGTACTCCAAGCACCAGATTCTGTGAAGTTGGAGTCCTTCTTTAGCAGCCTTCCCAATACATTCAACATTGTCATTTTCTCTGTTCATGGCTACTTTGGCCAGTCAGATGTCCTCGGATTGCCCGATACTGGTGGCCAGGTCTCGCTATTCTACTGCTTCTATCTCCTTAATATGCATATATCAGCTGACCAGTACTAGTTCTTGTTATGCAATTTCAAATATGAAGGATATATCAGCTGACCAGTACTAGTTCTTGTTATGCAATTTCAAAAAATAAATGAAACAGGTGGTTTATATACTAGATCAAGTTAGAGCATTAGAGGAAGAGATGCTATTGAGAATAAAGCAGCAAGGGCTTTCTGTAGAGCCTCAGATTCTTGTGGTGACGCGACTCATACCAGACTCTCGAGGAACCAAGTGCAATGTGGAGTTGGAGGCTATAGTCAACACTAAGCACTCCCACATTCTCAGGGTTCCTTTCAGGACAGACAAAGGCATTCTGCGACATTGGGTGTCCCGATTTGATATCTACCCTTATCTTGAGACTTTCGTCCAGGCATTGATCTTATTTTCAATCAATTATACAAATCCACCTACATTGTGGAAACAAATGCAGTTTCTTTTATGTACTGATTTTGTTTGATCTCTCATGCTAGGATGCAACTGCAAAGATCCTACAGCACATGGAATGCAAACCAGACCTCATAATTGGGAACTATAGTGATGGAAACTTGGTGGCCTCTTTGATGGCTGCCAAGCTTGGAGTAACACAGGTCTAACTCTGACCATGATCATGTCCTATCTATCTTAGTCTTGTATCAATTAACTCCAACCCTTAAACCACCTGCAGGGAACAATTGCTCACGCTCTAGAAAAGACCAAGTATGAAGACTCGGATGCCAAATGGAAGGATTTTGATACAAAGTACCATTTCTCTTGTCAGTTCACTGCTGACTTGATCTCTATGAACTCGACTGATTTTATCATAACTAGCACATTTCAAGAAATATCAGGAGGGTAAGGCTATCTTCTAGTTTTCTTTCTCAAAATGTCAAAAACTGCATGTCATACTCATTCTAGCTCCTTAGACTAATGTGGTCTCCTGAATCAGTAAGGATCGTCCTGGACAGTATGAAAGCCACACTGCATTTACAATGCCAGGACTCTTTCGAGTAGTCTCAGGCATTGATGTGTTTGACCCGAAGTTCAACATTGCTGCCCCCGGTGCTGACCAATCTGTCTACTTCCCCTATTCCGACAAACAGCAGCGCTTTACCAAATTTCATCCTTCCATTGAACAAATGGTCTACAATAAGGAGGAAAACGACGAGCACATGTAAGACTTGCTAATTTGGGTTCACTCATTTAACATTTATGATACAACATTACCACTCTAGTGTTACATTGAGCTAAAACATGCTTCATGCTTGATTTGAACAGAGGATTTTTGGCAGACAAGAAGAAACCAATCATCTTTTCAATGGCAAGACTGGATAAAGTGAAGAACCTCTCAGGACTAGTTGAGTGGTTCGGAAGGAATAAGAGGCTGAGGAATTTGGTCAATCTTGTTATAGTAGGGGGCTTCTTTGACCCATCCAAGTCCAAAGACAGAGAGGAAATTGCTGAAATCATCAAACTGCATGCCTTGGTTAAAGAATATCAACTTAATGGCCAGTTCAGATGGATAGCAGCTCAAACTGATAGATACCGCAACGGAGAGTTATACCGCTGCATTGCAGATACAAAGGGAGCTTTTGTGCAGCCTGCATTGTATGAAGCTTTTGGTCTTACAGTGATTGAGGCAATGAACTGTGGATTGCCCACATTTGCTACAAACCAAGGTGGCCCGGCTGAAATTATAGTTGATGGAGTCTCTGGATTCCATATTGATCCAAACAATGGTGAAGAGTCCAGCAACAAGATTGCTGATTTCTTTGAGAGATGCAAGGAAGATGGTGAATATTGGAAGAAGATGTCTGCGGCGGGTCTGCAGCGTATATATGAATGGTACAGCAGTGGTATTTGAACATTTATGTGACTGCAGCTTAGCCTTGTGCGCAATTCTTGAAGCTGATGTTTGCTTGTTTTGGTTGCAGCTACACATGGAAAATATATGCAAACAAAGTGCTGAACATGGCATCCACTTATGGTTTTTGGAGGCAGTTGAGGAAGGAGCAGAAGCTAGCAAAGCAAAGCTACATTCATATGTTTTACAGTCTCCTATTTAGGGCTTTGGTAGGTTTATCAGTTTGTTTTGAATATGATTTTCACATCCATTTAGGCGAGCAACTAATGTAGCCAATGTTTTGTTTTGTTACAGGCAAGGTCTGTACCTGTCCCAAGTGATGGATTTGATCCAGTACCAATGCCAAAGGCAATAGCAGCAGCTGACCAAGGCCAATCAAAGTCAGCGACAACTGTATCAAAACCGCCACAAGTCGCAGCTGTGCCACCAATGCCTCCAGTTGCTCAGATCACACCAACACCGAGGGATGTTGGAGGTTTGGAGCAGATAACTAAGCAACCTATTGGCCCTCCTGATGTTCCAAGTCCAAACTGCCCAACACGGTGCACTTGGAACTGCTTCTTCGTGATCATTGCTTTTCTGTGCCTTGTTTATTACAAGATCAGGAAGATGTACTATAGTCTATAAATGATGATCCAGTTTAGGTGCATCTTTTGCTTATGTACAGATTAATGACTGACAAAGAAAGGTCAGTAGTGTCATGTAAGTCTGATCAATCTGTAAACATTCATCGATATATCTCGGGTTAATAAAACAACACGAAATCAAATCAACTGCTGATTTCTTGGAGCAAAAACCTGCTTGCTCTTATAGCAGTGAACAATTATTTGCATAGTTAATGATTACTACAGGTATCTTACAAGTATCAAATAATGTCTCACTTATCTATAGGATCGTCTGATTCGTCTCCCGGTGATTCTGGTTCTTGATTGGTGCCAGCCTGACTGCCTGAGGCTTTTGGTCGACAACTCGAACCATTGTTTTTTACCAGAGTTTTCCCAACATTTGATGTTTGTGTAGTTTTTTTGTTAGAAGAAGGATATGAGAACTCTTAAATCCTAATTTAATAACAAAAAGAGAATATTATACAGACAAATAAAGGAATAGAACCTCACATAAAAACATATAAGAACACATAAATCAAAATATTATAAACAAACCAGGATGCTTAATAAATACGAAAATTTGAGAGAGTAAGAGCATCTCGTCGATAATGATCAATGATAGAAGGAGGATCATCATCCTAAACCAAGGTTCTAAAAGTCGTAAGTCGGTGGGTCGGGAACTAGCAAGTAGAGGAGTAGTTAGGAGAGTAATCAGTTTTTAATTTTTGAATTTATTTATATTTTAAAAACATATTATTAAATATATATTTTAGTAAAATGTAATATAATATCTAAAATATTAAAAATAATCAATAAAATAGTACAATATTAAACTCGAATTAGGTTTTGAATTTTGACCGAGTCAAAATGAGTTAAACGACGATGTTTCCTTTTTTTGGTCTAATTCGAGTTGAACCTACTTAGCCGATTATGCCAATTTTTCATTAACTAGCCTGATTTTTTCCGCCCAATTTTCCCTTGACTAGTCTGATTTTTTCTGATTTGTCTCCCGACCGACTAACTAGGGGTGGACACATTGAGCCCGAAATGCAGTCACCCCCCGCATCACACCGAAATATTAACCGAATTTAGGCAAAACGACGTCGTTTTGCTCATACACCGCACCAACCCGTTTTCAAACGGTGCAGTTGCGGTGTCGGGTATAAAACCACCCGATTAAAAACCCACCGACCCGTTTAGTGTGTGTGTGTGTATATATATATATATATATATATATATATATATATAAATCCTTTGACTCACTCTTACCCTAGCTGCTTTGACTCTTCGTTCTCCCCTCAGGCCCTCACTGTTGAGTCTCGACCTTCTTCTCCCTTCAGTCCTTCACTGTTTACTGTCTCTCAGACTCTCACTCTTGATTGTAATCGATCGATAGAGGGATCCAGAACATTGATTTTGTTTGCGTCCCTTCCTTTGTTTGCGTCGTCGTGCTCGCCGGGGACAACTTCAAGAAGGAGGTTGGTCAAGATCGCCCTGCTCTCATCGAGTTTTACGCTCCCTGGTAATCTCTCTCTCTCATTTCGATTCCACTAATTCGATTCTTAATCTTCAAATTTAGTCGGATATTAATTTTGCTAACGATCAGGGCTTTATTTTATTGTTGATCTAGATGAATCTAAATCACTAGGAGATTAGTTTAGCTAAGTGTGATAATCCGAATGATTTGAATTTTCTAGATTGATTTGCTCGGATGACGAATGGAAATTATTTCATGTTGAATGTTGGTTTAACTATTTAATGCGGTTTGAAGCGAACCGCACCGAAAATGCAGTTCAACCGAAAATGCAGTTTACATTATTTAAAAGCAATTGCATTCTGCAAAATTAGAACATCGAAAATGCAGTCTGCACTACGGTTTTGGCCTTAAACCGTATTGCATCGCACCGCGCCCACCCCTACGACTAACGACTAGACCGAGACAGTCAATGACAAACCAATATTAACAAGTACAACTACCACTTGATTATTTTATCTTAAAATATAAAAGGACCCAAAGTGCATGTGCGAATGGCCAAGCCTTTTATCTCTCAATTGTACTTGATCTTGAACACGCATTGACAACCAATTGGGTGCTGATCTGAATCTTGGTATCCATGGTTGTAACGCATTGTGGATGCCTATTCATAATTAGCTGGTTCGACTAACTGGGATATATTGTTCACGAAAGAGCAATAACCAGCACATAAAGCAGAGTACGAGTACGTGGAGGAGAGAGGAGCAATTGGGCCAACAAAACGGCGTGATTGGTTTTGTAGTCATTGATGTATGAAGGTGGATGTCTGGTGCGTTCAGACCGCGTGGTGGAGTTGCAGGTATGACAAGGAAGGACTCTGTCATTTGGGTATCAGACCAGACAGGTTGAGGTGTTGGTGATTGAATGGGACGTCGGGGAATTGAGATTGAGGATCAGCTGTTTCGGCTGATGGAGGTCTGGGGGTGATCGGATGATATGAAGCTTCCGATGAGCCAAAGGAAGAGCTGTGTTGGAGAGCAGGGTGGAAAAGGTGGAGGTACCGTGGAATCTGGTTGAGGACCAAACGTGGTCGCCAGCGACTGGGGTGGCGGGTGTCTGGTGCGTTGATAGGTGATGGTGGGTTGAGAACACAGAGATGATGGTGATGACGATTGGGGTAGAGCATCGATGATATGGGCAGAAGAAGATGGTGGTGGTGATTGAGGTGACGACGGCGGGGATGAGTTGCCGTCGATGGGAATTGAGGCCGAGCAAGTGATGTCGAGTGGTGGTGATTCAGAATGTTGGTTTTGGTTCTGGGTAGGCGTTTTTTGAGGTTGTGGTTGTTGGAGTGTGGGCCGCCAATGTGGGCTGGGAAGAGAACAAGTGAGCTGGGCTAGGCTCAGTGATTGGTAAGTGAGAAATCTTCTTGGTCTTGTGAATTGGTAAAAGGACGAATATTTTCATGGAAAACAACATCACGTGAAGTGAAAAAATTCTTTTTTTTCGAGATCATAAACATGATAATCTTTTTGTTCAAGTGGATACCCAAGAAAAAAACAACGATGTGCTAGTTTGTTAAAATTGTGGGTATGATTAAGATTGGTGGCATAACAAAGACAGCCGAAAACTCGAAGATGAGAGTAAGTGGGTGAAATCTCATGCAAACCTTCATAAGGAGTTTTATGAGAAAGAAGAGGTGTAGGAAGTCAATTTATGAGGTAACAAGAGCGGTTTGGATGCTTTCACCCTAAAATTTTAAGGCTAAGTTTGCTTGAAACCAAAGAGCATGGATGACATTTAAAAGATGTCGATGATTGCCCTCAACAACTCTATTTTGTTCAGAAGTGTAGATGTAAGCGTGTTGAGAAATTATACCACGTTCGTCACGAAAGGGATGTAGTGATACAAATTCCCTTCAATTATCAGAACGAATGATTTTGATTGTCACGATTGAATTGAGTTTTGACCTAAGAGAAAAAATATTTGATCAATAATGATGTGTCAAACTTGAAACGCATAAGATGGACCCAAGTAAAACAAGAAAAGTCATCAACGATGATTAGGAAATAACGAGTACCAGAATGGATGAGAGTTTTATGTGGACCTCAAATGTCACAATGAATCAAATCAAATGGTGCAACCGTTTGTATTGAACTTGATGAAAAACATAAACGAGATTGCTTTGCTAAAGAAAAAATATCACATACATGTTGGAGATCAAAAATAATTTCTGGAATGTTCTGGGATAAAAATGGAGGGGTAAGGATGATGGGTGCCAAAGTCGTTGGTGCCAAAAGTCTGAGGTACGAGTAACATGGTGGCCTAAGTGAGGGTTCTGGCTTGGTGTGAGGTAGTAGAGTCTATTAAAATGCTTGTCCAAGCTAATCATCCCTTTGTATCCACGTCTCACACTACATAAATCTGGGTAAAAAATCACAAGACACTTTAAAGCCTGAGTCAATTTACTCACATATATCAAATTACTCAGAATTTAGGTACATGAAGAACCCCATCAATATTCAAACTTGTTGACAACTAAATTGTTCTGATGCTCTTAATGGTGGCTTTCCCACCGTTAGGTAGACCAACGAAATCATGAGATACCATGAATTTGTTGTGAGTAGGTGATAAATAGGAAACATGATACATTGCTCTATTGTCTACGATCTAATATAATGTAGAATGAGGATCAATATGTGTAAGGTTGCAGTTCGGTGTGACTATGTGTCAGTATGATTATGTGTCAGTATGATGAAGCATCTGCATGTATGTCATGTATGGTACAGTTTTGGACAGTGTGTCCTTCTATGATGGCTATATTGTACAGTTTGATAATGTGTTAGTGAAAGGTATATTCTAGACTGGTGAGCTCCTTTAAAAATCCTTTCCGATTTCAATGGTTTTGGCTCCACCACCCTAATGTTGGAAGCTATTTCGGAATTTTGGAGATCTCTCCATCATGTCGGTTGCCCACAATATGTTTTTAGCTCTAAATTTCACGCTTTGCGAGGAATGTTGCGGGTCTGGAGTAAAGCAAATATGGGGGATGTTCATAGTAGAGTTATTACCTCAAAGTCGGCACTAGATTCTATCCAAGCAGAAATTATGTCTGAGGGCCCATCAAAGGACATACTATATCTCAAAAAAGAAGCTCAATCCATATATCTCTCTGATTTGAGTTTTCAAAAGATAAAGCAAGGGCTCGATGGTTACAGGATGGTGATCATAACACTACGTTTCTGCATACTTAGTAAAGGTTAGAGACTCATAAACTCAATCACTTCTTTACTAATTGGTGATGAGGTAATTTATGATCAACATTCCATTGCCGACCATTTTGTTAATACTTTCAAATAAGCTTTTACCTGTGATTGAGAGAGTTATGTCGAGCTTAATAATAGAGAGTGAGAACATTTCTTTAACATTGATCCCTTCTAGTGCTAAGATTTGGGAAACGATTAAAGCAATTGATGATTTTAGTTCCCAGGTCCGGATGGCTTTGGGAGAATTTTTTTACTCTTTTTGCTGGTCCATAGTTGCAGATGATGTTGTCAAACCAGTTCAGAGTTTCTTTGCTGGAGGCTTTATTATGTCGAAGTTTAATAATAATGTGATTGTTCTTATCTCGAAGAAGCAGAAATCTTTGTGTCCTAATGATTTCTGGCCCATTGCCTTGGCTAATTTTGTTTTTAAAATTTTTACCAAGATTTTGACAGACAGGTTAGGAAAGGTTGCTTCAAGGATTATTTCCCCTGAGCAAAGTGCTTTTATCAAGGAGAGGCCATTGTAGATCCAATCATTTTGACCTCTGAGTGTATAAATTTATTAGAAACGACTTGTGAGTATGGTAATGTTGCTATTAAGTTCGATATTCATAAGGCTTTTGACACTCTTGATTGGAATTTCTTTCTCAGAGTTCTCCGAGTTTTTGGCTTTGGTGAAGTTTTTATTATTTTGATCCATAATGTTTACAGTCAGCTCATCTCTTTGTAAATGTTAATGGGGAAGTCTCAGGTTTCTTTCAATGCTCTCGTGGAGTTCGACAAGGTGATCCACTTTCTCCTTTACTATTTTGCTTGGCTGAAGAAGTTTTAAGCAAGGGCATTACTATGTTACTGGCACAGGGAAAAATAGATCGCATTGTTGCTCAGATGGGTATAACTCCTCCCACACATGCTCTTTTTGCAATGATGTTATGATATTTCTGTAAGGTAAAGAAAATCACCTGTTGGCGTTATTGAATTTTATGGAGGAGAATGCAATTAATTCAGGCCAATCAGTAAATAAGGAAAAGTCCCTAGTCTTTGTGGGAAAAAAGAGCTATGGTGAGAAAAGATCTGATCACAAACTTGTTGGGAATTAAAGTGGGAAAGTTACATTTTGTTTATTTCGGGGTTCCAATCTTTCTAGGTAGTCCAAAATCAGATTATCTAATGCAGGTAGATTAGATAGGGGGTAGATTAAAGGGTCACTGACAAGTTGTATTGTAAGCTTTCTTCTTAAAAAGGGTCTCAGCTTTCTCAAGCAGGTAGATTAAAGTTAATTAATTCGGTGATTTAAAGCATTTTTATATATAACTTTCAAGTTTATGCTTGGCCAATTTCTTTATTATCAAAGATTCAGTGGTGGATTAGAAATTTCTTTTGGAATGGTGACCCCCTTAAAGATGGCTCGACCTTGGTTGTTTAGAGTAAATGTTGCATGCCAAAAGAAAACAGTGGTTTGGGTCTTAAAAATATTTTCAAGCTAAACACCTCTTTGGTCTTAAAGCGTGGATGGGAAGTGATAGTAAAGTCTTCTCCTTCAGCTTCTTTCCTCCATTTCAGGTTCGTTTCAGATGGACTTTCTCTGATCACAACTTAGAAGAAATCTTTGGTGTGGTTGGGTTTGAAACATTTATGGCCTATTCTTATGCAAAATGTGTGATGAGTAATTGGTAATGGTCAAACTCTAAATTTTTGGAAAGACAATTGGCTCAGGACTCCTATTTCCTTACTACTTAATATTGGAGCAGATCATCTCAGATTTCTTGATGACAAAGTGGCTGATTATATTAAGGATGAGATATGGGTTCTGTTAGATATTTTTCTCACTTCCCCCCTCCCGACTTACTTTTGAGCATTAAGACAACTCTAATATTGTTAGAAAGGGAGAATGATCAGATTGTATGGCTTAGGTCGTCTTCAGATACACTTACTACCAAAGCTGCTATATCTGTATTGGTCATGACCTTCCAGATTGTGCTTGAGGTAAAAAAAATTTGGCACCACTCTATTCAGCCTCGTAAGAGCCTTGCCACTTGGAAGATTCTGCTGAATCGTATTCTTTCTAATGAATTGTTACAACGTAGGGGAGTTCATATGGCTTCCATATATAGTTTTGTAAAAATGCAATAGAACTAGACACTTGTTTTGGGATTGCTTTTGTCTCTACGAGAATAAGTCATATCGCTCTTCCAACACACTTTTAACCCTGACTGGTCTCTCCCAGAGCTCTTCAATGAATCTATTATTCAAGGATTCAATGCTTCAGCAAAATTAATGTGTTTTATTGTGGGTTGTAATGTGATGTCATACACATGGACATAAAGAAATCAGCTAAAGCATAATGAGGTAATTTTTTCTTATGATCGTTTTAAGCTTTTCATTGTTAATTCTGTAAAAGATTCAGCAGGTCTAGCTTTTCAGCGTGATAGGAGCATTTTACGCTACGTTCTTAACATGTTTTTACCCTCATTTATGCTTTGTTTATCCATTATTTGATTAGTATTAGTAGTTATTTAGCATAAGGGGTTAATTGTAGAACATTGGCTAAAACATGTGTAAAATAGATAAAGTATGTGCAATATCGTTAAAAGCTGAACTTGGAAGTGTTCTTGATTTTCTTAAGTTTCTGTAAACCGATACATTGTCACTACTTGATTATATCTTTTGAATGTGTAGGTGACATGTATGTGGACATAACAAAACAAGAATCGTGAGGATCGGACTTATGGAAGGTAGCAAAAGAAGCATGGAAAGACAAGAGGTCAAAAGCATGAACTCGGAACAAAAACAGAGGATTTCCAGAAACCATAACTCAACTTCAAAGATTTCCCTAGGACGATCCAGGAGGAACCAGAGAACGTGTCATATATGGATGGAAAGCTGTGGATGTCTAGTTTCTAAATCTTTTGGAATCGCAGCAATCCAAGTTCTGAGGAAGGAGTTATGCCGGAAACAATGGCCGGAGGTCAGTCTGCTGGAAACAGGACAGAATTTGCTGAAGTTGTCTACCGAGTTCGTGAGTGTGTTTCTTCACCAAAATCCTTCCCAAGCATGCCAAATAATTAATGAAGAGCTTAATGATGATATGGGAAGTTGTTTAGAAGAAGAAGAATCGAAGAAATCACCAAGGAGAAGCCGAAAATAACAACTACGAAAGTTATCCCGGTCAAAACAGGATAACTCGGTCTACCGAGATTATGGAACCTTTTCGGCTGTCCTAGGAGTCCATGAGCATAAAAGAGAGCCCAATGCCGACCCACACACATGAAGAAGAGTCCATGAAATCAGAAAAAGAAGTTTTTAAAGTATTTTCCAAGTCAGCAAATTAAAGAGAAGGAAGACAATTCCAACAAGGAAAGAAGAGAAACCTACCCGGTTTGGAACACAAGGGGCTGCCGAATTTTCATTAGGTTTTCTTAGGGTTTTGTCTCTATAAATACACATGTAATACAGTAGAAAAAGTGTCTTTCAATTGCTCAAAACATAGTATAGCCAAACTCTACCAAAAACCCTCCTTACACAGAAAAACACCAAGCCGCCGCCGCCAACCCTTGCTACCATCTGCCCATCTTCCACCGATCTTCTTTTCACCCCTTGCCGACCTATATAGGTAGGTTAAGGATGAATAAATCCATGGTTTGTGCATGTATTTTCTGTGTAAAAACAGTTTGTTATTATATATATGCAATTGGGTTTTCGGTTTTACATGATAAGCATGTTATGAACTCTTCTTGGTGATTTGCACATGAATATGTTTGTTGTGTAACGATTTAGATTGCATGTTAGGATTATGATTTAGTTTAAGTTCTGTATGTTTGTGTTTAATAGATGTTGAATTGATTAATCTTTCACCCGAGCATATAATCGAACCTTAGGTTAATTTGAATGATCACAAGTTAGCTATTAGGGGGGTGTTTCATGCGCCGTAGTATTTTAGGTTGAGTTCACCGGGTCGGGCTCTCAATTCTAGTTGCTGCCAAGGGATGGTAGGGTGAGAGATTTGCATGTTGAATAGGATGAGTGACGACATACCTAGGATCATGTCTCCAATGACTCATGAACGGTAAGTGTATTTTGTGTTAATGTGATGCGGGTCGTAAGCATTAAACAGGATGACACATAAACTTAGGATGATGCGTGTCGTAAGTTCTAAGTTACATGAGAAGTCTAAATAGTTGGAATTAATTTGCATCTATGATAACATAAACATAATAACTTGATCTTTCATAAAACTTATATGTTTTCTAATCGGTGTTTGCTATATCTTGTGCTTGAGTATTGACTGACCAATGTATGTAAATATTTCTGTTTTATTTTCTTAATATTTCGAACCAACTTTCAACTCCCATCTATTTCGATGTAAATATGTTTATATTTGTGAATATTATCATGTGTGTTATACTTGTATAGTTGTGACAGAATTCTACTTGTATGTTTTATTTGTGAATGTTACTAACGATTTGTTTTGCAGACATAATCCTTCCCTAGTGTCCCCGGCTAGAACGATCCCTACTTACAGTTACTACAATGATAGGGTTTTAAATTGCAGGTTGTTAACAAACGGCCTCGTCAGTTTTTGGCGCCGTTGCCGGGGACGCTAAAAAGGATTTTTGTGTTGTATATGTTTGTGAATTAACTTTGTTTTCTTTTGTAGGTGCCGAATTATGTGTGTAAAAAAACATATGTTTCGAATATATTTGTGTATGTTGTCGATTTATACATTGTAGATTTGTGTATGTGCCGAATTCTTTGGTGTGAAAGTTGTATATTTTGTGCCATAATTTTTGACTAACAATTTCTTTCTTATATTTTTGTGTAGGTGCCGAATTTATGTGTATATTTTTTGTGTCATATGTGTTGTAACTTAGTAAATATTTAGGAGGTTGATTGTTTCATATGTGTTGGAGTTTATTGTGGTTTTTAAAGTGTAACATGTAGGGAGAAGCCGCATTTGTTAATCTTAGCCTAAACCCTTCATGTTATTTGCGGATTTCATGAGGTTGAGGGCGGCTTTGATTAACACTTGTCGAGTGGTCTAGTGACCCGAGTTTGTTCCTAGCTGAGTAAGGGGCCGTTCTGTCATAGATATGGAATTCAGGTTTGTTCAATTGGATCTCAAGATCATGACTGACCACTCTTCTCGGTGAAGGGGTCGATAGGGGTCCGCCTCCTTGATCACAAACGAGTCCTGCCTGGTTCTTGTAGGGGGTTCGCCCCCCGTGACATTGACACTTGCCTTCTGAAACCACGGAATCCGCTCGAACTAGCCAAATGCTTGGGCCGAAGCATCACCACACTTTAAACGCTAGAATTTACTTAGACATGTATGACGCCATGAACTTCAAATTAACTTGGCTTTAATTTTTGAGGTATATCGGACGAAGCATAACACTACCTTGGGCTGTATCAGTCCATTGCACAGTGGTCTTCCCTGCTCCACGTACCTTGAAAATTAGGGGTTAATAAAATCAAGTAGAAACATTTTAGGGTGAGACGTCATCACATTATGTTTTTGTCATGATTTTTGTCTATATGTAACTATGAATGCCGTATGTATACTTATGCCTTGTTGATAAATGTCAGTGTTTGCCGTGTGTATGTGTGAATGCCGAGCTCAATATATTGTTTGCCGTGTGTGTGAATATGTTTTTGTCCAATTTTCATGTTCGTTACAGTTTTGTGTGATGCCATGGTTAGTTTATATATTATGTGTTTCTAATATGTCATGTTTGTGTGTGTGTTATTTAAGTATGTTAATTTTATCTTAGATGCCGAAACCTATTCATAATTCTTGGTTAGTTTTGTTTTTCAAATTCCTTATGACTTACTAACTTGGTCTTGGCCAATTGTGCCATCCTGTTTTGTAGGTGAATGAGCGGTTCTGACATTTGGACACGAGACATCAACAACCGACTTATACGTGTCCAAGAGGAGCTTGCCATCAACATACCGTCAACATCTCATCACTCAACACCGAATTCATCACCACCACACTCAGTTGAATTAAGAATGACTTCACTCAGGGAAGAAAATGGGCAAGTTAATGGCACAGGAGTCAGGCCAGCCAATGTCACCTATCCAGCTGTGGAAACAGGGAAAACGGCTGACTTCGAACTAAGAGGTGGTTTCTTCCATCAACTGCCGAGATTTCATGGGTTAAGTGGAGAAGATCCGAACCGACACTTACAACAATTTGAGTTTAGTTGCGACATCATGTGCCCTAGAGGAGCTGACTTGCAACTTGTGAAAATGAAATCATTTCCGTTTTCACTAGAGGATAAAGCTAGGGAGTGGTTCTTTGCAGTGCCAGCTGGACGGATCACGTCATGGGCTACTATGATGAATGAGTTTCTCCTTAAGTATTTTCCATCGTCAAGGGTAACACAAATTCGAAAGGAGATCACTTCAATTAAGC
Source organism: Comarum palustre (assembly GCA_951800085.1). NCBI lineage: Eukaryota > Viridiplantae > Streptophyta > Magnoliopsida > Rosales > Rosaceae > Comarum > Comarum palustre. Next base: position 18,303,306 of record OX637576.1, on the reverse strand, counting down.
AGGATGTGGATGAGTCTTTCGATGCATATTATGAGAGGTACAAGGCACTTGTGGCGTCATGCCCCAATCATGGCATCCGTGAGGGCCTGCTGCTTCAGTATTTTTATGAGGGTCTGCGCCCTATGGAAAGACAATTCTTAGATTCAGCAGCTGGTGGCTCACTTATGGAGAAAAGTAGAGAAGAGGCAAGCAACTTGTTGGAGATGAGAGCAACCAACAATCAACAATTCGGCTCATTTGCAACAAGACGTGCCAACAAGATAAGTGATCATGACGAGTCAAGTGCCATACATGAGTTGAAGGAAGACTTGAACAAGTTGACATTGATGGTGTCGAAATTAGCAAAGGAGAAGAATGTGTCAGTTTGTGGTGTGTGCAGCTTAGAAGGACATACATCAGAGCAATGCAATCAGGTGAACTCATACATTGAAGATGTGAATGTCGTGGGTTACCAAGGAGGGTTCGGCAATGTCCAAGGTTCAGGAGGTCAGACACGTTTTCAAAACTTCAATCCAAGAGCCAACGATCCAAACTTCCGTTGGAGCAACAACAACAACGTGCTGAATCCACAACCAAACGCACAAGGGCAGCAACCAAGTACTTACATGGCACGGCCTCAAGGCAATTTCATGCCAAGGCCATACCAACCCTACCAACAAGGAGGACAGCCGAGTGGGCAGCAAAATTATGATGAAATCTTCAAGAACATTGCCACTTCGACACAATCTTTGTTGGCCACAACTCAAACCAACACCAAGGACATTGCCTTGATGTCGAAAGACATTATGGAATTAAAGAATCAAATGGGGCAAGTTGTGGACTTTATGGGGAAATTCAATGAACAAGGGAGGTTGCCAGGAGGTGTCATCAAGAATCCCAAGAACGAGCAAGCACAAGTTGTTGTCACAAGAAGTGGGAAAACCTTGTTGTCACCACCTTCAAAGCCTAAAACCACAAAAGGACTTGGAGTGTTGGACATGAGTGATGAAGAAGGTGATGCCGAGCTCATAATGCAAGAGAATGCCGAGCATAATGCCAATGCCGAAACACATGGGCAAGATCAAGGAAAAACCGTGCGAAACAAAGAAGCTGAGCCAAGCAAGGAAGACTTGGAGGCAATGAAAAAAAGGGATCTTGAAAAAGATCCGGCAACTTCAAAGAAGGAAGGTATGATTTCGAACCCTAGTGATTTAGTTAATACTAATCAATCTTCTTGTTTGCCTTTTCCTTCTAGGTTCACAAAGAATAGAAAGGATAAATCCGACGAAGAAGTGTTGGAGGTTTTTAGGAAGGTGAATGTGAACCTTCCCTTGTTGGAGTGCATTCGACAAATCCCAAAGTATGCTAAGTTCTTGAAGGAGCTTTGCACAACAAGAAGGCACACAAGGGAGACACAAGTTGTCAAGATGAGTGAGACGGTGTCTGCCGTTCTCCAAAGGAAAATGCCGCCAAAAATGAAGGATCCAGGGAGTTTTTCTATCCCTTGTGTTATTGGTTCAACACGTTTTGATAATGTCATGCTAGATCTAGGAGCTTCGATTAATGTCATGTCCCATAATGTTTATGCATCCTTAGATCTAGGACCTTTGAAAACTGATAACGTTGTGATCCAATTGGCGGATCATTCTAACAAATACCCTATGGGGTATGTTGAAGATGTTCTTGTGCAGGTGAATCAACTAATCTTTCCTGCAGATTTCTACATTTTGGAAATGGAGGAGTCACTTTCTAACTCAACACAACTGTTGTTGGGACGACCCTTCATGCGCACTGCAAGAACAAACATCGACGTTGCTGGAGGCAACCTAACAATGGAATTTGATGGCGAGATGATCAGCTTCAATATTTTTAATTCCATGAAGTTTCCAAGAGCTGAAATTGAGGATGAACTTGTTGGGGGCAGCAGGAATGTCGACATGCTTGGTGATGCCAGGTACGGATCCGAACATAGATTTGGCATTGCACATTGTGCAATGACCACACACCAAGCATAGCAATTAACCATCGAGCAAGGGGTCGGTTTTGATAAGTTTGGAGAGCGAGATGAGGAGGCTTTGATTAATTTGGAACCGTCCATACTTGAAGTTGTGAGGGAGCTTGACTCACGACCAATCTACAAAAGGTATACTCCCTTGTCAATTCCAATTTCCACTAATAAGTTGTTACCATCTGTGGAACAGGCCCCTGAGTTAGAGCTAAAAGCTCTTCCAAAGCACTTGAAGTATGTATTTCTTGGAGAAGATGATACTCTACCAGTTATTGTGTCATCAACATTGACAAAGCAACAAGAGAACAAGCTAGTTGCAGTTTTAAAGAAGAACACAGCTGCCATTGGCTGGACTTTGGCAGACATCAAGGGAATAAGCCCTACAAAATGTGTTCACAGAATCTTACTTGAGGATGGCGCCAAACCTACCAGAGAGGCTCAGAGACGTTTGCATCCTCCAATGATGAAAGTTGTAAAGGACGAGGTGATTAAGTTGTTAGATTGCCGTGTAATCTATCCTATTTCGGATAGTCAGTGGATTTCACCCGTTCAGGTTGTGCCCAAGAAGAGTGGCGTGACTGTTGTAGAGAATGAGAAGAATGAGCTAGTGCCACAACGGTTGGTAACAGGTTATCGCATGTGTATTGATTACAGAAGGCTAAACGCCACAACCAGGAAGGATCACATGCCTTTGCCGTTTATGGACCAGATGTTGGAAAGATTAGCAGGTCACGAGTTCTACTGCTTCTTGGATGGATATAGTGGATACAACCAGATCATGATACACCCGGAAGATCAAGAGAAAACAACGTTTACATGTCCCTTTGGTACATTTGCTTATCGACGAATGCCTTTTGGATTGTGCAACGCCCCAGGTACATTTCAACGTTGTATGTATTCTATTTTCTCTGATTATATAGAAAATATCATTGAAGTTTTTATGGATGATTTTAGTGTATATGGCAAAAATTTCGATGCATGCTTAGAGAATTTAGAGAAGATTTTAAACCGGTGTGTAGAAACTAACCTTGTACTAAATTGGGAAAAATGTCATTTCATGGTAAATCAAGGTATAGTTTTAGGTCATATTGTTTCTGCTAAAGGATTAGAAGTTGATAAAGCCAAGATAGATATTATGCATCACTTACCCTCACCTTCAACGGTGAGAGAGGTTCGTTCGTTTCTTGGCCATGCAGGTTTTTACAGGAGGTTCATCAAGGACTTTTCTTTGGTGGCAAAACCACTTACTTCCTTGTTACAGAAAGATGTGCCGTTTTCATGGTCTAGGGAATGTGAGGATGCGTTCGTGCAATTGAAGGAATTGTTAACAACTGCACCTATCATGACGCCACCAGATTGGGATTTGCCATTTGAGTTGATGTGCGATGCTTCGGATTATGCAATGGGAGCTGTGCTCGGCCAACGCAAGGACAAGAAGCCCTGCGTCATTTACTATGCGTCACGGACACTCAACGATGCCCAGCTGAATTATACTACCACTGAAAAAGAACTTTTAGCTGTTATTTTTGCTTTAGAAAAATTTCGATCTTATCTTTTGAATTCTAAAGTTGTTGTTTATTCTGATCATGCAGCTTTAAGGTATTTGTTGACAAAGAAGGATGCTAAGCCAAGGCTCATTCGATGGATCTTGCTACTCCAGGAGTTCGACATTGAGATAAAGGATAAGAAAGGATGCGAGAATGTTGTAGCAGACCATCTTAGCCGAATTGTGCATGAGGAGGATACCATTCCTATGTCCGAATCGTTCCCGGATGAACAACTGTTTCGAATGGAAGTTAAGGAACCATGGTATGCCGATTTGGTGAACTACATTGTGACAAGGAATTTTCCTTCATCTATGCCGAACCATACAAGGATCAAAATCAAGAAGGACGCTCGACATTACATATGGGATACGCCATATTTGTGGAGACAATGTGGGGACCAAGTCATTCGACGTTGTGTGCCAGAAGAAGAGCATCAATCCATCTTGAATTTTTGCCACAAGGAGGCGTGTGGAGGACACTTTGGACCGAAAAGAACAGCTAGAAAGGTGTTGGAAGCCGGTTTCTATTGGCCAACGTTATTCAAAGACGCTTATACAACATGTGCTTCATGTGATCGTTGCCAAAGAACAGGTAATTTAGGTAAGAGAGATCAAATGCCCTTAACCCCTATCATAGTTGTCGAAATATTTGATGTTTGGGGCATTGATTTCATGGGTCCTTTTCCTTCATCTAAAGGTTTTCTTTATATTTTATTGGCGGTTGATTATGTGTCGAAATGGGTAGAAGCAAAAGCCACCAGGACTAATGATTCTAAAGTTGTTGCAGAGTTTGTCAAAACTAACATTTTTGCTAGGTTTGGAACGCCAAGAATTTTGATAAGCGATGGTGGATCACATTTCTGCAATCGAACTATTGAGGCTTTGCTCAAGAAATATGGAGTCACCCACAAAGTATCAACGCCATATCATCCTCAAACAAGTGGCATGGCTGAGACTTCCAACAGAGAGATCAAGCAGATTTTGGAGAAGACTGTAGGACCAACAAGGAAAGATTGGAGTGATCGATTAGATGATGCACTATGGGCCTACAGGACTGCGTTCAAGACGCCGATAGGAACTTCGCCATTTAGGCTAGTGTATGGCAAAGCATGCCATCTTCCTGTGGAGTTGGAGCATAGAGCATGGTGGGCGGTAAAGAAGTTCAACATGGACAAGGACGAGGCTGGATTGCATAGGAAGCTACAAATTTGTGAGCTTGAAGAAATAAGGAATGATGCCTATGAATCCGCCATGACATATAAGGCGAAGACGAAGGCGTATCATGATAACATGATACGAGGGAAGCACTTTGAAATAGGACAACAAGTCCTTCTGTTCAATGCTAGACTTAGACTTTTCCCAGGTAAGCTTCGTTCCCGTTGGCAAGGACCCTTTATTGTTACTAATGTGTTTCCTTATGGTGCAGTTGAGATTCAAAGAGCTACTTCGGGAAATAAGTTTAAGGTCAATGGTCATCGACTTAAACCTTATTACAGCACATTCAGGGAACACGTAACCGAGGAGATTTGTGTGACAGAGCCACCAACAAATGCAGAATAACGCCATCTAGGAGCAAGAAGAGAAGAGTCTAGGCTGATAGACTATAAACATTAAGCGCTGCATGAGAGGCAACTCATTTCAACCGTAGCAGTGGAGGAGCCATCAACGAGAGTTTGCATTTTCTTATCCCTTCACTTTTATGGTTGATATTTTGTTTATTATGTGACTTAGACATATGCTTAGGAAATTATGACATGATTCTGGGTTTACATTGAGGACAATGTAATTTTCTAAGTGTGGGGTAGAGGTTACATAGTAATTTGGTGTGTTTTTAAAATTTTCCGAAATTTTTATTTAATTTTTGTCGAAATTTTTCAAATTTTTGTTTTGTTTTGTGTCTTAGGATATACCCTTAAAAGTCTATGATGAACTATATCTGTGAATGCATGATTGATAGTTTGACATTTATTTTAAGAAATTGCGAGTTTCATGGATATTGTGAATTAGTATGAATATTTGAGACTTGATTGATAATGAAGTATGCATGTTTGATTAAATAGTTCCAAATAACCTATGTGAGCTTTTAAGCCCAAAAACTTTCTTTCATGAGTGAAATATGTGCCGATTTTTGCTTAAATTTTTTCGAAATTTTCACTAAATTTTCACTATCTTTCGAAACCTCATCATTCTTTGCAAATTCAATGACTATGTGCTATAGCTTTTTAATGGACCCTAGAATTTACTAGAACTTGCTTATGTGATTTTCGAAGCTTTATAATCATAACATGTCTTGATTTTGAATATGATTGAATTTAATCTTTTTAGGATTACCACCATAGCCAAATAAAGCATATGCCTATTTTGTGCCCGTCGTGGGACTCCTTAGTTAACCCCTTTGAACCTACATTAAGCCTTTTCTTTCATCACCTTTAAACAGAATTCCTCAGCTTAGAATAGTTAATCCTTGACCTTGTTATCAAGACTTGGCCAAACATTTTTCGATGGAGCTGTAATGTGATGTCAAAGAACAAGTGTGGGGTGGAGTTGAAGTGTGGGGTTAAACACCATTGTTTTGTATTGTATATGTGCCGAAAAAAAATTGTATGTCCGAAAAAAAAAATGTGTTTAAGAAAAAAATTCCGAAAAAGAAAGAAAAAAAAAAGAAGAAATCGGAAAATAAAAGAGTTTCGGATCAAAAGTTCAAAGCATAAAGTTTTGGTGTGTTGTAATGTTTTGTGAATTTGGAGTTAGTAATTATTTGAAGGTCTAAAAGTGTTTATATGACCTTTGTCCTGTTCACAATATGGAGAGAAGTCAAGAATGACGTATGGGTCCAACATGCAGAAATTCGACCCATGAAGTGAAGACATGAGGAGGATCGAAATTTGCTAAAGTCTTGGTGATTTCTTATAGCACCACTTATCTAAAAGTTCCTACCTTATAAAACCAAGCCCCATTACAACCATTTTTATTGAGATTAATTCATGATTCTTAAGAGAGCTAAATTTGATTTGTGGAGATTTTCTCATAAGTTAAGCATATGGTTTTGGTCCATTATTGTACATAGTTATTATATGAGGTTTTTCCATGAATTTCTATTCACAAAGTGCTTTTATTTGTTGAAATATGCAAGTTACTTGTTATCTTATCATCTTCTCTCTTGCATATACTATTGAGTGAATACCATGGTTGAGTGAAAAGAAGAAAGTATGCCATTGTGAGGTGGAACGGTTGTCATACATGTTTGTGCTATATGATCTCATATCTTACTTGTTCATGCTATGATACATGCTTATGAAGCTTTGCAATTACGTTTTTCAATCAAATGTTCAAACTTGAAAGTTATGCATGCTAAAGAATCTGAGACAAATCATTTAAGGGTATTAGTTGTTTTAAGTGTTAGTTGTTTTTGTATCGTTAGTGTTAGTAGAGTCTTATATTTAGTTTGCTAGGGACTAGCAAAGGGTAAGTGTGGGGTAGTTGATAGGAGCATTTTACGCTACGTTCTTAACATGTTTTTACCCTCATTTATGCTTTGTTTATCCATTATTTGATTAGTATTAGTAGTTATTTAGCATAAGGGGTTAATTGTAGAACATTGGCTAAAACATGTGTAAAATAGATAAAGTATGTGCAATATCGTTAAAAGCTGAACTTGGAAGTGTTCTTGATTTTCTTAAGTTTCTGTAAACCGATACATTGTCACTACTTGATTATATCTTTTGAATGTGTAGGTGACATGTATGTGGACATAACAAAACAAGAATCGTGAGGATCGGACTTATGGAAGGTAGCAAAAGAAGCATGGAAAGACAAGAGGTCAAAAGCATGAACTCGGAACAAAAACAGAGGATTTCCAGAAACCATAACTCAACTTCAAAGATTTCCCTAGGACGATCCAGGAGGAACCAGAGAACGTGTCATATATGGATGGAAAGCTGTGGATGTCTAGTTTCTAAATCTTTTGGAATCGCAGCAATCCAAGTTCTGAGGAAGGAGTTATGCCGGAAACAATGGCCGGAGGTCAGTCTGCTGGAAACAGGACAGAATTTGCTGAAGTTGTCTACCGAGTTCGTGAGTGTGTTTCTTCACCAAAATCCTTCCCAAGCATGCCAAATAATTAATGAAGAGCTTAATGATGATATGGGAAGTTGTTTAGAAGAAGAAGAATCGAAGAAATCACCAAGGAGAAGCCGAAAATAACAACTACGAAAGTTATCCCGGTCAAAACAGGATAACTCGGTCTACCGAGATTATGGAACCTTTTCGGCTGTCCTAGGAGTCCATGAGCATAAAAGAGAGCCCAATGCCGACCCACACACATGAAGAAGAGTCCATGAAATCAGAAAAAGAAGTTTTTAAAGTATTTTCCAAGTCAGCAAATTAAAGAGAAGGAAGACAATTCCAACAAGGAAAGAAGAGAAACCTACCCGGTTTGGAACACAAGGGGCTGCCGAATTTTCATTAGGTTTTCTTAGGGTTTTGTCTCTATAAATACACATGTAATACAGTAGAAAAAGTGTCTTTCAATTGCTCAAAACATAGTATAGCCAAACTCTACCAAAAACCCTCCTTACACAGAAAAACACCAAGCCGCCGCCGCCGCCAACCCTTGCTGCCATCTGCCCATCTTCCACCGATCTTCTTTTCACCCCTTGCCGACCTATATAGGTAGGTTAAGGATGAATAAATCCATGGTTTGTGCATGTATTTTCTGTGTAAAAACAGTTTGTTATTATATATATGCAATTGGGTTTTCGGTTTTACATGATAAGCATGTTATGAACTCTTCTTGGTGATTTGCACATGAATATGTTTGTTGTGTAACGATTTAGATTGCATGTTAGGATTATGATTTAGTTTAAGTTCTGTATGTTTGTGTTTAATAGATGTTGAATTGATTAATCTTTCACCCGAGCATATAATCGAACCTTAGGTTAATTTGAATGATCACAAGTTAGCTATTAGGGGGGTGTTTCATGCGCCGTAGTATTTTAGGTTGAGTTCACCGGGTCGGGCTCTCAATTCTAGTTGCTGCCAAGGGATGGTAGGGTGAGAGATTTGCATGTTGAATAGGATGAGTGACGACATACCTAGGATCATGTCTCCAATGACTCATGAACGGTAAGTGTATTTTGTGTTAATGTGATGCGGGTCGTAAGCATTAAACAGGATGACACATAAACTTAGGATGATGCGTGTCGTAAGTTCTAAGTTACATGAGAAGTCTAAATAGTTGGAATTAATTTGCATCTATGATAACATAAACATAATAACTTGATCTTTCATAAAACTTATATGTTTTCTAATCGGTGTTTGCTATATCTTGTGCTTGAGTATTGACTGACCAATGTATGTAAATATTTCTGTTTTATTTTCTTAATATTTCGAACCAACTTTCAACTCCCATCTATTTCGATGTAAATATGTTTATATTTGTGAATATTATCATGTGTGTTATACTTGTATAGTTGTGACAGAATTCTACTTGTATGTTTTATTTGTGAATGTTACTAACGATTTGTTTTGCAGACATAATCCTTCCCTAGTGTCCCCGGCTAGAACGATCCCTACTTACAGTTACTACAATGATAGGGTTTTAAATTGCAGGTTGTTAACAAACGGCCTCGTCACAGCGTGTTGCCTGCTCTCCTTCTTCTCTCCCAATTTTCAATCTTCTTGGTATTTCTCATTCGAAGGCTGTGGCTCCGAGTTATATTTCGGTCTCTTGGATTCCTTCTAAGCCTCCATGGATCAAAGTTAACACTGATGGTTCTTTAAAGAGCCCAGATCATGCTGGTTTTGGTGGTGTTTTTAGGGATCATGTAATAAATTTTCTTGGTGCTTTCTTTAATGTGAATTGGGCAATTGATACCAAAGTCTTGACAATTCATGGGAAAAGGGGTGGATGACGCTTTGGATTAAGACAAATTTCACACTAGTAGTTCATTATTTTAACAACCCATCCTCCATCCCCTGGCGTTTGCGTGGTGCTTGGAGGAATGAGATGTCTGTTGCTAAACAAATGCAAGTCCGTGTTTCTCATACCGACAGGGAAGAAAATGTTGTGGCTGATGCTTTAGCTAACTATGCAGCAGACAATGAAGGCTTAATCTGGTGGGATTCTATGCCTCATTTTCTGCGATTGAGAGCTAGCTTTGATGCTTCATCATGTTTTTATTACCGAGAGAGAGTTGGGTGATGTTTCCGTTCTTCTGTCATAGTGGCATTGAGTTTCTTTCCTTAGTTGGGTTTATCCCTTCAGTTGTTCTAGCTTGTCAGGTTTTGAGTTTGGTTTTCACTTACAAAATTACATTATTGTATTTCTTTTTAGTATTATTTTAATAAAATATAGATAAAGAGAAAGGGGTGGGTTCCCTGAGTGGGGTAGACCCCTCACCTTCAGACTTGAGGGTGAGACTTGTTCCCTACATCGTATCCTTCGAGGAGTTAATATCGCATAATCCTTTATTTGTTTTGAAAAAAAGTATATGGATTAGCCTCTAGAGTCACCAAAATCAGTGCTCTAATACCATAATAAAAACTGAATGGAATACATTTCTGTATTGATAGATGTCGAATTGTTACAACTGACTTTTTATATACAAAGAGAAGAAGAATCTAGGGAGAACTACAAAGTACTACTTAATCAAATTTAAAAACACAATAATTTTTGTACAAATTATGTCGTAAGTTTGAGCCCAAAAACCAATATTACCAAGTCTGATCTGATTTTTTCATATCAAAATACCATACTTTACAAATAAAACTACAAAAATTGCCACAAAAAATATCTCAACTAATTCACACTCCTAAGAATTCAAAACTTCTGCGGCCTCATCTAATCCTCTCTCTCTCTCTCTCTCTCTCTTTATCTCTCTTTCTCTCTATGATCAATCTCATCCTCACCAATTCAATCAGATTTACCAGATCTCATCCTCACCAATTCAATACATGGCACGATCTGATATGTCGCACGTCACCTCCATCACCACACCTTTATCTTCGGCGACAACAAGAGTCTTGAACGATGAACTCATCGTCGGTGCTTCTATTGTTCCTATCTGATGGATACAAGGCACTGCTGCTATTGTTTTGACAAAAAAATTTGTTGCTATTGTTAGAAAAGTAAATTTTCTGCTACTTTGCAAAGGTACTTTGTTGTTACTGAGTAAGGTATTTTGATGCTACTGTGCAAAGGTACTCTGCTGGTACTGGTTGAAAAAAGTAGAATTTGCTGCTATTGTCAAACTGTATTGGAGGATGATTTGCTGCTACTGTTGCCAATCTGTTGCCGGAAGTAGCACTTGCAGTAGCACTTTTTGTCGGAAATAGCACCATCCCCTCCCACTCAGCAACACACTTCTACTCTAGCATCGACAGTAGCAGTATGTAGTGAAGGGTAGTTTGATGCTACTGTGTTGCTCGACAGTAGCACACATTTCTGATCGAAAGTAGCATGGTGCTGCTGTGCTACTCGGCAGTAACACACATTTTTTGTCAACATTAACACTTGATATGTAGTGAAAGATATTCTGGTAAAATTGTAGTGACTGACGACATGTGGATATTAGTTTTTCATAATTTGTTAATATTTGTCTTTAAAAGTGTAAGATAATGTGTAAATAATATATTTGTAAACTGAAATTTGATCAGTAACTACTAAAATGTAGTTAGCTAAAAAATCTATACTATAAAGCTATCAATTGTAATCAACTAATTATATAATCAGATCTTTTAATTTCTCTAATCCAATTATATGATCCATCAATTACTCAGCTGGAATCATTCATTGTGCATAGAATTAATGACCTGATTTCCTTCCTTTCATAAGTAGTCTCAGGCATTGATTTGTTTGATCCAATGTTCATCATTGCTGCCCCCGGTGCTGACCAATCTGTCCACTTCCCACACTCCGTCAAACAGCGCAGCGCTTTACCAAATAGGTCATCCTTCCATTGAATAAGGAGCAAAATGAAGCGCATATGTAACAGCTTTGTAAGCGCATACAATTCAACCTCAGAGAAGCATCAAGATCTGAAGAATTTATTGAAGTTTCTGTTTCAATCCTCATTAAACCGTTCCATTTCATATTTTCAAACTCGATAATTTTGTTTCACTTGCTCATTTGACATCTTTGATAACATTGTACTCGTACTTTGCACTACAACATGCTACATGCTTAATATGAACGAAGTGAAAGAAACCAGAGTTATCCAGTCATGTTTCTAATGTCAAGACTGGATGAAGTTGAATGGTTGGGAAATACAAGATGCTGAGTTTGGTCTACCTTGTTATTATAGTTACTAGTTAACTATTCATTTGGTGCGGGTGGAGTCCTCCGTGGACCATTATACATGCAAATACTAGTTTCACTTTCAGCAGACTTGTTCAGACGCAGGATAGTCGTGCGGAACGAAACGAAATAAAACGCTGATAGCCGTCCGATTTTTAATGAATTGATCATGTCCGTTTGAATCTGTTTGATCAATTCATTAAAAATCGGACAGCTGTCGCCGTTTTGTCTCGTTTCGTCCCGCACGGCTATCTCACGACTGAGCAGCCCTGTGACTTTCAGTATTCCAATTTAGCCATCGAAATGAGCTGTGTTTTTGGACATACACACTCGGACTCGGATCATTAGAATATGACTTGATTGTATATAAGATGAAGGGAAAAGGGAACAATTGAGCAACAACCAGACCAGACCATGCCACAATGTGCCACTCGGTATGTCACTCCACTCCACATGCTTTGTTGCTATATATATATTGCCAATCAAGTATAGCCCTCTTCTTCGTTGATTCAGCTATTATTTTGTGTTCGGTATAAACAGAGTGTATTTTTTTTAAAGATGATCAAAGGATTTCACTTTTATTTTTATAATGACTCGAATCTATGACTTCGTTAATAAATAATAAATACGCTTAGAACTGCGTTATAACTTATAACCACTTCGACATGTAAGAATCGAAAGCAAGGAGTGAGGGGGTAAGATAACATTGGAGACCCTTTGAACACAAGAAGATCATACCTATAACCTTGTCGATCTGCGTATGCAGGATTGAATATTCGAGTATCAATATCATCCATGTGAACAATATTCCATTTATTTGCATAATTATTTGCTCGATGACGATCGAATATTCTCTCATACAACACAACCTGCTGGACATCATGTTAAGATGACATTGAAAGTGCCGAAGGAGAAGTAGAAATGTATTTTCTAAATACTGAAAATGATGAAGCTGAGCTAGCTGTAAGTCTGTAACCATTAATATTTAAATCAGATCGAAATGTACAATTTTTACATTAATCATCTGCATTATAGGTATTTTAAGCCACTGGCCAGAACATACAAATAGTAAGACATTCATATTCTACATATACTTGGAAGGGAATCTGCCTCGTATAGTTGGTTGTAGACTTGAGTTACACCACCAAGTTCATTCCCTGGACAGAAAAGGAAAGGGAAAATGTCCCAGAAGCACTATTTGAAAAGTCTTCCTCATTCTAGAAAGTTGCCATCAGCATCTATTTGGATCCAATTGATAATTGAAGTATTGAACTACCATTACTATCAGAACAAAAAAAGGCAATTTGAACTGTGTTGAAAATGATATACCAACACAATGAAATGAAGGAATGATTTGAATCTGGTATCTAGAAATTTGTCATGTTAGACATTTCGTGACCAAACTCGCAACGAAAATTCGTCGGACCCTCTTTGGCTATAGCTTCAACGGCGGCCACACACAGTCGCATTGATAACTCAAACAAGGTAGACTAATAGACATGGCATGTTAGCATGTATATTTATTGGTATGGTATGATCTAGGGCCCTATGAATTTACAAGGAAAGAATTCATGGACAGCCTCACTAATGCAACTAGTATTACGTATGTGTATGTGTATGTGTATGTGTATGTGTATGTGTATGTGTATGTGTCGACATCACTTGCAGCCAACCTTTGAATGCTTGCATATATCAAAACCTAATAAGCACCCTTTCAGCTAGCTTCTGTCTTCAATCTCATCATAAATTTGATTTAATTTTTTGATGATTAACGTATTAGTCTGGTAACTGATAGACAGGTTATAAGCCAGTGTACAACTAATACACGTTTGACTTATAAATATAAATAAAGAGTGATTTGAAATACACGTAATATCTCAATACACGCCCCTATTATTTGATATTTCTATTGAGATTTTATTGGTATGTTGAATGACCAAAAAAGACATGTGAAATACATTTGAAAGACAAATTAGAATATTAAAAACATAGAACCTATATTTGGAAACTAATAGTGCGCAATAGTAAAAAAGTACAATATTAACGATGAAAAGATTATTTTCAGAAATAATGAAGTTAAAATATATAACTAATAAAATTGAAAATATCAAACAGATTAACATTGGAAAATTATTTTGGAAAATATTAAAATACAAATCGTGCAATGTATGGATAAATAATTTCATATTTTTTCATTTTAAGAAATTAATGATTTCTAAGTTTCGATGTCATCAAACTATGTAATAGGAGGGGTACGTTTTATTGAAGACCTTCTTGTTGAGAATTAGTTGAGTACTTATTCGTTTCACATAATTTTCGATCGCGTATTCACATCTCGACGATCTAGTTTGTACATATATCATATATATGAGTAGATCATTCCTACAAATTTTCATACAAATTGAAAATCATTAAGGCATTCATAAATGTGATTCACCGATTATAAACTTGAACGGATCATGTTTGACATATTTGGATCATTCAATAATTTGACCTATTTTGATGCCTTAACGATCACTAATTTGGCTGAAAAATTTGTTAAAGTGATCTACTTATACAGACTTATAAACTGAATGGTTGAGATGAAAAAAATGTGAATTAAAAGTTGATGACAATTAAGGAGAAAGTCATCAACTAGTCCTCAACAATAAGGTTCTCAATAGACCCCCGTAATTCTTATTTGAACTTTTATAAATTATATTTTATTCTTTTGATTTAAAATTGGACGATGATTTAAAAAAACAACGATTATACAAAAAATTTCTAACAGAAAATAAAGGAAACTACTTCAAAAGAGTTCAAATAAAATCATAACTGGAAAAAGGTAAAATAAAATAGTAAATATATAATAAAAATTGTATACTACAAAATATTTCTTAGTGTTAGATTTTAAATGTATTTTCGGTAGTTTGAGATATGTATTAAGTATAATATTGTAATACAATTCTAGATAAGTGGTGTATTAAGTAAAATGTGTGTATTAAGAGATTAGGGGTGTATATATAAAATTACTCATAAATAAAACATATAAAACAAGATCAGTGTTAATATTTTTTCTAGATGTAGATTATTATTATAATTAGTTTGATGACCACAAAGCAGGAGAGTAATATAGCTAGAGAAGGAAGGAAGGAAACAAAGCAGAGCCAGAAACTGTTCCTAGACTAGTTTTTGGTTTTTGCATTAAATAATCTTATTCTCCAGGAGGCTACATAATCAAACACAATGAGTAGTAAATCATCATCACCAGTAACAGCAATGGTATCTGTAACTGTTATTGGGAATAACAGTACTAGTGTTATGGAGAATCTCAACACTAAAGCTGCAACAACACCAAAGGCTGGTGGCGTTCATCACAGTTATCATCATCATGGCTTGGTCAAGAAGATTATAAAGATTGCTACGGTGTGCGTGGCTGTTACTCTGGTTTCCCTTCTCTTCTATATCTGTGTCTTCCCGGGCGGCGGATCTTATTATGATCCCTTATTCTCAGCTAAATCTCAGGCAAGTATATGTTTATTCTCCTCATTACTTCTACTTCCTTCAATTCGTTTCATCCTTACAATTTTCATATGCCATAACTGCAAACATTCTGGAACATGTGTATGATCATACAGTTCATACTTGATATTGTGTTCTTCCAAATTGCTGATATATTTCATGAAGATCCCTCCAGACTTTCAAGGGACTATCTATTATAGACTCATGAAGCAAAGTAGGACTTTTCCAAAGAAAAAGAATAAGGACCTTTTGAAAACACGAATGTTTATGTATATACACAAATTCATCCAGAACATTATGCTTTCTGATTTTCATCTAATTTCACTGCTGTTCATAGTTCCATTTTTTTGGTTCTGGGTTTTTGAGTAAATCTCTCAAGTAATGCCTTATCTCTTTTGATGTTTTATCTTCCTCTGTTATAGTGGATATGTAACTTTAGAACTCTTTATTAATTTTGTAATTATTTGAATTATGCTGAACTAATCCAAAAGAGAAGCTACTTTTTCCAGACCAAGTTGTATATGGCTGTTCTGTCCCCATTAAGTCATTTATCAAACCTGAATCGGCACTATGAGGATTCCTTGGTGGATAATATTTTTCTTTTCTTAATTAATGGAGGCCTAATATTAATATGAATAATGATGATGATGATGATGATGATACAGGATCCCTTGGATGCAATTCTGAGAAATGCATCCATGAAGGACAAGACCATAATCGTCACAACACTGAATGATGCCTGGGCAGAACCCAACTCCATTTTCGATCTGTTTCTTGAGAGCTTTCGAATCGGAAACAACACGAAAAGACTACTGAAACATCTGGTAGTGATCTGCTTGGACGAAAAAGCCTACGCTCGTTGCTTGGCTCTTCACCCTCATTGCTACCAACTCTACACTCAAGGTGCCAACTTCACCAGCGAGGCGGCATTCATGTCCTCCGATTACTTGCAAATGATGTGGAGAAGAATCCAGTTTTTGACTTCCATTCTCGAAAAGGGATACAGCTTTGTCTTCACGGTATTCTAGTTCCTAATGTTGGAGTGGCTTCTAGTTTCGATGAATCACCATGTGCGATACTAACCCTTTATTCGTTTGAACCATCTGTAGGACACTGACATAATGTGGCTTAGGGATCCATTCCCACAGTTCTTCCCAGATGCAGACTTCCAAATCGCCTGCGACTATTTCCGAGGGGATTCATACGATGTGAACAATCTCCCCAATGGAGGATTTACCTATGTAATCTCTAATAAACGCACCACCAAATTCTACAACTTTTGGTACTTCTCAAGGCAGGCCTATCCAAACAACCACGACCAGGACGTCCTCAACAATATCAAATCTGATCCCTTCATCACCACCATCGGATTGAAAATGAGATTCTTGGACACCAAGTACTTTGGTGGCTTCTGTCAACCCAGTAAAGATTTGAACCTGGTTTGCACAATGCACGCTAATTGCTGCGTTGGTCTCAATAACAAAGTCAATGACCTCAAAATTCTGCTACAAGATTGGAGAAACTACATGGCATTGCCTCCTTCTTCCTCATCTTCCAGTAGTCCTAGTTCTAATTCCACGACTCCAACAACTATGCCGTCATGGACAGTCCCACAGAACTGCAGGTATGTACTATTCTAACTTCTACTCCTTCAATATCTTATACATTCTGCCATTGTTTTCTCCATCATGTTCCCCTTTTATAGGTTCACAGTAACTTTCATGACCTCATGGATCATGTACAAGAAATTAAAAGCTTCTTTTTAATATATGAATAGGGTTTTGTGGTTGGTGTAGTTTTCTTCTTGCATTCTTATTCTTGTGCTTCTGGAAGATGAGTCAGAAGCAGTTTGTCGTTAAATCTGACCTCTTCTTCCTTTGACTTGTTGGTGTTTTGTTCAGTACTTCCTTCCAAAGACAACGACGCTCAGGACGGCACTTATTGTGACCCGAGGGCTGAGACCACCACTTGTAGATTTGTTTAGAGGTAAATAATATTCTCGATCCATATCAATATTTTTCTAAGTTCTAGCTCGATCACCTTGAATATATCTAACTCTTATATTCTCCGAGCTTTAGAGTTTTATGATGCTTGCTTGCAAAGACTGTCTGCTCTGCTGGTTCCATATAACTTTAGTTTTATTTATATATGTTGAGCTAATTATGAATCTTGAACTCTGGTAATAATCGATGGAGCTGACTGTGTGCATTTGTGTTGATATTTCAGGTTAAAAGACAAAACGATATATTGTGAAGTCCAGCAATGAAACTCATACCATTAATTGGTGTTTAACTATGTGATCTTGACATCTTGTTAATGATTATCATAAAATGACTCATTTTCAATACAAAAGGGTAGATTTTATTATTATTATTATTATTATTAAAGAAGGGGTGGATATTTCATTTTTTTTATTCTTTGTAAATTCTGTTACAAATGGAGCGAAATTGAGAGGTGAGCATTATCCACAACCAGTTAATTTCGGAATAATAACCAAAGTGCTAGCTACTGCAGCTATTGATTGTTCTTGTTTAGACCCAGCAATTGGAAGTGTCAATCTTTATTATCAATAACAGAAAGTAAAATTATATGCCAAAAACAAAAGAGAAAATGATCTAAACAGTATCTCGGCTTTTTGAGAAACAAAGCTTGGGTATCTCACGTTTAGATTACTTCAAAATAGTATCTTATGTTCTAATCTCGACTCAATTTTAGTATGTAGAACCGTTAGTTCCATTAAAACAACCGTTATGTAAATGCTACATTTATCTTTTCATATTTTATTTTGTTTGAAAATATTTTTTTTCTTTCACCTCTCTCTCACTGAACACCAACATACCAATAAGTAACCAACTATGATTAATCTCTACAATTATAAAAAAACAATAAACCATCTCAACTATTACTGGTTTGGCTAGGTTCTGATTTTTCTTATTATCACCACGACCAATCTTTCTCAAATCGCAATTCTCATTCTCACTATTGACTTTGCTCCTTGTCGTCCCGGGTTCGTTGAAACTAAAAAGAATTTAAAAGTAATAGATTTTTTTGATTGTTTTATTATTTGAATAGAACAAAGAACCTAGAAATTCACGGGAAAATTGGTAATTTAATGAATAAAAATGGTCACCGTTAGCGTTTTTAATGGAGTTAACGGTTCTAGATATCAAAGTTGGGTCGAGATAAAAATGTGACGTACTGTTTTGAAGTTTTTCAAACGTAAGATACCAAAACTTTGCTTCTCAAAAAGATGGGACACTGTTTGGATCATTTTTCTAAAACAAAATAACAGTAAGTAAAATCCCCATTGCGATGTGTATTGACCGAAGCAGAATTTGTGAAAATAGTAAATCTCACAACATTGTGAACTAAGGCAAAACTAGTCTTCCACTTGATTGTATGTTGGTAAATTCTAGGTTCCGGATAGTATTTTTTGAGCAATTTTTCATTGCTCCGGGAGCACCATGTCAGCATGCCTAGTGGTCTTCCTTGAGCAATGAAGATTCGACACGTGGATCCTTTTAAAACAATTCATATCAAGATAAATCTACTCATTAATATAATAGATAAATTGTTTTCATTATTATTATTTCTTAGTTACAAGCCCTGAATCTGAAACCCGTAGTCTTCGTCCTTCATAGAAAGCTATAAGGCAGGCAAAACTAGTCTTCCACTTGATTCTATGTTGGTAAATTCTAGGTTCCGGATAGTATTTTCCAAGAAATTTTTCATTGCTCAGGGAGCACCATGTCAGCATACCTAGTGGTCTTCCTTCAGCAATGAAAATTCGACACATGGATCCTTGTAAAACAATTCATATCAAGATAAATCTACTCATTAATATAATAGATAAATTGTTTTCATTATTATTATTTCTTAGTTACAAGCACTAAATCTGAAACCCATAGTCTTCGTCCTTCATAGAAAGCTATAAGGCAGCTGCTTCTTTTCATAGAGTCTAAGGTACGTCGACAACAAAGACTGTGTAGCGCCACGAGAGGGGAAACTACAGTGGCCACGATTTTACGCCAATAAGAAGCCAACACGTCCGAAGGACGTGCCAACAACTTATTAACCTAAAGTCGTAGGCTTTTTAGTAAGTAAAATAAAATTTAAACTTTAGACTTTGAGTGGCACCACAAGAAATTCTTAAAACATTCATCAGAGTTTTTATAATTTCGCAGAAGGTGGTCAAATTAAAGTGTCAATTAAAAACTTTAACGACAACAATAAAAATATAAAATATGGTCAACAATTCAAGGTGACACCTTTACTGTATATGTCAAATGCTCTGGTAAATGACTCGAAGGGTAAAACAGGAAAAGTGAGTACAACTTAGACCAAACATCGAGGAAAGAATGAGGCTCCACACACACAGCTCTCTCTATATATCCCGTCATAGTACACAATACCTACAAACAATCTGTTGTAGGGGTGAGCGTCGTCCTCGCGTGCTCACATATATGCCCACCAATGATAGGTTTGAAAACCATAAAACCATATATATATACATATAGATTTGAGCTCGTAATAAAATAATTTCGAAAATCCTTGGCACACAAAAACATCATTTTATATCTTTCGGGAAAACAGTGCAGTATGCTAAAATAGGGGCCAGAGCGCTCAATGAACAATACAGCCTACAGGACTTCACGAATCTTTGTGACCGAATCCCGAGTTTGTCTATACAGCATATCAGGGTCAACTACCTATGCGTCTGAAGACGAATAGCAGCGAGAGTGTCCATTTACTGCAAATGCCCAACAAATCTCTCGTAACAGCACACCGCACTTACGTCTCGCTTAACTCTGTACGAGACGAGCGTAAGTGGGATAATTAAAATAAACAGGGCATTGCCCTCCGGAGGTTCACAGTCATCGACACCGTGGGAGTGCTATATACTAAGTCCCGTCACTCTCAGGTCACGCACCGGAAATCAGGATAACGGTGCTCAACATATCACATCATCATATGAAAAATCATTTACGTCTAGCCTCGGGTTTTCTTGGCCCAATCATAAATCATTTATCACATATATAAAGAAAACTTTCCGAGGCATCGACCATGAGCATACGAAATCATGCACTTTCATATATATACAAAACCGCTAACAAAAGGGGTTTAGCTTCCCTACCTGGAATAGTTGTTCCTTACGTACGCTCCAGCATCCAGGAACTGCCTCGGTGTACCGAGGTCACCGCGTAACCTACCTCGTCCAATAATCACTGCAGAATAGAGTAGCTTAGCAACCAAGATACAATAACAGTCAATAGACCTCAACATTCCTAGTTTGACCAGGAATGTCCACATTGACTAAGTTGACCAACCAATTTCCTTTTTAACTCTTTAACCTTTTTAACTTGCTTTTCCGGTTATCGACTCTTTACTCATTTACCGGAAGTCTGACTTAACTTCCGAACTTCCCTTTACCATTTTAATGACGTTAGGGTGTCACATAATAATTCGTTGAATTACTATAGACACCCAACGTGTCATATTAACCAATTTATTTACCAAGAGTTGATTTACCGATTTACGTGAATCACCAATTTTTACTTAAAACAGTCAATTTGACATTTCCGAGATTTCCAGTTATCGTTTACCGATACCAATTCAACACTTTACCAATTGAACCAAATTGTGTCAAACTTCGTTGAACTTCAACTCTTTACTAAACCGTTTTTCTGAAAATGGAAATTTCCCAAAATGGAAAGTTTGCCAAATTAGTAGGTTTCCAAAATGGAAGGTTTCCTAAAATGGAAAGATCCCAATTACGGTCCGTTTTCGTTTTTGTACCTTTTCTTATACGTAATTTCCGATTACGACTCTTTACTCGACTAAACGGAAACAATACACTTTAAACAGGAGTCGAAGACTACCTCTTCGGCGTTTCAGCCAAATTCACTGCATTACCGGAACGGTTACCAAATTTAGGCAACTTGCCGGAATCTCCTGCCGGATTCCGGTCAAATTGCAGGAAATTCGCCAGAGCTTCCCCATAAATTCCGAATTCCAAGTTATCGACAAACATGCATAAAACAACAACAAATTAATCCAACAACACAACAACAACAATTATGCAGTTCAAACATCAACACTGGGGAAAAATATCGAGCCTTACCCACTACTCGTCCAACTCAAACCTGAGTACAGTGGCTCCTCTACCTCCCCTTGTCCAACACTCGAATCCTAAAGCTCCACCCTACCTAAACCCCTATAGCAGAATATCCTCTACCTGCACTGACCCAAATCCAGTAACTCTGCCTCTACTCCAAATCGAGATTCCAACAGCTCTAATCCACTGTTTCTAGTCTCACCAGAGTTCGAGGAACTCGCCTGAACCTTAAAAACACGGTCGTCAGAGCGAGAAACCCGAAACCCAGGAAATCCGAAAAACACAGAAAAGAGGGAATTAGGCCTTTTCGATTTAGGGATCTAATCGAAGGATCAAGAGCATGGAAAGGAAGAAGAAGAGAAGAGGAACAAGAATATACCTTCCACGCGCTGAATCGTCGCTTGGATTGCCGGATTCCGGTCGTTGATCGCCAAGCGCAGTGGCGCTCGATCTCCTCCCTTGACGGACTTCGGTGCGATCTGAGGACATGGTTAGGACAAGAAGGAGGGGAAGAAGCTGGTGGTGGTGCACCGGTCAGTGGTGGCCGGACAGCGGAGCGCCATCGAGGTCATCGATTCGGCCGAGAGCCGTCAAGAGGGAGAGAGAGGAAGGGAGGGGGGTTTTGACCAAAGTCAAAACTTCTCCTCTCTTTAAATAGAGGAAATGAACGGCCCAAAATCAATGGGCCTTGATCCAATGGCCCAGATTAAAAGAAGGGTAAAAATAAAAGGTAAAATGGTAAAACTCTTTTTACCGGATTGATAATTAAAAGTTACCAGAAACTTTGGAAATTCTTAGAAAATTAACAGAAGCTCAGAAAAATAATCTGAAAATACTGGAACACTCGTGTCAACACGTACTATGACAAAAAGTCATTAATTGAGGAATTTGAAGAACTTTTAAAAACTCGAAAATGAACGTGGTCGTTAACTCGCGAAGTTACTGAATGCGACTTAAACCTCAGTAACTCGTCATTAACCACGGTTAAAACGTGCGGGGTCTTACAGACTGTGAACGACATTTTGCCTCACAAGTCACAATTACGTGAAGCATTACGATGTTCATCTTAAAGATTTGGCAAGATTGAGTTTCCTTAATCATTGAACTGACATTGGCAAGATAGACTGCAACATTCAATTCAAGGAGATTTCCCCCTATGATCTTGATTGAAATTACATCAGAGCTCCATAGCGAGGAAAATCTACCTCATGGGAGGAGAACCACATCAAATGGTCAAAGGGATTGTGGTTGCAATTGAACCTTAGAATTATATGTGAGAATTTAGTTATTCAGAATACAAGTGTGAGAATTTTCTGATATATTGAACAATCTCGAACTTGGTATATATACAAGACCACTTATAGTTCTACATAGAAATTACTTACACCTAATCAATTTACAGAATCCTACTTAATTATAGAATATATACATCTCAAACATAATAGGATTATGACTCACTCTAACACTCCTCCTCAAGTTGGTGCATACAAGTCTTGAATGTCCAATTTGTCAAGTGAGTCACTGAATGTCTTGAGTATCCAACTTCTTGGTTTCCAATTTGGTCTTAATAAAATACATTCATCTCCTCCTCATTCTGAGATACAGTAGAAGAAAAATAGCACAAGTCTTCACTAAATTTGATATTCATGGTGACATAGAACTTTTGAGACGGAGGATGGTAGCACTTGTATCCTTTATGTGAGAGTCATAACCAACAGACACACAATTGAGGGCACGAGAATCCTACTTAGATATATGATTCTTGTGAAGATGAACATAGGCCACACAACCAAAGACATGAAAAAAGAAGTTTGTTGAGAGATGAGATGATACATATGCAGATAATACCACAAATGAAACCCGATTCTAAAGAGCAGCAGATGGTACACGATGAAAGGCACATAACACAGCTTCCTCCATAGATATGGGCATATTGGCACTGAGTAAGAGAATTTTTTCCCATGTCCAAGAGGTGACGATTCTTTCACTTACAGACTCCATTTTGCTTCGGTGTTTGAGAACAAGTAGTCTAATGAACAATTCCATGTTGCTGAAAATAGTCTTGGAAATAATGATTGATAAACTCTTCTCCATTGTTAGATCGAAAAATATTTTTCACACAAGCATCATACTGAGTTTGGATGAGACTATGATAAGCAATGAAGGCAGAAAACACAACATCCATCTTTTTCAGCAACACAAACCATGTTAATCTTCTAAAGTCATCAATAAACAAAACAAGGTATTTCATTTTTGTGAATGTTATATTCTTCAAAGGCCCCCATACATCAGAATGAATCAACTTAAATGGTGTTGAACTAGAAGAAAAACTCAGAGAATATCTGAACTTATTATGACTCTTGACAAAAACACAAGTTTCACAATGGAGTCTAGACTCCTTTATTTCCAAAAACAAAGATGAGATAGACTTCTTCATGAATCCAAAAGATGGATGACCCATCCGCCGGTGCCATAGCCAAATTTCTTTCTCTTGATTAGAATTCAATGTCAGGATAACATTTGATGATGGTGCTCGTGCTTCCCCACTGTACATGTAATTCAAGTGAAACAGTCTCTCCCTCAGATCTCTCTTGCCTATTATCGCCTGAGATGATAGATCCTAAAAGATCACTTACATAGGAAAAAATGTTATAGAGCATCTGTTCTGTGAATTTAGCTCAGAAACAGAGAAGAAGTGATGAGATAGAGAATGGACATAAATGACATTATGTATCACGATTGTTGGAGTAACTTGGATTGACCCTATACTTAAGACCAGGAAAGACACACCATTTGCATTAGACACTTCAGGTATGAAAGATGAAGACAGACTCGAAAGCAAGGACTTATCAAATGCCATATGATCAGTAGCACCAGAACCAATGATCCATGTATCACCACTAGTAAAGCAAGAAACTTTTAATGCAATACCAATTTTACTTCTTTTCTCCTGAGAAAAAATAATGGCAGTGAGATCTTGTCCTCCCTACTCTATAAAAATCAGGTTCTTAAACCAACTGAATTGCAGCCTTGCCACTGTGGCTCTTGTCATAGTTACCTCTCTGATTTGTTTTCCGAGGACACGAGTTCTTGTAGTGTCCAAACTCCTTACAATAGAAGCACTGCACCTTACTTAGATCTGGTCCACGAGCAGGTTGAATTCGAAGTTGATTGTTTTGGTTCTTGGGATTCCAACCTTGTTGAGTCTTAGATTGGACAATAAGGTTTGACACTTCAGTGTGCAACTTCTTTGCACTAAACTGATTTGACTCATTTTTGCGAACATAAGTATAAGCTTGTTCCATATTTGGTGGTGTGGTTTATCGTAGTAGCTCTCCCTTAGCAGTAGCAAATTTTGAATCCAACCCATTCAAGAAGATATGAACTCGCATCTTGTCTTGAGACCTGTTGAGACATACTTAATCACAGAATATATATATCTCAAACATACTAGGATTGTGATTCACTCTAACAAATTCTAGGTTTTGATATGTTTCTAAAGGAAGAGATATGGCTATATAGTTTTTGGTGGGTGCAACATGGTTGCTTGTCTGTTAATTTAAGTTGACTTCAAATTTTGTTCTATCACTTCTATGAGTTATATATAGGGTCTTTTCACTAAGGGATCAAACATTAGACTAATTTTTTGATCACATATCAATATCTTCATCGTTCAATACTTAGATTCATATATGCAGATCATTTCTGCTAAATTTCATCTAATTTGGTGATCGTTAAGACTTTGAACTAACTGAAATCAATTGATGCAACAAATCTGCCAAACATGAACTGTTCATACGTATAATTTTAATTCACAGTTTTGAGCACCTTATCGATCACCAAATTTGATGAAATTTTGCAGAGATGATCTACATATATAAATCTATATATTGAACGGTGAAGATGTGATTTGGTGATCAAAAAGTTGGTGTAATCCTTGATTCCTCATATATGTCAAGAAAATTGATCACTCATTAGAAGAGGCTATATATATATATTGGAATGCTAAAAAACACCAATTCGTCCTGCAAATCTTTTTTTATGAACTCCAAACCTCTTTTGCAGTGTGGGTTGTGGTTTTGATGGTGGTGCAGGTGAGATGCGAAGAGGAAGAGAGATAATTAGAATTTTATTAACAATAATTAAAATATTACATTATTGAGTAGATTTATCTTAATATGAGTTGTTTTAAAAAAGGAGTAATGACATATTACTACCCAAAACATTTGTGAAACACAAAAAATCACTTTTAATAATATTTAGTCAAATTAGGACATATGCATGAGGCCTAATACTAATACAGGTCTGATCCAATTTTCTATAACAAATGACAAAAAATTTCTTTTTTTTACCATAAATTACGATTGTTTCCACATACATATCTGAAAACAAAATAGCATCTACATATCTAGCTTCGTCTCTCTCCCTCTCTTTCATCCAATTCAGAGATACTCTCTCTCTTTCTCTCATTTCTATACATATGCTGATGACGAACCTCGATGATGAGGTAGAAGCCTGATGCCAACGACGGACCTCCATGAAGGCTCGAAACCCGATGCAGACGACGGAACTCAGCTCTCATCACCCCTGTAAGTCTCCAGCTTTTTAAATTTGTTTGGAAAAGGTGTGTGCTTGATGACTTTATGGGCAGCTGATTGCTAAATAATTTAATTTGATTGAGAAGTGATGCGTTTGAGGTGATCGCATCATTTTCGATCGGTAAAAAGTGATAATGCGATCGAAAAAGTGATAAAAAGTGATAATGCGATCGGTAAGAAGTGACGCATCACTTCTATTTCCTCAGTGTTTTACACATTATCACCTGGCGCATTTTCGATCGGTAAAACACTGAGGAAATAGAGACCTTATCGGTTACGTACGAGGTCAGAAGCTCTAGCGAGAGAGTGATGTTGTCGACTTGTCGATGAGTGAGATTTGGCTGGAAGAGAAGAGCGATTGACAAAGATATGTTATTGAGTGGTGTTGCGGTGAAGCCTGCTGCTACTGAGTGGTGTTAATTTTTGCTACTGTGTTGCTTTGCTGCGTGCTGCTATTGAGTGGTGTTGATTTCTGCTACTGAGTGGTATGGCAGTGAAGCGTGCTGCAACTATGCTTCGGTGAAGCGTGCTTGTAATGAGTGGTGAGTTCTGCTACTGAGTGATAATGTGTTCTGCTACTGGTAGTACCTCCCTCCCCTTCCTTACTTGGCAGAAGCAGACAACAAAGAATTGCCAGAAAAGTTGTAATGGTGCTCGACAGTAGCACCTTTGTGCTTGGCAGTAGCAGCGTGCTGACGTCGAGGGGGCAGTAGCAACACGAATAGGTGAGTATGACACATGAATATATGGTAAAAGAGTATTTTGGTAATATAAGTAGTGATAGATGACATGAGAAAATTCATTTGTCCTAATATGTTAATTTGTGTCATTAAAAGTGTAAGATATTGTCTAAATGGTGTATTTGTAAATTAAAATTTAGTTGATAACTAAACTGTAGTTTGCTATTTAAAAAAATCCACATGAATTCTCATTTGACTAAGGAAACACCAAAACCCCAGAGCTGCCTCTGCGTGCAGCCAAGAACAAAAACAAATCTTCGTCGACAAATCCTTTACTCTGACCTAGTTGTCTGCAAGCCCTCACGGCGTCATTGTTGGACGACAAGAGAGGAACTCGTTTCTGATCTAGCAGACAACTAGGTCAGAGTAAAGGATTTGTGGTGATGGTTTCACCATCTGGTTTGCTTAGTTTTGCGTCAAGGAAGGGGAAGGGTTGCCTGTGGTGGAGGAAGGACGACCTCATCCGGTTTAGGTGAGACTGAGACCTGTCGTGGCCGAATTTGTTCAGAGTTTTCTGATATGCATGCTTTGGTCCATGGAGATCCAATCTGGAAAAGGGAGTGGATTGGAGGGGTGGCGTGTCTGACTAGCTAGCATGGGTTGATGCATGGCTGAGGGATTGGCTGGTGTTAGCCCGATACAAAGTGGAGGTTGACGAATGTTTCATTAATGAAAGCTTGAGGACAGCCATACCGGCCCTTTATTAAAAAAAGATCCACGTGTCGAAACTTCATTACATGCTGCTGACATGGTCCTCCAGGAGCATTGAAAAAATTCTCGTCTTTTCCACTAGTGATTGAGACTCTATTGGGTTGTGTAAACTTCAAGCCTTGAAAGAACATTGAACCACATGTTTGTTGGTTTAAGTTTGGATGAGAGACTCTTAAGAAGCCGTCGGGTCATGGCATTGTTGTCATCCTGAAAAAACTGAAAATAGTACCAAGGGATCAATGCATTTTTTTGTTAGTTCAAATCACAAATGTATTTTCCAAGAGTAGTGAGATTGTCCTTGTACTCAGTAAAAGATTGTTAATCGTTATGTTTATAATGTTGAATAGGAATCCAAATTTTAAGCTGTATTCATAAGGAGTTTTGTCTCTAATTCTCCATGATTTAGCTAGGTAGGGATCAGACGATCACTCGACACAATCCAATATTCCAAAGGCACACTAGATGTGGGCCGCAAAATACTGGGCTTCCGTAGTTTGTTGCCCCATGTTAGCCCAGTAGAGAGCACGTGATTCACACGTGGCACCTAAAGTTGAGTGGAATTAGAGGCGGTGGTGGGATTTGGATTTGCAGAGAAATAAAAAGAGGGGTCGGGGAATTTGTAATCGTCGGAGAGATGTCGAGTCCGTACGAGAGAGTGAAAGGAGGGAGATTGACCTTTAAGGACGGAAGTGTAGCCACGCGCAGCAAAGTCATCGATAAGAAAAAGAAGAAGAAGGACAAGCAGAAGCAGCTCCTCAAGAACCCTAACGACGATGCTGCGATCGCCTCCGTGGATCTGGAGGGCGACGATGCAATCGCAGCAGCAGGAGAAGAAGAGAGCTACACTATCGACGCGGCGAAGCGCATGAAGTACGATGAGCTCTTCCCCGTCGAAGCCAAGAAGTTCGGTTACGATCCCAAAGCGATTAAGCAGAAGTCCGTCGAGGCTATTCTTGACGACCGTGTCAAGAAGAAGGCTGATCGCTACTGTAAATAGACAGTTCTCTTCCTTCAGGTTAGTTGTTCCCTTGTTTTTTTTTCAAATAAGTTTCTGCATCTCACTGTTGTTGTTAAGCTTCCGATTTCACTTAGTTTTTTTTTCAACAAAATTTCTGCATCTCGTCGTTGTTGTTAAGCTTCCTTGTGTTAATAATGTGATTCGAGGCGTGTTTTTGATGAGATGTATAGTATGTATGTATGCCTGGTTGAAAATTCAATTGGGAATGCCCCCTATTTTCAAATAGTTAAAAATTGTGTTGCTTGCTTCCTTTTATATTTTGACACTCGCAGCGGTCGTACTTCTAGTTTAGAAGATGTTAGTGTTACAATGTTACCTTCATTGAGATGTAGTCATATGTAAAGTGGCTTGTGCAATGCAGTTTAGTAGTTGGGTTTTCCATTATACTGGTTCCAAAACAATGGATTTTAGTTAATTTGGTTATGTTACGTGCACGATGTCATTTGTCATCTGAGTGCCAATGCGGTTCTCTTTGTTAGTTGAAAGTTTGTGTATTTCTCAAATCTTCTTTTAGCATACAAATGTTTGTTGTAGTTTTGGTTCAGGGCACCTGCAAAGCCGTGTGTTTACTCCGTTAGTGTTTATCAATCAGTCTAACTTGTACAGTTTTTGTTTTCCAGGAGCATTGCAATGCAGTGGAGTTGCTTAGTTGGTGGATCTGTTTCTGGAGGATGTGGTCGAGAATCGGCTAAACTCACTTTGTTCCATGTAGGCTGCATCAAACATATTTAGTATCAGACTTTATTGTTGTTGGTATAACCTTTTAGTATTTGTAGCTTGTCATATTAGTTGACATTCAAAACTAGCATATCCTGGCTTCCTGTAGTTTTGGGAAATATCACATGATGAGTTGCATTGTACTTGCACATGACAAATCCTGACTCTTTGCAATTATTCACATCCTTATCTTTCTTGTCAATTGTTTAGTTTTTCAATTTTTCTGGCTCAATGTTTGAACATGTTTGTTTAGACTAGAGAAGTGCACATTCACCGAGTTACATTCCATATGGGCATTAGTTGAAGTTTAGCATATCAATCTTGCCCACCATTGTAATCACATGGGATGATATTCGTTTGCGAGTTACTCCTTTAGAAAGTAAAGGGAAACATATGACAGAATTGGAATGTATAAAATCCGGTTATCATATTAAGCTGAACTTTATGCACTAAAAACTGCCTAACATCCACAATAGCTAACAAGCCTTGTTTCAAACAGGAGCGCAAACAAGTTTCTTTTCTTTTTCGACAAGGAGAACAAACAAGTTGTTCACCACAATTCTGTCTTCAATTTATGATCAAACTGTGGACTTGCTTTGTGGTATCATATCCCGGTACCTGTGCCATTTTTCATATCTATGGGGACCCTGAAGAACAGGTCTAAGTTGAGGAGCAGTTGTGCACTCTGAACATCCTCTTAAATTCTCGACACAGTTCATACAGCATCTGAAAATTGAAATTGCATAATCAAAGGTAAGTTGTGCATCAGCATCAATTACACAAATCCAACTAGACGTGGCAAACGAGCCGTAAAGCACGGGCACGGCACGTTTAAAAGTGGTCCGGCACGGCACGAGCACGATACCGGTCCGGCACGGTCCAAACACGTTATCTTAATAGGCCGGGCCGGGCCAAGAAAAATGAGTCCACATGCCCGGCCCGGCCCAAACATGATAAGTTAAGGCCCACGACCCGGCCCGTTTTAAAAAATATTTTTTTTCTTTATAATATGAAGATTATATATTTATAAATAATATAAAATTTGTTGTAAGTGTGAACAATAACTTATAAATACTAATAATTATTCATTTTGACTCTTAGACCCATAAAAAGTTTTGCTAAAATATTACCAAGTATAAATAATGATCATATGATTCATATATAATATATTTCTTTAGTTTGTTGGCAAAGAAAACAAATGATTGGTACAAAATGTGTTAGTTTTCATTTGTTTTTGTTTTGGTATACTATGATATCAATTTTGGACTAATTTCTATTTTTAATTACAAACGGACCCGTTAATGGGTCCGGCCCGAGCACGGCCCAATATGTTATGGGCTTGGGTCGTGGAATCTGTTAAACTGATGGCAAACGACACTGCTTAGACTACTGTTTGTACTCTAAATCCAGCCCCCACAATGGAAGGACAAGTGAGAGATAGGAATTGCTGGGACAGGGAACTTACAGGTAAAGTAGGTTGCAGTCAAGATTTGCGCAGTTTCGATGCCTTAACTCACAGACTTGTGAACCACATACGTAGCATCTGGCAAATGTGTTGTTCTCTGAAACTTCAACTCTGCTTGGTTCGGTTATGGCTTCAGGCTTGTAGGTAGCAGGTGGGAGAGAAAGACGAGAGTGAAACACAAACAAATTCCCATCCCAATTTACAGGACCTTCGTTTTTTAAATAATGAGAGACACCCCCCTTTAAGGTGTATAGATTTTGAAAGCCCTGTTGCCTGAAACATGAAGTTAAATTAGTTAAACATGAACATCCAAGTTTGAGGAAAAAGAACAGATAAAAAGGCTACAGGAAACTATTTTCAGTCGGATATAAGAAGTAAACTGTGCGAGTTACCTTAGGATTGTGGAGTATGCATCACACCAGATTCCTCCAGTGCAATACATCAATATATCCGTCTCTTTATCAACGCTGGCTAATGGATCTGCAGCAATGACCTGAATGAGCATGAACAGAGGAAAAAGTAGTATATGCTTAATGCCCCTCTATTTCATAACAAACTAATAGATTTACATGAGTTGAGCAGACCCTCTGGTTGAGATAGCCCAAATGAAGTGCTCCTGAAGCAGTCCACTTGTGGCCGTTGAGCCCCACTGAAATGACCAATATCCCACTCATAACCTGATATCAAGCACAAAATCTTCAAACTTCTATTGCTGAAATTATGAACACCTAGGCTGCAGAAATAACAAGAATAATGCATGGACTACTGCATATACATGTGACTTATGACCAAGGACAACCCGCCATCAATCCAATTTCCAGTTTGATTTGGAAGGAAATGGGATAAATACCATTTCTCACATCCAATAGAATATAATTCTCATTCGGATTTCGAGTTGCAGCATCAGCAGTGTTCACTTCCTCCACTCTGACGGCGCTAGAGGTGTAGCTCTCATTGCAGGGTCCAACAAAGGAAGATGACTTATACCTCCTTCCAACTACAGAGAAAGACTTCACTAAACATTTCAAAACTCCAAAAGTTAGCAAAAAGAACAAGGTAGCTAGTTGGGGCTTACCTGAACCAGTGAAGGCATATACCGCAGCTTGAGCTTAGGAAAAGCATGCCCATTTGGCGCTGCAGAAACCTGCACCAACACGTCGGCAAATCTCTCATCCTCTCTCACCTATTCAACATATGCAACGGCGTCTCTCCTCCGCCCACTGCACTGCGCCGTCACCAAAATTCATTAACATTTTCATCACAATGCAACACATTCATTCATCTTGAAAAAGCTAATACCTGGGCGTTTATCCCTTGCTCGTTCACGTGTATCAAGCCCTTCCAAGAATCTCAGATGCTTTGCCACCTCTCCCTCAGCGTCTTCGATCATCACAAACCGGTAGAAATTCACCACCACCCATTCGTCATCTTCTCTTCTTTCACTTTCACTTTTCTGTAATGAAGCGCCGACACCGTTCACAGCTCTCCGTTCGCTTCTTTCTGATATCGGAAGCATCCGCCTTCTTCTCCGATCATGAATGATGCTTATTGTGATTGTAGACTAAGCTAGACGAAGTTGAGGAGCGGAATGAGAATTGGAAAATCGGCGCTTTACTTTTCCTCCAGACAAACTGAGTGGCTGACGTGCTCGCCGCACCGGAGATCACCGCCGGCGCCGGAAAACACCCGCTCATCTCCTCTCTCTCACTCTTTTCAGTCGTATGTGTTTCAAGTCTCAATTGTGAGACTGGGAGACCGTGTGACTATTACATATTTACATTGCGTTTCAGACGGCGTCGTTTTGGGTTTTATTAGGTAAAAAGTAAAAAATGTAGCGATAAAAAAATAATGGTAAAATAACGTGTGAATAAAGAAAAAGAAGATAAAAACCCGGTTAGTGTCGTCGTCTTCTTCTTCTGCAACTTCTTCGAGTTTGTTCTCAAATCAAAAACCCTAACCCTAGCGGTGTGGCAATCGAATCAGATCATTCAATTGGAGAAACTAGACGATGGGAGCGAGTCGGAAGCTCCAGGGCGAGATCGACCGAGTTCTGAAGAAGGTGCAGGAAGGCGTAGATGTCTTCGATAGTATCTGGAACAAGGTCTGTGCTCTCTTTTGCTTTTCTTCTCAAATTTCGAACTGGAATTTATACTGATTCAATGCTATGTGGCCAATGCGATAGGTTTACGACACAGACAATGCGAACCAGAAGGAGAAGTTTGAGGCCGACTTGAAGAAGGAGATTAAGAAGCTCCAGAGGTACAGGGACCAAATCAAGACTTGGATTCAGTCCAGTGAAATCAAGGATAAAAAGGTCCTACTTTTTTTTTCAGTGTTTTGCTCTGAATATTTGATTGATCAATTTGTCTTAGTTGTATGTGTTGATGGATGAAGGTGAGTGCGTCGTACGAGTCGGCTCTGGTGGATGCTCGGAAGCAAATTGAGCGTGAAATGGAAAGGTTTAAGATATGCGAAAAGGAGACCAAGACGAAAGCTTTTTCGAAAGAGGGATTGGGCCAGCAACCGAAAACTGTAACTACTTCTTTTTCCTTGTTACCTCATTTTGATCAATTTGTGGTTTCTGTTGGCTGATCATGTGGTTTGTGGCACGCAGTTCTGTTTGTTGATGTTGTTGACCTTTTTTAATGATAGGATCCGAAGGAGAAGGCTAAGTCAGAGACAAGGGATTGGATAAACACTGTGGTATATAACTCAACAGATTTTGCTTCGATTCTACGTTATATCTAATTGTGTGTTTCAGAAGGCATGTGAGAAATGTCTGCTCCATTTGTTGTTTAAATTGATCTTGCAACATGTTTACATTTTATGCATGGTCTATGTTTAAGGCGTTTTCCATTGTGTCTACAGTTTTATACATGTTCTATTACTTAACTATAATTACCTTAAAATGGTCTTTGGCATCACATTCGATGTAATTGAATTTTTAAGTTATGTATTTGAATGTTCAACTATCATATGGTGGATAATGTAGTAGCACTTCATGGTGTCAAGTAGGTTGGGGAGCTGGAATCTCAGATTGACAGCTTTGAAGCTGAAATTGAAGGGGTATCAGTCAAGAAAGGAAAGGGCAGACCGCCTAGACTGGTAGGAAAAAGAAAACTCACATTTAACAGATCTAGGCCTTTTCTGCATCTCTGACATTTTTTTTCTGTGGCAGACCCATTTAGAGACATCGATCACTCGGCATAAGGCTCATATAATGAAGTTGGAACTGATCTTAAGGTTGTTGGATAATGATGAACTGAGTCCTGAGCAGGTCAATGATGTTAAAGACTTTTTGGAAGACTATGTTGAACGTAATCAGGTGTGTCATGCTTTAAAATTCTTCTGTGTTCAGCAATATTATGGTTTTTAGTAATAAATGCAGACTGCTGTTCTTTATCATAGTATTGCCTGTTGTTTCTTGCATATCTTCCAATATTTAGTATTGACCGTGAGTGATCTTGGCTCATATGTATGTTGTTGGATTCCCTATATTTGACATTTTCATCTGCAATGTTAATTTAGGAGGACTTTGATGAGTTTAGTGAGGTTGATGAGCTTTACAGCACCTTACCATTAGACAAGGTGGAGTCCCTTGAAGATCTGGTTATTGTTCCTCCTGGTCTTGTCAAGGTAATGTTTGTATATGCAGTTTATGGAGTTTGTAAATTAATGTAAGTGCTTTCTATTATCATTTGATATCAAGACTGCAATGCCAGCAGGGTTTTTTGTTTTTTGGTGGATTTGGCAATTCAACTTGAAATCTTGTGCTTCACTAATTTTCTTTTCTGTAGCATTTGCTTAAAATTTTCTTTTCTGTCTGTAGTTACTTGACCACTTTGTACTTGGTATGTAATGAGTATCATTCTTTGTTAATATACTAAGATTTAAGGATTAATGATCACATAGAAACCCATTTAATTTTCTTTCTTTTGGGGGGCAGGGTGCACCGATGATTGGCTTGAAGAATCCATTGGCAGCATCAGCATCTCAAATGCCTGTATGTCTTTTTTTGGTTACATAAATGCCTGTATGTCTTTCACAAAATCTTGAGTCAATGTTTTTTTCATGAGTAGGATGCTGATGAGGGACGGGTTTAAGAAACCCAACTTTAACCGCATCCTTAAATAGATATTAATTTTTGGTTACACCCTCTAATGTCTGGTCATAATTGGTGGATCTCAGTCATCTAGTTTTGCCTGAGTTCAAATGTGTTGGAAACTTTTGTTTCCTGTATTAATAAAAATCTGATTCACAGTTGATTGAGTTGCATATAATTTTGGGGACTTGTTCTCTTGTCATTGTTTTCCAATAGGTAATATTGACCAGGACAAAGTTTTCTCTTTGTTATTTTTTTAATATATTTTTTTCTTCAGTTTTTGAAGCAAATTTATCATCAAATGAATTCAGTATCTGGACTCTTAACTATAAACTAGCATGTCATCCGATATTAGAAGAGTGTACTTTTCTTTAATAGAGTGTTGATGTCCTCTGCTTCCTTTCTGTTAGGTGCTGTCTCAGTTGACTGATTTACTATTTCTTTTCTTTTTGAAGGTCACTGTTACTACCAGTAACCAGCCGAGTGCTCCTGTACAAGAGCCGGTTGAGGATACAGTTTCCCAGGATAATAGTAACCTGGATAACATTGCTAAAACTCCACCTCCTAAAACCAGTGCACTTGCTTCTGTTGCATCAACACCAACTGGGAATCATGCAACGCCTGTGTCTTTGAATGTTTCGTCTCTCAGTTTGCCTGGTGTAACAGCTGGTTCAAATGCTGTTCGTGGCGTCACAGAGAATGCAGGGGCTGCACTTTCTTCATCTCCTGTAAGCTTGTCTCCTTCTGTGAAGGAAGAAGAATTAGCAACCTTCCCTGGACGTAGACCATCACCGTCACTTTCTGATACCGGAGTTGGTAGAGGTGGTCTCACTGGCCAGGTCCCATCTAGCATACCTCTTAGTTCTAGCAATGTGGCTCCTAGTAATACTGCCCTGGGTGCAGTCCCGTCTGCTACTGACGTGGCAAAGAGAAATATTTTGGGAGCTGATGAGAGACTTGGAGGTAGCGGTGTGGTACAGCCTCTTGTTTCCCCTCTGAATAACCGGATGATCTTGCCTCAGGCTTCTAAACCCAGTGATGGAAGTGCATCAATTGATTCTAGTAATACAAGTGAAGTTACAGCTATACCTGGCCGAGCATTTTCTCCGTCTATGGTCTCTGGCATGCAATGGAGGCCAGGAAGTTCCTTCCCAAACCAGAATGAAGCGGTATGTGTGCATGCACACTAAATTTATAGTGGATGCATTTTGCTAAGGCTAGATTAGTAGCTCTTTACAGGCCTACTATTTGTAGAGATCAACATGTTTGTTTGTTTGTTTGTGCATTGCTATTGTACATTTATACCTATATTTTGTTCGACTGCAGCATATGATTCAAATTGTTATTGAATTTATCAGAACCTGTCTTCTTTTTCAGGGATTGTTTCGTGGAAGAACTGAAATAGCACCTGATCAGAGGGAGAAGTTCTTGCAGCGGCTCCAGCAAGTGCAGCAACAAGGTCACAGTACCATTCATAGCATCCCCACTCTTGCTGGTGGAAGTTCTAAGCAGTTTCCATCACAGCAGCAAAATCCACTCTTGCAACAGGTTCTCTTTACTTTGGTTCTACATTTCAGCTTATAAGTTTGTTAAATTGGCAACTTATTTAAGGTTTAGGGTTTCTACGTTTGTCTTAAACTTGATTCTGGGTACTCGAGGTGGAGTGTCATTCAAAATTTTGTTGACGAGTCTTTATATCAGCTTAAGGGGACGTGTTTTATTTCTTACTTTTTTTTCTTCTTCTGGAAACATCCCGTTTGGTGCTTTATTTGGTGTTCCAAATTCCTTTTGAATGCTGTTATAGAGAAATAGCAACAAAATTGATATTAATTTGCATGATACCTGATCAAATGTGCAGTTTAATTCTCAAAGCTCATCTGTACCTTCTCAAGCTGGCGTGGGACTTGGAGTACAGGCCCCAGGTCTTGGAACTGTTTCATCCACTACCTTACAGCAGCAGCTAAACTCCATCCATCAACAGGCTAATCCACAGGCATTGGTGTCTAGTGGGCCAAAAGAAGCTGGTAATAGTTCCTTCTTTAACGATGTTATAGTTTGAGCAGATTTCTGGCCCTTATCTTTCGTATATCTCATCTCTTAATCAAATATAATAAAAACCATAATTTCCGTTGAATAGCTAATTAATTAATTTATTTATTTTTTGACTTTCCTATGATTTAAAATGAAGAAATGATAACTTTGCTTCATTAGACTTGATTAATCTTTTTCAGTTTCCCTTAATTAGGAGCTTGACATAATGTAAAAGAGAAAGAATAAGTACTATGAAAGGCTAACAAGACCAAATCTTCATAAAATAATGTTACATGAACTTTGAAACATATAAGGTTGATCAAAGAGTCCCGAAGTTCAGACTTTCTATTTCATTGCATATAAAACCAACACGTGTTATTTAAAATTCTTTTTCTCCTTTCCATCAAAACTGTCAATATAGAAGCCAAACTTTCACCTGAGAGACTTATAGTATTCTCAAATGAAAACCATATGTATCCTTGTATTATTGCTAAAGCTTCCCTTGTGCTTATTTACTGAGAAATTTTGACAAATTAGATCTTAAGGCATTTCTGTTTTCATCTTTTAATAGTTTTAACATCTTTTTGTGCTGTATTTTCCTGATTTAAGTTCTTGATATCTAAATGATATAATAAAGAGCTAGTTTTATGAACCTTGTTGAACAATAGACTGAATGATTGCTTGCTTTATGTTATGTATGCAGATGCTGGTCATCCAAAAGTTGAGGACCAACAGCAACAGAGTATTCCTGATGACTCAACATCTGAATCCGCTCCTAGTTCTGGGATCATAAAGAATCTAATGAATGAGGATGATATGAAAGCCTCATATCCAATTGATTCTCTGGTATGCTGAATAAGTTTCTTTCATCAGAGTTTTACGAAAATAACATTTCTATGGTTATGTAGGCAAATAATTCTTTTTTTTTGGCTAAGGTTAACTGTGTTTAATATTAGTATACATTGCATGACGGATATTGTCTACCTAAAAATGTGGTATTTCCAAGGATGGGCTTCAGAAATTGGGTTAAGAGTGTTTAATCTTAAGCACCTTCAATATACTAGACATCTTTCCCTACTTATCTTACCAGTTAATGGTGATTCTAAAACAATTTAGTAATACATTCTTCCACTTCCCTCTATTATTTGTTTACCCACTAATCCATGCTTCCTTTCACTCCTATATGCATTTTTTGGCCAAATGATACTAAAATTTTTAATTAAACATACAAGTATACAAGTCATACATGCTACTGTATCTTCATAATCTTTTAGTTACTTGCACATACTATTTTTTAAACATATTTTCATAAAAATTTTTATTCATTTTTCTTATAATCAACCGCTGCTTAACTCATGATTTGGAAGAAACATTTTTGTGTCTTGAGATGCTGCTGCTTTATTAGAAGATGAATGGATGCGATGTGTGTGGCTTGATTTGTGTCATAAAATGTTTTGTAGACTGGAGTTTCTGGCTCTTTGACAGAATCTTCTCAAGTACATGGAGATATCGATCTGTCTCCTGGGCAACCTTTGCAGTCTAGTCAACCTTCTGCTAGCCTTGGTGTTATTGGCCGAAGAAGTGTTTCTGATCTTGGTACAATTGGCGATAACCTCTCTGGATCAACTGCTAATTCTGGGCCGGGGCATGATCAGTTGTATAATTTGCTGATGCTTGAGGCTGCTTATTACAAACTTCCACAACCCAAAGACTCTGAACGTGCAAGAAGCTACACTCCAGTATGCACCCAGTTGTCTTTTTGTTTGATATCTTTTTCTCTAGTCTTATTTTTCATTCATAACTGCTTGCTTTCTACAGAGACACCCTGCAATAACTCCTTCCAGCTACCCCCAAATTCAAGCACCTATAGTTAATAATCCTGCTTTCTGGGAACGTTTGGGTTCTGAACAGTATTCTACTGACACCCTTTTCTTTGCATTTTACTATCAGCAGGTAAATTATATCACTTCATTGACATTGTATGCATCATATAGTCCTAGAATGTAATCAATATGAACTGCAATCAAGTCTATTATTGCCTACAGAACACTTACCAGCAATATTTGGCTGCCAAAGAGTTGAAGAAGCAATCTTGGAGATACCACAGGAAATACAACACTTGGTTTCAACGACATGAAGAGCCAAAAGTGGCTACTGATGAATATGAACAGGGGACATATGTGTACTTTGACTTCCACATTGCCAATGATGATCTACAACATGGATGGTACAATCTGTTCATCTTTGAATTTAACTTTTCTGTGGCCAGTCACATTTGAAGTTGTATGAGTGTCATTTGCGTTTAGCTGATTTTACTTATTTTGCAGCTTTTGGTATTATTATCCCATTCTCCCGCAAGATGCAAATCTCACACTTAATGATCTAACTATGTTGTATGTATGATGTTTGTGTACAGGTGTCAAAGGATCAAAACCGAGTTTACCTTTGAATATAACTATCTTGAAGATGAACTTATCGTATAGATGTTCAGCGGAGGGGACAACACTGAGCATATCATGTCAGCTTCATGGTTCAGACTGTAGAAGTATCTGTGTTGCAATGCCTGCTGTTTTTGTTTCTTGATGATTACAGATTTACTAGTGCTAATTGTACCTAGTGTCTAATCTCCTAATCATTAGGAAAACATTGGTCTATATTGAAGTGTTGAGATTGGAGCCGCCGAATCCTGGAACTTTTAGAGAGGCAATGTCCGACATTGAGTATGAAGGATATCTGATTCCTAAAGGAATGAAGGTTTGTACATGTACAATGCGTATGGATTCATAAATTTGTGCGTATAGATCCAACAATTCCTCGACCAAGAAACAGCTCCATTGGATGGAGTGGAAGCATTGTTGGGGTTGTATGAATTCCCAGTACCACAGTAAACCCCCATCCCTACAGTAATAGTAATAAGCCAATCTTACTAAATATATAGCTCGAGATATATATATATATATATATATATATATATATATATATATATATATATATATATATATATATATGTTAATACAACATCTGCAAACTTAGTATGGGAAATACCTCATGTGTGGAGAGAAAGGCTTCCCGGAGAACCTCGGAGTTTCCGATACACTCAAAGCTATAGTCCACACCTGTTATTTCCCTGATTCTCTGCAACAATGAGGTTTTAATAATAAACATTCATATTACATAAACTATGACTATGGAATTCAAGTCAATTGTTGAAAGACCGAGTAATGTGGTAGGTTTAGTATTCAGTATTAATTCGCAACTATCAAATTATATATAACAGAACTGACCTCATGCAAAGGTTTTCCGGGGTCGGAAGGGTTTATGAAATCTGTGATTCCCATTGCTTGGCCTTTATTCACATTAAGAAATGAGCACCAAGCAAGTAATATAGAAATCATGATCGATCTAAATACCTATGGTTATCAAAATTAAACTACAACAAGAAAATACCTTTGGCGGATTTATTGGGGTTAATGTCAATCCCAATTATTTTAGATGCTCCCCTGGCCCTTGCTCCTTCAGCAACCTGACCCAATTTGCAACTTGCATTTAGTTTCATAATTGGATAATAAAAGGAAAATCCCAGTTGATCAGGACTGGTATGCAATTGATAATTAATTGGCAATAATGATATATTATGTGTGTTAGATGATCTCAATCATTTCATAATTGTATAATCTATTATTTCGCTTTATGTAAAGTATATGCCATGTTCTGCACCAGTAATCAATAATAGTTTTATCTAAAGTCAGCTTGTTTATGTTAATTAAAAACTTATTTCCAGTGAGCTTCATTATGTTATTTAGTATAATATTTGATCATAGCCTGCATTCTTTTATGGATCCCGCCAGTCTGGAATGAAGGTTTATATTTTTTTATTTATGTCCACTAGCTGCAAATAAATCACGTCTTTATACCCATTCAGTAATTATTAGTCTGATAATATATAAAGCTACTGATGTACTCCCCGGCCCTAAAACAGACCACTCCTTCATTCCTTTAGGATCCAAAAGTTATCACGCAAGCTAGATCGATGGAGATTGAGATCATGCTCATCCTTTTTGTGCTACTTCTCTTTGTTGCTCCCTATCTTTTTCGTTTGTTGAACAGTAATAATGGCCGCAAAAGTACTGAAGTTGATCATCACCATCAGCTCCAGCTCCCACCAGGAAGCTCAGGTTGGCCCATCATCGGTGAAGGCCTTGCTTTTCTGATGACAGCCAAAAGGGGTGTCCCGGAGAAGTTCATAGGGGACAGGAGGAGCAAATACTCGTCGTTATCACATTCCGAAAGCAGCAGCTGCAAAGTGTTCACCACATCGTTGCTACGTGAATCAGTAGCGGTGCTGTGTACTGCCGCCGGAAACAAGTTCCTCTTTTCAAACGAGAACAAACTCGTCCACTCATGGTGGCCTGAAAACATCTACACCATCTTTGCCGGTTCCGACAGACCAGAATCCCACGAGGAGTCCATTCGACTTCGCAAAGTTCTGTCTCCATTTTTCAGCCCTAATTGTCTCCAAAAGTACGTAGGGATCATGGATGCCTTCACCAAACAGCATCTGGACGTGTTTTGGTCGGAGAAAAAACAAGTCAAAGTTCTAGCCTTAACAAAGATACACACATTCGCATTGGTTTGTAAAATCTTCTTAAACGTGGAGGATCCAAAAGTGATTGCCAAACTAGAGGAGCCGATTCAGCATATCGCAGCCGGCTTCATTTCGCTGCCGGTAAATCTGCCTGGCACAGCATTCCACCGAGCCATCAAAGCATCCAAGCAAGTCCGGAAGGACCTTGAAGAAATGGTTCAACAGAGGAGAATCGATCTAGATCAAGTTCGACAGACGACAGCTGCAGCAGACCTAGATGAGAATAGTAATTATCAAGATCTGATGTCTAAGTTGCTGATGGAAACATATAGCGTCGGCCGACAGATGAAGGAAACCGACATTGCCAACAAGTTAAATGGCCTACTCATTGCTGCTTATGACAATGTGTTCATCACCTTGTGTTCTATTGTCATGTATTTAGCCGAGCTTCCTACAATTTATGATGCCGTCCTGAAAGGTACCCTCGTTATCTAAGCATAATCATCTTTCTATCTATAATCTATATATCCATGTTATTTTTTAGATTTTTATCTTCCCATTTCTACTTCTCATGTTATATATACTACTGCTGAATAAAATTAAGATCCTTATCTTCTTCTTTTTCTTTTTATTCAAAAAAAAAGAAATAAAAGATGTC
Source organism: Comarum palustre (assembly GCA_951800085.1). Lineage (NCBI taxonomy): Eukaryota > Viridiplantae > Streptophyta > Magnoliopsida > Rosales > Rosaceae > Comarum > Comarum palustre. The sequence continues at coordinate 18,261,236 of OX637576.1, read as the reverse complement.
TATCTAGCTTGTGAATTTGTGTACTGTATAACATTGCACGGATCCCTAACACTGCATTCTCAAAAAAAAATAAAGAAATAAAAGATGTCTATCTAGCTTGTGAATTTGTGTACTGTATAACATTGCACGGATCCCTAACACTGCATTCTCAAATCTATCTCAAAGTTAAGATATACAAAATACTGGTTCAACTTGATATTAAGTACCTAGTTAATCAATCTGTTAACTAATTGATTTCAGTGATACTAAAACATAGAAATGAATCTCTTTTGTCGATCAGAGCAAGAAGAGATAGCAAGTTCAAAAGCAGGAGAGTTGCTCGACTGGTATGACATACAGAAAATGAAATATACATGGAACGTCGTGAGTGAAGTGTTGAGATTGGAGCCGCCGAATCCTGGAACTTTTAGAGAGGCAATGTCCGACTTTGAGTATGAAGGATATCTGATTCCTAAAGGAATGAAGGTTTGTACATGTACAATGCGTATGGATTCATAAATTTGTGTGTTGGTTTCTCTATCTAAGTTTGAATACTCATGAAATGAACTACTTGTGTATGCAGTTATACTGGAGTGTGTTTTCGACACATAAAAACCCGGAGTACTTCCCAGATCCGAAGAAGTTCGATCCATCAAGGTTCGACGGAGGAGGACCGGCACCTTATTCGTATGTTCCATTTGGAGGAGGACCTCGGATGTGCCCTGGAAGAGAATATGCTCGTTTAACGATTATGGTTTTCATGCATAACTTGGTCACTAGATTCAGGTGGGAGAAGGTTTTTCCTGACGAGAAAATGGTGATGACCCCATTTCTTCTTCCTACAAAAGGACTTCCGGTTCGCCTTTATCCACATACATTATCATCTTAGTGAGCCAAACGAAGCTAGGAGGACTTGAACTCGCCCACTGCCACATTGTATGCACACCATATGCATCTATATTAAGTGGTTGGTGTGATAAAATAAAGATAGCTACTTTTTTGTGGCAAATTACACATTTTACCATGAGACTCATCCGCTCCCCAAATAAAGTTAGCTAGCTACTTTAACTGAGTTTATCTGTTTTACAGCAGTGCATATTATGCATACTGAAAGGTGGCCTTATTAATGTACAAGGATGAGCTTATGAGGGTCAAATTGGAAAATACATAACCTCTTTACTGACTTCTCCAGTCAATCATAACCACACATTTCAGTCTGGATAGTATATATACAGCATTGCATAATAGAACTTCTTACTTCAACTAGCACGCTGTTTGTTATATTTTCGCATAAGAGGGGGGAATTTTGATATACATATGTATAACATACATCAAGCAGTGAATCGTCTGACCATCTTCTTAAATCCGATCAGACGGTTCACAGGCTTGATATATGTCATAAATATATGTATACGAGACCCCTAAGCGTCCAAAGCATAAAATGTCGATGGATCCGCCGTGGTCGGACCATCACTCTATAGACGCTAAGTGATACCAAGTACATGAGGTAGTAACAGGAAACGATAACCTAATGCTCTGATACCAATTGTCAGGACCCACCCCGAGTTAAATCCCTTTAACTCGAAGTAAATCCTGCGGGGACCACCTCAAGGGAACTTTTTAACGAAACCCCCTTGAGATAGCCAACCCTTCCTACATTCCAACTCAGCACTTCCATGAGTATCTAACAACAATCCCTAACTCATGAAGGCATCCTGCTCCCTAACCTACTTAACTAGCTAAACTGGGTTAGTCAGAGCAGTCTACAAAGATGATTACCCTAAAGAATTTCAAGCGGCAACGGATTGATCGACCATGCCTCGACTCATGTACGCGCACGACCTCCGCTCGAGAACCCTGCACCACTGGGCATTTGAAAACGAAGGGCCCAGGGGAGAAACATTGAAAACTGTCAGGGTGAGTGGACAAAAATAAAACTTAAAAGCTCTAATTCCTTTAATGTTCTCCCTCTAAGTTTTTCTAAGAAAATCCGCATGTAAGTAAAACATAAACAATGTCTTGGCTCAAATATAAACAATTATGTGGGGTGTTAACCTCATCCACGAGAAATCTGACCTGCTCTACACGAGAGGGTCTATTGACCAGCTCATCGGAGAGGGTCTCATGACCTGCTCTATTCGGGAGGGTCTATTGACCAGCTACTACCGAAGAGGGTCCCGACCTGCTACTATCCAGAGATGGTACCTGCTCCATCTGGAGAGGGTCCATGCTAGCATGCAATATATATTCTTATCCTTTAAATCCTTTTAAAACCGGTAAAACCTGTAAAACCTCGTAAAACCTCGTGGGAATAATAAATCGAAAACCAAGTCAAATCTCCCTGACTTCACCCCAAATACATTGGATTTAAAAACCTTTCCAGGAACCAAAAACCGGTTCTCTGCTTTTACTTTAAAACCCTTTAAATCCAAGAGCCAAATTTCTCCTTTTTAAAACATCTCCCTCCATAATCCCAAGACGGTGAAAACCATTAAACCATAATCCGAGAGAATCCTTTAAAACCCCGGGAAAGGTAGGAACCTCTTTCCCGGCTCGTTTATCTTTAAAATGGTAAATCCTTAAATCTCGAAATCACCGTAAAACATTAAATGGAGGAAATCTCATAAATAAAGGAGAAACAAATAAAGTTTATGTCATGCAGTTTAATTAAAAAGCAAGGTCCACTCAAAGTACTTATCGTGACCTTCTTCCTGCTCGGAAAGCTCCTCGAGCTAACCACGTAGTCAAGCCCGTCTCACGTTCAACCAGAGACTGTACAAACAAACCAATGTATTAGTCATCCCAAAGTAGACTTGGTCTTTTCCTAGTTTGATCAGGAAATCTTATTTGACCACGTGTTGACCAAGTTCCTTTCTATGACACTTTACCCTCTTTGACTTTCTTTCCCGGTTATCGACTCTTAACTCAATTTACCGGAAGTCCGACTCAGCTTCCGAACTTTCCTTTATCACTTTAACTTGACGTTAGGGTGTCACATAATAATTCGTTGAATTACTATGGACACCCAACGTGTCACATTAATCAATATATTTAATCTTGAGTCGATTTACCGATTTAACATTTTCTCAAAACTGGTAACCTTCCAAAAAGGGAAAGTTTCCCAAAATGGAAAGTTTCCTAAATTGGTAAGTCTTCCTTAAAATGGGAAGTTTCCCAAAATGGAAACTTCCTACTTACATCCAATTTTTCGTAAATATCCCGATTACGATTCAACTGACACTTTTCGACTCAAAGCTTAATGGGGATTCGATTTCTACCTCTTCGGCATTCTGCCGGTTCAACTGCATCACCGGAATCTTCGTCGGATTCCGGTAACTTGCCGGAATTTCGCCATAACCTCCCCGTTTCTTCGATTCACCAAGTTATCGACAACATGTAACAAACACCCAACAAAACAACACAACAGATCAGCATCTCAACAGCAAATTCAAAAACACAACCAACTACCCAGTAACAACCAAAATGGAATTCTCACCTCCAACCCAGAATCAACACCTTCCTCGCCAAAATCCTCACTGGTAGAGCCTCCGACTCGGCCTGCCATCACCAGGTGCTCCCAACACCACCTCCCGGTCTCCCAGCAGCTCTGCCTCGTCCATACAGAGCTGCTGCCCACTCCTCCATAGTAACCTAGCAGCAGTTGCTGCTGCAACCCTCCAACACTCTAGCAGCTTCACCTGAGCTCCAAAAGATCGCCTGAAACCCAAGAACTCCTCGCCGGGGTCAAAAGCTCAAGAACCCAGAAAGACTCGAAACACTGTGAGAATGAAGGTTTTCGATTAGGCCTCATTTCATTCGAAACAAGGCATAGGACGGAAGAGCAGAAGGAGATGAGCAAGAATATACCTTCAAATCGTCGAACCTCCGCCTGAGTCACCAGTTTTCCTGCGAGAACAGTCACGTCTCCCCTCGGCTAAACTCCTTCCACAATGGGTGCTGGAACAAATTGGTAAGGGTGTTTTGAAGAGGAGGAGGAGGAGGAGGAGAGGAAGATATTGGTGGTGGTGCGCCGGTGTGGGTTGGCCGGACGCGCCGGTGGTGTCGATCGAAGCGAAGATGGCGACGCTGAGTCGCGGAAGGAAGGGAGAAGGAAAACTCGGGTTTGACCCGATTTTGGTCTTTTGACCAAGTCAACACAATAACTCCCTTTTTTATACTTGAATGGACGGTCCAGATCAATTCCCCAAATGATCTGATGGTCCAGATTTAAAGAGAGTGAAAAGTAAAAAGGTTAAATGGTAAAACTTCTTTTTTACCGGATTGATAATTAAAAGTTACCATAAACTTTTGAAATTCACAAAAATTAGCCGGAAGCTCCAAAAAAATATTCCGAAAATACCGGGAGACTCGTGTCGACACGTACTACCACATCGAGTCATCAATTCAGGTATTTGGAGTACTTTTAAAAACTCAAAAAATTAACTCGATCGATAACTTATCGAATTACCGATCGCAATTAAAAGTCCTCGGTAACTCGTAAACCTCTGTGAAAAGGAAACTTTTAGGTACGGGATGTTACAGAAGATAACTTTTAATAACTTCAAAAGATTCAGGGTGTGACAGGTACGGTGTCGGCAGCACCTGCGTAAATATCTATCTCTTTATTCTGGATCACATCTTTCCATTAGGCCAATCTACTTCATGGTTCGAAAGACAATATTTTACGTCTTCATGTACACTAGTGTAATACTTGTAGAGATCTCTATATGGATTGGATTTGACATTGAGGCGTTCCCCAACAATAATCATAATTCAAACTTAATGAGAAGGATATGAATATCACTAATCAATAGCCTCACCCTAACATTTGGGAAGCCACAAGGCCTGTGACAACATGTTGTCACATTATGGCGTCACCATATCACCATTCATTGTAATGATGCCACGGCCAACTTCTTTTGGTTGTGTCATGTCTTCTTGATATGACATTAATCCTTACAGACATTTATGCAGCTTTGATCTCATCACTTTTGTACATTAAGTACCAAGTAATCTGCACACTTTTTTACTTTGCGTGAGATATCAGGATCAAGATAAGGGTTAGTAAAGACAAACTACGACAATTCACGTCGTTCCACTTGAACACTTATGTTTGTATCTCCCCCTAACGGCGTAAATAATATCTTATAAAAATGACACTCCACAAATATAGCGGTAAAATAGATCTTTTGTGAAGGAGTCAACATAAACAAATTATAGGTAGAGACTCATATCCAACCTAAAAACTTATTTATCTCACAAGACTCATCATTAGGCACTGTAGCAATGCAATTTGGCATCTTACCGAGCTCAAGGACCAGAGATCTGTTTCAATTCTGCCGAACTTAAGGATTACAACTCTGTGTCAATCGTCGCACACAATTACAAGTTGTCGTGTAATAAATGATGGAACGTCATAGACGAATTAGTAAAGTTGCATGCAATATAAAGTTATTGACCAATCTCAAGACTGTCATAGTAGTCATTTTTTTGTGAGACCAAATAGGTTATAAATATCAATCCATATTGATATGTCATCAACCTTGTGATGAAAACTTCTTTAAGAATGAGTAGTGTGCCCATAGAAGTATAAGCAGCAAGTGGTAGACAATGGTGTACGACGTGATCAGTGTGTTAACAATTCAACCAACACCATAAAAACATATATGGTTTTCGCAAATTGGTTGTATTTTTCTACACAATCCCTATTTGGATTTGTTGAAAGAATGAAATGTTCTCTTTGTGTCATAGTGTAGGAGGATCTCACTCCTAATTTAGCTAAAGAAGAAGCATTTCAAAACAAGGTGAGCGTCGGACAAGCCAATGACGTATCAGGGGAAAACCGGTGTGCCTCACTTGCGTGAGAGCTGTATCGGACGGCTTCTGAGATGGTGGAGCCATGAGCGGGTGACCTAAATGTCGCCTGGTGGTCACCACTTACAACCATGGCACCATAACCATTCTTTCTTGTGGTACTATTTCCCACATATTTTCATTTTGAGTGGAATAATGGATATCCATGAGAATTTCACAGAATTCAAACCATCACATCTCTTCCGTGATGACCTAAATGGTCATGCTAAAACTTGTATAAGTCAATGTCCCAAAATCTCTTTATTGATGAGAACATAGGATTCGATATTTGAATTGTAATGACAAACAGTCTATTGGTTTATGATTTGTTGGCATCCCTATAAACAGTCACCCGAGTCTGGTCACTGTGACCACTTTTGTGAGAAGGCACTCCTTCTCCTGAAGTTACGGGGCTATTTTTCTGAGTTCCTTAGAGAGAGTTATCTTGAGCCCCTAATTATTCTCTACCTACCCACCGTAAGAGTTCAAGCAAGGAAGTTCTAATTTGATTAGGACGCTTATATATATGGTTTAATATGATTGATGTGCCCCAATTGAATGATTATATCTCATGATTGAGTTAAAATATTACATATGATATTCTTTGGTGTAATCAAGTCCTAACTTGTTTAGGATCTCACACGTGATTACTATTTGGTTAAATAAGAAAGGAATGTCTATTGTGAATAGATTTATTTGATATATGTATCTAGATTAATTGATACAGGGAGAATGCATGAGGAAATGAATAATAATTTATTTATGATAATCTTTTATGGTATAATAGATAAATATCATGTGATTTGATACTGATTAGAATTCATTTTTGGACATCTATTAGGATTGACGCAAGAGTATTGAAAGATATATAAAGAACCTCAGACGACATGGAGAACTACCTCTGCATATATTTCGCTTGAGAGAGTAGTTTATGATGCAAAACTTTCTTTCCTCAAGTTCAATTGTTCATTGTTGAGTTGAACTTGAAGAAAGAAGAAGAAAAAATTATGCCTAGAGAGATAAGAATTTGTAATATAATAGGGTTTACAAGTGTTGTAAGACTCTATAAAAATTTATCTTTGAGGCCGTTTTCTAAGCTTGTGCTCCACTATACTTTTTGCTCTAATTTGAGGTTTTGTTTTAAATCTTAAGTCTGTTCATCAAGGATTGAAAGCTCTGTTTCAATCCCTAGTGCACGTTCCACTACCAATACAGTCAACTAGATTGGCTTATGTTTCTCTCCATGATGTGCTCTCATTCGCACTCATGAGAAATATATATAAAAAGTTCTACCATTCTCACAATGAGTTTCATATGGTAACCGTTGTATGGGTGGCATTTCAAAATAAACAACCGAGCTAAAAATCGAACCGTAACTGAAAAAACTGCACCAAAAAAACCGCACCTGAAGAAAAAAACCAGACCGAACCTGATTTGAACAGTTCAGTTTTCGATCTCCGTTTCAGTCTCTCAAAACTGAACCAGACCGTTCAAACCGAAATCAATAGTCAAATGGTCAAAATGACGTCGTTTTGATTATTAAAAAAATATCAAAACCCTCAATTGACTGCGTCAAATATAGTAGTCTCACTTCGATTCAATTTCAATTTCATAGTTTCAGACAGACAGAGACATTGAGACACAACTGGAGATGTCATCATTCACACATGTGCGAAGTGTTAGAAGTGGTATGTCGCCACCTAAAATGAAGTAAACATTTTTGCGATGAAGTTGCAAAAAGGATTTGGTTGACTCCTCATATTTACTCAAAGTTCATATTTTGTGTTGTATAAACTTTAAACATTTGACTTTATTTGCAAGTTATGGATTTTTAAGCTTTAACATTTCAAAGTATGAATTGTTACGTTTTAACATATGAAAATATGGACTTTTAAGTTTTAGCATATGAAAGTATGAAATTAAGTTTTAACATACTTTTTATTAATTACCAGAGATTTGTTAACAAAAAAAACTAAAAGAAAGCCAAACCGGGCTGAACTGTATGTGTGGTTTGATTTTCAGTTTGGTGTTTGAAAAAATAACAAACCAGACCGGATGGGTCAGAAATTTAACTTTGGTTTGGTTTTCGATTTGGGGTAAAAACCGAATTGAAGTAGACATAAGCCACCCCTAAACCGTTAGCGTGTATGTTTATAAAACATATCAAAAGCTTTTGGTAACTCCAAAACAGTATAATCAGGCATGTCGTTAGTGCAAGGTACATTTAAAACCACTTTCTCCTTAAATTCGGATAATTCTAAGGCATCATACAGAGTTAAATAAACCTGGTTGAGCGATTGATGATAAAAAGTCTGCTATGTGAAGACTTGATACGCAAAACACATGGCACACCTCCTTGAGGGTGTGGTGTTGTGTCTCCTCCTCTTGGGAGAGAACAAATGTTGGTGTTATTCACTCTTTGGATTACAAATCATGTTATGTTCTAAGGACGATACACTTATTATCAAACCATAATAGACAATGGAATAATAATTTTAATACTTGAAAACTTCTTTGACATTGTGCCAATGATTTCATCGAGGTTTTGAATTGTAAATACTAGAGACATCGATATGACGTCTATTTACATATAACTTGGAAAGAAAATTAAAGACTCCTTAATGACGTCAAAGTTAGAGGCATCTAGAGCTGGATCTGAAACTATAAAGTTTTTAATCATTATGATGAAATTCTTGTCCTCATTTTGATTTTTCGTACACTTTTTGTACACTCTTTGTATACTTTCACAACTTAAGAATGAGCTCGACAATTCTTGAACTAGTAATCCGGAGATCTACAACAGTTGCATTGTGTGGAGCTGGCGTGAGTAGTTTTAACATGTTGGTGTCTAGACCGGGAACGTCGCTACTGTGGCTGGTTGTGCCTGGCCCTCTTTTTTAGACATCGGCGCGGCTTTTCTTGTCATTACCATGACCCACATTGTCTTCCCCACACTAGGGGTTAGTCTCACGAATGTAATAGTAAGATTTACCGTTGATCTCATTAGCATATATTCTATTCCCATTTGCAATAGTAAGATCAAACCCAAGCTTTGTTAGTAATAAACCAATTTTGAGGGCTTAGAAAACCCAATGAGGATCAAATCTGCCAAATATTATGAATGTCACAAAATATTATCGACGATATGTAATCAAACAAGTAGCAATCAATCTACATGACTAATAACTCAACAAGTAGAGTTATATGGATGTTTCAAGAAAAGCTTCATGGGTGCATTCCACAGTACTTCGTGGTCATTACTTATTGCACAGGTTGATGGCGCCTCAAATACTTTGAGCACTAGAGATTTTAAATCTCGGCATCTAGGCTTCTTAGCCTTGGGATTAAAATATGTGGTGTAATCTTTTCCATTGAAAAACTCTACAAATACCCAGCGAAGATTCACCTTAGGCATCAAGTATGTCAAAACTCAAATGAGCAAAATGTTACCTTACTCTTACATACCAAACTAAGTTGTTATGAGACTCGATAGAGGTCACAAAACAATATTTTAATGGTTTGTCCTACGGATTGATACTACATAATCTGGTCTCTAGGTTTGATCCTACAAATTTCCTAAATAATAAGACCAACGTTGATACCACACAACGCGGACCCAAGAAGACTCTTAGTTCCAGAATTTTGATACCTGCAATGACATAAATCCAAGCATAGAACGCAGATGAGGAAAGGAGGAAAGGACTTACTCCCCCCTGAGTTATTGAACTTGAAAATAACTCGAATATAAAAACTTAATTGCTAATATGCCAACTAGACTGCGTTTATAGTAGTGTTTTGCAATTTTCATATCTAATTACATTGCGTTAGTCATTTTATAGACCGGTTCACCACTTTTTAGACCGGTTTTAGACGTATCCTTTTAACACAAGAATTCTAACATTGATACGTTGTTGGTGACAAAATTTGACGACAATTAGACGCCGGAAAGGGCCTGAACATGTGACCTTAGTGTGGCGGTTGGTCTGAAGATTCTAGCGGCCGGTTTTGTACTATTATAACCAGTTATTGATGTGCTACCGACAATTTGGAATCATGGGAACAAGGACTATAAAATTTTTTTTGGGTCCGGCAAAGAACTAAGGTATTGTGCTGCCGAATGTAGACTTTTTAGGGTTTGTAGATAAAATGGTTGTCTATTAACTCTAGGGTTAGAACCACATGTCTGATTATATGATTTAGGAGATATTATTTGGGGAATATGAGATAACAAATAGAATGGAGAATATCATCTTATTCATTGATAAGAGCCCGTCGTCTTATTAGAGTTTGTAGAAAAACTTGTTGGCTATTATTTCTAGGGTTAGAACTACATGTCTAATAACGTGATTTAGAGGATATTATTTGGATAATATGAGATAGCAAATAGAATGAACAACATCATCTTATTTGTTGATATGATCCCTTATATAGGGAATTACATAACATCAATAGGTGATGTATAAGGAAATATATCTTGATATTCTATCACTATACGAAATCATAACTTCCGCTTTGACTAACATAGACCAAGATACACAAATGCATGTCGAATATCCTAAAATAGTCATGTCATTCTTAAGTAAAAATACAATCTTATCATTCTCAAATCCAATGCTCTCGATTATTTTGTCTTTATTCTATAAAAACTATATTTGAACATGTTTAAATTTAAACACTTAATAGAATGTGAATTATATGTCTTTTTATTTATAAAAAATGACATTAACCTATTTTTATTGATCACAACTTAAGAGTAAGTACGCGTACCATCATTAACACGATCCGTCTGCAGGGGCCTACGTTAAAATTGAATCCTGCAAAACTAACTAGTAGAACTACCTAGTAGACACTAACCAATCTTTATGCTGAACAGTATGTGATGAAGCTCTATAATCAATCTTCCGTAGTAGCAGACGAGATAAGAAATCAACCACCGACACACAAAGAGAAAGGGACAAGTCCACAATATATCATTATTGTCTATTTCCGGGACCACCCCGTAGAATAAATGATAAAATCCAATAACTAAGAAATTCTCTAGACCGAAAACAACCGTAGAATAAATGACTAAAAACACAAAATAAAGCAGAAAATAATGGCTTTGGCCCAAGAAGGAACCCTAGCCTAACCTTTAGCTGAACATGGGTCTGCATGCTGCACCCATACCGAAAAGCCAAGGCAGGTCCATCTTCCTCTCGGCTCAAGGAGTAACCCATCAGACTAATCTGCTGTCATCGCGGCAATTGCCGGCCAACCCTAGGCTCCAGACCAGCACCACCATCACGTCACAACTGCCATCAAGACGACCTCAACCATCAAGATTACCACCCCAAGCCAACATCTAAATTGAAGCATAACAATAGATCGAGTTAGATCATCGAGCACCGCCAGACCAAACCAGGGCCCAACACTCCACCCTTAACAACGATCTGGCTCTGATCCCAACCTGATCCACCTCTGGCCCCCTTCCCTACCACAACCCATTCACTCCTTGAAGCCACCGAAAAAAAACTTGAACCTTACCCTGCCTCTTAGTTTGAATGAGTTGGCCAAACCTCTCATCAGGTCGCACTCAGTACAGGCATGGTGAAAGCCATCACCGACGCCGAGAGACAGCCGGACAGGACAAAGAAAGATGAGCGGTGCTCCCTAGGGTTTTTGGAGAGAGAGAGTGCAGAGGTGAAATATATATATCTTTGATATTATACGTATTCAAAAAATATGAATTCAATTAAGCATATATATATATATATATATATAGTTTTTCAAGGAAAAAAAGTTATACATGTTTTAGGATATTTCACATGTGTGTGCCTTAGTCTATGCTAGTCAAAGCAGAAGTTATGATTCCATATAGTGATAGCATATCAAGATATGTTTTCTTGTGTAATACTTATTGGTGATATGTAATTTCTTATATAAAGGGTCTCCTATCACGACCGTCATCAATATGATGAGTTTCTCTATTCTATTTGTTATCTCTTGTTATTTTATAATTTCTCCTAGAACACGTTATACAACACGTGGACTCTATATTTAGAGTGAATAAGCCATCTGTGTTTTTTGCAACCCCTAGAAAACCCTAAAACATTTTTTGGCCCCTTGGTTAGTTGCCGCTACCGCCCTCTTGTTGCTAGGCCGCCACCGCCGCATGCCATGCTCTCGGTCACACCTATTATTATTAACGCCTATCGTTGGTTTCTTCATTTTATTGAATCCTTTAAAAGGTTGAAGCCATTTCGACATGTATGTTTTGAAACTCTAAACTTTGTTCAAGTTCAAATAACCTTGGGGAGGATAAAATCAGTTCCTCCCTCCCCATCTCTCTTCCAAGTTTAGGATTTTATGAGTGCGGGTTTTAAAAATCTCAAAACTAAGAGCGTTGTTAGGTCTGCGTTGTATGTATCAACGTTGAGTTTATTCTATTGAAGTGTTGTTTGTACCAATCTGCGTTGTGTTGGATCAACGTTAGTTTTTATTAGCGGGTTGTGTTGTATCAATCTGTACGACAGACCAATAAAGTATTGTTTTGTGACCTCTATCAAATCTCATAACAGTTTGGTTTTGTATGCAAGAGTAAGGTAACATTCTGCTTATTTGAGTTTTGACGTAGTCGATGCCTATGGGTAATTCTCACTAGGTATATGTGGAACTTTTCATGAAAAAGATTGCACCACATATTTTGACCCCAATCTCTAGCACCCATAAGTTGAGGCGTCATCGACCTGTGCAAAAAGTAATGAGTACTGTGGAATGCACATGTGAAGCGTTTTCTTGAAGCGTCCATCTAACCCTCCTTGTTAAGTTACTAGTCACGTGGCTTGATTACCACTTGTTTGATTACGTGGATGATACTTCATGGTATCCTGATCTATAGTCTGTAGCAGATTTGACCCTCATCGGGTTTTTTTAGCTCTCCAAGTTGGATTCCCCTACGCTGTGTCCCAATCATCGCCTTTCATAAACACTGGAGAATTGTAATGTCCTACCATTGATGATTAAACATGTTGCTTTTGGCCTTGAAATAGTCATACAATGCTATCTTAAAGTTTAAAGTTTTGTCATGTCAAATTTGCGAAAACAGTAAATCTGTTCTTTTTAGGGCAGCAAATTTATTTGAGCTTTGTGATCAGTTTCGGATAAACTTGAATGTGTACTATATATCAATGGAAATAAAATTGAGACTAGTTTCCAAAACATTTTGCGGTTAATTCACATTCATCTTAGCAAAGAATTTATGGTTGTTCTAGTGCACAAATGTCATGCTGCACAGAAATTTTGTTTTGCACTCGGAATTGCAACTTGTTTTGCATTCTTCTAAATGGTTCAAATAAAACTATATATATTTACTCTCTTTCAGTAGATATGTCTCATAGAGATACTAAGTGCATCGTAGATAGTAGTTACTTATGAGATAAGAAATCAGCACCTAATTCATGATTTTGTGTCTTGTGAGTCTTTTGTCATTAAGATAATTTGATCTTCACCGGTCATTTATAGATTTTGATGAATCAATTATTGTGTTTTCCTATTATTGTACTTTTCTTCATTTTCCTTCCTCCATTATTTTTGGTAGATATTTTTTATATGTTTTCCATTTTCTTTTGATAATAATGAGTTGTAATTTTGTAATTAATGAGAATAAGTGTGTACATGTTTTTCTTTATATCATATAAACAACTTAAAAATTAAAATTATTAGTGATTCAACTCACAACCTCCCACTTTGAGAAAGAGGCTTATATTACTAAACAAAATGTATTGACACAAGTTTTAATTCTGTTGCTGAGTTTAACTCATGACCTTTCACATAATAAGTATAAACTATTTTTGTATTAAATATATATAATAAAAGTTTATAATATTACCAAGCATTCACGAAAATAAGGTCACATTTTCAATCTTGCCCCTCCAAAAGTTTTGAGACTGCTTTGAGTAAGTTTGTAGCGTGACTCGCTTCCATGAATATTTTTACTTTCGTTAAACAATTTGTCATCTTGTACAATAGTAACTTCCAAGTTGCAGCGTCTCCCGATAAGTCTAGCTACTGTGTTCAACTCGATCATGTCAACAAACTGTGTGGTACAACACAAGACCATACATCCTGCTACAAATGGAGGTCGTCTTTCCTCCACATACAACTTCCAACAACTCTCTCTCAATCTTCATCCCTTCCGATCACACTCCAAGACGACGCTCTTGCTTCATCACGTCGGAAATTCATGAAATTCGGGTGTGCACCAACCGGAGTTGCCGCAGACAAGGCTCCATTCAGACCCTAGAGACCATCACGGCTCTAGCTCCCCCCACCGTCACCGTCAAGTCCAGCGGCTGTTTGAGCCGCTGCGGTAACGGCCCCAACTTGGTGGCCCTTCCCACCGGCACTTTGGTCGGTCACTGCGGCACCAGGGCTCGAGCCGCCGAGGTCCTCGTCGCACTGTGCGGAGAAGCTTGGGATTCCGAAGCTGCTGACAAGAGCTTGGAAGCGCTTGAGTTAAGGAATAAAGCTGAGATTGAGCTCAGCAACAACAATTTCTCTCAGGCTGAGCTTTTTCTATCACAGGTCCTTAATTACATGTAAATTGTTGTTACTAATTACCAAGTACTAATTTGGATGAATGTTTGCTAGATCTAGTTACCATTTCAATTTAAGTTCTTGAATTTCTGTTGATGGTTGTTGTTGTTGCAGGCTATAGAATTAAGTCCAATTGGTGGTATCCATATTACATTCAAATATAGGTAATTAGTTTAACTTTAGTGTTAACCATCAGTTAATTTTCTTAATTAGTTTGATAGTTTAATTTCCCTGTGTTATCAATTATATATCTTGATGATTTTCAATTGTTCATACAGGTCTAGTGCAAGATTAGCATTGGGAAATCATTCTGGGGCTCTTGAAGATGTTGCACAAGCTTTGGCTTTGAATCCTCTTTATCCTGAGGTGCTTCTTTTAGCTTATCTACCTAGTTATATAATCAAACCCTCTTCTTTTGACCATATTGGTGAAGACATCTGTTTCAAGTGGCTTTATAGTTTGTGATGGATTGCATTAACTTTGCAGGCTTATATTTGCCAAGGTGATGCATTCTTGGCAATGAGTCAATTTGATTCAGCTCACAAGTCATATTTAACAGCTCTACACGTAGATCCTTCTATTCGACGCTCCAAATCTTTTAAGGTATGTTATGCTACATGTAGATTCATAAGAATGTTTGGATTGACAGAGCTAGTCACAGAGATTTATATTTTGGTTCATCAAAAAAAGCTTTGAAGATAGTATAAAGCTTAGAACTTTAACTTGAACATGCATCAGTTTTTGAAAATGGCAGCGGACTCCTGGCCACATTTAAATGTGCAAGTCTAACCACTATGTATCGTTTGTTTTGGAATTGAAACTAATTGGTATTTTCTGACGACTGTGTTCATACAAAAAATTTTCATGGACTGTTGCAAAATTGCCTGCACTAATTTGTTTGTTTTTCTTATTTCATGATCCTTGCCTGGCTAAGTCAAATAATCCATATATAAGATCTGCAATATCATATTTTCTCAACTACTTATGCAGGCTCGGATGGCCAACCTTGAGAAACTCACTGCTGTACCTAATTAAGTCTTAAGATCTGCAATGTCTGAAATCATGTATACATCAGTTACAGAACTTTGACGATAGTCATTAGTCGTATATAATGTCTATTCTTCTTTGCAAGTTTGCCTGTCTTGTACATATTCTACATGATAAGTTCAACATTCATTCTAGTGAGAAGATATCGTATCAAGAAAAGTAGGAGATGGCAAATACAACTCTCTTTTAGTTCCCCAGTATTACGTAGGAGGTGGTTGAGGTTTGACAGTATTGAGACTTTGGCTATGTTGTTTATAACGCTCTTGAATTCCTTTTACTGGACGAGTGTGTCCAGACTGGGTCAGACGTAAGTATATTTCATTGGTGAAAATGTCTCTTTGAGAAAAAAAAAACAAGAATCTTGAATGCAATAAGCATATATAGATATAACTCAAAATATTGAATGGCTACTAGCTACAAGCGTAATGTCTTCAATTTCAACATAACGTATTAAGGCAAGATCCCTATCAAGTGTAGAGGGTACACCACGGAGTTCATTCTAGCAAACGATAACTAAATATATAAAAAGAGAATCATCATTAAAAAGTTATTCTCTAATTCCAGTTCAGAGGTTCAAGTTTCTGAAGCAATCAAGTTCAAGCATTCAAGCAGCAGAAGTTGGGTTACGTCCACACAGAAACCAGTCCATGTTCTTGACCTTTCCCCACCAACTAGAACCTTTCTTCTCAGCGGCAGTACCCCTCGTAACAGTACCACCTCTCCTCTTCATCTTCCCTACTTGAAAGCAAACGTCCGAATCCACCTCATTACTACTTCTACCACGAGTCTTCTTCTTGTTGATGCTACTTATCCTCTCTTCTGAAACTGATCCTTGTAGTGAGTGGTCTTCGCTGACAAGTTGCTGGTTGTACTCCTTGTTGCGCTTCTCCAGTCCAGAAATCTGCCCCTGAAGGTCCTCTATCTTACGGCTGAGCATGCTGACCCTGCGGTCCTCTCTCATTTGGAGCAAACACCTAGCTAGCTCACCAGCCTTCCTCCTCATGAACATAGACTCAGAGGCAAGAGCTTTATTCTCTTCCACCAATGCACCCACTCTGTAACCCAATTTAGCATTCTCATTCAGTAGTATGAGCCTTTCAGACTCCAAGACCTCAAGCAAGCTCTTCTGCACCTCTATCTTCTTCGATGATTCATTATGCTGCCTCTCCGATGCATTGACCTCATGAAGTAGAACATCACATTCCACATTTTTGATCACAATCTCCGTTACAAATGCATCAAAGTTAGACACCACGGTGGTAACATCATCATTGTCAGCTCGAACTAGTGATGTGAGATGTTGCTGATACGAGAGGGAACTCTCCACATCTGAATCATTTTGGCTAGTCTCAAATTGATCTTGCAGTTCATAGTAATCATAGTATTCAATGGTTGAGGACTGAGACGTTTGTGGACGAGGAGGATGGAAACTCTGACTCTGATTCAGACTAGTAGTTTTGGCGATTGTTTGAATGTAACGGTCAGATAGAGTGAGATAGGAATTGTACAGGTCTTGAAGTAGGGAGAGCAGCTGAGGGCGTGTTTTATAGTAAGCTTCAGCTCGCTGGGCGAAGGTGTCCCCAGTGACTTGATCTTCAGGAGTCTTGGTACTTTTACTGTTACTGTTTATTGCCACCATTTTCATCCTCTCTTCCACGTCTTACATACATACAAACAAATAAGGCATCCTTGATCAGTTTGTCAGCAACGAAAAATAGAATCAAATTTTGAGAATATAGACGAGGGAATATAAACAAATCACGTACACATCAAATTTTGAGTTAGACGAGGGAATATAGACTGACTGGAGAATTTGAAATTATGGATAGTAAAGCCAAGGTGTTACAAAAGAGGCAGTTTCTTTAACCCTAGAGTAACCAGTTGGCCTTGTCTGTAATGTTAAGAAAGGTCAGGATCATGGAGCCGGAACCAACTAGAAAACAACAAAATGAACAAGGCCACCCGTTTCCATTTGCTCCCCTTTGCATGTGTCATACTTCTGTTTGGTCTTCACCCAGATTACTATTACTACTTGGAATGCTGGGTTAGGCCCCGATTTCCCCAAAACGAACCTGCTATAGAACGCAGTATACATTTTTTTGGTTACAAAATGGTGGCCAGGTGAGCTGGGATGAGTTACCACTTCGGGGTCGGGAGAAATTTAGGTATGGCGCGGAGGATGTTTTCACAAGATGGGGTTCAAACCTAAAAGCCCCAATTACCAAGAGAGGCACTTGCATCCTACCATGCATGTTCTACTCGACCAACCACATTAGCCATTAGGTTACGGAACACAGTATACTTGATACAGGGTCTCAAGCATTATTGGGTAAGGGAAATTTGCGGAAGCGGTAAATCTAACCCTATATATCTTTCTGTGGATAAAATGGTGACTTTTTTGGTGAGAGGTCTGTGTAAGTGTGTACCAAGTAGAAGAAACAAACAATGTCCCAATAATTTGATTTTCCAAAAGAGTTAAAAATGAACTGTCATTGGTTGATTTGGTTCATAATAAATAAGAGGGCCAAAGCCATAGCTTGGATTGTAAAACGAAAGAGACGCTTAAACGGAAAGGCCATAATCAGATCAACAGAATCATGTAGGAATTTTTTAGAGTATCTATCTGTTTGTGATACCTACATTTACCGATATAACAACAAATTTGTTGTCATTTTGGTAAATATATTTATTATTTAGGTAATATTTGTTCTATTAGAGGTAATTACTCAACTTAAGACAATTTACAAGTTTATATATAATTTTTTGTTATTTTAGTAATTTAGTACAATTATATGTAAATGTATAAAATAAATGTAATATTTTTGTTGTGAATGTTATAAATTTTGTTGTGAATATTGTAAATTTTACTCATTTAGCTATTTATTTTTGTTTAAATAATGGTAAATGAATATATGGTATACATTAAAGTACCGTAGACATATTGTATACTGCTACAAGGCAAGGGCGTTCTTTCACTTTTTACAGTCTACTTGGTAGCTAGGAGTATATCTGTTTGTTTGAAGGCAATCCATAGTTTCAAAATTCAAAATACATAGCCCCATTTGATTCGTGGACAAAAGTAAAGCACAGAGAAGGTTTGGTTTTGATATGTTCTTGCAAAGAATTAAACTAGGCATGCTGATAATGGTTAATAATGAGACGACCAGAACCAAGTAAGGGAAGAGGGAAATAATTTGGTAGGTCGTATGTGGTAGATATAGAGTAAATGAAGGAAAATAATTGAAGGGTACGTACCGGCAAGGTTGCAGAGGAGCCAGGTCGGTTTGGCGGTGGCGGCCATGTTGGTCGGGGCGGTGCTTAAGCTCATCTTCCTTGTTGGACTAGCCGGAGCTGAGTCGTGAAGAGTTTGAACAGAAGAAGCTGATGACGACGATGAATATGAAGATGAAGGTTTCCCCATTGTCACCACGTCGACGTTACTAATTAACACAGAACCATTTCGAGTTTCAAATTTGCATGCTTTCAAAACACAAAGGAGAACAAAAGGGTAGCAGAGAAAAGTGAAGAAGAATATGAATTTGAAAAAAAAAAAGAGAGAATGGAGAACTCAGAAGAAGAAGAAGAGAATGGAAACCAAGAAAGGTTAATTCTGGCATGGACAAACGTACAATGATGTATATGAGTTTGGCGTAAGCCAATGAACAGACTATATGACCAACATCAATAATTCATCGCGCGCAGATTTCGAAAAGAAAAATCTGAGAATATATACTATAGTAAAGTGAAATCAGAAGCATCAACAAATCTTCCAGACTAAGTCGACTATGTATGGTCATTTTCGATGAACAGTGATACATTGTTCAATAACTTCAATTTCCCAAATATATGTATGTGATTCCAACCAAAAGGAGACATCATTTATCTTTTGTTTCATATCTACCACACCAGTAAAACTTAACCAGATTAACTGACCATCTAATCTAATGTGTTTGGCCGGAAAAAAACATGGCAAATTTCTCAGAATCCCGATCAGCCTGCAGAGTTGCGGGGGAGGCCAGCCTAGGATACAACAACAAAATGAAAAGAGATAGAAAAAAACACGCATACAGTGATGCAGATACTACTAATGATATGAATGAAGTAGAGAAAACTTACGAGCATATCAAATCGGAAAAGCAAGAGTGTCTGACGATGAAAAAGAAAGAGATGGGGGAGGAGGAATTACCTAAATGGAATAAGAAAGACGAGCAAGCTTCAATACTACTGAACTAGTTGGATGAACATATATAAACGATTTCTGAATGAAATGCGAAGCCAGGCCAGCTATTGGTAACGTAGGGCAGTGACTGCGAGTAAGAGTCTGGGGGAAGCAAATTAAAGGGAAAGATTTGCCATGGCCACCAACGATACTTTAGTGATGGATTGAGAGATTGAGTGTGTGTCGTATGAAATATGAACGAGTAACCAGTCCAACTCTCAAGGAAACAAACACACAGAAAGGAGAAATCAATCTCACCCAAAATTCCGCAACGACTCCTTTTTTGTGGAAACTAGAAAATTTGTATTTGAATTTCCATCGCTCAGACACGTGTCTTGTATTCCTCTTTCATTTTTTTCTCTTTTTTTATTTCCTCCCCACTTTATGATTAAATTAATAATAAACTACATTTTAGTTATTAAGCAAATTTTAGTTTATAAATACATCATTTATACATTATCTTACACATTTAAGCACACATATTAACAAATTATGAAAAATTGATTTCGCATACCATCTGTCACTATATATTTTACCAAATTATCATTCACTACATATTTAATTTTCTGCTGATGTGGCTCGTTGTTACTATCGAATTGAAATGTGCTACTGCCAGCGATATTGCAAGTGTTTTCTGACAATTCTCTGATGCTGATGTGGTGCGCTGCTACTGTCGGGTTGGAAGGTACTACTGTCGGCACTATTCTAATTTTTTTCGACAATTCTATAGAACCAAACAAACATGTTACTGTCTATTTCGACCAGAAATGTGTTACTGCCAATGGAAAGCTGCAACTGTCTATGCTATTGCAATTTCTGACAACTCTCAGATGACTGTCTAGGGGCTGCTACTGTACTACTGTCGGGTAAGGATGTACTACTGCAGGTGCAATTGTAATTTTTTCTGACAATTTTATGGAACCAAACAAACCTGCTACTCTCTATTTCGACATAAAGTGCAACTACCGATGGAAATTTGTGAAAAGAAAGGGATTCAGGAGAACTTCACATTCTTATTCATCTCAATTATGGGTTAATATATAACTTTACAAGAGGTGTCCTTATATGAATAGATATCTATATAAGATCTTCTATACAAACAAGGATTCTAAAAGATCTTTTATACAAACAAGGATTCTGTAATTCAATACTCCCCCTCAAGTTAGTGCATAGATGTCAATCATGTCCAACTTGCCAATTGAGTCTTCATATGCTTTGTGTGACACTCCCTTAGTAAGTACATCCGCCAAAAAAATACTTCAATTCGCCCAAATCTTTCATTTCAAATTCTTGGGACAAACGCTTTTGTAAACTTACTATCTCAACTGGATCGTCACCTGTAACAACCATGTCATCCACATACACAATCAAAGCAGTAATCTTACCATCATTGCGTTTAATGAACAAGGTATGATCAGAGTTGCTTTGTCGATATCTGAATGTCTTCATGGCTTTAGAGAACCTCCTAAACCAAGCTCTAGGCGATTGCTTTAATCCATACAAAGATTTCTTCAGTCGACACACTTTTCCAACATCACATGGTCTACCGCTGATATCTGGCAGTGTATCCATGTACACTTCTTCTTCCAGAGTTTCATTCAAGAAAGCATTTTTCACATCAAACTGACGTAGTGACCAATCATAACGAGTAGCCAGTGCGATAAAAATTCTTACAGTGTTGATTTTGGCTACTAGAGCAAACATCTCTTAATAGTCAACGCCATATCGTTGAGTGTATCCTTTAGCAACCAAGCGAGCTTTATCTCTGTCAATGCTCCCATCAGCTTTCAACTTCACAACAAACACCCAACGACACCCGACTGTCTTCTTACCAGGAGGCATAGGAACAACATCTCATGTTTCATTCTTCTACAGGAATTTCAGTTCTTCATTCATAGCTTGCTTCTACTTTGGATCCGCCAGGGCATCCTCTGGGAGGAAATTCTGGACGGGTCCTTCAGTTGATGGAGTAGAAGGGGGGTCTTCAGACACAATTTCTTCAGTTGGAGGAAGTTCACATTCTGGTCTGGTAGTCGAGTCAACTCTATTCGTTGGCAGGTCGACTAGCTCTGTTCTAGGAGGAATCGATGAGTCGCCTGAGTCATCAACCGTAAGCTCCTTTGCAGTTGACGAGTTAACTCGTCTGGTTGACAGATCCACTCGTTTGCTTGCAGTTTCTTCTACTTGGTTTCCAGCCCCAAATTGACTTTACAGGTTCTCAAACTCTTCAAATTCGTTCATATTCAAAGGATTTCCTACTTACTTTCTCTCCCCTGAAGGGAAGACTCTGAAACCCTCCCTGAGTAATAAGGTTCAGGTGCCATGACTGTGGCCTCAGGTGCAGCTGTAAGGTGCAACATTCGATTGTTGTGGACTCTGCGAATGTATGCATAACTTTGCTCTAAATCCAGCTTTAAATCCTTTCTTAGAATCTCTTCCCGAACTTGATCAAATTCAGGATCCAATCCTCTTAAGAACATGTGAACTCTCAATCGGGTCATATACGATGTTTCATACACAACGCCATCTATTGTAGTGGAATGAGATGCAAGACGTTGATCCATCTCTTCCAACCATCCTACAAGTTCATTATAGTAGGCAGAAAGAGGTCGTCAATTCTGCATCATCCAAAAACACAGGCGATGAAGTTCAAAGAGTCGGGTTTCATCTGAATCATCATAATAGGTCTTGTACAGGGCATCCCAGATAGCTTTGGCAGTTGGCAATCGATGTCACGTCCCGTCCCGAGTTTACCTCTCTAAACCTGGGACAGGACGTGCGGGACCCATCCTAAGAGAGATTTACTTGAAATTTCCTTTGAGAATGGATAACCCTTTTTCTAAAACTTTTTTCAACAATCCAAACGATACCGGAATAGACGTCACAACCGGAGGTTATCCTAATTTCCGCATTTGGATTTCATACTAATTACTTTAGAGGACCTAGGGTCTAAATATTATTTGTGACCTAGGCTGCCTACGTACCATGTACTAAAGGATCAAGCCACACGTATCTCTTATATTAAATAACGCCCAAAATGGGTAAATCCCGTTTTTCTATAAATCGGTCGATCTATTAATATGGATAGAAAACGCCTATTGCATATCCAGAGTTTAACCTCTCCGTTGAGGTATCCACCAACTAACTATTTATCGGGATTATCCCAAATATTCCACCATACATATCTACAACATTCACCCATATAAATATAACATAATAGTATCCACGTAAATAACAAATCCTCCAGGGGCATAACAATAATATCAAATAGAGGGTACCCTTGTAATTATCTTAAACTGTCAAGGACAGTATAGACAATTCAACTTCAACGGCACTTTGGTAAATATGTTAAGCTTCCAGGGGCAGTATTATCTTTTTGGTCTCAATGGCAATTTGGTAAATATACAAATCTACCAAGGACATTTCTAGGATTTCAGTCTCAGTGGCATCCTTGTAATTACACAAAACAGCCAGGGGCTTTATGAGATTTCAGACTCAATGGCATTCATGTAAATAACCCAAACTACCAGGGGTAGTTTCAACATTTCACACTCACGATAAAGGTAAAATGCTAGATCTATCGCGGTGAAAATCTAAAGATTTACCCCTTTCTACCATAATCGGCCCATAATGACGTACCGGCCTCTCCGACCACCTTCTTCTCCTCCTCCGTCCAACAATGCACAACCGTTAACCACAATAAGAAAACAGGAACCAGATAAAGGTCTGAGGCTCACCAGAGAGGGCACGACGGTGCCTCGGCCGTCTCTGCCTCAACTGAGCTTCCCTATCTCGTTCCCAAGTCAATGTTGCTACTCCATGAGCTCCACCTAGGGGCGTTTGAGGATCAAGGGAACCCCACAGGGCTCGTCGGAGGCCTTAGGACAGTTCGCCAGTGGGAGAACCCGTGAACCCAGAAAAAACAAACAAAAATGGGGGTTTTTAGAACTCGAACTCAAATCGAACAACATGGGCATAAGATTGAAGGGAAAGAAGAGAGGAGTCAGAAAATTCCCTTCACGTGCCGTCTCATTGCCTGAACGGCGAGTTTTCACCAGAAATTCGCTTGCCCTCACTTCCTCCGATCTCCATCGATTTTCACTGCTTGGGGTTTTGGATGTTTGGGCTAGGACGAGAAGAGAGGTAGGAACCGAATGGTGGTGGCGGTGAGGCGAGACGGGCAGCGGCGCAACGAGACAAAGGCGGTCTCCGTCAAGAAGAGAGAGAGAGGGAAAGCTCGCCTCCCCCGTCTGGTCTCCTCCCTCCCCATATATTATCAAAAACCAACGGCCTAGATTTAATCTATCAAGATCCAACGGTCCAGATTTAATAACAAAAAGTTACCATAAACAGTAAATAAATATTTTGATATTTACTATTTACCGTACAGTAACAACACATTATCCTTAATAACTTCCGCATACAAACTCCGATTAATTTATAGGATATACACACGAGTTCATATTAATGTCCTCTACAACTTTCCTGAATGAATTTCTTCAAATTCTCGACTTATCGCAAAATCATCTTTTTACGGTAAATTAAATAACATTTATTACTTCTGTAAACTAAATAAATCAGTAATAAATAGTTCGTGGCTCCGAAAAACATTCTGGACATACCGGAGAACTCGTATTAATATAATCTACCACCTTAGGACTTAATTCTATTTTCCTCCAGAATCGAGAATATATCGATATTAAACTCTAATATTAATTCGAGGAAACTAAAAATACAGTTACAACCCTCTGTAACCCGTCTGGTCCTGGTAAAAGAAAAAATTTTGGGACGGGGTCTTACAATCGAAGATACCTGTTCATTAGAGATGGGGACATGTTATCGATGAGCCAGTACTTCACTTTTTCATTGTAAGCGGCCCTTGCGCGATATACTGATGAAGAAATTTCAGTTGCAGCTTCAGTAATAATTTCAAGGTTTCTACGTCCTCCAATACCCATCTTCATGAGAGGAGCCCAATTGGAATAGTTGGATTCAGTCAAGAGCATACCGATCAGAAACGCTGAATGATTTTGAATCGTGTTGCTGTAGTGGTTGTGGACATGTGCGGCTCCTTCTCCATGGTTAGGGTTTGGAATCATATCTCCCATGATTTGCAGATTTCTTATATCAAGTTTTGGATTTCGGGTGCAGCGGAAATGATTTCGGTGGTGGTGATGGATTTCTGGGTTTCAATTCAATTCAAGGTTTCAATTCAATTCAGAGTTTCAATTCAATTCAGTGGTGGTGGTGGTGGTGGATAATGGTGGCGGATTTCTGGGTTTCAATTCAATTCAGGGTTTTTCGGCTCTGATACCAAAAAGAAAGGTATTCAGGAGAACTTCACATTCTTATTCATCCTAATTATGGGTTAATATATAATTTTACAAGAGGTGTCCTTATAGGAATAGATATCTATAAAAGATTTTCTATACAAACAAGGATTCTAAAAGATTTTTTATACAAATAAGGATTCTGTAATTCAACATATTGTAATTTCCAGTAATTTTCAAATGACATGTTGTTACTGCCGACTAAAATATTGTTATTGTAGTATCACCGATCGAACACTAAGACTACATCTATCACAGCAATCAACCAAAACCCAATCCAATCAACCTCGATTATATCACTGCTAGCTACTGAGTGAGATGAATAAGAGAAAGTGATGAATTAGATCACCAAGCATCTCATTCTAACCGATTGAACTGAAGATCAAATCCATGAAAATCTCTCATACAAATTGAAGGTCAAATCAAAACTATCAACCAAAGGACCCAAACCTTCCCCCAACACAGAAACAAATGGGCCAAGCGTGTCTCTTTCAATACTGGGCTGAATTGATAGTATTTCACTGGCCCATTATTATTTTAACGTTAACGTTTTTTGGTCCACAAAAATCTTTTCGTTTTTACTTTGTTCCATAATCTAAGATGGTAGTGCTATAGTGCCTAGTGGCGCTATCAACCAGCTAATTTGGGGAGTTGGCACCCAGCCAACCTAACAGTAATGCCTGTAAATCTTCTAGAAGAGAAATCTCCAACACGCTCCTCAACTTTTTCTAGCCCTCTCTAGCTTTTCCCTTTTCAATCTGGCATGGGGTCCTTTTATAATGCTTCGATGACTATACAATGTCTAGGCTCTATCCAGCAAATTTACTTTCGAAGCCCAAAATTGTTACAGAGGTTGACTGCTAACGGGTTCGGAGTAATCATAGGATTCTATTACTTAAATCAATTTTTTTAGCAAATAAGATATTCATACAGAAAATATTACAAGCGGTATGAATAATACAAGTATGGTCACTAATGGACCACTTATAACATATCTCAGATAAAAAGACTCCAAAAATGACTTAGGAAAAAAGTCACCAAATTTCAGGTCAACCATGAGACAAAAAAGTGATCATTAAGACCAAAAGACTCGTCCGACAAAGTCCAACAAAGTTGGAAAGAAAGTGTTTGCATCTCCAATGGGTAGTGGCTCTAAGACATGAAGGACAAATGCTCTAGTCAACTCCGTCGGTTGATTAGTGAATACATGTGATAATTGTCGGTATAAATCATCATTACTGTTTATATGTGGAACCTAATATTTCTCCTTTACCGGGTTACAATTCAAGAAATAACACCAAGTATGGTCAATTATTAAATATGCATCGTTTATTATGCTTGAACTACTGTTTACAGGGCCAAAGGCCAGTCAGACTGGAGAAGCCATTCTGGGTCCTTTGTCAGGGCCCAGTTCATTGTAAGTTTGAGGCAAAGCAAGGGAGTTCATTCCCACATTGGAAAAAGACAAAGTGCAGCCTTTAATGCTACTATAAATACCGGTGAGGACCTCCCGGTAAGGAGAGAGAGGACCTTAACTACTCGAGTTTTCTGCTTATCTGACAGTGTCTGACTTAAGCATCGGAGTGGCTTCCCTCGGCAAACCCGGGGACGCCCTTTGACGTGTTTGTTCTTTGCACAGGAAAACTCGGGAGTACAAGGAAGTTCGCTATTTCTGGAACCGTGCAACCCGTTAAAGGGGCCACGAGCATCCCCGGAAACAATTGGTGCTCTCGTTGAGAGTCGAACTCAAGGCCTCCCAAACACGTATTTCGAAGAACGATGGAAATGGCAGGAGAACAAGATCCAACTGGAAGGCTTAATTTCTCAGGGGATGATAACCCAGGGACCTCCGGGACCCAGTTTGGCCAAACAGATTTAGCAGCAGCGTTCGAGCTCTTGAAAAAGGACTTTCTCGCTCAAAAGGAGCAATCTACTCGAGAACATGCTGAGTTGATAACGGTAAGGGAGCAGTTAGCGACTATCCAGGCCGAGCATGGGCTTCTTCAAGCAACCTTAACTCAAAGAGCGAATGCCATGGGGGCGTCAGCCAGACTTGCTGATATCATCACCCCAGAAGGGAATCCTCCGGGTTGTGGAAACCCGCGAACTTTTGACGGTGCATACATACCATCCGCTATTCTCCCAACCACTGCCCACCCTAACCCAAATCCACAAATGATCCATCTCTCCAATCCTTTGTTTAATCACAATCTTACAGGACCTCCTCCACTCCCAGAGCCGTTGTTAAATCAACCCCTTCCCCCAGCAGATGCCCAGACCCAGCTGCTGTTACAGTTGACACAAACTGTGACCCAACTTGAGCAGCGGCTAAACTCGGGAACGGGACCACAACAATATCAACCCTTTATTACCCGTGCGAGCCCATTCTCCGCACGGGTTCAAGCAGACAAAAAGCCACCAGAAGCAAAGCCATTTAAGATTAAGAGATATGCCGGAATGGGGTGCCCGTATGCACACCTTGAGTTGTTCCAGTCTCAGTTAGATTCAACCCGGTTCACAGACGCCCAAGCATGCCATGCTTTCCAGGAAACACTCAGTGAGGAGGCGTTGAGTTGGTTCCTCAAGTTACCGGCTTTGTCAATAGAGACCTATGGTCAGTTGACACAGAGGTTCCTGTCCCGGTTTATCCTGCTGTCAAGTGCCAATCGAAGCACCACTTCGTTATTCAAAGTCCAACAAAGGGATGATGAAAGCTTGAAAATTTTTGTAACCCGTTGGCTGTCCACGACTTCCAAGTGTGGGCACCTGGACGAGTCAGTAGCATCAGAGGCGTTCTTACAGGCGCTCAAACCAACCCGCTTTGTGGTAGAGCTCAGGAAGCAGCGGTTCAGGTGCTACGACGATCTAATTAATGAAGTAACTCGGCAAGCTCAAGCCGAGTACGACACCTTCGGGGAACGCCGGACGAACACCGGGTTCACAAGCCAGCGAGCTGATGGATGGAGAAAGGAAGGGCAGCATAAGAGTGGCCAGGGATACTACGGCAAAAGTTCAAACAGACCAAGGGAGAAACCAAGAGAGGCTCCATACCTTCGTCATCCAACCCGGGAGGAAAAGAACACTTACATCCCTCGATATGAAGTGTTAACCAACTTGACTGCCTCCTATGAAGAAATTTGGAACCGCCATAGGAATGAAGTTCCCCCGGCTCCAAAAAGAAAGTTTCCCAAAAGGACAGGGCCGGACAACGGGCAACATTGTGCCTATCACAACGAGTCTGGCCACACGACCGACCGGTGCTTTTCTCTTCGGAACGCCATTGAGTACATGATCCAGAACGGCAAACTACAGCAGTATAAATCACCCGCCACAGGTGTCAACCTCATTGAAGTATATGGGGAGATAATGACGATTCACGGGGGTGGCACCCAAGGGGTGTCCGGTCACCGGGCCAAAAGACTCTGCCCAAGAGGCCCGGAGTTTGAGATAATGCAGCTTCGTCAAGAATGCCGCAAGGAGCTGGTTCCTTGGGATACCGTGTCATTTTCTCAGTCTGAAGACACGCTGAAAGTGCATCACAATGATCCCTTCATAATCACTCTTCAGATTGACCACTGGAGAACTCGGAGGGTTCTAATAGACACGGGAGCCGCTGTCAGCGTCATGTTCAGCAGTTGCTATAAGGGGTTTAAACGAGGACGAGATAAGCTCTATAGGAACCACGAGCCATTGATCAGTTTTTCAGGAGAGACGACTCAACCGTTGGGGTCTGATCAACTAACGGTTACAGTTGGAACCGGCCACCAGTCCACAAGAATTGTAGTTCCCTTCATAATTGTGGACTGCCCATCCTCCTACAATGCCATACTCGGGAGAGATGCACTCTGGGGCCTACAAAGTTTTATAGCGGGTCACATGCTGCTTATGAAAGTGCCTACACCCGGGGGTTGGGTTACAATTCGTGGAGACCAAGAAGCCGCTGTCAGATGCAACGCGATAGCAACTCAGTCCCAGCACGAGATGTTTTCGGCCGGTTTTTCCTTGTCTCCATTTGACAAACCCGATGACCCCAGGGATGACCCGGATTCTTTGCCCATCAGCAAGACGGCACAAAAGAAGAGCCAGAAGTATCCTGCCAAGTTCCCCCGGCCAGCCCCAATTGAAGCAACAGAATGGATTCATATTTCAGAAGAATACCCGGAGAGGAAGATTTGCATTGGCACAGGCCTTGACCCCGAGGTCAGAAACCGAATGGTTGAGCTGCTAACCCGGAAACAGAAGGTGTTCGCATGGTCATATGCAGACATGCCCGGGATTTCTCCAGACGTTATGACACATTCCCTCAATATTATCCCGGGTGTTAAACCGGTAAGACAGAAGCGTCGTGCATTTTGCGCAGAGAAGTACAAGGCCATTCAAGCAGAAGTTAAACGTCTTAAAGACATCGGGTTCATTGGAGATGCAACATACCCGGATTGGTTGGCCAATGTGGTGATGGTCAAGAAGGCAAACGGAAAGTGGAGGATGTGCGTCGACTACACAGATCTGAATAAGGCTTGCCCGAAGGATAGTTTTCCCCTTCCAAAGATTGATCAACTGGTGGATTCAACCGCGGGCCACCCCCAGTTGAGTTTTATAGATGCATACTCGGGATTTAACCAAGTTCCGATGAATCCCGCGGATCAACAGCACACATCTTTTACAACAGACAAGGGGATGTATTATTACAGAGTGATGCCTTTTGGACTCCGGAATGCAGGAGCCACGTTCCAGCGCCTCGTAGTGGGCATGTTTGCAAACCAACTCGGGGATACTATGGAGGTTTATATAGACGATATGCTGGTCAAAAGCCGGGAAACAAGCAAACACCCGGATGACTTGGAGACCGTCATCGACATTGCCTTGAGCAAGGGGATGAGGTTAAACCCGGAGAAGTGTGTGTTCGGTGTTTCAGGAGGAAAGTTTCTCGGGTTCATGGTCAGCGCTCGGGGAATTGAGGCAAACCCCGACAAAATTCAAGCCGTCCTGGCCATGCAACCGCCGAAAACCAGGAATGAAGTTCAGCAACTTACTGGCAGGCTGGTAGCCTTATCCCGGTTTATATCCAGGTTAACAGATAAATGTGCACCCTTCTTCAAAATTCTCAAGAGTCAACACCGCGAACGGATTACATGGCAGGAAGAGCACAATCAAGCTTTTGAAAAGTTGAAGGAATACTTGGCGTCAGTCCCTTCTTTATCCAGACCAGACCCTGGGGATATACTATATCTGTACCTGGCGGTGTCTCAAACAGCTGTCAGTTGTGCCTTGATAAGAAAGCCAGACTCTGAAGAACTGCCGGTTTACTATACTGGGAAAGGATTCAATGATCCTGAAACTCGTTATCCAGATATTGAAAAACTGGCCCTGGCCTTGGTTGTAGCAGCAAGGAAGTTAAGACCCTATTTTCAAGCACATTCCATCCATGTACTCACCAACCAACCGCTACGGCAGGTTCTGCAAAACCCGGCAACTTCGGGCAGACTGGTCAAATGGGCAATTGAGTTGGGGGAGCATGATTTGCACTTTAAACCGCGAACGGCAATCAAAGGGCAAGCAGCAGCAGACTTCATTGCCGAGTTAATCCCAGCAG
Organism: Comarum palustre; assembly: GCA_951800085.1. Taxonomy (NCBI): domain Eukaryota; kingdom Viridiplantae; phylum Streptophyta; class Magnoliopsida; order Rosales; family Rosaceae; genus Comarum; species Comarum palustre. Next base: position 18,230,641 of record OX637576.1, on the reverse strand, counting down.
ATTCAACATTTGCTGAAACTCTTCCTACACAAGCTGAACCGGAGAGTTGGCAAATATTTGTAGATGGATCAGTCAATCAGAGACAATGTGGAGCAGGCATTACGTTGGTAGACCCGGAGGGTAATATGTTTGACTATGCCTTACGCTTTAACTTCAAAGCATCAAACAACACGGCTGAGTACGAAGCTCTAATCAAAGGGCTCCAACTCGCTAAAGATATGGGCGCCCGGCATCTCCGCATACTAAGTGATTCACAGCTGGTAGTGCAGCAGGTTAACGGCGGATTTCAGGCAAAGGAAGCACATCTTTCGTCCTATCAAAAGTTAGCGGCTTTCTTGCTGGAGAAATTTGATAGCTTTGAGGTTACTCAGATACCGAGGCAGCGGAATGTGAGAGCAGATACCCTGGCTAGGATTGCAACAGGGGACGATTCCAATACCGAGTTTAAAAGCTTACTGGTCGAGACATTGGAGAAACCAAGCATCTCACTCTCCTTTTCTGAGATTTTCGCGGTAGAGGCAAACCCGCCACCGTCTTGGATGGATGAGTTCATCAACTTCATCCAACATGGAACCCTACCTGAGGACCCGGTAGCGGCCAAACGACTACGAGTTCGAGCGGCTCGGTATAGTATCCATGATGGGAAACTGTACAGACGAGGACAAACTTTTCCTGATTTGAAGTGTATTACACCCGAGGAAGGAGACCGGGTTTTGCAGTCGCTTCATAGCGGGGTATGTGGAAATCACTTTGGAGCCCGTAACCTGGCTTTCAAAACCCTAAGAATGGGATATTACTGGCCTTCTTTGGAACACGATGCCAGAATTGTCGTAGATTCCTGTCTTCAATGTCACCGATTTGCAAGCTTTCCACGTGCACCATCAGTCCCACTATCAGTAATAATTTCTCCATATCCATTTTGCATGTGGGGGATCGATTTCATCGGACCGCTACCCACAGCTCCGGGACAGCTCAAACATGCCATTGTCTCAGTGGACTATAATTCCAAGTGGATAGAAGCTCAACCCCTGGCACGGATCACGACCGCAAATGTTAAGAAATTCCTTTGGAACAATGTCTTTTGCCGGTTTGGAATCCCGGAGACGTTTATCACAGATAACGGGACGCAGTTTGACAACGATGAGTTCCGGGAATTCTTACACTCTAACGGGACAAAGGTCCTATATGCCTCCCCTGCACACCCGCAGACTAATGGACAAACTGAAGCCGTTAACAAGCTCATCAAGCAAGTTCTGAAGAAGAAGCTGGAGGACGCAAAGGGTTTATGGGCTGAGAAACTTCCAGAGGTTTTGTGGGCACTAAGGACAACTCCAACAGAAGCCAATGGGGAGAGCCCATTTCTTATGACTTTTGGATCTGAAGCAGTGATCCCGGTAGAGATGGAAGTCCCGAGTGACCGGGTACAACTGTTTGACAGGGAAACCAACGATGAAGGCATCCGCCTTAACATGGACCTCCTGGAGGAACGCCGGGAGCGTGCACATCTCCGAAATATCAACAAGAAGCAAAAGGTGGCTAAACACTACAATTCCCGGGTTATCAACCGCCCACTCAAACTCGGGGATTGGGTAATGAAGGAGGTTATCCCTAAGCCAACGGGGCTTAAAGCTCCATGGGAGGGTCCATATGAAATCGTTGAAGTCGTGGGCCCGGCAACGTTTTACATCCGGGGTACAGATGGAGTTACGCTTCCGCGACCATGGAACGCCCAACATCTGCATCTCTTCCCCAAATAGGTACCGAGTTATCTATGAATGTCCAATTTTATTGTTTATGATGTTGTATATAAAGCCTTTCAGGCCCACAATGCATGAATTACCCTACCGGGTTATGTTTTATTAAAGAGTTTGTTGAAGTGAATGCAGCCTTTAGCGGCCCTACTTGTATGCCTTAATCGCCAAGCTCCGATAATCTCCGATAATCTCCATGACATGAAATATTGCAAGCCTTTCACGGCCTTATTTCATGGTCAAAACTCGCCAAGCTCCGATAATCTCCGATAATCTCCATGACATGAAATATTGCAAGCCTTTCACGGCCTTATTTCATGGTCAAAACTCGCCAAGCTCCGATAATCTCCGATAATCTCCATGACATGAAATATTGCAAGCCTTTCACGGCCTTATTTCATGGTCAAAACTCGCCAAGCTCCGATAATCTCCGGTAATCTCCATGACATGAAATATTGCAAGCCTTTCACGGCCTTATTTCATGGTCAAAACTCGCCAATCTCCGATAATCTCCATGACATGAAATATTGCAAGCCTTTCACGGCCTTATTTCATGGTCAAAACTCGCCAAGCTCCGATAATCTCCGATAATCTCCATGACATGAAATATTGCAAGCCTTTCACGGCCTTATTTCATGATCAAAACTCGGCAAGCTCCGATAGATCTCTAATAATCTCTGATTACCGTGTTTGTTTGGCAAAGACGCCCTTGGAAGTCCTAACGGACCCGTAAAGCCTTACTGCCCCTACTTTCACTTTATAATGTTAATATGCCAACCCGGCACTACGTGTGAAGTTGTCAACACTTGCAGGTTATGCATCGGGTTGAAAGTCCTTATGAACCCGTAAAGCCCTAGCGGGACTATTTTTATTTCCCACAAACCGGCATTATATGTGTGAATTTTATCAACACTTGCAGGTTATGCATCGGGTTGGAATTTCTAACGGATCCATAAAGCCCTAGACCTTTAAAGCCTTAGCAACACTATCTTTATTCACACAGAAAACCGGCGTTATATGTACATTTTTGTACTTATCAGGTTACCGTGTTTTGGCACAGGAAGGATTGCGAGAAGGAAAAATTTTATTACTTCAAAAATATCGATTACAAAAAAGTAGCAAACCGCTACAGGTAGACTAATCTTATAGAAATGAAAAATATCCTAAGGCTCCGTTGACGACCCCCTACCCCGGCCAGTGCTAGAACCGCCACGACCTCCCCGGGGCTGTATAATGAACTGACCCCTACGCAGAGGTGGCCGATTCCTAGGACCACCCACAATCCCACCACGGGAAGCACCTCTCCCGGCTGCTGAAGAACGAACTGGGGGACTCCGAGCCGGGTTCGCAGGAGCCCTAGGGTTCGCAGCCACGGCAGGAGTCGACCGGGAGGTGCCTGCAGCCTCGTCGGGTCTAACATGACCTTGATGACCGTCATAACCCGCCTTGTCCAGCCAGCCTTGGCGAATACCAGCGCTAACTATTTCGGCACGAGCCTCGGCCCTGGCCGACCGCAGCTTCAGGTCAAACTCTGCGCTCGCCAGAAACTCGGAGACCGCTAAGTCCTTGGCCCGGGAAACTGCCTGGAGCAAGTCTCCTTTTTGTTGCTCCAGGGAGGTGACCTGTTGCTGCAGCCCCTGGTTTTGCTCGGTCAGCTGGGCTATCGCGGCGTCTTGAGCACACCGGTCCTCCCGGTGACCTTCGATAACATTCTCCAGTTCAGAGTTCTTGGCCACCAGGTCTGCTATGTGTTCTTCCGCCTCGGCCAACTTCGCACTCGACGCGATCGCTGATGCGCTTGCGAATTCCCGGACCCGAGCCAGGTTTTCTTCGCTTGCCGTCACCTGGTCCCGGGCGGCCCGGAGATCATCCCTGAGGACTCTCTCTCGCTCGGGGATGCCTTCGGTTATGAGCCGGTCAGTCGCCAAGTACGACAACCTGACAGCCTACACAAATAAAACAACGGGTTAGTACAAGGAAACAAAAACAAAAAGATAACGAGTTACAGCAGAAGACTAACTTACCCGCATCAGCTTCTCCTGCGCCCTCCGGGCTACAGTCAACGGGTCCTCGTGCTCCAGGACATAGGAGTCAGCGGCGCAATTCTTCAAATCCGCTACCATCCTTTGGATGGCCGCGTCCGCCAATCCTGCACTCGCCAACTCCTCCATTATCTCAGTAGTGTCCCGCTGCTGCTTTCTCTCCCTCCTCTCCTTCCTCTCCTTCCTTCTCTTCCTCCTTTCGGACCTCCCCGAGCTGGATGCCTCCCGGGTACGCTTGCGAGAAGGCACGGGCTCCACTTCAAGAACCTCGTCACTCCCCTCACTCCCCTCCGGGTTCTCACTACCTATTTCCCTTTCCAACCCTCCGACCTCTTCACCCCCTTCGTCATCCTCCTCGGTAAATTCCTCCTCGCCCGGGAACACAGACGAGGGAACCGCGCTCATCACCGGTTCTTCAGTCTCATCGGCAAACGGTTCTGCAAATACCGGGTTGTCGTCCGCCTCCGAGGGATTCCCTTCAACCTCCTCTCCTTCTGGGTAGACTTCCGGCCCGAGAATCTCAGCCAAGTACGCGGGAACCTCGTTGTAGTAGGAGACGTCAACGTGGAACTGCCGAGTTTCCCCTTGCTCGGCGTCTGGGCGCAGAAAAGCCGCCTTCGATGTCAGATCGATATCGTACGCCAGCCCCTCCGTGCCTTGCGCCCGGATCCCGGCCCATACAGCCTTGTCCTCGAACCCGTCGTATATTCCCGGGTTCTTTCGCTTCGTGAACTCCATCGGGAGAAGAGCTGCAACAAAAGATCTAACCTATTAGACCGGGGCATGTAAACAAAAATTGTAAAGGAAACGAGACAAACCTGGAAGCTCCATCAATCGGCAACGGCTGTACACATACAGCCTGCAAAGCCGGTACGAGCTCCGGTCATCTTGACCTCTGAAGGCCCATAGCATCCTCCGGATCCTCTTCTCCATCACCGGCTCCAGAGGAATGTCGGGAACATCTGCAACACGTACAATATAATTATAACCCGGGAAAGATAAAGGAAAGAAATATCCGCAGAGAAAGGACTTACTCATCAGTGGCTGGAAGTCACCCGGTACTTGAAACGCGTGTCCCGGGTCTTGAAAGTTTCTTATCAAGAAACTCTTTTCCCTCCAGGTCCGGCTCACAGAGGTAGGCAGGTCCTCCACGATCTTCTTGAAGACCCCTTTGGACTTCAGTTGGATGGTCCCACTGAAACCCGCCTTCCGGGAGTACTCGGCCCGGTACATGGCGTGTAACTCGTGGTAACTCGGCATCTGCTGCTTCAACACTTTGTACATCACGCACAATCCCAGCAGCTGCCTCCACATATTCGGGCCAACTTGCCCGATGGCGAAGTTGCTCGCAGCCAGGAGATACTGCACCTCCACCTTTAGCGGGAGTGACAGACCGCAACGTAGCTGGTACTCGTGGCATAGCGTCCACCCATCCCCGGGAGCGAAGAACTGATCCTCGGGTTCTAAAGTCCGAATTTCAACAGACTCGGGAATCTTCCAGTTGCTCCTTAGCTCCACAATCTCCTCCGCGGTCAGCGAGTACCCGGGAGGGTCAAGAGCGGTACCATCAGTGAAGGTAACTGAGGCAAACTCGGGGACGTGAGCATCCATTGCGGGGTTTGTCATCTGCAAAACAAGAAACAAGGGGACATCGTCAAAACCCCAGATAAACCCGGCGACCACAACGACGAACGCACACACTAACGCAGCAACCCAGTTTGGATCCCAGAAAACAGTACACAATATCGACCCAAAACATTCAAAAACATCGTAACAGAGAACAGTACCTTACTTGTAAGGGTTTCAAAGGATTTGGATGTCGATTTGCGTTTGGAAATCCAACAAGCACAGCGACAGCAGAGGACGAGAGCAAAGGCACGAAAAAGTTTTCGATTTCGAAGGTACGACAAAACGGTCACCCTCAACCCCTATTTATACTGTTAAGAGACGTACACTGAAGCGACGTTTGAGAGACGTACATAGAAAGGACGTTTCGGTTTTTCGAGAAAATCGACACGTGTCGCGCATGCCGCGTCCCAAAACCGAAAAACTTTTCTGTTTCCCCCACTTTAAAACCGAAAACTTTTCGTTTTCCCCCACTTCAAACCGAAAACTTTTCATATTCCCCCACTACAATACGGAGATGTCATTTTCAGTTCCCATAGTCAACGTGTCTGCGGGGCACCCTTGCGTACGGACTTGGGGGACTGGGTACACCGGGTCTGGATGATACCCTTGTAACCCGGTAAAGAAATGGTTTCAAGTCCCCACCCAAGCGTACCCCTTGACTGAGGACTTGGGGGACTTGTTTATATGTGGAACCTAATATTTCTCCTTTACCGGGTTACAATTCAAGAAATAACACCAAGTATGGTCAATTATTAAATATGCATCGTTTATTATGCTTGAACTACTGTTTACAGGGCCAAAGGCCAGTCAGACTGGAGAAGCCATTCTGGGTCCTTTGTCAGGGCCCAGTTCATTGTAAGTTTGAGGCAAAGCAAGGGAGTTCATTCCCACATTGGAAAAAGACAAAGTGCAGCCTTTAATGCTACTATAAATACCGGTGAGGACCTCCCGGTAAGGAGAGAGAGGACCTTAACTACTCGAGTTTTCTGCTTATCTGACAGTGTCTGACTTAAGCATCGGAGTGGCTTCCCTCGGCAAACCCGGGGACGCCCTTTGACGTGTTTGTTCTTTGCACAGGAAAACTCGGGAGTACAAGGAAGTTCGCTATTTCTGGAACCGTGCAACCCGTTAAAGGGGCCACGAGCATCCCCGGAAACAATTACTATATCAGCATTGCATTGTAATCAAGCCAAACATGACCACAGAAGATCAAAATTATTCAAAAACAGAGCAAACACAATATGAAGAAAAACCACAAGACCAGACCCAAAATTGGATAGGCCCAACATCCTTATCCAAGGCCCAGTCGATACAAGCCTTAGCCCAGACCTAAGAATGCCCCAGCTTCTGCTACCACCAACAACCACCGTAGCCAACCCTTAGTGCCTCCACCACGCTACCATATCAGATGAAAATCAAGGCCATCACCCACAACTTACCTCTCGCCTCTACTGTAACATCCTGAATTTTTTAATTTGTCAAATTTGATTTTTCTTATTAGAAATAGAAACTGTATATCGTCACGAGTTCATGACATTTTTCGGTTAACTTTTCGGATAACTGAGCTATTTTTAACGATTTTTCATAGTTTTGTAAATTTTCGTCGACTTTACTCGGACGATGACGTGGCAATTTCTGATCTGGTGTTGAAGCAACACATGGCGTGTGGGAGAGAGAACAACAGACTCCATGACGTCAGTATCAGCTTAGTCAATTGCCATGTGTCAAACAACTTGTGTGGTTTGTGTGTAACTGCCACGTGTTATAAGGCTAACCAATCCGTGACTGACATGTGGCAGTCTTGGCCCCTATAAATAGGTTGCTCAGCAATTTTCTTCCACGTTATGTTCCAAATCACTTTCTCTCAAATGTTTTCATCACTTTCTTTGTGTAGAATAGTTTTGCGACTAAACCTCGGCAGATCATAACTTTTGATCCGTAAGTCTAATTTTTATTCTGCGAAGGGCTACAAGTTCGTATCGATTCTCTCTTTCCAACCGTTGAGGTTTGGATTGAAGACGTAATATTTTTTAGATAGCCTGCTTTAGGAGATTCGGTCTACGATCGGTATCCTTAGTAGGGTTTCGATACTATCGAGTGAAGCATGTCGCTGGGTTACTAATATCGTTTAGCGTTGGAACTAACTTCGAATTTTAGATAGGGTCTCTCAGGGAACCTTTCTTTAAATTGATAATTAAATAATTATTGAAATTGTTGCTTTGTGTGGCATTGATTGCTATAACTCTTGGATGTTATTGTTTTTTTAGTATGAGATATCGGTGATTGATTTGTTTGATGTTATTGCTTTCGTTAAAAACATGTTGTTGATATTGTATTGCGATTATTGACATAAATCATGCACCATTCATTGTGAGGAAACGTGAGAATAATGAGAATGGTGAGTGGAGAGATGAGAATGAGATCATTAGAACAGATACATTTTGTGTAGTTGAGTTTCCTCATGGGTTGTCCTCGTGATCTATAATTAGCCCACATATGCCTAAGAGAGGGGAGGTCGTATATTCAAGACATCTGCACGGTATGAGAAGTGTAGATTCATATGTCTCGGATGTATGGACTAATTTCCAGTAATGAGTGGAGGGAGTACATTATCATACATGCATCGAGTTATCGTTATTTTTTATAAAGTATCATTTGTTTATTTGATAACGTGTTGGTGCAACATAGTTAATTATAACTTAAAAGGTTTGGTCCTACTTAGCTTAAGCTCACTCCTATGAGACTTTGTTCAGGTTTAGCTGACGTGTACGAGAATTAAGAAGGATACAGAGAATTAATAACGAGGTAGATGGCCAGATTTTATTTTTGTTTTTGTAATTCTTTTGTTATTTTAAACATTTTATTATTTTTATTTATTTTGATAATAGTATTTGAAATTATTGTATTTTCTTTTACTTTTTCTACTCACGCCTCAGGTTCGGTGTTTGTGTTTGGAAATCACCGACAACCGGATCTGGGATGTGACATCCGCCGTCGAAGCCTCCATCTTCAGATCAACAGCCCACCTCACCTTACTTTGTCTGACCCCTGGGACATGTTAATTGATTGAATCAATTAGAATACACATTACATCATATGTGTAATGGAGAGCTAGCTACCAAGTTCCCGTTTCAAGCTCCACAATCCGCGCCGGCTGCCTGAGTAGTTAGCTTTGCTAGATATATTTCTCAAGTGTGCTACAGACATGCATGCACAATATAAAGAATGTGAGGCCAGACATTGTCGTCAATATTTGTGATTGTTTTGAGCATACACGGACCTTTGCAACTACATATGGATTTAGCAACCAATTAATGGTCTTAAAAATTAAGCTAGCTTAGTGATATTAATCCACAAATTAGCAAAAGGAGGTGGTTGTTGGATTATTTTCTATAGCTGCATACAAAATATAAAGAAAACAAAACTCCCACAGAAAGATTCCATAACACATAGATTATAGAGTTCTAACAAGCACCATAACATATTATACGTACGTACCTCACAAAATTGAAAATGCGCCAGGTTTAGCTACCAACTGCTATATATATGTACTACCAAACAAGATAGAAATAAGTGCAGAATCTCGATCTATCTTCTATGTTCTTTCTTGCAACCCTAATTATAATACAACACAACACTAACTGAATGACACTTGCATATAGAAACAAGCATATAAGAAATAAGAACAATATAATTCAGATTAAAGATAAAAGCTAGCTAACTAATTAATTGAATTACTGAAGTAGGTGACAAATCAAAGACCACGGTTAACCATGTCCCTGAAACGTTGATCAGATTCTAGCCTCTGAAGCCTCATCTGATTGTTGATCTTGTAGATGAAGGCCTCAGCTCGCTGTTTCAGCTCCTCCTGAGTCATGGACTTCTCCCTTATCATGGATACCCTGTCGTTAAAAGTTTCCGACTTCTTCAACTCTTTCCGAGCCCATGCCACTCGATCATCAACAACATTATTGTTATTGTTGTTGAGGTTCTCAGGATGATCATCATCTAATTCATCCTCCTGAACTAGCTCCCTGGCCGGAATAATACTACTTCTCACCAAGCCAGTCGTCCGAGGCGGTGTGCCCCAAGTCTCACTCTTTTTGAGATGCTTGCTTATCTGTTTGCCTTGCCTTTCCATAATGGCATTCCATGTCGTGTCCAATGTGTTGTCTTCCACCTCCACCTCGGTGGCCGGCTTCTCCGTCAGGCAAGAGTCTTCCGTGGAGGAGGAGTACTGTTCCTCACGTGAAGGTTCGATAGTATTACCTGACACGGTAATAGATTCTTCTTCTTCTTCTTCTGTAGAAGCTTGTTGTACTGTGTGGATGTCGTGCCAGCTGATCATTTCATTCGAAAACTGATGAGTAAGCAAAGAAGGTAGAGGAGAAATAGTTGCATTTTCGGAATGACTGCTACTTTGGATCTTGTTAACAATATGATAGTCATCGTCATGATCAGTACTAGTGGTCTTGGCATGGTTTAGATTACTGATGGAGCTGTAGGAGGGGGGCACAGATGAAGGGTGCTTTTGCTTTTGGTCTTGGAATATGGCGGAGGCAGCGATGATGATGATGATGAAATTGACGATGATGTAGATATAAAATGGAGAGAGGCAGTAGCTTCTGATGGAGGTCCAGAGGTGGGGGAGAGTAGAAAGTGTGAGGTTAAGAAGGTAGGGAATTATTACCACTTTGAAAAATACCATTGTGGAAACTATTCCTACACAGAGAAGTAACAGCTTTCCAGCCCAGACTGCTGTTTCCAATCTTGCTCTTTTCATCAGTACATCCCCCATCATCTTGGATTAACTTGGTTTTTCGAAAAATAAAAAACCACAGAAAACCAATTCAAAAATAAAAACATAAAGAAGAAGAAGAAGAATAGAAGATCAATCTCTTGCTACAGAAGAAGAAGAAGAAGAAGAAGAAGAAGAAGAAGAAGAAGAATAGAAGATCAATCTCTTGCTAGCTAGGTGGAATACTGGATGTCAAAGTATGAACTGAAGGAACTGGCTAACTAGAAATGGAGTAAGAAGAAATATGTGTCGAAAACCATGAATCGATCTTCTACATGACATGGAAGGCAAACTGGATCTTTACAAATGAGGGAAAATATAAAAATGAAAGGACACGACCCAAAATAGCATCAAAAACTGCCATTTTAATCAGGGACCTTGAAAGTAATGAAATCCATCATCAGCAGCAAACAGAACAAACTAGCTGTCAATTTCACCTAATTAGTACCTCAACCAAATACTGCTACTCTCCTGTGATGGAAATCCGGCCGTGAGCGCAGATCAATGGAGGTGATGACGATGTAATTAACAGGTAATTAAGGATCGATCACATAAAAAACTGGATCATAAACTCCCATGAATGCATGATTAACTACTACAGAAACATAAAGCCGAAAGGGAAGCTAGCCAGCTAGGAGATCACATAAGAGAAACAAATGAAGGAACATTCAAAGAGAGATGGACCGACTGACTCCGACTTTTAGAAAGAGGTACGCAAGACCAGGAAGTAGTAATATAGCAAAGAAGCAGTAGTAGTTTGCACAAGGTCTACTAATTTGCATCTCGATTTCGGATTGATCGAGATATCGGTACGTCCGGCAAGGATATACCAATACCAGGGGGGATGCCTGAGAGAAGAGAAAGGTAGAGAGCTTTCAGCTTGGCTTAGTTAATTCACAAAGGAAAAGAAGCAATATATATAAAAGCAAAGCAGACGCTGTTTAGTTATATATACATGCCATGGGGTAGAGACGGAGGGCTGTCCTTTATGTGGGCAAGAGTCGCTTAACCTCCACACAACTCTATTACAACCAGGATGAAATCTCTGCCGTCCAAAATTCAAATTCTCTGCTGAACTGTTCGATGTTTATCATATTCATTTACCCTTTTCTTTTGATTTGAAAACCAATTCAAGGTCATATGGCCCCAAAAGCATGTTAGAAAAAAATGTCATGTAGGCAATTAAATTAACTTAAATTAAATTAACTTAAATTAAATTAAATTAAATTAAATTAAATTAAATAGCAGATTAACCAAATCCGATCTTCCGTTAGAAGAACGCCCTTTCATCCGCGGTCCTATCGAATAGTCCGGCCCTATTTGTATAAACAATCGTACTAGTGGAGAGTGGAGTGGAGTGGAGAGTGGAGTGGAGCCGTCGATCATTACCCTTTAAACAACATGTTAATTTAAAAATAAAGCCCTAGGTTACAGGCGAGCGGAATCTGATTGGTCTTACGTGGTAATTAGTTCGAACCCAGATGTTAGTAGGGTTCATGCATGTCACAGTCCGTTCATAATGTTCCCAGGTTGATGGCGCTGACTGCTCTTACATGATAATCAGTTTGGACCCAAATGTTAGTAGAGTTTCATGTAGGTTACAGTCAGTACGTTTATAATGTTCTCGGATTGGTGGGTTGCAAATTAGTTTAAACATAAGGCGCTTACTAGCGTCAATCAATCTGGGTTACATACTACTTTTATATATTATTACTCTACAAGCATGGTAACATTTAGATTCTCTTAACCTCTATACAACAACTTAATTTACTTGAGTACTGGACATGATCAAGTATAATTTAGCTAAGCTTTGATGAATGAATATTAGGTGGTAGTGATTTTAGAAAGATCTGTAGGTAAGGTAGGGTCGAACAGTTGGTTGTTTGTAGTGATGGAGAAGAAAGTGGCCAACTCCTCCGACGATCGGTAAGCAAGCTTAGTTAGAGATGGGGTCTCTTAGTTGTGTGAGTTGTCTGACCCCAGGGAACCATGACATGCACTTCTGGTGTGCGCTAGCGAGCCACCTCACTCACCCACCCACCCACACACACCCTTGGGCCTTGGTTGGTTCTCGCTACCCTCTTGTTATTATTTCTAATTCTTGAAGCTGATGGCTTACTGGCTTCTCACTACGTTTCAAAACACAGCCTACATGCCAAGTCCCAACAAATTTTCCATCAGCCTAACTCCCTTATTCTCTGTCTTTTACTTATTTTGTTCATCTTTATCGAGCGTTCGAATTTATCCATACATGTATACCAGAATTATAGACCAGTAGTTTGCTTCTGGTCTCGGCAAAGAAAATCAATCTAATCTGTAATGTTTTCCAAGGAAATTGTTAATATTGCAACCAAGGTTTAAAAACTCGCTAGATGCTGTTAGGGCGAGGGCATGCTTGGAACGTCTGGAAGTCGCCTAGCTAGGTATGTGGTACCTATAGACATGGTTCAAAAACTCGCTAGGCGCATGAACCCTAGGCCACTTTTTATACATATAGACAGATGGTTAGCTTGGAGCGCTTAGACGGACTTAAATCAACACTTTCATCTGATTATGGTCACGCTATTCATGATACGTTATAGAAATTTCCCCATAACTCGATTAGATTAATCCTTGGTGCTTGGAATTTAGTTTTGGCAATTCTGTATAGATGAGAGTGCGTTAATCATTGAGCTAGCTAGGTTGTCCTCATCACTATCAAAAGGCCAGGGGCATAGGCCGGCCGCGCGGTCAGTATCCCAATCAAAATGCAGCAGAGCAAGAGCTAGCTATATATCGATCCCATGAGTAGTCGCTGAAGAGTGTTGGACTGATTCCATGGATGAAGATCAAGTCTGAATCGTGGGACACAAGTAATTTGGATTTCACCGGAACCCTCATCGATCAGATCATTGTTAGCTATCCCAACGACGTCACCATGTTATGAGCTACAGTTGGACTGACTGCCATTACAGTTACGAATGCATTGGATTTATAAAGGAGTGCTCAGACCCGGTAGCCGCGTGTGGGATGAAACGGCAACAAATATCTGATTTTTAATGAATTGATGAATTAATTTTGTCTATTTAAGTCTGTTTAATCATGTTCGTTTGATTAAAATATTAAAACTCAAATGACTGTCGTTGTTTCGTTTCGCACGTAATCCCGCGACTAAACAGTCATGTAGATTTATATATACTAGCAACAACGATGGGTATTCCTATTGGTTTCTTCCCGCCAAACATGCGAAAGGTCAGTAAGCTAGGCTAGTGGTGGATCAATTTGTCGACGTGAAACTATGAATATAAGCAGCAAGAATATATATTGAAAACCTAGACCGGGGACCTAGCTAGCTAGCTATAGCTGCTGCATGGCTGGCTCCCATTTCCAGATATCCTGGCCGGCCATACATGCCGGTACCGCCCCAGGTTTCGTATGATCAGTACAGTGAGCTAGGTAGCTAGCTTAACATGTTATAAAAAAAATTGTGTTTCCTTAGGTGATGCTATAAAAAAACTGTCAATCTCCTATAAAAATAAAAGAGACAAACAAATATAAATAAAATTAAAATTAAAATAAAATGAGTTTAGAATTTTTTATATAATTTTATATAAAAAAATTAGACTCCCGATCAGACTCTCATTGTTTGAACCTCTCATTGTTTCAACCTGAGGCGGCCGCCTCTTAGGCCTCACCTCAGGTCCGGGCTATACGTCAAGGTATGGTCATATATACGTAGTCGTCGATCATATCGATCCTCATTCTTTGATGCATATGGTTCCCTTTGTCCTTCTTTGACCTTTATGAGTAATAAAAACATATATGCATGGGCAAAGAGGATGATTAGACAATCTATTCAGCTCAATCTTGATTGAGGATCTTGTTATCTTTATATATTAAGCAAACCCGGATGGTTTACCGTTTATATAAATAGTGTCATCAGTAAACAGTAAAATAATAATTTTGTCTTTTTTTTTTACTTTTTACAAGCTAACCTTTTGATTGTGTAAATGATATTTTTACCCTCAATTTTAATATAATTATAGTTCTGCCATTACTTTTGTTTTTCATAAATGATTTGTTTTTATTTTATTTTTTAAAATTGAATTGCATGAAAAAAAAACATTTTTAAAAACAATAATGATATTAATTATAATGATAATATTCATAATACTAATAATAAGGTAAAAGAAATTGAGTCACTCTAAACCTAAATAGTTGTATTGATCAATATATATTGATTGTTCAAGGTTTATAATCACTTCTATAACTTTTTAAAATAGTAGTTTTAGCGGTGCATATGAGTGTTGGTATGCGGATTTATCTAGGTTAGGTTTTGAATTTAAATAAGGTTTTAGGTTTTAGGTTTAGGACATCAATTAACAGTTAAATGACACTTTTGCCCCTCCTCCCTTTGCTTTTCACAAGCTAACCCATTTGGTTGTGTAATTGACATTTTTATCTTCCGTTTCAATATAATTACAGTTATGTCATTATTTTTGTTTTTCATATATGATTTGTTTTTAATTTCATTTTTTAAATTGAATTTCATGAAAAAAAAAACATTTTTAAGAACAATAATATTAATGATAACGATAATATTCATAATACTAATATTTTTTACGATGAATCTGAATATTGGCATCCTAGTTTAATGTTCAATTTTTTAGGGTTTATATTCATTTATATCAATTATTTAAAATATTAATTTTGACTTTATATATTAAACAGAGTGAGGTGGTTTACTATTCATGTAAATAGTAATGAGTGAATAGTGAAAAGATGAATCTGCCCCCCTTTTTTCGGCCCCCTTTTTACAATCAAATCATCCATACATGAATTAACAGATTTGCTCTCAGTTTTAATATTTTTACAATTTTTCCACTCATTTAAAAAATAATAATAATAATAATAATAAGAAGAATATGTTGATAGGTGTGTTGATAACAAATACCGGATGTTGTTAATAACATCTCTATAATAATAATATAAAAGAAATTGAATCAGCTCTAAAACTAAATAATTATGTTTAGTGTATTTTAGCTGATTAATAATTGTATCGATTGTTCAAAGTTTATATTCATTTATATCACTTTTTCAAAATATTAATTTTGACGATGTATCTTAATGTTGGCATGCGAGTTTAGGGTTCAATTTTTCATGGTTTATATTTATTTATATGAATTATTTAAAATATTAATTTTGACGATACATATGAATGCTGATATGTGAGTTTAGTGTTTATGACAACAATTAATTTTCCTATTGATTAAGTTTATCAGTTCAGCTTATGACATGAACTGATGGGTGTTCATTACTTACAATTCTAGATATTTTGGTTGTTAATATAAATTCGGTGTTAACGTTATCTCAAACAATTGTGTAATTTTTATTAGAGTTTCAGATAATTGTTAAATAATATTGATCGAACTACAAAATTCACTTGTATAGTGTATTGATTTGTTATTCAAATTATATGCTTCTCAAAGTAAATATATAATTAATATGATTAGTAAGTTTTAAAATTGAGATACATTATCTACTGAGGGTTATAAGCAGTGACATAAAAACCAAATATTTTACAGGTGCAAACAAAGTTCTTCTGCACGCGCGACGCGCGTGTTTGAAAGCTAGTTATACTTATTCGAGACACGTATGTATGTATGAAACAGTTCAAACATCGATTTTGCAAGGATAGTCAAAGATAGTTTTTTCATATAAACTATCCGTAAACGTTATCTAAACCATGTCATTTTTCAGATTTTAAACTACAAATTCAGGTATAAATGCATATGTGTATCGTGTATGTAAGGCAAGGATTATTAATATGCAGTGTGGCTTAGCTTGAATGATTAGTTTAATAATTACCACTTAATTACCAATATCTATGATCATATCAAATCATTCTTTCACTATCTAAGTAATGTACGTGGTGGCATTCATATATAGAAAATGGTTTCGGCATAGAATTCAAGCTATCTATAGCTAGCGTCACTTTCACTTCCACTATACGTTCAATATCTTGTCTCTATCAGCCGATCGATTGGTCAGCAAGAGTAATTAAACACTAATTAAGTAAGTTCCATTAACGTATTGGCTAGTTAATTAGCTACTCAATTAATCGAACTATATATGCATGCTACCTAGCTAGCAATGATATCGTTGGAGAGTGACGATCGACCAACGTATTTATATTAAGGCTATACCAATAATTTTACTTAGCTTCCTCTCTTCACGTACCTCCAACAGTACTACTCATGTCTTCAATCGTCCACACTTTCTGATTTTTCATATAGTCCTGGACCTGGCTATCAGTGACTAAAGATCATTACTATAAACTCAAAAATCACGATTGATATTCTTTTCAGATAATTAATTAAGTAAATATATTCATCAATCATGTTCACCCCGCCATTAACTGATCGAAAAACTCATGTTCAACCACATTTTAATGGAAATTCAAAGGTGGAAAGATTTATTATTAAAGAATTTTTTTTCTTTTTTTAACTGTACTTTAGATGTAAATCCAATAATACTAGTTTGTTGATTATTAGTGACGGAGTGAACACTATTGTGCTAGATCGACGGATTACTAATCTGTAATCTGTAATCTGTAATCTGTATCCGCTATATATACTGACTACCAGAGAGTGAGATGGTGAGTGAGGTTGATGATATAGTAGTGGTGATGCCGATGGATGTATAGATGGGTCTCCACCAAGCGGCGCCCTGCTGCACATACATGTTTTTGGTTGCTTTAGTTTAGCCTTTTATCTAACTTTTCCCCTGGTCACTAATTCACAACTGGCCATGTCTTTCATTGCTTTCCAACCCATTATTATGAGACCATACTGGAAGGAGGAAAGGTTATCTTGACATTTGATCCATAGATATGGAAATCGAATCTATTTAAACCATTAACAAATGTATATGGAATTTAACACAATTAACTTTGAACATCCATGGTATCCCCTTTGTTCTAGCTATATGATGATTGATTGATTTAATATGAATATAAGGGTCCCCATGCCAGTTCTGTGGATATACTAATGAGTAGAGCAAGCTAGACGTGAAGAAATGGAAGAGTGAGAATGGTAAATAGTTTTTAGTGGCCGCAAGTGCGCGGGGTGGGAAATATAAGCGTGCTTAATGCGCCCTTGCCTTCATTTGTATTGCTTGTGCTGGAAGATAATGCCACCAATTTGCTGGGCGGCACCTGCTACAAGCTCCAGCGTCTCCTCTATCCCAGCCATCCATATATCTATCTTTGCTGCTAAGCTACGCTGAACCAAATAAGCAATAATTATGCCGTTCTGCAATATTTTCTGTCAACTTCTTTGGTATGCAAATAGTTAAATGTTGAGATATATATATATCTTTCATCAAGAATATTAGACATTGTCGGTGAGTTTATAAGGATTTGAGTTACTCTCTCTATTACCAATCGGTTATGGAGTTGAAATCCAGACTACTTTATCATAATATCAGAACGGGTTATCCACGTACACGTGTGAAGCCTAAAGGCCACACAAACTCTACGACCATCCAAGTTGTTGTCCACGTGTTAGGCTCACTATGCCAAAATGTTCATCAGACGACAATTCAGATCTGTCGTCTAACCTTTTTTATGTCGCCTAAGGCTGTGTCGTGTGATTGACCTCAGACAACAGTTTTTCACCGTCATCTTATATCTGTTCAGACGATATGTCGTCTGACAAGAGATGAGTTTGGAAAGTTTCAGAAATTTATGTCGTCTGGATGAAAGACACAACATATATATGTCAACTAAAAGAAGAAAAATAAAGGTTTTGTTGAAATATATGTTGTGTATACAGCCTTACACTACATATAATTGTCGAGCTACTGAACTTACAATGACAAATATGTTTACATGTTGGGGTTATATGAGGCTTCTAATGACAATTTAATGACGTCTATTGTTGTCAAATTTAAAATTATTAGACTCTATGTCATTTAAATGGAAAACCGACGACATATATATGTCGTCTAATAAGACACACTTATATGATGACTTATGTCATTTGATTGTCTATTAGATTTCATGTTATTGTCATTTGGTTGAACTAGGAAAACTTCTATTTCTTTATTTCTGGATTGAATTGTATGCCATGCATAATATATGGATTGGATCATCTCATCATCATATATATTATGTCGCAGTTGGTTGTCGTTTCAAATTGATAATAATAATAATAATAATAATACGAACTTAATATGAATATATGGATGAACTTGCTGCTCATGCATCTCTATCGCAATAAAACATATGAGACTGGACAGGGATCAGTTTATACTAATTCAACTTAATTATTTCATCTGATTAATGACTCGAGCCATGTGATTCTGTTGGTTTGACGTAGCTATAAGACCCCATATACCATTAATCAGTATCATCTCCAAATGAATTAGGTTTATCATACTAGTTAATCTTTTATACTCTGATACAATGAGATCTATATATGATTCATCTATGTACTTATCTCTTTTCATTATGGACGCGCTACAACTCGATCGATCCCATGCATTCAAATAATAATGAGTGATGGATACTCCATTATCGTTCTACATACGTCATATAATCAATTACATGATTACATATATGGGGAAAATATATGATTCAATTATCTATTTTTGAAGATTGGTTTGTAGTGTTCTTCAATGTACCCACGTACGTGCATGCATGTACTCATATGTACATACGCATGTATCAAGAATTCAAGACCAAATGATACAATGTATGTCTTATAGATCGAGGATCGAAATTATTCCTCCGCTGGGGGCAGCAGCCTCCATCTTTGATCTCCGGAATTGAGAGAGTCCTCGATGGAATGGGTCAAATCCTTCCCTTAATTATTTAGACTTTTGATTACAATTGGATTATGTGGATTATGAATAACATAAGTACAGTGTTTCCGAAATGCTCTAGTTTAAAAGAGAAACCCCAATAATGCTAGAGGCCAACCCACCTGAATTGTTTTCAAAATTGTTCTTACATTCTTAACTCTGAAATTTGATTTTCTTCTGATTAAGAAAGATGGGAGATTCCAAGTTGTGAAATCTTTCAACATCTATATCGTTGAATATTGTAGAGGCTTTCAGCATTCAGCAACTTCTGTCGGCACATAGTATTGTATTGTAATAGTCCAATTCCCCCTTTCAGAATGACTGTTCCTTCAATTGTGGGAGTTAGAATCATGCAAGTTTCTTTCAAGCCCTCGTAGTAGTAATAGTAGGTGTACAGAGCTGTGTTTGAATCAAAGACACCGATGGACTTGTACCAAGGAATATACTCAAGTCCCTTGCTCGATTCTAATAAGCTTTGTTCCACTGTTCGTCTCATTTCCTCATTCTTCAAACACTGGTCATAACCTTTCCTGACGCCAATAATCAATCATACATTGATTAGCCTCTTTCTTGGGTTGCACTCTTTAGTCCAGTACTAGATATTTCCCTACTTTCTCTTAGTGAAGAATACACGACTCGTTCATCGAACAGTCGTAAAGGAACTAAAGAACAGACCCTCGACAACAACAACACACTAACACGATCGAAATGAAAAGCTTGAGCAGAATCATATTTGTTACTATACCTGACCAAATGAGTGAACAAGTGCCCCATGTAGTTTAGATAAACCACTTGGTAGGGCAACACAATCCAGAAACTATCGATTATGCTACCAAAATTACGCCACAACTTCCTTTAATTATTAGCTTTCCAGTTCCAGTACTAATCTTGCCCGTTAGACCATCTCCAACAGCTTCTCCAAAAATTTCTCCAAAATAGGGAAGCAAAAGCCATATTCTCCAAATTATTTTTGCTCCAACTCCAACAGCTTCCCCATTTTGAAGAATCTTGCATTTATTACAGTAATAAAAATATTCTACATCTTTGACTGATAAATAATAAATTATTTTTTATTTGAAACATTGAAATAAGTCAATAACGGCTAGTTTCCAACAGCTAGTTTCCAACGACTATTTTCTAACGACTAATTTACAACGGCTAGTTGACTTCTATTGTTTATCTATATATAAGAACAAATCTCATCACTTTTGTTATCTCATTCTCACATTCATTGCTTCCTCATCTTTTTTTCACTTTGAAAATATAGTTTATGGCTCGTCGTTCGTTGGCAAAAATCTTGAACACCTATAAACAAAAATCAAAAGTGCATCCCAACAACAACAACAACAATCTTGAACACCTATAAACAAAAATCTTAGTAAGGGGAAGAAACATATTACCAAAAAGGGTAAGTTCTGATGTTGTTGCAAGTAAGGAGGAAAGCTCAGTGATTCGAAGACCCAAAGTCCTCCCAGTGTTCTGTCAAGGCGGAATTCATGGATTAGAATAGATTTATAGAACATGCAAGACAAGAGACTTGAAGCTGAGCAAA
Source organism: Comarum palustre (assembly GCA_951800085.1). NCBI lineage: Eukaryota > Viridiplantae > Streptophyta > Magnoliopsida > Rosales > Rosaceae > Comarum > Comarum palustre. Next base: position 18,210,025 of record OX637576.1, on the reverse strand, counting down.
TCGGAACTTTCAGAAAAAGATTTAATGGTTTAAAACATGTTTCATACCTTCTATTTCGAACGAAACACAAGAATTTCAACATTACCTGTTAAAAACATGTTTCATACTGTCTATGCCTTAGCTCCGAACCCATATTCCCAATTTAGGGGTGTGGGATTTGACTCAATCCCGAAATCGTGAGATTGGTTCAGCCGAGAATTGGATTATGGCTTAAAGAAAACAATGGATTGGCGACAAAACAATTGGTTTTGTGAACTGGATGAGATCGATAGGTTTCCTGTTGCTCCAGATCAGAAAGAAAAAGGAGAGAATGAGAAGACCCACAACTCAAAAAAAGAAACTGAAATTGAATGAAATCTAATGAAAGGATGTGTGTTGGACGAAGTGAAGAAAAAGATGTGCGCCGCGACCGAGATTGGGGTCAAGGGGCAGTCGTTGGAGACTTGGAGAACGTGAAACATTTATGACAAAGCTCTCGACAAAAATTTGCCGAATGCTGCAAATATGGGGAAGCCTCCCTTTTTTTTCTCCTCCTTCCCTATTTTGGGGAATGGGATGGGGAATCTGTTGGACAAAAAAAAAGCCCAAAATTCTCCAAAAGTGAGAATACCAATAAAATGGGGAACCTGTTGGAGATGCTCTTAGCATTCAAGTGTTCTAGCACTCCTGCTTTTGTTCCGCATTTAAAGGTCTAACATGCTTCTAGTATTTTGAAACAAGCATGTGTCTCTTCATTATCTTTTTCAATAATCAACTACAAAAATTTGAATTCAGAAACCTGTTTATTCTAGGGAAAGTAGAGCTAACAAGGAAACAAGCTGGGTCTCAAACTTTTGAAGACATTAAAGAATCAAACGACTGTTGGAATATCATCATGATGACTTTAATCTAAGCCACCTGCCGCGGTATGACACTATAACCTATGAACTCTTGTAAAATTGATACACTTTTTATCTTTCTATTAAACAAAAATATGCTGCCTTCTCCGGAAGAAAATCTTCTGTCCCCATTTCCCTATCCCCTTGCCTGTCCCCCATTTAAATTTTGACACTTGGAAATTGCATCCTAATCAGCTTTAACAGCCTCTAACCCCTCTAACCCCTCCCCTAACCCTTCTAACCCCGTTAAACCCCTATCCTAACCTAACTCTAACTCTAACCCCAACTCATTCTAATTTCTATTTTCATTATATTTCAGAAAATTTGGCAGAATACCAAACGATCGTCGTCTCTTGTTCTTCTTCTTTTTCGTCGTCTTCTTCTTCTTCTTCGTCTTCTGCTTCTTCTTCTTCTTCATCTTTTCTGTCTTCCTCTTCTTCTTCGTCTTTGAATATTGTCTTTTCTTTTATTTGAATGAACCATGAGACTCCTCTGATTGCCGAACTTGAAGGTGATTGAGATACCTGCAAGTCATGGAACGAGAATTCTGTACGCCATCAAACTCAAGCAACTTAGCAATATCAACACAGGTAATTATTGGTTTTATTTGGAATGGGAACCATTTGATTTCATTGCCATGATATTTCAGTTAAAATTTCCATCTTTGCTCACTATAATCGGGTAAATGAGTGTGTGTGAAGATATGAAGAAGCTAGAGGTGATTGAGAAATCGAAAGAATGCAGTCCCAAGCTAATATGTATAAACATACGAGTGCTATTAATTTATATACTATGTTTGTACTTCTAATGTACTGATCTTATATTTGTTTGAAGGATGTTGAAGCTACGACTACTAGTGATTATGAAATATCTAGCAAAATGGATTTGAGCAGTGGTATAGACTTGAATGGTTTCGTAGATGTTGAAACTAATGAAGTTGGAGGTAGTGAAGAAGAGTTGGAAGCAGTCAGAAGACCTAAGGAAAATGCTGATAAAATTCATTCCAGCATGCGTCCTGAATTGATCCCTGCAGTTGGTATGGAGTTTGAAACTGAAACAGATGCACTTGCTTTCTACAATCGATATGCATATAGATTTGGTTTTGGTACCAGATTAAGTAAATTCCATACATCCTTCACTGGCTTATTAAAGGACAGACTTTTTGTTTGCTCGGCTGAAGGTAAACGTGGAAAAGACAAGCGAAACGTGTATGTCAGATTTCAACATGCTGAGACAAGATTTGGGTGTGGAGCTAGGATGAAAATTAGGTATAATATGTCTTCGGGAAAGTATAGTGTTGCAGAATTTGTTGCTGATCATACTCATGTGACTTCAACTCCTAGAAAGACTCATCGTTTTCGGTCTCACAGAAAAATGTCTCTGGCTCAAAATATTCAAGCTGACATGGCTGAAGATGCAGGACTCGATCCAAAAGAAACTCTTGAGCTATTAACTCGACAAGCTGGGGGCGTGAGCATCTAGGATTTATTCCAGAAGATTATAGGAACTATTTGCGTTCAAAGAGAACAAGAGAAATGAAGTCAGGGGATACCGGTGGTGTATTGGAATATCTACAGAGAATGCAATCGGAGGATCCCAGTTTTTCTTATGCTATACAAGTTGATGCGGATGATCTGATAACCAATATTTTCTGGGCTGATGCAAAAATGAAGGTAGACTATGATTACTTTGGTGATGTAGTATGTTTTGACACCACCTACAGGAAAAACAAAGAAGGCCATTTGCAATGTTTGTTGGTGTCAATAATCATAAGCAAACACTTATATTTGGCGCTGCGTTGTTATATGATGAGACTGCTGAAACTTTTAAGTGGTTGTTTGAGACTTTTGTGAAGACAATGTCTGGAAAGACACCAAAGAGCATATTGACTGAGCAAGATGCTGCAATGGCTAAAGCTTTAACTTTCCAATGGCCAGAAACACATCATCGACTATGCATTTGGCACATATATCAAAACGCTGCGAAGCATCTTACAAGTGTCTTTGAGAAGTTTAAGAATTTTGCTGAAGACTTTAGCAGTGTCATATATGATTATGAAGACGAGGAAGATTTCTTAATTGCTTGGAACACAATGCTTGAAAAATACAACCTCCAAGAGAATCCATGGTTAAGTCGGTTATTTGATTTGAAGGAGAAATGGGCCTTAGTTTATGGGCGACAAACATTTTGTGCAGATATTACCACAACACAACGCAGCGAAAGCATGAATAATTCTATTAGGAGGTATGTCAGTTACAAGTATGATTTGCTGCGATTTTTTCATCACTTCCACAGATTGGTTGATGATCGTCGTTATAAAGAGTTAGTGGCTGATTTTAAAGCAATTCATACCAAACCTGCATTGCCATTCCCAGTGAAAATGTTAAGGAATGCAGTAAAAGTGTATACACCGGCAGTGTTTCAATGGTTCCAAGTTGAGTTATGTAAAGCTCATGATTGCATCTTGAAGTTATTCAGTGAGATTGGAACGATGCGCATATATGAAGTTACCGCTCATGGAAAGCGTTTCAACCATATTGTAACATATGATTCAGTCGATAGTGCTATCACATGCAGTTGCAGGAAGTTTGAGTTTGCTGGGATTTTATGTTCACATGCTTTAAAGGTTCTGTCTGCAAATAATATCAAGACCATTCCAAGCCAATACATCTCAAAAAGATGGACAAAAGATATTAGAGATGAAATACCAAAGGTGTCTTGTCCAAATGCAAATAATGATGATCCAAAGGCAAAAATAGCAAGGCGTTATAGAGACTTGGCTCGATTACATACTGAACTTGCAACAATTGCTGCTGAATCTGATGAAGCATATGAAATTGCTTCAGTGGCCCTTCACAAGACATTAGCTGATGTTAAGGCATCTTTGAAGAACAAGACCAGCCAAGAAGCACCGATCAATAGTAGCGCACCTGAGGTTGTTTCTGATGATCTTGATGAGCATAGGGTGAAAGGAATCAAGGTTAAAGAAAGAATTGTCCGTAAGGAGGATTCTATTAGACCAAAGAATGCTCTGGAAAAGCTCTTGGGAAACAAAAGACATAGGAAAGAAGTAGATACTTCATCTAGACACCAGAGGGAACCAGAATTAGATCGTTCCAATGTGGCTTCCACATGTATTCCTCCTACACAAGTTCAACTCCAGTCAACACAACAAATGGAACTGCAGACATATCCTTCACTTGTTGATTCCATGACTGTTCCTGCTTCACAAACTCAAATGAATGAACAGGTATTGCTTTTTCTTATTTTTTAATAGGTTGAAGATTTGTTCTTTTATTGCTTTATGTACTTATTCATTCACCTTACTCAATTTCCAGGAGGTCAATGTTAATAAGTCTGGTGTGGACATATGCATGCATGATAGAGTTTTACCTCAACCATCACACTCCCTTCAGGTAGTATTAATTTTGATTATGTGATAAGTTCCATCGATTTATAATTGCTTAGTTATTTATGTATTGATCAAAAAACATATGAACCAGACTCCTCAGTCTATCATGCATGTTAGAATGGAGCAGTTCATGAAGCAGAATCATGGAGCACAATTTTCAGAGCAGAATCATGGAGCACAATTTTCAGAGGTGACATTCTATAAGTTTTGTTGTTGTCTGATTGCTAGAGCTATGCATCATGATAACTTATTACTTGTCAACCCTAAAATGCACCAGGTTCTTCATATAAATAATATAATTGACAAGCCAAATGCTTTGCCTCCACAAATGCAATTCACATCACCATTTCAGCATTTCCAGGTTTTCTCCCTAAGCGTTTCCCTAATTAAATATTTATATTTCCACTGATAAATTTCTGGAATGCTTGATTAATGATATTACTTTTTTTGTATGTTTTGTTGTGGTGGTACTTTAATTATACCACAGAATTCAGGAGGCTTCAATGTCCCAGATTATTATCCACAAAGTTCTATAACGAATTATCAGCAAGGTTTCACATCAAATTATCAACAAGGTTCCATATTTAAGTTGGACTAGTGCAGGTACTTGTATATTGAAATAGTTAGTGTGTCAATTGTATTGATTCCATGTAACTTGATGAAAGTATATTGTGTGAGTGCAGGCACAATTTCTATTGAAGAAGAAGGACCAGACTTGCCTACACAAACTAACAAATCCCAAAATGAATCCTGAAAGTGAAGAGCATGATGATCCATAAGATGAAAGTTGTAGTTTTATTTTATTTGGACGCTGCAATATTGCTATGCAGAGCCATGATATGGCATTACAATTGTTATTTGTTTGTTTTTTTTTCCTTTTGCAAGACATCAAGACATCTACAATAATGTCAACTTCCCTACTCAAATTCAAATGAATGTCACTGTGCTATTTTTCTCTCACAATACCCTCTTCTGCAATACATGTTTAATAATGTTAGCCAAAATGGATAAATTATACTCGAAGTCTTTTGTTTTGCAATATATCTTTAGCAGTGTTAGCTAACAAGATACTCATAGATTTGTAAATATTTGTAAATATATACTCCGTATGAGACAGACTGAGCCACAAAAACAAGGCCATTTCCAGATTAAAATTATGCAAGGTCATATCAGCACTCTAAGTGGCAATTACATATAACAAAATTCCTGTAAAGTTTGTATGCATGCAAACATCACCCTATCGAGCACATATTTGCTGTGGAAATTTTTCCCATATTTGCTGTGGAAATTTTTCCTCTTGACAAATCAAAACTACCTGTGTTGAGTAATATCATCAACAACAAAATGATGTAAGCTGGTTGTGGCCTTAGCAGATAGCTGTATACGTCGACCTTCAGGGATGTTTATTGGATTACAACTAAATCTACATCTGGTTTGGCATTTAAACTCAGAATTTACTAGAGCATCGTTCTGTAATCACCAAAGAGATCCATTTCAACATCTTTCAATTTCATATCATATCTATCTCAAGAACTTTGGAGAAAATCTTATGTCTCGCAAGTTCGGCAATCAGAGGAGTCTCATGGTTCATTCAAATAAAAGAAAAGACAATATTCAAAGACGAAGAAGAAGAGGAAGACAGAAAAGATGAAGAAGAAGAAGAAGCAGAAGACGAAGAAGAAGAAGAAGACGACGAAAAAGAAGAAGAACAAGAGACGACGATCGTTTGGTATTCTGCCAAATTTTCTGAAATATAATGAAAATAGAAATTAGAATGAGTTGGGGTTAGAGTTAGAGTTAGGTTAGGATAGGGGTTTAACGGGGTTAGAAGGGTTAGGGGAGGGGTTAGAGGCTGTTAAAGCTGATTAGGATGCAATTTCCAAGTGTCAAAATTTAAATGGGGGACAGGCAAGGGGATAGGGAAATGGGGACAGAAGATTTTCTTCCGCCTTCTCCTGGTACTATTACAGACAACCTTCTGTAAGGTGTACATACCCTACAATCCTACCTTCTTTAAAATATCCAGACTCAAGTAAAGAAACAAAGAAAAAGAAAACATATCTCAGCTCCTGCATTGCAAAGAGAAGGATGTGTGGCAATGTATTTCTACTTCTTGATTGAGATCTTGCATTGCAATGTGGAAAGGACTCGTTGAGTCAATATGACAACAAATTAATTTGATAGTTAAATTTTGCAATGAAATGAGAGAAGAAAAGATGGTAATCGCTGAAATTTGATAGGAACAGGCAAAATCTGCCAATATCAAGTTCAAAAACAACAAACCTTGATGAACAGTTACAGTTACATGTACTGTCCAATCCCACATTTCTTGCCAGGAACAAACACAGCCACTTCAACTACCACTCTGACTTTAATCTCGGCAGCTGGCCAAACATTAATCCCAGGGGCTTAAATAAAAGAGCCATGTCCTGCAAACAAAAATTTGGATCTGAGATGAGTAAATTGGCTTAGGGTACATTTACCAATGATTTTACCACATCTTTTATCAGGCAATCAAATCAAAAACAGCTGTCTATTGACAGCTACATCTTTTGGCTTCAATGCCCATTTCATTTCTTCTAAAAATAACTACAACTTCACAGTTCCTAAAACCAGCCCTAAAAAATAAAAAATAGAAATATCTTATTGTTCTTACAATCGAAAGTTTCCCAGTCCGCAGGAGTTGCAGTTTGACATTCCTGTTTTGCATCATGGACATAAAGCAAACTGAAGAGATTTGTTTCACGGTTGCTCTTTGTTGTTGCTGTATTACAATCTGTCATTGGTGATGGCCCCTTTGGTAGAGGTGAACTAGTTAACGTGTGATTCAAATCTAAAGAAACCTGAATGAACCAGTCTTTATGAACATGTAAACCCCAGACTTTTTCAAATGTACAATACAATTGAACTACAACAGAGGAGCAACGCAAACAGATATGTCGAAGCAAGTAGAGAAACAGTAGCTCTTTGGTAGAGTTCATTAAAACCATATCAAGAATTCCTAGAAACTCAAGTTGATTGGAATTGTGCATCAAGACGGGCGGGCAGTAAAAAAGTTGGTAGGCATCTATCAAAACTCATTCTAAGGAGCAGTGCATTTTCTCTTTTGTTGAACCTTTGAATGTTGTTATATTATGAATTTTTGAATGAGCAATTCTACGGAAGAGATAAAAAGGTAGAGGCAAATAGATACTTGAAATTTTATGAACTAAAAACAGTATAATTTGCAACAAAGTTGCTACCAACTTTACAAACCATCAAGTTCCAAAAGCTCTCTCATTGATTGAAGATTGACCATGAACCCTAAATAACTCTATAAAAAGAACAAAAATAAAGCTCTCTTAAGTTACAGTAAATACTCAACACTTGGAGAAACAGAAAAAGTGATAGAAGTTCGATAATAATATCTATATGATGTTACGAACACCAAGCATGATGAAGGAGCAAAAACTATTTGTCCTTACTTATGGAACCCAAACAATTTCATTACTCACAACAATTAAATACACATAATTACCGTGCGGGGTCTTGCTACTGGAGGAGCATCTTCTGCAAGGCGTGTAAGTACTGCTTCCTCAAGAGAATGACTTCTTAGTTTCTTGCCACTGGTGGCACCACTTTCTACCAACTTGCTGGAACTGGTGCCCATTTCAACTGGTTCAGGAACGGGCTGTTTTGCATTCTTCGCAGCCCACTTTTTTTCATCATACCTGAAAGTTCCTAGAATAGTTCAGAACAGAAGGAATGCAAAATATTAACAAAATCTCCAAGTTCCGCATGAAAGACCAAAATTATCTTCATCAGAGAATTACTTGGCACGAATAAACTTCTCAATCTCACTTCTGTCTTCATTTGGTGGCAACTCTTTTTCCCAATAGTGGTTTGCCTTATCATTACCCCAAGCTGCACATGCATACAGAAGATATTGAATAACATGCTAGTAGAGTTTGAATATGACAATCACTAGAGATTCAGTAAAATCATAACTACTTCAGTAAACTTGTGTGGGGGGTAAGGAGAAAGAAAAAAAAAGACTATATGACTACGATGAAGATGAAAGCATAGTTGCCTCAGGAATGATAATAATTCTGAGAGTCATGTTAACAATATGCTATAAGATGGCAGCTGTACGATTTAGCAATATGTATGGGTATGGGTATGGGTAAATAAAGAAAGAGACAAGAAGCTAAAGCATGCTCTTACATTGTAACCAAAAAAAGCATGTTCTTACATTCCATAAAAGCAATCTGCTCTGGCAGCCATGTATCCAAAGTAGTAGACCGGACCTATTTCCAAAATCATCCAGGCTATGCTATCATCAGAAACATAATGTTGATATGTATTGCAACCACATGTTATTGAAAAAGGTTGACAATCAATACTGAAATCCAGAAGACTAGTAAACCAAATTAATGTAAGCAAAAAATAGCAGATGTATATGATACTATGGTAATACTTTATAATCCCATGCTGTATTATTCCTTTAGTGTTCTACTATTGGAAATAATAAAAAAAGAGACGAAAAAATGGTCTCCTGACTAATAAGAACCTGTGAAATAAAAAAAAAGAGAGGTCGATTAACAAACCTTTGAAATGTGCACTCCTAGGCTCCGATGAATTCCTGAACATTGCATGCAAATAAATATTCCCACGTTCACGCTTGCCCATCGTGGGGCTCTGAAACAAAATATATTGAAAGCTAAAAATCACTTACTGAAAGTAAGAAAAATAACAGCTTAAAAAAACATCATTGTAAAGGCCACCTATGAAAATACTGAGGGTTCTAGATAGGATGACTGAATACTAAATTTCCAGAATACATGTTTTCTCAAATAGGATTAAACATGAGATAATTTTATACACAAGACAATAAAAAAACAATCTCTCATTGGGTTTGCCTTAGCATCCAAGAAATAGAAATGACCACTACATAATTAAGAGGTAAGACTGGACCTTATGGATGTGAAATTTATCGAATTTAGAAGTCTAGACTAGTGAAAATCTGCTAAGCATAGGACATATATGGGTTCTGAGATGTTTACTTGCTCCGACAATCAGCACATTTCCGGTTTTCTGGCAGCTTAAGAAGGCCTTCTAAAATCTGGACATACATGTAGAGAGCACGACAAATTGAATTTACAATCACAAAAATAATTGTAAGGACTAAGAAAATAAATGAGAGAGCAAACCTTGGCGTGCTTGGCATCAAGCTCCTTGGAAACGGAAGCCTTGTTCATTGTCAATTACTTAAATTCTGGGTGCCTCCCTCTATTCTTGCTTTGCTAGATTTCTTATCTGTTAGAAAAAAATCATACAACAACCAGAGAAGCGACGAAACAACAAGGCCTTGGCGCCAGCAAAGAGAGTGAGTAATTCTAGCACTCTGTGTGCCACTGTCTCTCTGAAATGAAATCAGAGGCTCCACTAATTCCTAGCGGAAGGAACGGTTGGCATTCCACAAAAACCTGTCTGCTTTTTCCATTATCCATTTCAACTACTATTTGAGGCTGATTTAACCACCTCAAATTCTAATGGACTGCAATGCAGTACATTATAATTGTCTTTAGAAATTATAAGCAAACGCAACACGAAATATTATTAAACCTTTTCCAATTTCGATGAACAATCACAATAATGTATAAATTATCGGCATCAAAAATATCCAAAATGAAAATAATACATAAAAAATAGGAAGTGGGGAATTGTCTACTTGGGGAGTCTTGGCGACGATGGGGAGGGCGTGAAGACCGGACTGGAGCTCGTCTGCCAAGGCGTCGTAAACCATGCGGTGTCGTTTAACGAGGCTCTGGCCCTCGAATTTAGATGAGACGATCCTGAGGTTGAAATGAGTCTCGCCGGCGTTTTTGCTACCCCTCATGGCGGCGTCCGGCGTGCTGATGTGACACGTCTTCTATTTCCAGAGCGCTGGCTTCCAGCGTCGTCTGAAGCTTCGTTCTCATTCGGCTCGCTCGATTTAGCTGCTGCAAAACCGTCGCTCCTCCTCTTGAACCCATTCCCTTCTCTTCTCTTCTCTTCCAGCTGTTCACCGTTTATGAGCATAGTGATCAAAGGTATCGAGTCAGAATGTCAAAAGAAAAAAAATTGTATTGAGTCACAAAAAAAAAGTTCTAATGTTTTATTACCCTTGCTTTTTAATCTCTAGTTAGTTAATACATGTATTATACATATATATTATTTATGTATATACGTATTTTTATTAAAAAAATGCATATATTAATACATTGCGCTTTTGATACAAACTGAATTATACACGTATTATATGTCATACAGTATTAAAGAGGAAAATAATAATGAAAAAAAACCAGAGAGATTTCTGTTAAAAAGAAGAAAGTCGACGGAAAGATTCAGCCTCCAAGAGAAGAGAGGAACATGAATTTTTGATCCCTTTGTTCTGTTACTTTACTAAAACAGAAAAAAAAAAAAAACAAACAAATTCAATCATCAAGAGAACTTAAGGATGTGTTAAACAGGAATAAGCGTGGTATGTGGATCATCATTGCACTGATATTGTTCCAACTTAACCACCTTTAAACAGGAATAAGCGTGGTATGTGGTTCGTCGGACTTCGGTCACTGGTCGCCAGACTCCGGTCACCGGTCGTCAGACTCTGGTCACCGGTCGTTAGACTCTGGTCATCAGTTGCGAGACTCCGGGTGATCAGATTTTTCGGTCGTAGGATTCTGGTCACCGGTAAATCGGTTACTAACACCCAGTATCTCGGATATTCCAGTTACTGACCCCCAGTAACTGAGTTTCAGACCTCCAATAATCACTAAATCGGTTACTGACGCCTAGTAACTTGAATATTTCAATTACTGACTCCAGTAACTCAGTTTCTAACCTCTAATAACCACCAATAAATCCGATTACTGACCTCTAGTAACTCGATACCTCGATTCCTGTCCATCAATAACTCGTTTACTTACCCTTAGTAACCATCGATAACTCAGCTACTGACCCATAGTAACTTAGATATTCCAGTTACTGACCCTTAGTAACTGAGTTGCTAACCCACAATAATCATCAATAACTTGAGTTATTTACATCATTTGTCTTTTATCAAACTAATTGCATACACATGAGAAACACACTGTTGCTATATACCACCAAGATTTTACAAACTAGCATGATTAGAATGAGCCAGTGGGTAAAATAACCATCCTAAAAAAATGCACATAATCATCATAGCTAAAATAAACACACAAAGCAACAACATCGACACATAATAGAAAGGCACTATATGTTTCTCCGCACTCCTTTTCTGACAACATATTTTCAGCTATGAAGGATTCAGATACACCTCTTTTGGTTTCTCCAAGTGACAACCCTTGGAAGCTAGTCTTCGACACAAAATTAAACATAATCAAACTTAGCATAAAGGTTGTGTCTGTACTGAACTGGTAATGAGCTAAAATTATTCATACTTCTATGTGTTACCTGACATTGTAGTGGTGCCAATGATTTTGGAAATCATGTGTAGCTTGGAAGCAAAAAGCTTACAGGTTGTTCAACTTCCTTTACTTCACCACCATGCATTCCTTCACTAAAGGGAGCAATTCCATTCAGTACAAAACCAACATCCTAACATTGAAAGCATTTAGACGATATCATAAAGTATACAGGTATACTGACTTTCAATATTTAACAAAGAATCAAACATCTTCAATGCACATACCTCTGATATCAAGTAATTGCTCACATCAGAAGAAGGAAGTAAATTTTAACAGAGGTATGTGCATTGAAGATGTTTGATTCTTTGTTAAATATTGAAAGTTAGTATACCTGTATACTTTTGTTGTACCTGGTGGGGAAAAATGACATCGTGCGACTACATCTTCCAAACTTTTTTCGCCAAAATTCAAGCTCTAGCTGCGACAGAGCTCCGCCTTGAGCTGAGCTCGGTCGTAATGTCCAATTTGGAGAGAGAAAAGTTTTCAGAGAAAAGTTTTCAGATAAAAGATCAAGGAGAGAAAGAGATAAGGATCTAGCGTCGGCGTCGATGCCACTTAAGGTCGCTGGAGACGGTGGAGGTGAGGCAAGGTGGTCGGATATGGTGGAGACGAGACGAGGTGAGGTGAGGTCTCTGACGATGGATCTATGCGAGAGAGAGGTGATGGATCTGTGTGAGAGAGAGAGGCGAGGACGAGGTCGTCGGAGATGGAGGAGGCGAGGTGAGTCGGAAGAGGTTGTCTGTCATGTCGAGTCCGAGGAGAGTCTCCGTCGTGGCTAAGGAGCATCACCGATGAGGCTTCGGTGGTTAAGGCCTCGATGAGAGAGAGAGGATCAGTCAGATTGAGAGATAAGAGAAGAGACGAGAGAGAGAACGAGAAAAGTGAGACGGTAGATGCGGAAGAGGTATAGGTAAAAAAGTAATAGTATTAAGAATAATTGAAATGGACATTGAAATAAAATTTTCATTGAAATGAGCTATAAATTTTGATAATTAGTACTAAATGAACATTAATCCTATTTTATTTGTCTTGTTTATAATATATGATCTCTCCTCTTCAACAACCACAACGGCAACCACCAACACAAGTTTCACTGCAATGAGTTTCTTGGAGGCTAAACTACTCCTCTGTCCCAATTGGCAGCTGCTTCCTTGCTTGGCCTGTTCATCAAGTAATGCAGCATTTTCATCATTGGTTGCGTTGTCGTCCTGATTTTGTTTGATAAGTTTAGCTACTGCTTCATCATTGTTTGTTTGATTATCAGGTAGTGTTAATTTTTGACCATGATCAGCAAGCTGTTGTTTTAGATCATCATGTGGAGCTTGAGGTGGTTGTGCAGCAACTTTGGGAGGCATTGTTATTGTAAGAACTCCTGCAGCAAATTTTGCAGAAACTCTATTTGTGTCGCGCGCAGTTGTTCGGAAGCTTCAGTTCTTTGTGGAAGCGGCTCCATGTAGATTCAGCTTGGTCCAGTGGACGTTCTCCATGGATTGTAAGCATCCCCGTCTGAGTGGTACGGACACTCAGGTGTTCCTTTCTGAAACCTGAACCATCGGATTAAACGAGCACGTACGGTGATATCGATTGCATATAACTGACATAAGACTAAATGAACCCAGTCGGTGAATTAATTATTAGGATGCATACCTTGAAGATGGATGGTGTAGCATTAGCCAAAAGAGTCAACTTATATAGTTAGTTGTTTAAGTTGATAAAGATAATGATAGTGATTAAAAATAGTATATAATAATTATATATGATTAGGTGTTTAGAACTATAATGTTTTTTCTTATGATAAGAGAAAACAATTCAAGAAAATGATAGTGATTAAAAATAGTATATAATAATCATATATGATTAGGTGTTTAGAACTATAATGTTTTTTCTTATGATAAGAGAAAACAATTCAAGAAAATAACAAAGTTGTATCTCAGAATGAGATAAATAAATCAAAGAAAAGAATTTACATATGAAGGAAACACATTTCATTGTTAGAACTATATTGTTTCTCTTTATGATAATAGAAAGAAAATAACAAAGTTGTACCTCAAATTAAGATAAACACATTTCATTGTTAGAATCAAATGTCATAACTACAATCTTATTTCTTAAAAATAGACAAAATAAGTTAAACTAACTCATATTTTACATATGAAGAAGCCACACCTGGATAGGGAGCAGGGTCATTTGACCCTTCTCATGTCAATGTGGCTACGCGGTTGTGTAGAAGGGCTTGAAGTCCTCGTAAGTACGTTTGGCCTGATGATGATCAACTCCGCATTTCTTGCTTTGATCCATGGAAATTGAAACTACAAGTCCTCGTAAATGCCTTGATATTGTTCTAGCTGGATTGCTAGACTTCTCGATGAACTATAGAACAGGAATTCATGGAGATAAATAGGGAAGGCCAGATAGATAGATTGGTTTGAAGAATGTCGACTACGCATGTCTCTGTTTATACCAATGTCTAATGGCATATATGAACATGCATGCTAGCTAGCTAGGTATGTCCCGGAATCATTCTTTTTCAATTCCCTTGGGTTTGATTCTCCGTTTGCTTTATTTATGTACCTTGCTTCCCCTATATATATATATCTTGCAGGGGAAGCAAGGAAGCAATAGGTCGGGGGTCTTAATTGACCTTATGCATGTTCACATGTCTAGCTCCAATCCTTTTTATCGCTTGATCATTAGGCAAAATCTTCATGCAATACGTCTTAGATACGTGGGCTCGAAGATAAATAACAGTAGCCTCAAATGATAACCAGTTGATCGAGATAGGTGCAATATGACCATGACCACTGCAAGCGGTATAATGGTTCTTACCTAGTTGAGTGTGCTACTTAACCTAGTTTCAATGTTTGAAGCTAGCAAAACAGTCAAACATTGTGTTATAATGCATAGTTGAAGTATTTCACATCCGTCGCAAGATTAAATTTAAGATGTATGAAGCCTTTAAGAAAACTATACAACGTCTAGTTCAATTACGTAGACACGCCCGCAAGGGTCGTCAAAGGGTCGGCCCAATTCATCATAGCTTCTTCTGGCCCAATAGGTAACAAACTATGACCAGACCCATTGATGTTAGGTTTATCATTTTCGGACTTCTGGAATACAATTGGAAAATGAAAGGGAATAAGGGCGTGTTTACTTCGCTTGAATCAGAATCATCGGTTTGGGAGTCATTCCCATTTCAGATAGAAATTCTGTTTACTAACATTTGGCAGAATCAGATCTGTGTGGGCCCCAGTGCTTTACCCAGATTCATTCTCCCTTCTCCATTCTGGTCTAGGGCGTCGGTAATGATTTTGATTCACCATGAATCAAAATTTGTTCCCATTTTAACCTTCCAACGCCACATTCCATCAGCCAGACCACAACCATCCAACCTCGACGGCAACAGTTAACCATATCAGTTGATAAAAAATCACCACATCGTGAACCAGATCAAAGATGATTTTCCACTCGTTGGTCGATAACGAGAGAGTAGAGAACAATTTGGTGTTTGGGTTCGACTATCGAAGGAGATGGTGTCCAGTGAAGGAGTTGGACGGTGTTAAAAAAGGTCTGAGGTCAGATCTACTAGAGAGGATGAGAGTGAGGATTGGGTGATGGAGATAAGAGATGGTTGGTGAAGAAGAAAAGAGTGAAGGCTAGGTGATGGTGAGAGAAGAAGTGGTGAGACAACTGGGTTATTAAGGAAGAGAAGTGAAAGAGGAACAAAGGGGGTCTGATGGAGGACGAAGGAACAATGCGATTGTAGATTTTTTTGACATATATAGCTATTTTAATTTTAATGGAATGATATTATTGTAATTGAATAACAGTAACCCTATTTTTCTTTCTCATTTCAGACGACGTGAAGTAATCAAATAAATTAGACTCGTTTTCATTTTCATTCACCATTAGTCCCATTCGTATTTAGTAAACGCACCCCATCCTAAGCTTGATTAGAACTACGAGTCCGCTTGTAGTCGTATATAATCGTAAATCGGCCTGAATTTACAACACGCGTAAATACCATTCGTTTTAACCTTTTGTCCTTTTCCCTCTCTAAAACTCCCTCAGGTCTTCATCGTTTCGTCCTCCATTTTAATCGCCCCTCCTCTCCGTCAAACCTCTCTGTCGGTTCTCTCCTCCATCAAAAACGACATGTCGTCCTCGGGCGGCAACTCCGGCGTCGCCGTTCCTCCTCCTCCTTCACAGCTCTACTTCTGCCACCAGTGCGATCGCACCGTAACCCTCAACCCTTCCCCTACCTCCGATCTCTCTTGCCCTGTCTGTAATGGCGGCTTCCTCGAAGAGATGGAGACCCCTAACCCTATCCCCAATCCCTTCTTCCCCTCCGACGGCCCTCCCTTCCCCTCCACCGGCTTCCCCACCTTCCTCTTCGGCTCCCCTACTGCCTCCGCCGCCGCTCCAAGAAACCTCGTCGGCGAACTCTCCGCCCTCCTAGGCGGCGGCGGCGTGGCTTCACGCCCTTCGCCGTTTCACGACCCCGACGCCTTCGACCCCTTCAGGTTCCTCGAGAGCTATCTGCACGGCCTGAGAGCCGACGGCGCCAATGTTCAGTTCGTGATTGATCACACCGGTGGCGACGGCGGAAGAGATCCTTCCGGCTTCGCTTCCAATGTCAATTTGGGAGATTACTTCTTCGGCCCGGGGCTGGAGCAACTAATTCAGCAGCTCGCTGAGAATGATCCGAACCGCTACGGCACGCCGCCGGCTTCAAAGTCCGCCGTGGAGGCCTTGCCGGTGGTGAAAATCACCAAGGATCTCTTGGAATCTGAGTCGTCGCAGTGCGCAGTGTGCAAGGACTCGTTTGAGCTTGATGAGGAGGCTAAGCAGATGCCCTGCAAGCACATTTACCATTCGGATTGTATTCTTCCCTGGTTGGAGTTACACAACTCGTGCCCTGTTTGTCGTTATGAGTTGCCGACTGATGATACAGAGTATGAGCAGAGGGTTCGTGGCGGCGGAGGAGATGGGGCCAATGGAAATGGCATTCAGTATGCTGCTGGTGCTGGTGGAGGCAACAACTCTGGCGGTGTTGGTGGGAGTAGGGGGCTAAATGTTGACATTCAGAATCAGGGACCACGGACAATTGAGCGGAGGTTTACCATCTCCTTGCCTCACCTTTTTAGGCTGTTTGGTGGTGCCCCTGAGGCTGGGAGTGGAAGTGGAAGTGGAACCAATGATGGGCCTAACTCAGGGAACAGGGGAAGTCAAAACTCTGGAGCGGAGCCTAGACAAGAAGATCTTGATTGAGGACAATTGGTATTGCATATTTTGCTATTCAGATTAATGAACTTTATTTGTATCTGTGTTTCTTTGGTTTTGTTTGGTTTGACGAGACATGCAATCATCTGTTAGCTTAGTAGCTTAATCATGCAGACAAGAAATTTTTGTTATAGTTGCGTTTGATCTGAATGGAAATATACTTGAGTCTGAAACTTGAAGAGTTTCAACTACTATTTGCCAGAGTTATCTTGTATCTTCCCAATGCACAAAGAATGACATGCATT